>JBBGZY010001473.1:505000-1708750 GCA_037952925.1 Lithobates clamitans
ACTTTAACAAGACATTTTCAAAATGGCAGCTCAATTGCTTGCTATCTGAGTAATGCTTCCAATGGGTATACCAGTCCTGTTGACATCCATCTAAAATGGGAATGCCATTTCACTTCCTGTTGTGTCTCTGGGACAGGAAGTGAAATGAAAACTCCACACTGGGATGCACAAGGCAAAGCCTAAACCTAGAGGTGTTTTCTCTCTGCCTAATCTAAAATTAAAATACAGATTCAAGCTGTATATATACTTTAAATCACCACGATTCCTCCTCCACAATTGGCCTGTCCAGTACAGACAACACACTCACCTTCATAAAGCCTTCCAATGCTTGTTTATTCCCAGCAAGGGTCACCTATCAGCAGCATGGGGCGTGTCCAGCCAATCACAAAACCAGCTCACAGCCACACCTCTACAATTCGCAGACACGCCCACTCGGTCAAAGCCTTTCAGGCCATAAGTGGATCGGTCAGGCGCCTGCTGTATTCCATTACTTTACCATTGTCCAGCGTGGGCACCGTCAATGACTGGGGAAGGAGGGAGGAGTCCGGTGATGTCAATGTCCGTGATGTCACTGGATCTCCGACGGAACTCCCTGAAGACCTGGAAGCCGGTGGAGAGGTGAGTACCAATCAAAAAAATTTTGATCAATCAAAAAAATTAACAATTAATCGAGGAATTCATCGTTGATTTCCACAGCCCTCAAAAAAAAAACATAATTTTTGCTTGTATGCTTGTACAATCCATTGCAAAGAGCAACTTCCCTTTTAAAATGAACAGACTATTTGCCATTAGCAAATCAACCCCCAAAGGTAGACTTTACATTTTACTACAAGGTCCCCTTTAACTACTTGATTTCATATTTTGAATATCTTGTCTTTTGATTTAAGGTGACTTCTGGCTGTGGATGGCCACACATGCATGATCCATAAGCTTGTATTTTATGAAATATTTGTGAGCTTTTTAAGGCCCCTTTCACACCAGCGGACCGATCCGGTCTGCCTGTCTGTCTGTCAGGCGGACCTAATCGGATCACCCATTGTTCTGTATGGGGCAGTGGACCACTGACAACCGCCGGCATCCAATCCGGTCCGCTAAAAACAGACGGACAAGGATTCTTTCCCCATCCATCCAGCAGATCGGATCACAATCAGATGGAAATGGACTGCTTGATCGCCCAGTAGAGAAAAGCCAGCTGTGTCTGTGTCCGTTCCGCTAACCTGTCATCCACCTGCAAAGGGGAGAGATCAGGCAGATCCGCTTGGACAGATTCCACTCCATCTGAAAGGGGCCTAAGGGTATTTGTTATACAGTGTTTATACAAATGTTTCTTTTCTCTTTATACATTAACATTGTAATTGTCTGTTTTTTATATATGTTAATTTATACAAATAACGTATATTGTGGAAGGTGAGATGTAATAGTAATGGGAATTGTCTGACCTACAGCCCTACGCTGCACCAACTGTAGATGAATATCTGACTGTGTGCTCAGTTATCTTGTCAAATACTGTAGTTTTCATTTTGCTTTTTGTTTTGTGTTTTTTTTTTTTTTTAGCTGTTATTGTTCATTGTAATTGAAGTGTCATTAGTAATGTGTGATGTAAAAGATATTATGTCTTTTATGATGAAACATGGTATTACTTTTTCATTTATGGGTTCCCCATTTCCAAGCCAAGAGGATGCAAATCCCTGTACGTGCTGCAATGACCAGCAAGACTTGTACTGCTTATACCTCCACCAATCAATTTCTTGGACTCTGCCCTGGAAAGCAGTTCAGCCTAAATGGGTCCCAAAGCTGCATTGTGCTGGAAAAATACAATTCAGCTCAAGGCAACAGTTGTCTAAACTGCTCAACAAATCAGTGCAAATGGAGTGAGTAGAAAATTCACACACAGTTGAAGTATTGGAAAACAAAGGCTGGAGGTGAAAAAATCCCACTGAAGGGATTGTTTACACTAGTGGTTGTGGGAGGTAAAGCCACGTGGTTAAGCAACATTTTTACCGCCCCTCAACTGCTCCCCCTTTATCTGGCTGACAGTGGACACATGTCATGGCTGTGGTACTTTTTTCAAGGCTATGGCAGGAATTGTGCCCCCTATCACTTTTGGCAGGCACTACACTATATTAACCTCATTATCATATACACTATATTAGCAAAAGTATTAGGACATGTGCCTTTACACACACATGAACTTTAATGGCATTCCAGTCTTAGTCCGTAGGTTTCAATACTGAGATGGCCCACCCTTTGCAGCTATAACAGCTTCAACTCTTCTGGGAAGGCTGTCCACAAGGTTTAGGAGTGTGTCTATGGGAATGTTTGACCATTCCTCCATAAGTGCATTTGTGAGGTCAGGTACTGATGTGGATAAGAAGGCCTGGCAGGCAGTCTGCGCTCTAATTCAACCCAAAGGTGTTCTATCGGGTTGAGGTCAGGACTCTGTGCAGGCCAGTCAAGTTCCTCCACGCCAAACTCGCTCATCCATGTCTTTATGGGCCTTGCTTTGTGTATTGGTGCGCAGTCATGTTGGAACAGGAAGGTGCGATCCCCAAACTTTTCCCACTAAATTGGGAGCATGTAATTGTCCAAAATGTCTTTGTTTGCTGATGCCTTAAGACAGGGGTAGGCAACCAGTAGCCCTCCAGTTATTGTGGAACTACATTTGCCATGAGGCATTGCAAGGCTGGCAGTTACAATTATTCCCAGAGACATGATGGAACTTGTAGTTCTGCAACAGCTGGAGATCCCCAGGTTGCCAAAAATGAAACTTCCTCTGATCGGATTCCTCCCCCCCTCCGGTGTCTCATTTGCCACCTTTCAGGGGGGAGAGGGGAGCAGATACCTGTATAATCCAGGTATTTACTCCCACTTCCGAGCATAGATCACCTCAGGCTCCGCGGTAATCTACGCCATGTCTGGCCCCTCCTCCGTCCCCCCCGCTGTCCTCTGGGAGACACACAGGTCCCAGAAGACAGCAGGGACCAGTGAGGACGCGTAGCGCGACTCGCGCTTGCGCAGTAGGGAACCAGGCTGTGAAGCCGCAAGGCATCACTTCCTGATTCCCTTACTGAAGAGGGCGGCTCCTCCACCCGAAAGCCGAGGGATAGATCGGCTTCAGGTGAGGACATCGTGGGCGCCCTGGACAGGTAAGTTTCCATATTTTAAAAGTCAGCAGCCGCAGTATTTGTAGCTGCTGACTTTTAAAATTTTTTTCTTTTCGGCGGAACTCCACTTTAAGACTTCCCTTCACTGGAGCTAAGGGGTCAACCCCTGAAAAACAATCCCACACCATAATCCCCCCGTCACCAAATGATTTGGACCAGTGCAAGTGTGAGTGTAAAGGCAGAAGTCCCAATACTTTTGGTAATATAGTATATTTTACTGAACAATATAGAAAAATAAATGTGTAAAGGAAGACCCCTTGAATGGGGCAGCTGCACTTTTGAGTCTACAAAAATACTACAGCATACCCACCACTAGGGATGAGCCGAACACCCCCCTGTTCGGTTCGCACCAGAACATGCGAACAGGAAAAAAATTCGTTCGAACACGCGAACGCCGTTAAAGTCTATGGGACACAAACATGAATAATCAAAAGTGCTAATTTTAAAGGCTAATATGCAAGTTATTGTCAATAGAAGTGTTTGGGGACCCGGGTCCTCCCCCAGGGGACATGAATCAATGCAAAAAAAAGTTTTAAAAACGGCCGTTTTTTCAGGAGCAGTGATTTTAATAATGCTTAAAGTCAAACAATAAAAGTGTAATATCCCTTTAAATTTCATACCTGGGGGGTGTCTATAGTATGCCTGTAAAGGGGCGCATGTTTCCCGTGTTTAGAACAGTCTGACAGCAAAATGACATTTTGAAGGAAAAAACACATTTAAAACTACCGCGGCTATTGCATTGCCGACAATACACATAGAAGTTCATTGATAAAAACGGCATGGGAATTCCCCACAGGGCAACCCCAAACCAAAATTAAAAAAAAAAATGATGTGGGAGTCCCCCTAAATTCCATACAAGGCCCTTCAGGTCTGGTATGGATATTAAGGGGAACCCCAGCCAAAATTAAAAAAAAAAATTGACGTGGGGTTCCCCCTAAATTCCATACCAGACCCTTCAGGTCTGGTATGGATTTTAAGGGGAACCCCGCGCCAAAAAAAAAAAAAACGGCGTGGGGTCCCCCCAAAAATCCATACCAGACCCTTATCCGAGCACGCAACCTGGCAGGCCGCAGGAAAAGAGGGGGGGACGAGAGTGCGGCCCCCCCCTCCTAAACCGTACCAGGCCACATGCCCTCAACATTGGGAGGGTGCTTTGGGGTAGCCCCCCAAAACACCTTGTCCCCATGTTGATGAAGACAAGGGCCTCATCCCCACAACCCTGGCCGGTGGTTGTGGGGGTCTGCGGGCGGGGGGCTTATCGGAATCTGGAAGCCCCCTTTAACAAGGGGACCCCCAGATCCCGCCCCCCCCCTGTGTGAAATGGTAAGGGGGTACTTACCCCTACCATTTCACTAAAAAACTGTCAAAAATGTTAAAAATGACAAGAGACAGTTTTTGACAATTCCTTTATTTAAATGCTTCTTCTTTCTTCCTTCATCTTCTTCTTCTTCTGGTTCTTCTGGCTCTTCTGGTTCTTCCTCCGGCGTTCTCGTCCAGCATCTTCTCAGCGGCGTCTTCTATCTTCTTCTCCTCGGGCCGCTCCGCACCCATGGCATGGGGGGGGAGGCTCCCGCTCTTCTCTTCATCTTCTTCTCTTCTTCATCTTCTTCTTCATCTTCTTCTTCTTCTTCTCTTCTTCCTTCTTCTCTTCTTCATTTCTTCTCCGGGCCGCTCCGCAGCCATGCTGTGGCATGGAGGGAGGCTCCCGCTGTGTGACGGCGTCTCTTCGTCTGACGGTTCTTAAATAACGGGGGGCGGGGCCACCCGGTGACCCTGCCCCCCTCTGACGCACGGTGACATGACGGGACTTCTCTGTGGCATTCCCCGTGACGTCACAGGGAAGTCCCGTCAAGTCACCGTGCGTCAGAGGGGGGCGGGGTCACCGGATGGCCCCGCCCCCCGTTATTTAAGAACCGTCAGACGAAGAGACGCCGTCACACAGCGGGAGCCTCCCTCCATGCCACAGCATGGCTGCGGAGCGGCCCGGAGAAGAAATGAAGAAGAGAAGAAGGAAGAAGAGAAGAAGAAGAAGAAGAAGATGAAGAAGAAGATGAAGAAGAGAAGAAGATGAAGAGAAGAGCGGGAGCCTCCCCCCCCATGCCATGGGTGCGGAGCGGCCCGAGGAGAAGAAGATAGAAGACGCCGCAGAGAAGATGCTGGACGAGAACGCCGGAGGAAGAACCAGAAGAGCCAGAAGAACCAGAAGAAGAAGAAGATGAAGGAAGAAAGAAGAAGCATTTAAATAAAGGAATTGTCAAAAACTGTCTCTTGTCATTTTTAACATTTTTGACAGTTTTTTAGTGAAATGTTAGGGGTAAGTACCCCCTTACCATTTCACACAGGGGGGGGGCCGGGATCTGGGGGTCCCCTTGTTAAAGGGGGCTTCCAGATTCCGATAAGCCCCCCGCCCGCAGACCCCCACAACCACCGGCCAGGGTTGTGGGGATGAGGCCCTTGTCTTCATCAACATGGGGACAAGGTGTTTTGGGTGGCTACCCCAAAGCACCCTCCCAATGTTGAGGGCATGTGGCCTGGTACGGTTCAGGAGGGGGGGGGCCGCACTCTCGTCCCCCCCTCTTTTCCTGCGGCCTGCCAGGTTGCGTGCTCGGATAAGGGTCTGGTATGGATTTTTGGGGGGACCCCACGCCGTTTTTTTTTTTTTTTTGGCGCGAGGTTCCCCTTAAAATCCATACCAGACCTGAAGGGTCTGGTATAGAATTTAGGGGGAACCCCACGTCAATTTTTTTTTTAAATTTTGGCTGGGGTTCCCCTTAATATCCATACCAGACCTGAAGGGCCTTGTATGGAATTTAGGGGGACCCCCACATCATTTTTTTTTTTTTTATTTTGGTTCGGGGTTGCCCTGTGGGGAATTCCCATGCCGTTTTTATCAATGAACTTCTATGTGTATTGTCGGCAATGCAATAGCCGCGGGTAGTTTTAAATGAGTTTTTTCCTTCCAAATGTCATTTTGCTGTCAGACTGTTCTAAACACAGGAAACATGCGCCCCTTTATAGGCATACTATAGACACCCCCCAGGTACGAAATTTAAAGGGATATTACACTTTTATTGTTTGACTTTAAGCATTAATAAAATCACTGCTCCTGAAAAAACGTCCGTTTTTAACTTTTTTTGGAATTGATCCATGTCCCCTGGGGCAGGACCCGGGTCCCCAAACACTTTTTATGACAATAACTTGCATATAAGCCTTTAAAATTAGCACTTTTGATTTCTCCCATAGACTTTTAAAGGGTGTTCCGCGGCATTCGAATTTGCCGCGAACACCCCAAATTGTTCGCTGTTCGGCGAACTTGCGAACAGCCAATGTTCGAGTAGAACATGAGTTCGACTCGAACTCGAAGCTCATCCCTACCCACCACTAATGTACATGATCTAGTTATTCCCATTGAATAGCATTTCTCTCACTCCTGTCAGAGAGGGTTTGTCACATAGGAAGCGAGTGGTTCTCTTTCTAATAAGGGCACAGACAGGTATTAAAACACTTTTTAGTAGAGTGTTTTTTTTTTCTTTCTTCATTTTAGTGTTTAAACGATACTAAACCCAAAAGCAAAAATGTAATACAGTATATTGCAGCTTTCCATTTCTTAGATGTGATGGCTGCATTAGTTTTCTTTTTTAGACTTTTTTCATTTATTTTCACCTGGTGATACCTCCATTAAGTCTGTTGTCTTTCAACTTCCTTTAACAGACCAAGCTGTTTAGCAAAAGTAGCAGTTAGAGCGTTGAGACAAACCATTTAACATTGACAGGGGTACCTACAGTGCCTTGAAAAAGTATTCACACCCCTTAAACTTTTCCACATTTTGTCATGTTACAACCACACATATAAATGTATTTTATTTGGATTTTATGTGATAGACCAACACAAAGTGACACATAATTGTGAAGTGGAAGGAAAATAATAAATGGTTTTGAACATTTTTTACAAATAAATATGTGAAAAGTTTGGCATGCATTTGTATTCAGCCCCCAAGTCAATACTTTGTAGAACCACCTTTCACTGCAATTACAGCTGCAAGTCTTTTGGGGGATGTCTCTACCAGCTTTGCACATCTAGAGAGTGACATTTTTATCCATTCTTTTTTGCAAAATAGCTCAAGCTCTGTGAAATTGAATGGAGAATGTCTGAAAAGCAATTTTCAAGTCTTACCACAGATTCTTAATTGGATTTAGGTCTGGACTTTGACTGGGCGATTCTAACACATGAATATGCTTTGATCGAAACCATTCCATTGTAGCTCTGGCTGAATGTTTAAGGTTGTTATGATTCTGGAAGGTGAACCTCCACCCCAGTCTTAAGTCTTTTGCAGACTCTGACCAGCTTCCCTGTCCCTGCTGAAGAAAAGCATCCCCACAACATGATGCTGCCACCACCATGTTTCACAGTGGGGATGGTGTGTTCAGGGTGATGTGCAGTCTTAGTTTTCCCGACACACAAAACATTTTGCTTTTAGGCTAAAAAGTTACATTTTAGTCTCATCTGACCAGAGCACATTCTTCCACATGTTTGTTGTATCTCCCACATGGCTTCTCGCAAACTGCAAACGGGACTTCTGATGGCTTTCTTTCAACAATGGCTTTCTTCTTGCCACTCTTCCATAAAGGCCAGATTTGTGGACAGATTCTCCCACCTGTGCTGTGGATCTCTGCAGCTCCTCCAGAGTTACCATGGGCCTCTTGGCTGCTTCTTTGATTAATGCTCTCCTTGCCTGGCCTGTCAGTTTAGGTGGAACGTCCATGTCTTGGTAGGTTTGCAGTTGTGCCATACTCTTTCCATTTTCAGATAATGACAGTTATTCCAGGGGACACAGCTATTCACGACTCTCTGCACAGTTAGGTATCACCTGCTGTGATTATTATACAGGATTTATATAGCGCCAACAGTTTGCACAGCGCTTTACAATGTTAGGCCAGACAGTACAAGTACAATACAAATCAATACAAGAAGAATCAGAGGGCCCTGCTCATTAGAGCTTACAATCTAAGAGGGAGGGTCAAGCGATACAAAAGGTAATAGCTGTGGGGGGATGAGCTGATGAAGAAAATAAAAGAACAGTTAGGTGAGGGCAGGATAGGCTTCTCTGAAGAAAAAAAGTTTTCAGGGATCACCTAAAAGTGTATGGAGTTGGAGATAGTCAGACAGATTGGTTTAGGGGATTCCAAAGGATGGGAGAAGCTCGGGAGAAGTCCTGGAGGCGAGCATGGGAGGAGGTGACAAGGGAGCTAGAGAGCAGGAGGTCTTGGGAGGAATGAAGAAAACGATTAGGTTGGTAATTTGAGACTAGATTAGTAATGTACCTGGGAGCGGAGTTGTGGATGGCTTTGTAAGTTATTTAAAGGGGTTGTAAACCTTTGTGTTTTTTCACCTTAATGCATCCTATGCATTAAGGTAAAAACACCTGGCAGTGACCGGCCCCCCAGCCCCCCCCCCCGTTTTACTTACCTGAGCCCCAAAATTGGCGGTGACGCGCTCTCCCTCTCTCCACGGGGTCCCGGCTCTTGATTGGATAGATTGATAGCAGCGCAGCCATTGGCCCTCGCTGCTGTCAATCAAATTCAATGACGCGGGCCCTGGGGGGGCGGGGCCGAATCCAGCATTCACCAGCTATTCACCACTCGCTTCTCCTAGCGGGTTATCTGATGCGAGGAGGAGCCGCGAGAGCCGCCGAGGGACCCCAGAGGAGGAGGATCGGGGCCACTCTGTGCAAAAGGAGCTGCACAGTGGAGGTAAGTATGAAATGTTTGTTATTTAAAAAAAACAAAAACAAACCCTTTCAGTCACTTTAAATATAGGTAACTCCTGCGCTACTATGTGCAATATAACACATCAAACATATCAAACACATGTAAAAATGTGAACTAAGAAAAATAGGAGCTGCTCAACACTGAATGTGTTCCCACATAAATAAACAAAAAATGCAAAATATTGTGAAGCGTTACCTCACCCAGGAACTGCCCTGCTGGCCTCCAAATAATAAGTGTATAGATTACGATCTGTGGAAGCCAATAAACTCTCTTTTACAGCCCATATGAGGATCTCAATAATGTCTCAGGGCTTTCACACTGGAGCGATGCGCTGGCAGGGCGGTAAAAAAAAGTCCTGCTAGCAGCATCTTCGGAGCGGTGAAGGAGCGGAGTGTATACCGCTCCTTTACCACTCCTGCCCATTGAAACCAATGGGAGGGCGCGGCTATACCGCCGGCAAAGCGCCCCTGCAGAGGCGCTTTGCGGTGGTATTTAACCCTTTCTCGGCCGCTAGCGAAGGTAAAACCGCCCCGCTAGCGGCCGAATACCGACGGTAAAACGCCGCTAATAATAGCGGCGTTTTACCACTGACGCCGATGCCCGCCCCAGTGTAAAAGGGCTCTTATTGTTAGTATTTTGAATTTAATTTGTTGGGTGAGTTGAGTGGCAGCCAATGGAGGGATTGGCAGAGAGGGGTAGCAGACGCTGAGCGGTTTGTAAGGTGGATGAGTCTGACAGCAGCATTCATGATGGACTGAAGTGGGGATAACCTATTTAAAGGTAAACCAATGAGAAGGGAGTTGCAGTAGTTGAGGCGAGAGATAACCAGGAGCTTTGTGGTTTCATTGGTTAGAAAGGGACATAGTTTGGAGATGTTGCGGAGGTTGAGGCGGCAAGCCTTGGAAAGTGATTGGATATAGGGCTGAAAGGAGAGTTCGGAGTCCAGGATAACACCTAGCACCCTGACATGTGGGGACGGGTAGATGGTTGTGCTATTGCTCTTGACAGAGAAGTAAGGGGAAGAGGCACACGGGGGAGGAAATATTATGAGCTTGGTTTTGGACAAGTTGAGTTTAAGGAAGTGGTTTGACATGCAGACAGAAATTTCTGTTAGTAAGTTAGTGATGCGTGAGGAGTGATTGCTGCTGGACAGACTTTTTATCATTATAGTGAACGGGGCTGGCAGCTGCACCTAACCGCTGAGAGACGCAGCAGGAACCAGGGTTGCCAACCTCCCGCAGCATTTTTTATTGACGAAACATGGTAAATTTACTATTTTTTACTGACAACCTGAGAAATTACAGAACTCCTATTGAAAACTAACATGTTGAATATTTGAACAGTATAAACATGATATGGAAACACTGACAATACCTACAACAAAGTAATTTGCTTGATTTACACTTAAGTCAACCCAGCATGAAATTATCAGCTCCTGATATTTACTGGCAGTTGTAAAAAAAATCATTTATTTTTACAAACTGTCAGTAAATTTGCTGTGGGCTGGCAACCCTGGCAGGAACTGCCGCTACAATTTGCACCTTCCCTAATTGCCAGTGTGAAATGCAGCCTTAAACTATTTTTAAAACATATTTATTTCTGTCTTTTATCTATTCAAATACTTCTACCCTTCATAGGCAGCCACACAGTATCACTCATCTGAAACATCTACAACTGTAATGAAATGTATTATCAGAAAGCTAAATGTTCTCATTTTATTCATCAGGTAATCAATACATCTTATGGATATGGAATGTGAAAGCAGCATTATTAAAGTGAGAAAAGGTAAAGGTGATAAATGATGGGGACCAATCTATTGTTATCTATTGCCACTATTTCCCTTTACTTCCTGTCCCATAGCCAAAATAGGAAGTGAGAGGAAATCCCTCCCAAATTCAGGGAATCCTATGGGTCCCCCTGGTCCCCATTCCAAGATTTCCCCTCCCATTATTTTTTCTGGGGACAGCCCAAAATTTGGGATTTTTCACTTTCACTTTCACTTCCTGTGATAATAGTAATCAGGACAAATAGAAAGGATGAATCTCCTTAACAGGGGCAAATAAAACAAAATAGGTGTTCTAATCCCTCTCCACTGTGTCCAAAACAAAAAAAAAACGCTTTGCCTTTAATTATACTTTAAATTTGTCAACATAGATCTACAAATTTTTGCCTATATGCAAAGCAAAAATAACATATTACCCAGTAACAATGTAAACTGTGCATCTGTGCATTGTGTAAATGTAAAATTATATGATCAAGAACAAATAGCTTTTAATAAGTTGTAGGTTTCCAATCAAATATTGATAACCAGCGTACGTTTTATAGATACTATGTAGACCATGAAAAATATAGTTGTGTAGAAACATATTTTCTTGTATTCAGCACTCACGTCATTGCTACTTTTGCCACCTGAACAATTTGGACACATTGGGTGCCTGGTAATGGGTGGCAGTTTATCCCTCACACAAGGACAATTAAAGTGGTTGTAAACTCTTACAACACACTTTCATCTACAGGTAAGCCTAGATTAAGGCTTACCTGTAGGTGCAAGAAATATCTCCTTAACCTACACAGTTAAGGAGATATTTTCCTAAAAACGAGCACCGATGTCTACGGAGCGTGCCGTTAGTGAAGGCTAACATGCAGTCACTGACGGCTCCCGCGCGCATGCGCCGGAGTGAAGTCATCGCTGCTCCAGCCACTCACAGCGCCGGAGCTGCGATACCCGGAAGTAAGATTGACGCTTTATGGAAGAGGAGACATCGGTGACATCGCAGGCTCCTGTGTCAGGTACACTTACAGTGTATTGTGTATATATGCATCCCAGGTGTTGTGTATATATATATATATATATATATATATATATATATATATATATATATATATATATATATATATATCACTTCATTGCAGAGACACATCACTTCATTCCAGAGACACATCACTTCATTTCAGGAACACTCCACTTCATTCCAGGGACACACAAGTTCATCCCAAGGACACAAAACTTAATTCCAGGGACACTCCACTTCATTCCAGGGACACACCACTTCATTCCAGGGACACTACACTTTATTCCTGGGACACTCCACTTTATTCCTGGGACACAGCACTTCATTCCAAGGACACTCCACTTCATGCCAGGGACATACTACTTGATTCCAGGGACACTCCACTTCATTCCAGGGACACACCACTTCATTCCAGGAACACTCCTTTTCATTCCAGGGACACTGCACTTCATTCCAGGGACACACCACTTCATTCCAAGGACACACCACCTCATTCCAAGAACACTCCACTTCATTCCAGGGACACTCCACTTCATTGCCGGGACACTCCACTTAATTCCAGGGACACACTACTTCATTCTAAGAGCACACCACTTCATTCCAAGGACACTCCACTTCATTCCAGGGACACACCACTTCATTCCAGGGACACACTACTTCATTCCAAGGACACACCACTTCATTCCAGGGACACAACACTTCAGGAGTGAATGGGCGTGTCACGCTAAAATGTGCATTTTGACATGTTTTTCATGCGACAAACGTGCCCAAAAAATCAGGGTATCAGGGGAGCAGTGACAGCCCAGGCTGGCGGCTCCATTTGCAGGTAAGGACCTGGAGAGGTTTGTTTGCGCCCCACCCCCCAAAAATTTTTTATCACCAGCCGCCACTGACCTTGACATTGCTATCTGTTTATTATAAATAAAAGCAGTACAGCGCATAAGAAATCATAAGGAAAATATATAAATGTCCATTGAAATAAATCCAATTTGAATCCAGCAATTGCTTCAGTGATATTCGTGACATGCAACAGTTGATTAGGTGACTGTAGTGACATGGACCTCCACCATCGGTAGCACAAGCCGCTCACCACCACAGATGGACCCCTGAGTTAATCAGTCAGGTCAGATCAGCAATTCCCTCATAGGGATACAAGCAGGGGGCAGTGTAAACAGATCCTGGTCAAACCTCAGCCATAAGTCAGTCTTGCAGTCATAACATGTAAAATATATATAAAAGGAAATCTAGTGCTCTCTGTTGATAACTAAAAACGTGGTTTATTTAATAAGCAGATAAAACACTCACAAGCATCGCACTGTGCCCCAGTGCAAAGAAAAACAGCGTGTATGAAAGGATGATCCACATCGGATGGACGAGCGGAGCGCGGGTGACGTCACGATCCAGACAAAGTGGGCGGTGCCATACGCGTTACGTCCCTAAAAGGGGGCGGGACTTCATCAGCGGCGGCAGCTGGCCATGACTCACCCGCTTTTATACTCAACAAAGAGAGGATCTGACCAATCACCATACAGGCGTCCCTGTTACCATGGTGACATGGGGAGGAGAAATGAGCAGCGCGATGTGTGCAAACAGTAACTGCTGCGGAACACATCCGCTATAGTTTTTATGCATAAGATGATCTAGCCAATCACCGCACAGGCGTCCCTGTTGCCATGGTGACATGGGGAAGAATAATAAACATCGCGATGTATGCAAAAAGGGAACTGCTGCGGAACACATCCGCTATAGTTGCCCGCTACACCTTGCTATTAATGAAGCTGGTATATATAAAAGATAAAAAATCAATAAAATATAAGCATGACAGACCAAACAACATTCATAAATAAGATAAACTAATTGTCATCCCGCGTTCTGGACGGTCATCCTTGTAATCATCCCTTTTACATCATGAATAAAGTATATGACTGACATCGATCATATGAATTTCTATCCTAAAAAATTTATAATAAGTGAATTAACAAATTGACACCTCCAAAAAACACCTCCAAAGAACAAGGAGAGGGTAACATCAAGGCTGCTAACGATCTGAAATGAAGCAATTGACGTCAAATTCAACGTTCAAGCCCCCAGGGGTGAGAACCTTAGTCTCATGTATCCAATGCGATTCCCTGCGACTTAATTGACGTAAAAAATTGCCCCCTCTCCAATGTTTTTTAACTCTCTCAATGCCCCAAAAGCTCAGTCCTTTGGGATTTTGACCATGCACTGTTTTAAAATGTTTGGAGACGTTATGTGTCTTTAATCCCTTCTTGATGTTGTTAACATGTTCTCCTAAACGTACGTGTAGGGGGCGTGATGTCCTTCCTATGTATTGAAGACCACACTCACATTGGAGCATATACACAACCCCTATAGTGGTGCAGGTGATCAGTTGGTCAATTTTGTATTCTTTACCAGTTGACGTGGCCCTAAAATTCTTGCGTTTTTTGTTATTGCATTTAGAGTGCCTACAGGCTGTGCATCGCCCACAGGCATAAAAACCTGAGAGGAAAGAGAACAAACGGTTTTCAGATTGTATGGGGGGATCAACCACTCCTGGAGCAAGTTTATCACGCAAGGATGGAGCTTTTTTGTAAATGAACATCGGACGTGATGGCAGCAGGGGACCCAGCACACGGTCCTGTTTCAGAATAGGCCAATTTTTTGAGACTAATCTTTCGAACTGTTTATATTGAACATTATAATTGAGCACCATTTTGAAGTTAGAGACATCTGGACTGATTTCTTTAGCTTTATCCGCAATCAGTAACGTCCTACCCATAGCCAGAACCTTCTCAACCTCATTATTCAGACTATGTATGTTATAACCTTTTTCCACGAATCTAGACGTAAGCAATGCAGACTGATCCACAAAGTCATCAGCATGCGTGCAATTACGCCTAAGTCTAACAAATTGCCCCCTGGGAATGTTACAAAGCCAAGATTTATGATGGCAACTTCCTGTTTATTACCTGTCTCCACATTCCTTTCCACTGAACCCAGCACACATAATTTTGGATTCAGGTCTAGAGATGTCCCAAAAACCAAATTCATGATATCAAGGAACTCTCTCCAATACCTATACAGTTTTGGGCATCTCCAAACCATGTGGATAAGGTTCGCCCTTGGGTCTCCACACCTTGGGCACTTAGCATCAAGCCTTCGCCCAAATATAAACAACTTCTGAGGTGTATAATATGCTCTATGTACTAAAAATAATTGTGAGATTATTTATAAAGGGGACACCAATACCGCCGGTCCAAGTTCTAATATATATATATATATATATTTCCACTGGTCCTCTGTTATATTCCCTAGGTCCTCCTCCCACTTTTTTTTTACTAGGGAGATCTCCACTTCCTTCTATCGCCACTTTGCAGATGTTCCCATAAATATTATATATCAATTCTCTAGAGGTATTTATATTAATTATTTTACTGAGAAGAGGTATCTTACTGCAACTTCTTTTCTTTAAACTGTACACCCAAGACATGTCTAATTTGCAAATACCTGTAGAAGGACCAATTTGGAATGACATACTCATCTCTTAACTCTTGAAATAACTCCTATTATTATATATCTGAGCGAGACAGTGAATGGCACACCTTTCCCATTCCTTAATCTTTCCTATTGCATATAGTTCTTGCAAATTTTTATTTTTCCAAAGAGGAGAATATACTGTGAATCCTTGATATCCCAAAAGGGCCTTAACTATTTTCCACACTTTTATCATTAGTGTCAACGTAGGACCGTTAAAAAAACAAAAGATTCTGCCTCTATAGCTTCTACTGTACTATTGTATTATAACATGTACTAGATAACAACATACCCTCCCTGGGTTCACCTCCTACTGACAGATTACATACCCATAGATGTTGCAGCTATGCTGTAAAAAAATTGCTCCATGGATGTGGTAATGCTACACCTCCCTCCTCTTTTGATAACTGCAGTGTACGTAAAGGTAGTCTAGATAAACCTTTCTTTCATATTAACTCTCTAAAAAACAGTATCTATTTTTTTAAACCACTGTTTAGGTACCCTAATTGGAAAATTGTGCTTAAATCTAGTAATCAATGGCACCAGGGCTTTTTTTCTCAAACAATAGGTGCTGGAACTCAACCACGACCCCCTAAAACCCCTCCCCCACACACACCCTCCAAATCACATCAAATAGTGGGTATGGTCATATTTCACAAACAGTAGAAGGGTCTTAAGGGGGCATTAAATATCAGGATTGCATTACATACACAGTGCAGAGTTCATGGGGGTTACACACAGAGTGCAGAGCTGACACTTGTAAACACAGAAACCAGACTTCTGCGTTTACAAGTGATTGTGGTTAGCAGGCACCAAAGGGTCTGAGCCAGAGGTGGTGGAACTGAGTTCCACCAAGTTCCCCCTGAAAAAAAGCCCTGAATGGGACTATATTATTGTTGATATATTGTCTGGGATCCCTTGTTACAGCCCCAAATACTTCATTTTACTCACTACCTCTATCTGAGAAATTCCAATGGACAAGGGACTTTCTAGGGGATCTACCGGCAAAAGTACAGATTTTTCCCAGTTTATGTCCAACCCGTAACTGCCCAAAATCCTTTATATATTCATCACTGCTGTCAAAGAGGAGTGTGTATCTACTAAAAGTAGTAATACATTATCCGCGTATAACACAATTTTTTTTTTGGAAACATATCAGAACTCTCACCATTTATTTTCACTTTTGCTTTTGGTGTCTCGTACAACAGCCTCACCCAATTAATAAAAACTGGGCCAAAATGGAACTCCACCAAGACTTGCGAAAGGTAACGTCATTCTAGGCTATCAAATGCCTTAGCCGCATCCAGGGACAAGATAGCCCTTGACCCTTCATTAACCGTTGGAATCTGCAAATTTAGGTATACCCGACTTATGTTTACACTGGTGGATCTATTGGGTATAAATTCTAACTGATAAGTTTCTGTATAACTTTTTTAATCTAATAGCCAACACCTTTGCTAAAATGTTTACGTCTGTACATTATAGGGAGATTGGCCTATACAAAGATGCTTTAAGCAAATCTTTTCCCTCCTTGGGCAAAAGGGTGATTCCTTCATGGACTCAGGTAATCCTCCCTCCACAGCCGCCCAGTTAAATGTCTGTAGCAGCTCTGGAAGTAACACCTCCCCATAATATTTATATGTCTCCGTCGGCAGGCCGTCTGGCACTGGGGATTTCTAATTTTCTAATTTGCCATTTCCATTGTCATTATTTGCAGCTTCTCCAAGGTCATAGGGGCATCCAATCCTTCTCTATCTTCCCTAGAAAGGCAAGGGATCTCTAGCCCTCTAAAGAATTCTCACATCTCCCCTTCTACATCCTCCTGCAATGAACTTTTCAGTCCCTCATATTTTTTAAACGTATCCACAATCTCAGGGGTGTATGTAGCGGGTATTATAGTGGGGGATGAGTTTACTCTGACCAGTAGGGCCAGCATATGTCCCACACTCTCTCCCTCCTCAAAAAAGCGCTGTTTCTGAAATAACCGCTTATTCTCTGCTTCCATTAAGACATTTTTTATACTCCTGTTGCTTACCTGACCAGTCTGAAAGAGCCATAGGGGTGGGTTATCCATATATTGTTTTTCTGCCACTATCACCTTCTTCCTAATGAACACCACCACCTTAGTCTGCCTCTTGATTTTTGACACTCTTTGTATTAATACTCCCAGAAGAAACGCTTTTAGGGTATCCTATATCACCCCCGGGGGGGGGGGGGGTGGGGGTGCTGTACCAGTATTCATTTCAAAGAATTCTCTCAAGGAGACTAATACCCCTTCCCGCTCTCCCACTACCTCCAACCAAAAGGATTTATTTTCCACTCTCCTGTATGATGAATTCCCCCTAAGGACACCAACGTCACCAATGGAGAATGGTGAGAGAGACCCCTGGGCATATCATTTATATTTCTTACCAGGTGCAATGCCTCCACATTACCCAGAACCATATCAATCCTGGAGTGAGTTCTTGAAAAACAGGATTATTGTTACCCTTTTGGATTCCTTAGTCTCCATATATCCAACAGCCCCGCCTCCCCAAATATTTGAGATTGCGGGCCATCAGATACCTTATTGGCCATTTGTAATCATTCAAGAGTATATGTTATACAGTTTTTATACAAATGTTTATTTTCTCTTTACAGATTAACATTTTAATTGTGTTTGTTTGATATATGTTAATTTTTACAAATAGTGTGTATCGTGGAAGGTAAGATGCAATAGTAATGGTAATTTCTTGACCTACAAAACCTACGCTGCTCAAACTGTGGATGAATACCTTACTGTGTCTTTGTGATCAGTTATCTTGACAAATAGTTTTTATTCTGCTCTTGTTCCATGTTTTTAATTTTAGCTGTTATTGCTGATGGTAATTGAAGTGTCATTAGCAGACATCTCAGTCTCCGGCGAGGTGCGGGAGACTCCCGCATTTCTGCGTCGGCTCCTGCACACCTGCAAGCGCCTCCCAATCTCCCGGGAATTATAGGTGCAGCAGGGAACAGCTGTGATCACCAATCCCCTTTGTATCGATTTTTAGCTAACAGATGCTTCTCCTTCTCTCCCTCCCACGGCTGTCAGCTAAAAAGCTATACAGGGAGATCGGTGATCACAGCTGTCCCTCCTGCTGCACCGATCATTCCCAGCTGCTCTGTGTGCTCCTTCCCCTGCCCCCTCCGTGTCCTTCTTCACCCCCCGTTCTTCTATGGCCCCCTCCATGTCCTTTCCCTGCCCCCCTGTTCTTCTGCAGCCCCCCTAGTCCCCCGCAGCCGGCGGTAGAGGAGAGGAGGGGAGCCGTCTGCGGGGGACTAGGGGGGCCGCAGAAGAACAGGGGGGCAGGGAAAGGACATGGAGGGGGCCATAGAAGAACGGGGGGTGAAGAAGGACACGGAGGAACTAGTAATTGGACACAGTGAGCGAGATCGCTCCTGTGTCCTGTGATTACTGAGCAGAGTAAGCTGTGTTTACTCTGCTCAGTTTATGAATGAACAGGAGCCTCTGTCTTCCTGTTCATTCATCTTTAGTGCTGAGAAAGGGACTGTGGAATCTCTGTCCTCAGTCCCTTTGTCTGTCTCAAATGGTAGATGTCAGGGGTCAGTTTAGACCCCTGACATCTCACCAAAGCCCCCCAAAAAATATATTTAAAAAATTGTAAAATAATTCTAAAAAAATGAAAAAGTGTAAAAAATAAAATAAAAAAATTACTGACACCACTCTCCCCTGCCCTACCAACACTGTCCACTGCCCCAACCCCCTCCCCCCAAAAAGCATTGTGAAAAAAAATTAAAAACAAATTAAATTGTAAAAAAATAAATTATTAAAAATAAAAAAAAATACTAACACCGTCCACATACCACCCACCCCCACCCCCTTCCCCATAAGCACTGCGAAAAAATATTGAAAAAGTGATTTGAAAAATATTTTGCCGTGGGGGGTGAGGGCATTTGCGGGCGCGAATCACCACCTCCCTGAAATGAGTTTGCCACCTCCCTGAAATTAGTTTTTGCAGGATGGGATGTCTGTTCATTAGTAATGTGGAATGTATGTTTTTTTTTATAATGAAACGTATGGGGGTTATTTATTAAAGGCAAATCCACTTTGCACTACAAACTACTACTACTGAAAGTGCACTTGGAAGTGTAGTCGCTGTAGATCTGAGGGGGACATGCAAGAAAAATAAAAAACAGCATTTTAGCTATCACATGATTGGATTATAAATTCAGCAGAACTTCCCCTCATTTCAGATCTTCCCCTCAGATCTACAGTGATTGTACTCCCAAGTGCACTTGTAGTGCAGAGTGGATTTGCCTTTAGTAAATAAACCCCATGGTGTTACATTCTCATTTATGGGTTTCCCATCTCCAAACCACGAGGTTAAAAATCCAGGTTTGTATTTTAATGACCAGCAAGACTTGTATTGCTTATACCCCCACCAATCAGTTGTTTGGACTCTGCCCTGGAAACCAGTTCAGTCTAAATGATCCCCCAAAGCTGCACTGCTTTGTACTGGAAAAGTAAAATGCAGCTTAAAGCAACAGGTATATGAACGGTTTCACAAGTCAGTGCAAATGGAGTGAGTAGAAGATCTACAAGCAGCAAAACCCTACGTATTCATCATAAGGAATGTGTGTGTGTGTGTGAGGAAGATGAAGGACACAGGCAAGAGGTGAAAAATGCTTTTAATGGGTCTCTTTTAAAAGAAGTTATTACTAAAGGGAAAAAGACTGTGCACTTTGCAAATGCAGTTGCTCCAGAGCTTAGTTAATGAGCAGAAGCTCTGCTGACTTCCATTATTAAATCATGTGAAAGAAAAAATTATGTTTTTTTTTATTTACCTTGCACGTGATTAGGTACTCTTTGCAAAGTACCTCATTTACTAAGCTCTGGAGCAACTGCACTTGCAGAGGGCAATTGCACTTTGCAAAGTGCACAGTCTATTTGCCTTTAGTAAATTAACCCCATAGTCTCTCTACCATGGGCATAGAGGGGTTGGTTGATTTACTAAAGGCAAATAGACTGTGCGCTTTGCAAAGTGCAGTTGCTCAGAGCTTAGTAAATGAGGTAAAACTTCACTTTGTAAAGAATACCCAATCATGTGAAAGGAAAATTTAAAAAATATGCATTTTTGCTAGCACATGATTGGATGATGGAAGTCAGCAGCATTTCTGCTCATTTACTAAGCTCTGGAAAAACTGCACTTGCAGAGTGCTCAGTCTTTTTTGCTTTTAGTAAATCAACCCCAGAACGTAACCACTCAATCCAAATCTAAAATTCAGAACAATGAAGTCTAGTAGCCTCCCTGGCGGTTTTCCCGAGTGTGGCTCGGGGTTAAAATTCAGGACCATTAGCGGTAACCCTGAGCCACACTCGGGATTACATCGCAGGATCCTGGTGCCTCCTTACTTACCTTGTCCCCGGGATCCTGCAATGTCCCCCGCAGTGTCCGAGGGCTCCGTCCTCCTCCGAAGCCTCTCCTTGCCAGGCTCCGATCCCTGCGAGCGTCGCGACGCACGGGGGCGGAGCCTGGCGGCAAATTAAAAAAAAAGTAAAAATCATAACACATACAGTACTGTAATCTTACAAATTACAGTACTGTATGAAATGATTTCACATCCCTTTTGTCCCCAGTGCTTTGGCCCATGCCCTGCATGCAGTTTTATGTGATATACACTGTTCTTTCTGCCTGGAAACTGGAGATTGTCCATAGCAACCAAAAAGTGTCCCTTTACGTCAAAAGTGGCTTTAGACCAGCTAGAAAACAGCGATAGTAAATTAGAACACTTACAGAATTGAGCGATAGTGAATTGTGGGGAAATTTATTTTATTACTATTTATTTTTATTTTTTTAAATTATTTATTTTTATTTATTATATTATAATTTATGTTTTTGTGTTTCAAACTTTATCATACCCGGGATATCTACTAGACTCTGGTTTGGACAGATTTAAGTGTGTTATTGTTAAGATTTACAGACCTACAATATAAAACGCCAAATTTCCATGCAAAATAATTGTACCGCTTTCAGCACCTAAAATCCGAAATAATCATACTACCAGGGAGGTTAAAAAGGCTGCATTTATCAGCTTGCCATCTAGAAGCAGCAATATTCTGTTTATTTAAAAAAAATAAAATCTAACATTATCCAGAGTCCTAGAGAAAGTTTTTTTGTACCCACAAAACCTGCGGTAAATTGGCATATGAATAAAGGAGTCAAGATCACCCTCACGTCCAAGGAAATGAATACAGACAAAGGTGTAACATAGGACAGACGTGTGTTTTTTAGATTTCAATATGTTTATTGTTTTTTTTTACATAAATAACAGTAGCAAAAACATAAGATAACTCCAGACCCCCCAAACTGGGAGGGTAATAGGCATATATTTTCAGGTAGTAATACTCACATTTTTGAGCAACATATCCATAATGGTAGTGACCAGATATATCACAGAAAAAGATCCATTCAAATACAAAGATAATGATGAGATTACAGCCATAGTGCAATTGAAGAGCAACTGAATGCTAAATGTGGTGTAATACACATCAGGTAGGACAGTGAGCAGAACATTTATGTGATAAATTACAAAGAGTAGTGGTCAACCACCCTGAATAACCTTGTACAATGAACCATTAAGAATGTAGTAAACCAAGGAGCAAGCAGCTCTAAACCTGAGCATGTTGTAAAAAAATAAACAGAAAGAAGGAAGTAGTGGGAAAAGAGAAGTGCGAAAATGGTTGGGTATCTCAGCCACCCGTCTCAGTCATCCACCAAGAGATATTGGGGTTGATTTAATAAAGACAAATAGGGGTTGATTTACTAAAGGCAAATAGACTGTTCGCTTTGCAAAGTGCAATTGCACTCTGCAAAGTGCAGTTGCTCCAGAGCTTAGTAAATGATGTAAAGCTTCACTTTGCAAAGAATACCCAATCACGTGCAAGGAAAATGTAAAAACAGCCTTTTCGCTTACATATGATTGGATGATGGAATTCAGCAGAGCTTTTCCTCATTTACTAAGCTCTGGAGCAACTGCTCTCGCAGAGTGCAACTGCACAGTGCACAGTCTATTTGCCTTTAGTAAATCAACCCCACTGCATCCACGGCTGTCAGGTTTTATCAAACTTAGCTTGATTATTATGGAGAGTACATGTTTGCTTATCGTTGATCCTGATCCAGTTTAATTTTTGTGTGAGTCAAGTTTGACTATTGGTTGGTTCCAACATTGTGCAATGGCTATTCTGGTTGTTAGTATCATGTAGGAAATGTATCTTTTGTAAAGGCAGAAGGTTTTTTATCTTAATGCATTCTATGCATTAAGATACAAAAACCGTCTGTGTACAGCAGCCTCCCCAGCACCCCCTAATTATTTACCTGAACCATTGGCACTGCTGCTGTCAATCAAAGTCAGTCAGCCAATCAGGGGAGAGAGGGGGCGCAGCCGGGGCTGGGCTCTGTGTCTGAATGGACACACGGAGCTGTGACCTGGCTCCAGTGCCCCAATAGGAAGCTGCTGACTGTGGGGGCACTCCATAGGAGGGAGGGGCCAGGAGCAGCAAAGAGAGACCCGAGAAGAGAAAGATCCACTGCACAGAGGAGGTAAGTATACCATGTTTGTTATTTTTGAAAGAAATAAAAAGACTACAATCACTTTAATTTTTGAAAGGGGACACTCTCGGGCTTCCTAGAGATATTTTGGCCCATGATGGAATGAATGAGGTTTATTATCCTAATCCAAAACCGTGTCACTTTGGGGCAGTGCCATCATATTTGAATCAAAGAAAACACTGGGATAAGGCTTGATGTTCATTTTAGCTATTCTAGTTGGGACCATATACCAGCGTAGTAGTGTTTTATAGTTTATAGCTTCAACTAAAGCTGTGTTTATGGATATTGTTGAATAATTATTCGCAATATCTTGCAAGTCAGTCAGGTACCACTGAATGTTAAGATCTCTTTTCCAATGTTCCATATAGGAGAGCTTATTGTCTAACGTTGATAAGAGATAATATAGTATGGCTTCAACTATTTTTTAATACATTTTTATTTCTGTCTTTGATCTGTTCTACCCATCATAGGCAGCCATGCAGTGTCACTCCTCTGTAAATTTTCCAACAGTATAACAATTAGAGAATGAAAAGTATTATCAGAAAGCCAAATGTTATCGTTTTACAGGTAATAAATATGTCTTATGTATATGGAATGCAACAGCTGCAGAAAGCAGCATTATTAAAGTGAGTATAGGTAAAGGTGATAAATGACTGGGACTATAATTAGTAGCTGCTTTTATTAATTAATTATTATTAAAACAATGTTTGGTTTGCACAATAAATTGTAAAAAAAATAAAAAAATATATAGAGTCTAAAAGGTATAGTCTATGCAGAGCCCCTGAAAGAGGAAGTCTTGTGACCTTGCTGTATTGGAGTTCCTGGAAGGAAAATTTCAATTGAATTCATCTGCAAAAAAATAATAATAGAAAAGTGTTAGAAGAAGGGTTAAGTAAACAGATATTAAGTACATGGTCTAGATGGAGAGAGTTTAGAGCCTCTTCACAGCTCTTCAGAGTGACCGAGGAACCCAATGAAACATAATAGGAGAGGACCCTTTGGGAGGGAGGGAGGGATAGACCCTTTTTTTTTTTTTTTTTTTTCTTTTCTCTTTGGTTGTGTATGATGGGGGGATGGGTTATGGTATGGTTGGTTAAGTATATGGGATACACATCCATGAAGTAATTTTGTAACGACCAATATAGAGACAGAAAGAGGATTCCGAGTTTGAATAATGGGTTCTTTTAATTGATTGGATGTGTATATGTTTTGCTATATATGTAAAAAATTGTAAAATTGTTTTGATAAATAAAGATTATAAAAAAAAAAAATAAAAAAAAAAATAATAATAAATATTGCTATTAACTAGCATAAGTTTTAAACATACTATTGAAAATAATGTTGTGCAAACACATATTTTCTTGTATCTTTCCCTCACCAGGGCCAGGACAAAGGGTGGGCAGATGGGGAAGCTTCCCTGGGCACAGCGTGTAGTGTAGGGATGGGGATGTTGCAAGTGCCTTCTACTATAAGGCTGACAGGAGTAATGACAGTGGCATCACTACTTCTGCCAGCCTAGTGCTGTAAGCGGCAAGGAGAGGAGAGAGCCAGGAGGAGGTGTGGGCTGTGCTCTCTCTCCCCCTCCTCCTCATAAGCTTGTACTTAATAAAGGGGGGTGGAATCTGGCATCTTTGCCCTGGGCATTGGATGATTTTGTCCCGGCACTGGCTCGCACATCATTGCTACTTTTGCCACCTGAACAATTTGGACACCTTGGGTTGACTAATTTGATCTTGTCATTAGCCGGTTATCCCTCACACAAGTGCAAGTAGGGCTTCAGTTTTTATCATGGCAGCCCACATTAACTCTTGTTCATGTATAAATCAGGCATGTTTTATTATTAACGTTAATCTATCAATTTATTATCACCATAAATGTGTCTTGAGACCTGCATTATTCTAGACTAGAGCTAAATGCAAGACCGGTAAAGACACTTTGCACTTACCAAATTGAGGGAGCTCTTTCCATGGGCTCAGGTCCAGTGCTGGGATTCTGGAACATGAAACAAAATCTGCAGGGTACTGATTTCCAAAGAAGACATTTAGCGGGATCTCGGTGATGTTTGTATTGGCACAGATAACCTGGGACATTGTTACTTTCTCTATTGAGCTTTTTTGAGCTTTGCTGAGAACTGAATCATTCTCATAATAAAACCTAAATAGAAGAATAAATGAATTACCCTTTTGCACAAACTAGTATACAATATGAACTCTGTCCAAAGCATAGTACAGTTATTCTGCATATCTCCAGTATACATGGTATACACTGAGCACTGTGACCACTGCCCCATGCTCCAGGGACTCTGTGCCTGCCTGTCACATTCTGTTCTAAATCTGAACAGGAGGGGCGGCGGGGGTGGCATATACATGAACCAATCCTCTCCATTTTCCTCATGCAGCCACTGAAAGCCTGCTTTTCATCCTCTCCCTTCCATTCAGAGGCTGAAGGGGGAAAATGGGTTGGTTCCTGCATATGCCACAATCCCTGAACGAAGTCTTGATGACAAAATGCATTGGTACAGTATGTGGCTGTACGGCAACCGGAAGTGACATGTTATTTTTAGCAATGCTTTGAGGTCGATTTTGCGGACGAAAAAGGGTTAAAACCGCCTGCAAAGCACCACTGCAGCAGCGCATTGCCGGCGGTACGGCGGTGCTGCCCATTGATTTCAATGGGCAGGGGTGCTTTAGGAGGGGTGTATACACACCACTCCTACAGCGCTGCAAAAGATGCAGCTTGCAGGACTTTTTTTACCGTCCTGCCAGCGCACCACTCCAGTGTGAAAGCACTCGCGCTTTCACATTGGAGTGAGAGGAGAGGTCATTTACAGGCGCTATGCAGGCGCATTTTTGTAGCGCTATAGTGCCTGTAAAGCGCCTCAGTGTGAAAGCAGTCTAAGACAAATAACTCTAGTGAGTTTACATCTTATGGGAGAGGTGACTGGCGCACTTATGTTGTGTTGTGAAGATTTCATCTGTGTTGGAGGACTGTTTCTATGCACTCTCTGCACTTAATATATGGACTTTTTGCACAATTTATATTAGTTTATGTGTGCTCTTTATATCTCTTCACATTGGGTGACACAATGGAGGTTATTTACTAAAGGAAAATCCACTTTGCACTGCAAGTACACTTGAAAGTGCACTGAAAGTGCACTTGGAAGTGCAGTCGCTGTAGATCTGAGGGGGACATGCAAGGAAAATAAAAAACAGCATTTTAGCTTGCACATGATTGGATGATAAAATCAGCAGAGCTCAGATCAACCCCTAAGATTGAGAGCGACTGCACTTCCAAGTGCACTTTCAGTGCAAAGTGGATTTGCCTTTCGTAAATAACCCCAATGTGATGTTTACTATGTCATGATAATTTTTGACATATAGGGGTTGATTTACTAAAGGCAAATCCACTCTGCACTACAAGTGCACTTGGAAGTGCAGTCGCTGTAGATCTGAGGGGAAGATCTGAAATGAGGGGAAGTTCTGCTGAATTTATAATCCAATCATGTGCAAGCTAAAATGCTGTTTTGTATTTTTCTTGCATGCCCCCCTCAGATCTACAGCGACTGCACTTCCAAGTGCACTTTCAGTGCACTTGTAGTGCAAAGTGGATTTGCCTTTAATAAATAACCCCCATAGACACTTTTTATAATTTTGTTTGTCTGCAGTAGGTAGTGTTTTTTTTTATATAATATACACATTTCTTTCTTTCACATGTGTATTTGTATATACATTCTAGCTGCTTTTTACCTTTATTTATGTTGGTTTAGGTGAATATTTTAAATTTTAAAGTGGCAGCTACATTTAGGCATCTCACAATTTATCATTTATCATAAATTGCAGTCCCTCCTGTGCAGGTTACTGTTATTTCCTGCTGACCATGACCCCTGTGTGCTCCCCTGTTCCCCCCGCAGCACTGCTGGCTTCCCTCCTCTCCTCTTCCACCGGCTGCTGTGGGGGATGTTTCTGGATGGAGAGTGGGGAAAGGGCCTGTCAATATGTAATTTACTGGCCCCTACCTTTTCTGAATGAACAGAGTGCGTGATCAGTACCAATTCATAATTGAAGCATGGTAAAGTGTAATTACTATGCTTCAGTTGTGATTGAACGTGAAGCTCTATATTGTAACAGAGCTAATAAAGGGTCTGGAGGATATTAGTTATGAGGAAAGGTTGCGAGCACTGAACTTATTCTCTCTGGAGAAGAGACGCTTGAGAGGGGATATGATTTCAATTTACAAACACCATAATGGTGACCCCACAATAGGGATAAAACTTTTTCGCGGAAGGGAGTTTAAAAAGACAGGTGGCCACTCATTAAAATTCGAAGAAAAGAGGTTTAACCTTAAACTACGTAGATGGTTCTGTACTGTAAAAGTGGCAAGGATGTGGAATTCCCTTCCATGGGCGGTGGTCTCAGTTTAAAAAAAAAATATTTGATTGGCACCTGAACCACCGCAACATACAATGATATACAATGTAATATTGACATATAATCACGCACATAAGTTGGACTTGATGGACGTGTGTCTTTTTTCAGCCTCACCTACTATGTAACTATGCAATGAGGAGAGAGGGGGGCGGGGCGAGACTGTGGCTCCATGTCTGAATGGACACACAGAGCTGTGGCTCAGCTCAGTTGTCCCCATAACAAGCTGCTTGCTGTGGGGTCACTCAACAGGAGGGAGGGGCCAAGAGCGCCAAAGAGGGACCCAAGAAAAGGGGGATCTGGGCTGCTCTGTGTAAAGCCACTGCACATAGCAGGTAAGTATAACAGAGACTTTAGTATTACTTTGAGATAGGCTAAGTTTATGTTTTTACAGTGATATTTGTTGTATTATAGTTTTCCTTACTATGTAGTCATACCTTGCTAGTGAATTTCTTGGGGAAAAAAAGCGCCAAACAACAGTGACCTTTGATCTCTTTCATTTTGTTCAGGTAGATTTCAGCCTCTCATGGTTTCCTTCCCCTGCTCCAGGGTATTCAAAAGAATTGGAGAGGTATGTCAAAATGTGAACAATTTCTCCAAATTCAAAAGATTTTGGAGAAATGTGAACAATTTCTTCAAAACACTTTTGAATTACCCTCTCAATATAAAGACCTGAAATAACTATTTAGCCACTTGGAGTATCTTGGTGGGATGGGATTATCTTGGCACACGGTGGAAGCGATGGGTGGGAATGGGGGCCCCAGGTCAACTTTTGCATCAGGGCTCACAAGCTTCAAGCTACCTCTCTGACTGTGGCCATACTCCTTTTGTGCTAGCTATAAATGTGTTCTCACATACTGATTATTGGATTCTTGTCCTATCTAAACATCATTTTCATGACCAGAAAGGATCTGATATCACAGATGCACCATTTAATTTTAGTTTTGATTCCAGCCAAGTCTGCTGCAAAGAAGGTAGGAATGAACAAAATTCAAAACCGAATTCCAAGCCTGTGGATTGGGCAAATTTATATATGCTATTTTATATTCCAGTTAACCAGGATTGAAGACCCTCAGGTAGCCAGGAGCTGACTAAATTGCCTGTGTTATCAGAGGACACTGTACAGTATCTGCCACAGTGAGACTGTTCCATATAGTGCTCATCCTGGGATCTGCCTTTTCACTTCCTGAATGCAGAGTTAGTGAGAATTTACAGAAGAGTGGATGATCTTGGGACATGTAGTTCACAGAGCTTGAATCTATACTGGGAACTGATCGTTGTGGACTACAAGCTACAGCCAGCTGGAGGAAGGGAACAGAATGCTGGGAGAGGTGATAAATGGCCTGTGTTGGGGAGGAGTCGGCCTTTTGGGACCACGGCCTTCATCTGGGAGCTGTGATCTGGACGGACGTGAATAGCATGACTGTGCTGTGGCCTAGGTGGCAGGGGAGAGCCTCCGGAGAGCATGTGTGGATACACCTGTTGTCAGCAGGGTCCGGTCGTTGGGTGGCATCCGGGAGGTCACCCACATCATCTGCATCACAGATCTAGCTGAGCTGTGGCACTGGGAGGTTTGGGGTCATGCACCGTTCCTTAAACACAGTATCTGCAGGGGCCTGCTGCAGGATCTTCACACCATCCCTCCTGAGCTTGGTATCGCTTGGACTGGTGAGCAGGCATGTGCACCCAAGGACTGAATGCAGACACCTTTACTTTGCTTCTTCATTGGAGCTTTACAAGGAGACATCTACAACACATATTGTACTGTTGAATGTCATTATCTCACAAGTACTTTTGGGCCCCTTCATTTGAGCTAGCTGAAGATTCAGACACCTGCATCAACAAAAGGATTCCTCTGACCCCCCCCCCCCCCCAAACAAGGGACAGGAACATTGGGCTCCTATCCGGCCCCATATCACCAAGGATCGCTCTTTTTTAAAGTGGTTGTATACTTTTTTTTTATATTTTTACCTACAGGTAAGCCTACAATAAGGCTTACCTGTAGGTAAAATGAATATTTCCTAAACCTGTACGGTTGTGCTGTGAAAGTCCGGCTAAGGGTCTGGTGGACGCTGCCGGACCTTGCTGGCAGGAAGTCACCTGCGCGCATGTGTGGGAGTAACGACATTGTGGCTCCGGCCACTCACAGCGTCAGAGTTGCGAACCCAAAAGACACGCCGAGGGAGAAATGTCAGCTCCCTCAGCGGTGACCAGGATCAGCTGCCGACGCCTCGTTCTAAGGTATTTCATAATGAGCTAGTATGCGCTGCATACTGGCTCATAATGCCTTTGCCTTACAGGTTTTATTTTTTTTTTTTTGTGTGTGGGTATACAACCGCTTTAAGAAACCAAGGTCATAGACTTTAAATACAACTTGCTAAACTGTGTAAAGTGTTTGTGTTAAAGGGGTTGTGGCTTCAGGAAGTTATAGGGAGTAATCTGACTCCAGATTGGTCATTCTCCTACCCTTTTCTGACCTGCAGCCATAGACCTTGTTTGGTTAAGCTTGCTGATTTATTGCTCCCCAAAGAGACTTCAGTTGATCATTCATTCGCTTGTTCATATAAAGAGTATAACAGTAATCTACCTTCTCTTATCTGATCCATTTGCTGTTGATTCTATATACTGAAAAACCCTAAGTGAAACTTATCTTACGTTTAGTGTGAACTATGCTGTGTCTGCATCCATATTTCTTTGCTGAAATGCCTGAACCCGGGGTGTCAGAGGTGTCAGAAGACTTGCAATGTCAGGGCAAAGATTGGGGCACAGTATCTTTAAGTGGCCCTCACGGGGGTAGAGCTGTACTTAGAAAATCCGTTTTGACCTCCAATTCAAAGGTATCTCAATTACCACTACATATACATTTGAGCTTGCCTCTTTATACAAAACAATTTTTTAAAATAATTTTCTTGTTTAAAATTGTAAATGTTTTAGACATTATCAGATGTTCTGAGACTGGTAGATTGGGGAGATATATTCTCAAGCATACAGGTGATTCCTTTGTGGTAATTCCACAAGACATGCTGAATAACACACTGTACAACAATGGGTATCTAAGCCTATGTAGACGTGAATGTAATTAGTTAGAGCATCCATCATATATTGTAACTTTTGAATTTTAGGCTTTGTAATCTCTACTTCGACCAGATTGCATGAATACTTATTGTGGGTCCTAATAATGAATGAAATATATTTTGCCCGTGAGCCTTCCCTGTATACTAGAAAATGAAGCATACCGATCTCCATCCCGAGTCCTGCGAAACTGGTCTCCAATAAGACAAGTCAACAACTTTCCAGTTCTTCCACCGGGCACCAAGGGTTCAGAAACTCCTCCAATCCAGAGGTCTATGTTTTCAGGAGTGCCATACAAATCCATTAATTTCCTGGCCAGCGGCCTATTGTTTAGAACAATGGCCAACTCATCCAGATTTCTGGGGGCGGAAAGGCCACAAAATCTCCTCCATGAATTGTATCCTAGGTAGAAAGGAAAAATATTACAGACAACTTAAATAATGGCAAACAGGACTGTTAGAGAGCAATTTCATGACATTTAAGTGATATTGATCAGCAATTGCCTGATAAATTCAAACACACTGCAGCTGTAATTCATTTATTTCAGGTACTTACATAGCACCGTCAATTTGCACAGCGCTTTACATATACATTGTATATTCACATCAGTCCCTACCCTCAAGGAGCTTACACTCTAAGGTCCCTAACTCACATTCATACATACTAGGGACAATTTAGACAAGCAATTTGGGGACAATTTGTAGTGTGGGAGGAAACCCATGCAGGCACAGGGAGAACATGCAAACTCCAAGCAGGTAGTGTTGTGGTTGGGATTCGAACCAGCAACCCTTCTTGCTGCTAGGTGAGAGTGCTACCCACTACACCACTGTGCTGCCCTAAAGTGAAATGTATCAATTAATTTATCTTAATCTGACTTCTCTGTGACATGTGACCTTCTGAACTCTCTGTGATGACTACAACCAGTCTTTATGTTGCCCCTCAAAGGGTCACTGGACATAAACTTCCCAAAATGTAACTTTCTTGCTATGCTTCCTATATAACCAATGACATATCTAATAGAGGGGCTGTAAGAAAGGTTTTGATGCTGACATTTTTACACTGAAAGTACGAGACAGCAATGAACCTGCTGTGAGCTTGCCTGGTAATAGCTCTTTTACAGGGGCTCTTAGTTCATCAGGTAAGTGAGTTGGGCTGGCACTCTACTGCAATGTCTGAATGAAATAGTGAAAAATATTCAACAGGTGGTCCTGGCCACAAGATCCGGTTGGCCAACTTCCTGGCCCAGACAGAGGCTCTGATGAAGGGAAAGTTGCTTCCCTTCATTGGAGCCTTCATCCTTCCCTTCATTGCTTTCCGTAATCATTTCAAGGCTAACACCTTGAGATGAGTTTTGTCAAGTTTGATCTCAATAAAAAATATTGCTGACAAGTAGGCACCAAAAGGCTGAATCAATGTTATTTATCAGGTTAGAATTTCAACACTGCACGCTTTTGATGCAGTACCTGCCAGTGGGATGCTATATAGACTACCAGTAAAGGATAACGGGAGCCTAAAAAGGTAAGTATTGTTAAGTATTGTTAGAACTTAGTTTAGGTCAAAGGTTCTTAATATTTACCATACTAGGAGCCAAATAAACCCAAAGAAAATGTTTTCAAAATTTCAACCAAGGACAAATAATAATGGCTGTATAATTCATTGTGGGTGGTCTTCACTGGTTATTTAAGATTTAGTTAACACAGGTTACAATTTCTTACATTTGTATATACATTTTTAACTAGTGCCAGGGTTTCTATGCCTCAGAGCTTTCTCTGTGTAATCCCATCTGCTCCTACCTTGCACACGCAAGGTGGTGGTGCTGAGGACAGGAATATTTTTTACATTTTTTATTCAATGCAAAAAAAATGCATACAAACATGTGTGTCCCTTATTAAAAAGATGTTTTGATCATACTGGTTTAGGAACATAAAGCATTATTTGGTTTCATGTTACCTGGTAGGCCATGTTCTCTCCCTCTTTGTAAATTGATTGCTGCTAGATCAAAACCAATACGCTTCACCATCTTAAAGAGGCGGTCCCTCAGCTCATCATCCACAATCTGATTTTGTTTGTTGAGTTTGGCAGAATTGGCCATCATACCCCGAAGGAAAGGGTCAATTCCATCTGCAAGTAGGAAACACCGGTAGTATTGTAAAATTGAAAGTAAGATGATATTAAAGTGATTGTTAACCTTTGCATTTTATTTTTTTAAATAAAAAACGTGTTATACTTACTGGCTCGGTGCAATGGTTTTGTACAGAGCAGCCCCAATCCTCCTTTTCTGGGGTCCCCGGCGCTGTTCTCCTCCCTGCCGAGTGCCCCCATAGAAAGCTGCTTGCTCTGGATACATTTGTGTGTGCTCAATTCTGAGCCAGCTCTGTGTGTTCCCTGGCACACAGAGTGTAGCTCAGCCCTGCCCCCTTCCCTCCTCCTCAGCTGTGATTGACAGCAGCCGGAGTCAATGACTCCCATTTCTGCCCCTCTCTCCAGTGAGGAGGGAGAGAGCCGAAAGAGTCGCTGTTCTCGTACACATCGCTGGATCGATATCGGGCTAAGGTAAGTATGGGGAGGGAGGGGGGTCTGAGGGAAAAGCAGCACACTGAAGGTTTTTTAACTTAACGCATGCATTAAGGTGAACCTCCCTGGAGATATGATTTTGCGTCTCAAAGCGGTACATTGTTTCGCATGTAATTTTGACTGTAATTCTTAGAATTAACTCACTTAAATCTGTCAAAAACAAGCGTCTACTAGACATCCCTGGTATGATAAAGTTTGAAACACAAAATCATAAATTATAATATAATAGATAACTATAAATAATTATAACAAATAATAATATCCCTTCCACGACTAAGCCTATTTCTGGCATTTGTTGCTTGCAAGTTAAAATCCCTATTTTGTGCTAGAAAATTACTTAGAACCCCCAAACATTATATATATATATTTTTTAGCATAGACCCTAGAGAATAAAATTAGTGATTGTTTTAATATTTTATGTCACACGGCATTTGCATAGCGGTCTTTCAAACGCAATTTTTTGGGAAAAAAGACACTTTCATGAATTAAAAAAAAACTAAACAGTAAAGTTAGCCCAATTTTTTTGTATATTGTGAAAGATGATGTTATGCCGAGTAAAATAGATACCTAATATGTCACGCTTTGAAATTGCGCACACTCGTGGAATGACATCAAATTACGGTACCTAAACATCTCCATAGGTGACATTTTCAAAAAAATTAGCGGTTACCAGGTTAGAGTTACAGAGGAGGTCTAGTGCTAGAATTATTGCGCTCGCTTTGACAATAGCGGCCAAACCTCACATGTGTGATTTGAACACTGTTTACATATGTAGGCGCGACTTACATATGGGTTTTCTTTGCTGTGCGAGCTTGCGGGGACGGGGGGGCGCTTTAAAAAAAAAATTTTTTTTCTTTTTTTTTTTTTTACATTGTCTCTGTAAAAAAAAATAAAAATGTTGATCACTTTTATTGCTGTCACAAGAAATGTAAACATCCCTTGTGACGGTAATAGGTGGTGACAGGTACTCTTTATGGAGGGATCGGAGGTTTAAAAGACCCCAAATCCCTCCTTTGCACTTCAAAGTATTCAGATCGGCAAAAACTGCAATTCTGAAGTGTGTAGTTTTTTTTTTTTATTTGGCGCCATTGGCAGCCGAGTAAACCGGAAAGGACGTTGTGACGTCGCTTCCCTGTTTACACATAGGAGACTGGAATCAAGCTATTTCCGACTTTGATTCAGTCTCTCTCTAGCCAGTGGAAGTGCCGGATCGCGCATCGGGTCTCCCGGTAGAAAGGGAGACCCGGGAACATCGGCGGAAGGTGGCGGGAGGGGGTGATGTCCCCTCCTGCTCCCCCAGGATAACAACCGAGCGACTTTTAGCCGCATCAGTTGTTATACCTAAAGAGCCAACCGCCCGCTCTAAAAAACGGTACCGGGGGATGCTTGCAGCTGCATGCATCCCCCCCTGGTATAACCCCTGAAAGCGGAGGCCACATATGTGCGTACGGTCGGCACTAAGGGGGTTAAAATAATAATAAAATGTATTCAATAATGTAATCAAATCAAAAACACTGACATTTGCTCAGTTGCAGAATTGTTGCTGTCGTTACTCTCAGTGTCTGATGACGGATTTCCCCACGGATCACTATCGCTCAATTCTGCAACTGGTTCTAATTTATTATTGTTGTTTTCTAGCTGGTCTAAAACCGCTTTTAATGTAAAGGGACACTTTTTGGTTGCTATGGACATTCTCCAGTTTCCAGGCAGAAAGAACAGTATATATAATATAAAACTACATGCAGGGCACTGGACAAAGCATTAGGGACAAAAGGGATGTGAAATGATTTGATACAGTAATGTAGTCTTTAAGATTACAGTGTACTGGATGTGTTTTGTTTTTTGCACCTTTTTAATTTGGCGCCGGGCTCTGTCCCCGTGCGTTGCGACGCTTGCAGGGAAAGGAGCCCGGCACACAGTACATCGGGCGGAGTACACAGCCTGTGGACATTGCAGGATCCTGGGGACAAGGTAATTAATTTTCCCAGGATATTGCGATGCGATCCCGAGTGTGGCTCAGGGTTCCCGCTATTGGTAATGAAAATTCACCCCGAGCCACACTCTGGATTACCGCCAGGGAGGTTAAAGAACCTTCAGGCTTTAGAACCACTTTAAAAAACAGAGGCAGTTGTTAAAGGTTGATTTTTGAATTAAATTTTCTGCAAAGTGCTACTCTAATTTCAGAGCAGCCCTGATCCTCCTTTTCTCGGGTCCCCCCCTGATGCTCCTGATCCTTTTCCTCCTGTTGAATGCTCCCAGAGCAGCTTCTAATTGGGGCACCCGACCAGACACGCTCCTGAGCTGCTGCTCTGCGTGTCCTTTCAAAAACAGACCTGTGGCTCCGCCCCTCCTTATTGGCTCACTGGCTGTGATTGACAGCAGCAAGGCTGGAGAAAGACACTGCTGCACAGAGAAGGTTGTTTGCATTCTATGAATGAAGGTAAATACTACTGAGCATTTAAAACTACTTTACGACCCTGGCTCCCAGGCTTGGCGTGCATTCTCAAGTGGGTAGAGTAGGGACAGGTACCCCATCTGTTAGGGATAGAACTAGCAGCAGGGATAGGTTTCTGATGTGGAGGAAAAGCAACGTCCCTGGATATCTTCCCGCTTGAGCATGAGACTTCCAGGTCACATTCTGCCCCTCCTAACATGTGCTGTTGGTTCGTCTGAAACCTGCTCTCTACACACTGTTGGAACCCGTAAGTGTTCCCTGTTGGGCTGTCTTCCCATGGGGTTTGTTGTGAACTGTCTTTGCATTACTTCAATACAAGTTCTTTATATTGTACTTGGACTGTATGTGTTATTGCCGCTGCACCCCACCAACAAGCTGACAAGTAACATTATTATAATGGGCCAGTTTACCTTCTTTTACTATCCTCCATGTGGAAAAGAAAGTCTGGTGAAGGGGGACAGCAGGATTTGTTGGATGGGGCCGATATCCATCTCCTAGACGATAGACCACTGGATGTACCAGAGTGTGCCCCATACGAAAAGCAATAGTGAATGCATTTGATACTCTTGGGTCCTCCTCATCATTATAACAGATATGTGGAGGTAGAACATGAGACATCTCACTGCCCAGCAATAGGGGAAGCCAATCCTTGTATGTTATTTTCTGTTAATGAGAAAATATATATAGATAAAATAAGTCACATACATAAACACATGGACAGTAAGACAGAGAGAGATATACGAAGGAATTATATATATTCAGAAATAGAAGTGTTAATAGTTTATTTTTATCAATTAACAAAATGGAAAGTAAATGAAAAGAAGGGAAATCCAACTCAAAGTAATATTTGGTGTGACCACCGTTTGCCGTTCTTTACACTGAAGATATCTTTTAATGCCATTGGCTGTATGTTTGCAGTCGTTGTCTTGCTGCAGTATACATTTGGGGCCAATCACACGCCTCCCTGATGGGATGATGGATACAGTAAGTATTTGCCTGTATTTTTCAGAATTGAGGACACCATTGATCCTGACAATATCTCCAACTCCAGTTGCAGAAATGGAACCCCAAACTTGCAAGGAACCTCCACCATGCTTCACTGTTGCCTGCAGACACTCATTACTGAACCGCTCTCCAGAAAGGTTAGAACCTCTGTCAGGTGTTAATTTCTTACAGCAGAAGGAAGTTGTGGAGCGCGGGATTTTTTATATAATATTTTCAGTCAGTTCTTAAAGCGGAGCTCCAGGCTCCCCCTCAAAAAATTAAAAGTCAGCAGATAGAAATACTGAAGATGCTGACTTTTAAAATTAGGGCACTTACCTGTCCAAGAATTCAGCGGTGTCCTTACCTGAGCCAGTTTTTCAATCAGCTATCGGGTGTTGAAGCTGCCATTTTGACTAAAGTAAACCAGCAGTGAAGCCTTACGGCTTCACAGCCGGTTTACTACTGTGCATGCGCGGAGAATTCTACGCTTTGTGAAGAGGTCAGCTACGGGGGGGGGGGTGAACTTCCGGCTCAGTTGGCCCAGGAAGTGGGAGCGGGTACCTGTCAAAACCAGGTACCTGTCCCCTCCCCCCCAATAGGTGGTAAAATGTGGCAGCAGAGGGGGGAGGCAGAAAAGCAGAGTTTCGCCTTTTGGGCAGAGCTCCGCTTTAAGCAGGGTAAAGATAATAATTAATCTTAGACCGCTCTCCCAGGAGAGATGCTGAAGGTCAGTTCTTAACTCAATTATAGACTAGGTGTGCAGGAGTGAACGTGCAAAAAGCAGAGCATATGAATTACAGGTTTAATTTTATTCAGAATCTTGTGTATTTTAAAATTCCAACAAAGTTTTTGGGTTTAAACAGCCACTGTTCTTCAGGGCATGATACTGAGGAACAATGCAATGGTCTCTATAGTTCTCTGTAGTCAGCTCATACTATCTGCTAAATGGAGAGCTCCTACTCAGCAGACAGCATGTTGGACCTCAGCAGAGAGTCTTTTGCCTCACACAGAAAGCAAGGGTCTTTTTCTGCAGCTTGCTGGCAGGGAACAGGTTTTTCTACTCATGCTATGGCTGCTTTCTAAAGAAAACAAACTGGAAGACTTTGCACACCTTTCGTTTTCATGCATCTGAATGTATTTAGCTGATTTAAACTGAAAGTCCAGTTGAAATCTAAAATTATCTGTTGACTATAGGACAAAACATTCAGTTCAATTATCATCTACTTTCATAACTGCAGCCCATTAACCACTTCTGGACTGCCCCATAGCAAACATACTGCTTCAGGATGACCCTCCTGCACAGAATCAAGCATATATATGCCATTCTGTACTTGGGGCTTCTGCTGTGAATATTCACAGCAGAAGCCGATCTGTGGGTGCTGGGCGCAATACACTTATTGGGATTTTTTGGACCAAAATTATGTAGCAGAATACATATTGGCCTACATTTATAAAGAAATTTGATTTTTTTGGATATGTTTTATAGCAGAAAGTAAAAAAAAAAAAAAAATCCCCCCCCCAAAATTGTCTTTTTTTGGTTTAGAGTGAAAAAAATAAAAAACACAGCGGTGATAAGATACCACCAAAAGAATGCTCTATTTATGGGGAAAAAAGGACATCAATTTTATTTATGTACGGCGTTGCATGACTGCACAATTGTCAGTTAAAATAACGCAGTGCAGTATAGCAAAAAATGACCTGGTCATAAATCTTATGGTGGTCAAGTGGTTAGAGTAACAGTGCTGCCTCTGCAGTATATGGAAAATGCAGTTGCATTTGTGTATACAGTCTATCCAGTGGTTCTCAACCTTAGTCCTCAAGTACCCCCAACAGGCCATGTTTTGGGAACTTCCTTTAGATAAAATAGCTCTTATCAATACCATGTCATTGATATTGATTTAACCATTTAAAAACCGCCCACCACATATATACTGCGGCAGGGCGGCTCTAATGCGTGAAACAACGTACCTGTACTTCCCCCACACATTAAGAAAACACACTGAGGGAACACATTTAACCCTTTGATCGCCCTGATATTAACCCCTTCCCTGCCAGTGTCATTTATACAGTAATCAGTGCATTTTTTAAGCACTGATCACTGCATTGGTATCACTAGTCCCCAAAAAGTGTCACTTAGGGTCAGATTTGTCAGCCGCAATGTCGCAGTCTTGCTAAAAATTGCTGTTTACCGCCATTACTAGTAAAAACCATTAAAAAAAAGTTCATAAATTCATCCCGTAGTTTGTAGACGCTATAACTTTTGCGCAAACCAATCAATATACGTTTATTGAGATTTTTTTTTACCAAAAATATGTAGCAGCATACAAATTGTCCTAAATTGATGAAGAAATTCTTTTTTTATCTTTTTTATTTTTTGGATATGTATTATAGCAGAAAGTATTTCAAAATTGTCGGCCTTTTTTTGTTTATAGCGTAAAAGGACATCAATTTTATTTGGGTACAGCGTCGCGCGACCGCACAATTGTCAGTTAAATTATCGCAGTGCCGTATCGCAAAAAATGGCCTGGTCAAGGGGGTAAATCCTTCCGGGGCTGAAGTGGTTAAAGCAGCTGTGGAAAGTAAAGGAAAACCTGAAAACATGGCCTGTTGGGGGAGGACTGAGGTTGAGAATCACTGGTCTACTCTACACTGTTCTTTAGTTAATTGTTTTTGTATGCTGCCATCTTGTGACAATTTTTTGTATTGCATGTTATTTTCTGTTTTCCTTTTCTCTTTTTTTGTGTGGGCTTTTGTTCCTCCTCTCAAGACACACATTGGGGCAAGTGAAATAAACACTCATTTTTTACTGCCTTAAAACACTTCTATATCAAGTCTACCACATCTTATTGTATTGCCTTAGCATTCTGCATACAGGAAAGACATTTGTGAATTCCAAATGCTTGCTTAGTTCACCTAAATGATGAAGATTGTCCACAGTGATTGTCTCTCTTATATTCAGACCACATTCAAGTATAGAGGTCTCAGGAAGAAATAGTCACTATCACAATGTTTGGAGTCAGTATAGTAACACACCTGTAAAACGCTCCCTACAATCTTGCGGGCCTCTTGGTACAGCCTCTCCCCAGACCAATGAGGGTTTAATTTGCTAAGCTGAGTGGCAATACGGTTATGTTCCCGGACAAAGAGTGTGTGAAATGTTGTAAGACCAAGCTGTTCACTCACACGAGAATCTCCTGTAAAAGGTAAAATTAATTAGGAAATAGACTGACATTTAGATATTATACTAGGTGAACTTAAAGAATAACTCCAACAAACTGTATTTATAATGGCATATAACCCCAAATGGGTTGTGAGGATTTAAAATAACATACAAATGTGTTCGAGAAAATACTGTACTGCTGTGATTTCTTCATGCATGGGGCATACACATATGCATGAGTTTGAATTTCAATCACTGGTAACGAAAGTCGCTTTCTAAAAATGTATACACAATGGGGTTTATTTACTAAAGGCAAATCCACTTTGCACTACAAGTGCATTGCAAGTGCACTTGGAAGTGCAGTCCCTGTAGGTTTGAGGGGAAGATCTAAAATGAGGGGAAGCTCTGCTGATTTTATCATCCAATCATTTGCAAGCGAAAATGCTGTTTTTTATTTTCCTTGCATGTCCCCCTCAGATCTACAGCGACTGCATTTCCAACTGCACTTTCATTGCACTTGTAGTGCAAATAACCCCCCATGTCCTCAATAATGTAGGTTGACCAGACATCCCCGGTTTCCGAGGAAAGTCCCTGGACTGAGGACACTGCCCCCGGACCAAGTCTGTCCCTGCTTTTGTCCCCGGATTCAGGGCTGGTGTTCTGTCAATTTCTCCAACCCATCAGAAACTCCAAAAACGTTACTTCTGGTTTATTTAAACCCTTATTAATTGTAGATTTTGACAAATTGGTGGTTGGACACAACACCAACAACTGAATAGAGTCCGGTACAGGAAGATGAGCTGTTTTAACAGCACAGCAGCTAACGAGGACAAAAATGTCACCGCCTCAGAGGCGGCCATTTTGTTGGCTAGTATTGGAGCGGAGTAAGAATCTCCTCTCATAATATCCTGCCCCAGACTCTATTCGGTTGCCGTTGTTGTGTCCAACCACCAGTTCGCTAAAAACTCCAATTACTGCTGGTTTAAAGAGATCGGAAGTTAAGTAGTTGGAGTTTATGACAGGTTGGAAAATTTGACAGAACATCGGCTTAACGTAGACAGGGCATCCCATGCTGGCTGAGAAATAGTCTGGTGGCTCGGATGCTGACGTCCCCTACTGGACAATCCCACTGCCGCTCCTGCTGCTGTTCAGTAGAGGAGAGGCAAAGTCAAAAATTAATTGTGTGGAGGGCTGAGACCGGGTGGTGAGCAGATGGGGGGAGGCTGTTTGTACACAGGTGTGGGCAGGGGGGAGCATGGGTCAGAGCTGATGGGGCTGCTTGGAGAGATGGAGGGTTTAGCTGTTGTGGGGAAAGGGCCAAAAGGTGGCTGCAGAGAAAATCTGTGAGAGAAGGGTGCAGAGGTGAGCTATGGATGTGGGATGTGGGGGCAGAAGTGTCCTCTGTGTATTATGTAGTCCTGTGCCCAGCGCTCTGTGTATCATGTAGTCCTGTGCCCGGCGCTCTGTGTATTATGCAGTCCTGTGCCCAGTGCTCTGTGTATCATGTAGTCCTGTGCCCAACACTTTGTGTATTATGCAGTCCTGTACCCAGAATTCTGTGTATTATGCGGTCCTATGCCCAGCAATCTGTGTATTATGCAGTCCTGTGCCCAGCGCTCTGTGTATTATGTAGTCCTGTGCCCAGCGCTCTGTGTATTATGTAGTCTTGTACCCAGTGCTCTGTGTATTATGTAGTCCTGTGCCCAGCAATCTGTGTATTATGCAGTCCTGTACCCAGAATTCTGTGTATTATGCAGTCCTGGGCCCAGCGCTCTGTGTATTATGCAGTCCTGTGCCCAGCGCTCTGTGTATTATGTAGCCCTGTGCCCAGCGCTCTGTGTATTATGTAGTCCTGTGCCCAGTGCTCTGTGTATTATGCAGTCCTGTGCCCAGCGCTCTGTGTATTATGTAGTCCTGTGCCCAGTGCTCTGTGTATTATGTAGTCCTGTGCCCGGCGCTCTGTGTATTATGCAGTCCTGTGCCTGGTGCTCTGTGTATTATGCAGTCCTGTGCCCAGTGCTCTGTGTATTATGTAGTCCTTTGCCCAGTGCTCTGTGTATTATGTAGTCCTGTACCCAGCACTTTGTGTATTATGCAGTCCTGTGCCCGGCGCTCTGTGTATTATGCAATCCTGTGCCCAGTGCTCTGTGTATTATGTAGCCCTGTGCCCAGTGCTCTGTGTATTATACAGTCCTATGCCATTTGCCAATAAAAATATATATATATATGTCCCCAGGTTTCATTTAAAAAATCTGGCCATCTTACAATAAAGTGTAAATGTGCTTATAAAGTACTTACCATTAATGGGCCCCAATAACCTTCACAGCAGCTCTAGGAAGGCATATACTTACCTGATCCCTTCAGCTCCACCCGGATCTTTGCTGTGTGTCATGTCTTTTACATTATGAAACTGTTGCACCAAACACTACCAACCCCATACCTAAACCACACTGCCAAGATGTCAGAACTGAGAACCGCTCATCTGCACTCTACAGCGTGATGCCAACCTTGCTGATCATTGTAGGCTCTACAATGTGACATACTTTTGTAGGCAGAAGTCCCCCTATGCTCAGGATATTGTAAATAGAAAGGTGCAGAGAGGATCTGGGGTAATTAATGAAGAACTGTGACAGATCTGCCTTGTGTAACACAACATATCAAATTCTTTAGTTATTGGATTAGTAACCTTACTTTTGTTAATGCTTGCAAATTCAATAAATATTTTCCTTTTTTCTCTTTAAAAAAAAATCAAAACAATTGTAAAAATGCACACGTAATTAAAAACTGCAGCATACAGCAGTGTTAAAATGAGAATGCCCTGAAATGCATTTGGAATGGCAATTTGTTCGGGGATGGAAAGTAAAAAAAAATGGAAACTGTTTTCTCCTCGGTTTTACAGAAAAAAAAAGGAATAAAATATATTTGATTCTCATGTGCACATATCCCCACTGTGTTTAATGTAGTCTAGAGGTGATCTTATTGGAAATGGTTGTAATGGCAGTGAACTGTTACCAGATAAGTAATGTGAGTGTCATTGAGAGACCACTGTAAACCCACCTGCAAGGAAACAAGGAATTCTAGCTGATGTGTTCGTCATGGTACATACGTCTCCATTATTTCCACTAAATGGAAGAAACGATCGGCCATTGTCTGTATAATTCTGATTGACAGCCAATAACCCCAGATTGTTCGTATTATTACGAAGTTTAGTAGCTAGAGCCAAGTCACTGCCATACACTTGACTTCCATCAACAAATGACGTCAAGACATTGATTTGCTCCCGTAAAGGAGTGACCAGATTGCACACAGGTGCTGAGCGGAAAAGTGGAATACAGTCACTTTGGTTTTTTATCCTAGAGTCATTTGCCGGTATCTGCAAACAAAATACAGTGTTACTTTATAATAAAACATGCACATGCATCTACAAAAACACTCAGTATTATTTCTCTTTACTATTGCAGACTTTGTTTTTCTGCCAGAAAGAAAACTGGCATTAAGGCTTTACTGAATTCCCCTTAAGTGTCATCATGTCTGATGGCATGGTACAGATGTAGTGCCCTCCTCTAGTTAGGCTGCTAGGCTAAATTTTGTTTTTGCCCTTACTGCAGTCAGTGGGGCAGTGATCTATTGGGTTTGTCTGGTCAGTGTTTCCAAGCTGAGTGTTTGATTGCTCTTACCTGCTTCTGGAAAAAGCTTCTCGGAATGTAGGGTAGAGAGAGTCAAATAACCAGTATGAATATTTATCATGCCCGAGCCAATCACTTTAAGGACGAGTCCAGACGGTGGCTGGGGAGTTGATAAATGTTTGGACGGCCTTTCCAGAGTGTTCTTTCCTCTCCAGGAAGGGTTCTAGTTCTCCTGGAGCTGCTGCCCCTAGGAGATGAAAGTCTGGGCCTCAACAGGAACTGGGCTGAGGGCCTGGATGAAAATTGCTAATGGATTTTGCTAGAGTGCACTGTCCTGAAGTCCTGGTCTGAAAAAGGATCTGTTATATCCCTCACTAAGGGCTCATTTACACTTGCTTTGGCTTCAACACACATTAAGGCGCCTACTGCTTCAACATGCTTTTATGATGTGTTTGTGATGCTTCAGTGGTGCTTCAATGAAGCTTCGGTGGTGTTTAGAGGAAAGCTTTGGTGAGGCTTCAGTGAAGCTTGAGTGATGCTTCAGTGATGCTCTTTTGAAGCTTGGCAGATTCCCTGTGTGGGTGTGTCGATATCTCATGTCTGCAATTTCTCCAAAACAAAGGGACGCTAAAGCTGAATTAAAGCCTCTCAAAAGCTTCAGGTGCTTCAAGTGAGCTTTGCCATAGAGTTCTATGGAGGCTTTGAAGATGCTTTGAAGCCCCACTAAAGTGACATGGGGTATAATTTTTGAAGCGAAGATGAAGCAAAGCAAAAGCAAGGTGTAAACAGGACTGTAAGCTAACCATTTTATTTAGTGACAGGGGCATTGACTGGCATTCAGAGAGCTTTAACAACGCCTGTCTGAAGCCTTGTTTTGAAGCAAGTGTAAACTAGCCCTAAGGGTCTACCTGTGGAAGTTGAGTGGCAGACATCTACTGGGACATCATGAGTAAAGCTGGCCATACAAATTTCTTATACAATTTCCTTTAGATTTACCTTCTGTAGTTACTGTATGTAATTATGTAGCTATGTATATACAAAGTTACATACATTGTTAGTTTGGTTGAAAAAAGACACTAGTTCAACTATAGAATAGAAGGAAAAACAAAATACAATCCTATACCCACAATTGATTCAGAGGAAGGCAAAAAACCCCAGCAAAGCATGATCCAATTTGCTCCAGCAGGAGAAAAAAATCCTTCATGTTCCCCCAAGAGGCAATCAGATCAACTTTACCTATAAATGTTAGTATCCATTTATATTATGTGTATCTAGGAAAAAGGGGCATGCATGATCACATATAAATGGAAAGTGTTTAGGTTTGACCTCATATTTTATGGTTTTGGTAAATCTAAAGGAAAATTGTACAAGAAAATTGTATAGTGTATTGTCAGCCTTAGACCTGATTTGGGATGGTGTGTATGTCTGCTCCTATGGGAATTTTCCACTAAGAAGTTTGTCCTCCTGTTGGTGGCTATTATCATTTTGGAGTATCCTGTGACCCTAAACACCATTCCTGTTAAAGTTTTTCATCAATAAATACAAAAAGCACTTCCCCTGGATGAAGGCCTTACTGTTAAGCCTCGTACACACGATCGGTGTGTACGAAAACGTGGAATTTTGTCCGAAGGGTGTTGGCTCAAACTTGTCTTGCATACACACGGTCACACAAATGTTGGCCAACAGTTACGAACGTAGTGACCTATTAGACGTACTATGTGTTTTTTCAGCTCTTTAGCGCCAACCTTTGGGCTCCTTCTGCTAATTTCGTGTTAGTAGAAGTGAGTGTTGATTCGCGCTTTTCTTTTTGCATTTTTCATTTATCGCTTTTGATTTCGTGTGTGTCAACCAGCCATGATGTGGAATCAGAGGAGATAACGTGTTATTCATTATTGGCCTTGGAGTTATTGCTTTGACATTATTTTTCTGGTTGAACAATGATTTGCTTTGGTAGATTTTCTATATTTTTGGATGACTAGAATGAACTTTTTGGTTATTTTCTATTGGCAGATAGCATGTCTATTTTTTTTTGTTTGTTAATGCACAATAAAAAAAAATTGTGGAGAATAATACTTGGCTATGTGTTTTACTTCAAATGACAGTTTGGGAGTAGGCAGTTACATTTTAAAAAATACAATGTAAAATTAACAAGGGACACCAACATAGTTGTATCTTTGTTCTTAAAAACTACGGGATAATGGTGTTGTGGTAACTTGCACAAATTAAAAAAACAAAACAAAAAAAAAACATAATATTATTCTTGATATCACTAGAAAAAAAAAGCCTTTGAAAATTTGTTTGCAATAACTCCATCAGTATCACCAGCAAAGCAGCTTCATTATTATCCCATTAGAGAAGAAGAGAATATGCGCTGCATTTGGAGATTTCATAATTTGCGTCACGAATGTTAATTGTCCATTACGAACACTAATTTACAAGACGACCGCTTCTGCTTCCGAGCATGCGTGTTTGTAGTTTGGACTTTTGTCCGACGGACTTGTGTACACACAACGGAAAGTCCGACAACACACATTTGTTGGTGGAAAATTTGAGAACATGCTAGCCAACATTTGTTGGCGAAAAGTCCGACAACAAATGTCTGATGGAGCATACACACGGTCGGACTTACCGCCAACAAGCCCACATCCAACATTTCCCGTCGGAAAATCCCATTGTGTGTACGCGGCATTAGTGTGCGTGAGGCTGTTCTTGTGACTGGTGGCCTCTGTACTAACAAGAGAAACCTGGCCATATTCTAAGTGGCCCCCTAAGGGGGTAAGGGCTACACAAACTCATGGTATAAGGGATGATTAAAATAGAGAATCTTAGCAAAATGCATCGGAGTCAAAGGGAATGCAAAATTAAAGTGGAAGTCCTTTTCAACTCTCCTGGACCCATTCTTGTATCACAATAGTGTTCATATTTTTTTTACAGAAAGAAAACAGACAGTTAAAAGGTATATAATAAAAAGTTTAAATAGTAAGTACACACAGAAAACAAACGCACACACAATACAAAGAACAAAATGAAATAAACCAAACTACCCTAATTGCATCATATAAAAATATGCCCCCTCTAAATAAGAAAAAAAACAGTCATGAAGGCCTCTTGAGCCCCCTAGGGAAAGAGAGCCTTGACTGATGACTGATGGGGGCATGGCTAGGTGCATGACAAGGGGAACGAGTGGTTGGGACAGGTGTGATGGGATGGGCTTGAGCTCAGGGAAAATGTGCCCCAGGAAGTTCTGGGTCTTTCGGAAGAGTCGGTTGGAAGAGCTGCCCACCCTCCCGCCCCCTTTTTCCTACGTTTTGGTATGTCACAGCTTGCTGCGGTTTTCTTGACCTTGCCAGCAGTTAAATTTGCTGTAATGGGCTATCCCTTGATGGAAAATTGGAAGTAGGCTGTTTGTCCAGCACTTATGGTAAGGACAGGCCCCACTTCCCTCTTTTGGTTAAGTGCTCACAGTACGACTGTGACTGGCACTGGTTAAATATGTTCACATGTTATGTGTTGGAATTTAATAAAGCTGTGGCCTTGCCCTTTCCAATCTAATGGTTTTAAGTGTCTTATTTAATGGGGTAAAGGCCAAGGGTGGTGGGGGACTTGATTGGGACCTAAGCCCACTGCGCCTCAGCAGTCAAACTATTTTCTCAAGCAAATTTCACCTAAGCAGCTCGGTGCACGTAACTGGGAGCTTTTGTTCATCCCTAAGAGCTTGTTCACATCTAAATGTGTGCTAAAACAATCTGTTTTAGCATGTGAGCTGCTGTCTAATGTTTAGTGGAAGTGAAGGGTTATGCCTTGTGTTGTTATAATGGTTTCAGCACAAGGCACTCTTTACCTCTTTTTTTTTGCTTTATTGAAATGTCACTAATTACATTTTATTCATTCTTATGCACTGCAGAGGGTCTGTTGTACAGGAACCAACAGTGCCTTCAGGTGATCTGCGGTGCATTGCATAAAAAGGAATCATGTCTGCATTTTTACGCAACATACTGCAACCCACCTAAAGGCAACATTGTGGTGTGAATAGGGCACATAGAATACAACTGTTTTCCATGTGCCCAAGCGGTGAGTATACGATGACCTGCACTGATTAAAGCGGAGGTCCGGCAACCGCTGCAAATATTAAAAGCCAGCAGTTACACATACTGCAGCTGCTGGCTTTTAATAGCAGGACACTTACCTGTCCTGGAGTCCAGCGATGTGGGCAACGCAGCTGATGTTTCCATCAGCTGTCGGGTGCATGCCGCTGCCATTGCGAGTAAGGGAACCCGGCACTGTAGGCTTACAGCTTCACACCGGGAACCCTACTGCGCATGCGGGAGGCTCCGCTCCTCTCTCCTACTGGCCCGGCGACAGGGGGAGGAGGAGGAGGGAGCCGAGTGGTCAGCCGAGTGGTGACGTCAATATCCGTGGCTATGGCTCCCGGAAGTGGGAACAGGATACCTGTCAGGGACAGGTATCCTGTCCTCCCTCCCCCCTGAAAGGTGCCAATTGTGGCACCAGAGGGGGGGAGGAACCAAATGAGCAGAAGTTACACTTTTTGGTGTAACTCCGCTTTAACACAGGTCACCGCACATTGTTTGAAAGAGCCCTAATAGCTATAACAAGGGAGGGTAGAACAAGTAAGATACTATATAAACTGTTAAATAAAAGAGCTGGTTCACACCAGGAATCGCACAGGAACAAGCTGTCCATTCCTGTGCAATTCAGTTCTGTGCAGTGCGATTTCAGCTCATTCATTTTGAATGGGCTGAAATCGCACCGCACCAAAAGTACTTCTGTACCATGTGATCCAATGTGGGCAAATGCACTGCATTTATGACCTGCATTTTTGGTATGATTAACATCACTGGTTCCCGTCCCTGCTATAGCCAAAAGACAGCTATAGCACGAGCTTCCAATTTTGGCAGGATGTCCATGGACCCCTGGGGCTCGCATCGAATTCCCTATGTCACCGCTGTGTCCTTTGGATACAGCTGATCACAGATTGGGGTAAAGGGCCAATCGCAGCGGCCTTTTACTATGTGATCAGTCCAATCACAGCTGGTCAGGTGTACACAGACTTGCCGGGTATAAGCATTGCTTTCCTTGCACACTGTCTCTGTATCATCAGTGCCCTGATTATCAGTGCAGCCCCATCAGTGCAGCTAACCGGTGCCCATCAGTGCAGCTAATCAGTGCCCATCGGTGCCACCTATCAGTGCCGCCTCATTAGCGCAGCCTTGTGAGTGCCTCCTCATCAGGGCACCTTATCAGTGCCCATCAGTATCCAGCAGTGCCGTCTCATCAGTGCAGCCTTATCAGGGCAGCCTCATCAGGGCACACCAGTGCAGCCGCCTCAGTGCAGCCTCATCAGTGCACACCAGTGCAGCCGCCTCAGTGCACATCAGTGCAGCCTCATCAGTGACCATCAGTGCAGCCTCATCAACGATCATCAGTAAAGAAGAAAAATTACTTATTTGCAAAATGTTATAACAGAAACTATAATGTTTGGTATTTTTTGTTTGTTTAGCAGAAAATAAAAAGCTCAGTGGTAATTAAATACCCCCAAATGAAAGCTCTATCAGTCTCAAACAAGTTATAAAAATGTAATTTGGGTACAGTGTTGCATGACCATGCAATTGTCATTCAAAGTGTAACAGCACTGAAAGCTGAAAATTGGCCTGGGCAGGAAAGGGGAGAAAGCTCCCGGTATTGAAGTGGTTAATATGGACATCCCCTAAAGAATACTATCGCAGTGCGTTCTGAATGTGGTGTGCGAAACACGCATTGGAACGCGGGTTTCCTGCACCATGTTCTGGTGTGAACTGGCCCTAAAAGTATCAAGAAGAAGAAACAATGGGAAGGTGTGTGCTGCCCATTAGTAGTAAGGTTAGTAAGTGTAGCACCCTCTACCATAGCTAGGTGCTAGAGTGAGGATTTTTTTGGCAAGGAATGGTCAGTACAGGTAAATTTAGGCAGGCCTATGATGCAAGCTAGGCCTGTTTGTTTTGATCTGGGTGCAGGGAGTGGCCCATATAAGCTGAGCTAACAGGCCACTGGGGGGAGTTGTCGGCCGGGAGAAGTGGAGAATGGAGTACTAGACAGCAGCTGGAGGGCACCCCCATCTGGGGGGGTGCGCCGATCACGGGATAGCTGTGAGGGAGCTTCACCCTTACATGGTCATGGGTGAAGTCCTCATCTTTACACGGTCATTGATGAAGAGTTCCTGGAGCAGAGGGGCAGGAGAAGCTGTCGGAACGTACGGTCCAGTTAAGTTCTCCATCATGGACTTGGGGCAGAGAAAGGTCGGTCAGTGTACCACAGTGGAGGGCTGGATGTGGAGACATGCCAGGAAGTCTGGGAGGAAACTTCGTCCTTACACGGTCATGGATGAAGTCCTCATCTTTATACGGTCATTGATAAGGAGTCCTGGAACAGAGGAGAGACTGTGGGGAATAGTGTCGAATCGATGCGGCCCAAGGGCGCAGGATTTGCAGTCTGGACTAACTGGGAACAGTAGTCCACCATTCAGCACATGCTACTAAACTACTAGGCCTCCGGGGAGAGGTACTGCAGACCTCTGGCCTAGTAGCAGCAACTAAGAAGAGTCAGCATTAGAGACTATTCAGAGTGGGTTCTTTTGCATGTAGAAGAGGATGTGACAAGAAACATAATGTGCTACAGAATAAGTTTTTGCAGGAGGGAAGGATTCCTGGGAGCGATAGTCTGCAGGAGTTCCGCAGAGGAGGAGCAATAATCTGCATGGGGATGCAGGGAAGAGACTGTAGATGTTATACATATGCATCATTTCTTCAAGACTTAAACAAAGTTCTAATTTATATATATGATGGCAAAGTAATTTGATCGATGGGCATCCCATATATCTTTTTTCCCCCAACCAAGTTATAGCCCCCCAATAAACAAAAACAAAACAAAGCAAATGACTGTTCATTGTCTCAGAGGTGATATATGGTAATTCATAAGTAAGCTGAATATCAAGTGAAAGTGCGTGCTTTGTCAGATGAGGATTCTATGGCTGTGACCAAAAAAAAAAAATGACTTTAATCAGATTGTTTGCTTGTCTGAAGTGGCTGAAACTTTTAGGGGTTGGAGAGTGCTGCATGGCATGTACTAAAGAATCTCCAGAGAAAAGAATAGGCTCATGAGAAATCTAGGATGCAGGAAGTATGACAAAGTGAGAATGGAGAAGATGAGGTCATGTTTAGAATTGTGGTTGCTTTTAGGATAGAATATGAACATTATTAACTAAAACAAATTCATATTTGTCAATATATCAAATATCTCAGCAAACCTTACTCCAGTCCCAGCTTTTGGCCAATACCCTTACCGGCAGAGGAAAACAGGGATGCGTCTGGGCACAGCTGGTTTCGCAGTCGACCCCTTCAAAGAATCCGGATCTGGCGGGGGTATCAGGAGACAGATCAGTGTCGTGGTCTAAGAACTGTCCCCATTGCATGAACATGAGAGACCTGTCCTTGTCCACCGTCGGTAAACTGTTGTTATAACTGACAACCTGATTCGATACTGCACGTGCCTGGGAAAAATATGGGAAAAAGTTTTTAGACTGAGTCCACAAGAACAGCAACAGTAGTAGGAAAGATAGCAAACAATATCTAGAGCTCATGTGCTTTACTGAGCTCAGATCAACTCCACTTCACCCCAGTCAAGAATTCATCTGCATTTCCCATTCATTGCATGTGTTTATATTACCTAGAAGAGTTTTTACCAGTATGATCATGTACTGTATATACTTAAAGTAGAAGTAAAGGTAAAACTTTGTTTTTTTATTTTGAAAAGAGCAAGTGAGGGTTATAACCACTGTCATTTTTTTTGCCATCTTTGGAGATTTCTACCATTGCAGAGATTTCTCTTTACTCCCTGTCCCACAGCCAAACAGGGAGTGAGAGAAAATCCCTGAAAATTAAGGGAATTCCTTGGATACCCTCTAATGCCCTGTACACACGATCGGACATTGATCGGACATTCCGTCAACAAAATCCATGGATTTTTTCCGACGGATGTTGGCTCAAACTTGTCTTGCATACACACGGTCGCACAAAGTTGTCGGAAAATCCGATCATTCTGAACGCAGTGACGTAAAACACGTACGTCGGGCCTATAAACGGGGCAGTTGCCAATAGCTTTCGTCTCTTAATTTATTCTGAGCATGCGTGGCACTTTGTACGTCGGATTTGTGTACACACGATCGGAATTTAACCGATCGGATTTTGTTGTCGGAAAATTTTATATCCTGCTCTCAAACTTTGTGTGTTGGACATTCTGACGGAAAAAGTCTGGAGAAGGGATGCTGGGAATGCCCATGCAGTAACTGCTCAGACAAGTTTTCTTTTGCTTTTGGGAGATTGTCTGAGCTATCACTGCACTGGCATCCCTCTAGATAAGAGAAATTAGCCCAGAAGAAAAGTGAGAGAGGGGATGATTCTTCCACACAGAATGCCAGATGGATCAAGCAGTCAGGTAGAGCATCAGTGCATCCTCCCCCACTGACTGGCAGTGCCCCCAAATCTGCCCCCACTAAGCACCAGGACCCTCATTTCCCCCCACTAAACACCAGGACCCCCCACTAAGCACCAGTACCATAATCTCCCCCCACTAAGCACCAGGACCCCCCCATCTCCCCTAACTGAGCACCAGTGCTCCTTTTTGCCCCCCCTTGAAGACAAAGCTGCATTCTTTTAGGCAGGTATGCAGGGTTAGGGGCAGGGCTGGGGGCCCCATTAGGTAGGCTGTAGGGGGCCCCATGATTTCTAACAATGGCCCTGCTGTAACTGCCAGCCACCCATTGCACTGATCACCCTCGACTGTCCCTATGTGTCATTCCTTGGCCCCCCATGCCCTCCTCCAGCCCCCTGTGTCCTTCTCTACTGATACTCCACTGCCCTACTGACACCATTGACTGGCCCCTAAAAAGCCATTTTAAAAAATGAAAAAAAAAAAATACAAACAAATTAAACTGTAAAAAAATAAATAAAATAAAATAATAATAATAAAGAACTACTCACACCGACCACTGCCCTACTGACACTACCCTGCACATACTACCCACCGCTATACACTCCGCACTCCTCTCCTGCACATACTACACACTGCCATACACTCTGCACTCCTCTCCTGCACACACTACCCACCGCCATACACTCCGCACTCTGAAGGGGACTGTGATATAAAGGGGGGTCCTCAGATGGGGACCCTGATGTAAGGAGGGACTCTGATGGGGACACCTGTTGTAGAGGGGGGGACTCTAATGGGGACTCTGATGGGGATTTTGATATAAGCTGCGCATGCTGCAGGTCACTCTCTGCCCAGAATGTCCCTCATTCTCAACTTCAAATGTTGGGAGGTATGCATACTACCCACCTCCATACACTCCGCACTCCTCACCTGCACATACTACCCACCTCCATACACTCCGCACTCCTCACCTGCACATACTACCCATCTCCATACACTCTATACACCTCTCCTGCACATACTACTCACCGCCATACACTCTGCACTCCTCTCCTGCACATACTACCCACCTCCATACACTCTGCACTCCTCACCTGCACATACTACCCACCTCCATACACTCCGCACTCCTCACCTGCACATACTACCCACCTCCATACACTCCGCACTCCTCACCTGCACATACTACCCATCTCCATACACTCTATACCCCTCTCCTGCACATACTACCCACCGCCATACACTCTGCACTCCTCTCCTGCACATACTACCCACCGCCATACATTCCACACCCCTCTCCTACACCGCCATACACTCCACACTTCTCTCCTGCACATACTACCCACCGCCATACATTCCACACCCCTCTCCTACACGTACCACCCAACTCCATACACTCTGCACTCCTCTCCTTGCACATACTACCCACCACCATACACTTCAGATTCCTCTCACTGCACATACTACCCACCTCCATACACTCTGCACACTTCTCCTGCACATCCCACCCACCACTATACACTCCACACCCCTCTCTCTGCACATACTACCCACCACCATACACTTCGCACTCTTCTCCCTACGCATACTACCCACCGCTGCACACTCCTCTCCTGCACATACTACCCACCTCCATACACTCTGCACTCCTCTCCTGCACATACTACCCACCACCGTACACCCCATACTCCTCTCCTGCATGTACTACCTGCCACCGTATATTACACACTGAACATTCCCTCTCACTGGGCTATCAGGATATGTAGTCCCAGCTTCCTCATTTTTGTAGGGGACGCAGAGATCTCAGAAGGATTCTCCTCGTTTTATGACCAGATATAATATTGATTTTTATCTATGTGTATACTGTAGTAATGAAAAATCTTCCAGCTTCACTAATGACCAAATGTATCTGTGGCATAACAGTATCCTGCAGACTGGAGCAGTGGTTTGGGTCAAATATTTAATCTGGGGTCAGGCCTATGTACCTAAGGCATAGCTCCCAATTGTCCCTGATTTCAAGGGACTGTCCCTGATTTGGAACAATGTCCCTCTGTCCCTCTTTCCCCCTCATTTGTCCCTTATTTTGGTCTGTTCTATATAGATGTTTATAAAATGCACTTTTTATCTTTAAAAAAATGTTTCCCAGTGCTAAACCTTTCATCTAAATACTAAATTACTGCATTTGTAAATTTTAAAAGCCAATATAAAGGAATAGTAATGGTAAAAAAAAAAAAATTCTTGTGGATTTAATTAACCTTTTTTTGGTTTATTCTTCTTTAAGGGGGTGTGACAGGGGGAGCGTCCTATGCCTACATACAATTGCTAGTAGGTGCCCCTCATTCCCATTTCAAAATGTTGGGAGGTATGCCTAAGAACCCAAAGACATTCTGTTTAGTAAAGTGTATACCTAACAACATAGACTCTGACCAGTTGACTAGGAAGCACCCATACACACAAAGCACTTTTTTTTGCTTTGAAAAGCTAATATTACCTTGGGTAGAGGAAATCCATTGATAGTACGATTTTCTGTCCAGCCTTTAGGAAGGGAAATCCCATCTTCATACTCTGGTGGAAGGAGACGTTTATAACCTGTGTTTGAGGCACCAAGGATTGGATTTCTCCTACAAATTGTGCATGAGAATCAAATCAGCATTTGGAAAAACCAATGGACACTTTGATATTGAAGACAGCAAATGTCAACTCACAATTTGCTAAGACTGTATATCAAGTTTCTTGCACATTGATCAAACTTGTGCAGGGCCTGCATTTTTTGAACTATATTTAAGCCTCTAATCTATCATCTGATAACTGCAAACTATACATTTTCTTAAATTCCATTACCACTTGTAAAGGAGCACTTTATCCAAAAGCATTATTGTAGTGACAGCTGCAGGAAGGACTGAGCATTGATTGGCAAGGGGCAGAACCTACCCATAGCAACCAGCCAGGAAGATTTTTTTCGGCAGTTGGTCATTCTTAGCACCGCCCACTTATCCAGGTTGCAGAGCACACTGTAATTGGCTGATGTGCAGCCTAGGAAAGGAAAATGCTGCTTGGAGCCACTTGGAACTATAGGAGATTTAGTCCCCAGGAGACAGGCTCTACCAAACTATGACTGGAAGGGACTACAGGTCCTAGCAGAATAGAAGGCTGCAGGAGGGGGAAAAGGAAAGAGAAGCCAGGGGCGGGGGGTAGACTCAAATGGGATGTGGGAGGTGACCAGAGACTGCACTGCTGAATTGGAGAAATACCTGCCTTGAGTGTTCCCCCGCAGTATTGGAGAGAGACTGGGCTGCCATATCTACACAAAGGGCAAAACTGTCAGAGAGAGCCAGCAAGCCCGGAGCATTGATTTTTTAAATGCTTAAAATAAAACATTAAAAAGTACCAACTCCTTTAAAAGATGTAGCACCCTCTAGTGTACCAAGTTGGTAGGAAAATTTAGCAGACTCACAGTAGCCTAAGTGAGTCTGGGTAATTGCTGTGGGTTCAGATTTAGGTCAGGCTGGAAGCTTAAACAGACCAGACTTCTGCCGCCTCCCCCTGGTTCTAGAAACTATGAGAAAGTTCTAGAAGCTAGTGGGCAGAAGTGAGGGGGGGCAGTGATCTGCATATTTATGAAAATCTGACCAATCCTGGGGCAGAAGCCCTGGCAAGGTGATTGGATGGGTTTTATAAAAATGGAAGATCCTGGCCAGCAAAGATGTTGTCGAGTAGAAAATGGAGTGTTGAGGCTGGAGTCATGAGGCCTGTGAGGGAACTCCGAGGCTGGGGGGATCTGTCTCCAGGCTAAAGCTGAAAAGGGAGGAAAAGAAGCTGTGGAGAGATCATGATTCAAGGGACAGTGTGAGTACCTCTACCTATCACCCCCAGGGCCAAAAATGTCACAGCTAACAAAAATCCCTTGCTCTGGGACATTTTTCAAGGCAGCCAAGTGAACTAGTATTTTATACTGAGGGGACACAGAGCTCCCTACACATAGTTGCTATTTTCCACCAAGGGTACATAGTGCTCCTGCAAGCAGTTGGGACTTCACTATTTCTACAAAGGGGACACAGTACTCCTGCATATGGTTTGGGAATTTACTATTTCTAAGAAGGGGACATAGAACACCTGCCAGAAGATATCTGCTACTGATCCATTAAAGACTGACATTATTCCGGAGGAAGTACAGTCTAGGACCAATTTTTGCTTCAAATAGTACATAGAGAAGTTGTTGCTGAGCTCAGTTTTGGGCACCCCATAACCCCTCATGCCTATCCAAGTTACATTCCCTCAATAAAACATAAAAACAAGTCCAGGGACTGGTTTCTGTGTCTGGATGCAAGTTGTAAAATGCGTGTTGCCTGGCTATGCAGGACTAGAGGGACCCAAAATCCAGAGGCCCTCAAGGGGATAGCGCTACAATGACATGCCTGGGGGTGCCCTAATCTTGCCTGTGAAGGACCATCGCTGTGATGTAAAGAAAGTGCTGCAGCAGAACTATCATTTACAAAGGAAAACATTTTTAAATTGCCAGCAAATTACTTTGACAGCTGTCCCTAACAACTTCTTTGTTTAAAAAAATAAACAGACCCCTCCAACAAACTGATATGTATTTTATTTTAGGAGACCTTCTGAGTGATTTGTCTGCTGTTTTTTTTTTAATTAATATTATTTTTTTTAAGCTGACAGTGAATGTCAATTGCTGGCAATTTAAACAGTATTATCTTTTTATTTTTCTTTGTACTATCATTTTTTATGTAGCACGTTCTACAGCAAAAATTAAAAAGAAAATTGTTCCCCATGCTAAAACAGCAACAAGACCCTTTGAGTCTGGTATGAATTTTAAAGGGGACTCCACGCAAAAACACAAAAATTGTGAGAGATCTCACGAAAATTCCATGCCAGACCCTAATCTCAAGAAAATTCCATGCCAGACCCTAATCCCAAGAAAATTCCATGCCAGACCCCTAATACAAGCTTGCAAGTTGGCTTGCCAAGAGCCCTCCTGAGCCATACCAGGTCACATGCCCTCAATATGGGGGGGGGCTTGCCAGGGGTGACCCCCTCAGCTCGCAAAGCACCCTTTCAATCAACAATGTTGATGAGGAGAAGGACTATTCCCCTTTGTCCTCATCAAAATGCCCCTCTCAACAAAAAAAGTTTAAACCTCAAAATAAAAACACCCAAAAAATGAAAAGTAATTTATTCAAAAATAAAAATCCCCTGAAAACGCCCTTCATAAAACCGTCATCTATCATGATGCCCGCCACCTGGCGACTCGCTGAAAAAAAAAACCCCTGTGACCCGTATCCGACAAATCCCGACGGTAACATCAGCCAAATGACAAGTATATAAGAGAAGGGGAGGGAATATTGGTGGCATAGTCCATTCAGTTCAAGCAACAACATTTGACATTATTGAGCAAATATTGCCATGGCCATATTCAGCGAATATCAGTGGGCTGTGATGTCACGGCTATGCCCATTAATTTGCTTAAAAGGCATGGGGATTCCCCATAATGTCAATGGTTCCTAGGAGCCAATGACAGCAGGAAACTAATATACAGAAGTGATATAAATACTGCTTCTATAGATGATGCACAGCTAGTACCGAACAGGGAGCCCAGAGGGATAAAGTTTGGGCTTTTGTTCGAATGCTAAGCAGCCTTCTCTAACAGAATTTTTTTTTTTTTTGGGGGGGGGGACTCATCCTTAAACTTCCTTATTTCTGGCCTAGGCCAGAATAATGTCTACTGTGCCTGCAGCCTCCTAGAATGTCCATGTCATGGATCCTACGTCCAGGGGTACTCTATGGTGCTTGTACTGTATCATCAGACGGACTGGCTAACTAATCATGTTTTTTGCAGCCATCCCCATGAAGATGTGGTGCACACAACCCAGAAGAGATAGCCAGCCTCCCCTGGTAATGTCAGAAGAAGATGGCGGTGTAGGACCTGGTGTGTTGCAGCGAAGATCGCTAGAGGACACCACTGGATCACCAGGCTTCTGAATATTATTTTAGCTAATAACCAATAATACAGTATAGATGGGAGGGGAAAAAATAGAGAAGGGCGCTAAGGTCTTCTTTAAGGTAGTTTTGGGCTTTAAATGTTGTTGAGACTTCCCCTTATTTCCAATTCCTTTTTCCAAAAGGGAAAAAACACGCCTAAGAGAACTTTTATCCTTTCCCAATCTACTAGTAGCAAAATATGTTTTTAGTGCTGTGTGTCACTGTTATAGAGATTTCCACAAATTTCTATTCTGTCTACCACCCATCACAAGACAGAAGTGAGATGAAGCGCTTCTAGCATCTAGTCACTTGATCCAAAACCTTTTTTGCTTTGAGATTATGCCTTTGTAAAACAGGTAGACTGAGAATGCCCTGGGAATAAGTGCAGCATATAACATGGGGTTCTCACCTATTGTTACACTCCCCATTGATCGTGCGGTAGGGAGAGAGAGAGCAAACTTTAGGCAGGAATTGGTATGCACATCCTGTCAGTTCACCAAGAATTCCCTTTTGCTCAGCAGTCAGCACATCTAGACAGTAACAGAAACACATTAATTAGCATGGATTCCCATTGTGTAATACTGAAGATTGGAGGAAAGCACCATCAAGAAATACCTAAATTAAAGAGTAAAGTTGCATTCGATAAATATCTCAGGTTTCAATTATATGGGTCTGGTTTTGATCTCCAAAAGATCTTTTAGCTGTCTAAAGTTTGTCTGGGAAGGATGTCACTGGACTACATGTGTATTCCATGTTTTCACATTAATTAAAGAAAGCATGTATACTATATATAGTATATATATAAACATATATAATTATACATTACCTTGAAAAGAACTAACACACCTACAGTGAGATATGTCTGTTATTTCTTCTTGGACTTCTAATAAAGACATATTTAAATGTGAAAAAAAGTATGTTGCTACTCATTCCCAGGTGATTTAGTGCCAACATTGCTAATTACATCAAATATACAGTGGGTATAGAAAAGAACACTCCGAGTTGGAGAAAGGATCACCCCACTCCTAAAAAATGAAAAGTCAATCAGATGAAGCTAATCACTTTCTTAAAGGCACACAAAGCAATTTGACTTTCAACTGTGATCAGTTGTGGTCATTTTGGGCAACTTGCAGTCACGACTGAGCTTTGCCAAAACACACCTTGACGATTCTGATATTCTGCATGGGAAATGTTGTTAGAGTCAAATGAAACGAATATTGAATTATTTGGCCTCAACACCAAACGATATGTCTGGCGGAAATCCAATACAGCTCACCATCCAAATAACACCATTCCTACAGTAAAGCATGAAGGTGGTAATATCCTGCTATGGGGGTGTTTCTCTGCAGCAGGGACTGCAGGGACAGGATAAAAGGGAAAATTGATGGGGCAAAATGCCGTCAAATTCTTGATGAAAATCTGCTGCCCTCTGCCAGAAAGTTATCAATGGGAAGAAGGTTTACCTTCCAACATGATAATGACCCAAAGCACACAGCAAAAAGGACCACACGGTGGTTGAAGGAGAAAAAGGTGAAACTTAAATCCCACAAACGTTCACCATCGAATTCAATTTAACTGAAATTAAGGAGTTCTGCAAAGAAGAGCGGGCAAATATCGTAAAGTCTAGATGTGTAAAGTTAGACTAAAGGCTGTAATTAAAGCAAAAGGTTGTTCAACAAAATACTGACACAAAGGGGTGGATCCTTTTTCCAACTCAGTAATTTAACTATTTATTTTTTTCTGACATGTTGTTGTTCTATCTTTTACTAGGATGTTATAAGTTTCACTGAGTAAAATAGGATTTTTAAAACAGCTTAATGTAAAATCCTTTTCTTTGAGGTACATCACGGGACACAGAGCCATAGTACTTACACACATAGTAAGTACTATGGCTCTGTATCCCGTGATGTACGATAAGAAATACAGCTGGATAAAACAAAACTGTGTCTTTATTCATTTCTTCATTTCAGGCCGCAAAGAAACAAAATGTGATTCTTTTCTATACCCACTGTATATTCTATTGTGTTTTGTACTATTGCAATACCTCACACAAGGTTTGATGTAATTAGCATTAAATCACCTGGGAATGAGTAATAACGTAATATTTTTTTTCACATTTAAATATGTCTTTATTAGAAGTCCAAGAAGAAATAACAGACATATCTCACTGCATTCACAGCATTCGGAACAAAGTCCCTCTGTCCCTCTTTCCTCCTTTTTGTAAAAGGAAAAAAATGCACTATTTATCTATCAAAATGTGTTTTCCAGCGCTAAACCTTTCAAAATCCAATTTCTAAATTTCTGCATTTGTACATTCCAAAAGCCAACATAAAGAAGTAGTAGTGGTAAAAAAGCATTTGTGAGTTTAACCAATCATTTTTTGTACGAATTCCTTTGGTAATATGTTCCATCCGTTTTTAGTATGGAACATGTAACATGTTTCCAATGCTGCAGCTGCTGACTGCTACTCATCCCCCCCCCCCCATGACAGCAGTACAGAAAGAAGTTTCCCTAACTAGCTGTCACTTTTTAAAATCAGCATGGCCGTGCAGGGATCCGCCCACACAGTCACCTCGTTCTTTCGCACAGCCCTGTTCTTCCTCTGTACTAGGTGATCGCGGGTCACCGGCGGACATGGAGTCCACCCGACCCGCAGGCACGCTCCCGCAGCATGCAGCCACCCGCAACTGCGCCTGTGCGAACCGCCGTATAATGGCAGCGGTTCACCCAGAAGAGCCAACCTGCAGCAGTACAACTGCGAAGGCTGGTCTCTAACTGTTTAAAGTGGAAGTAAACCCTTTTGTTAAAGTTGTACCTACAGATAGGACTATAATAAGGCTTACCTGTAGGTACAGTGAATATCTCCTAAACTTCAACTATTTAAGAGATATTCAAACTGCATGCAGCCAGTGATGTCACCTGCGAATGCGTTCTGAAGGGACGGCAAGCAGTTGGGTTAACAAACGCTTTAAACATTTAAAACCTTCTTCTGACCTACATTTGACCTTTTAAACTGTATTAAACTGCTTCAAGATGCTTTTGCATTCCCATTGACTTCTATGAGGCAAGAAGCAACACAGGCCCTAAAAAAGTTCATATCTGTGGTGCGGCTCTTCTTTTTTGGTGTGTTCTAGGGTTAAAAGGGGATGGAAAAGAGGGAAATATTTTATAAGGATGACTCCGCAGAAAACTTACGGTGGGTTTGAATTTACCAACTATACACACTATTACACGGGAATACAGCAGTGAAAGAAGTATAATGGAGTCCAGATCTCCCTGCTAGATACGGGCAACTCTACTGCTATTCTGCAACTGGGAATGGTAAAGATGATTATTACAGGAAAGTAAGAGCATAGTATTATTAACTGACATCAACTGAATTTATGTACACTTGTCTGGCTATACCTCTTTAACTGGGGGGAGAAAAGAGGGAGTATTTCTTCCCATATGTGTGCACAGGAGGTGTGCCAAGTATGCCTGGGCACAACCTAATCACCTTGTGCGCCAGGGCCACTGATAAGGCAGTACAGCCAGCCCTCCTGTACCGGACCCAGATCCTGCCAGTTCAAAAGGGGGTTCAGGCACCTGCCAAGCAGGAGGACTGACTGTACTGCCTTATTGCAAAAACCGATCCTCTTGTTCCTCCCCTGGTAGCACTGTCAGCTTCTCCTCAACTTCCTCCCTCCAGATGCGCTGCAGGGGAATCGAGGGGGGGGAGGCTGGTAAATATGTAATTTACTGGACTCTTACTTTTCTGAATGAACACAGTGAGCGATCAGTACCAATTGCTCTTGTGTCCATTCATCACTGAGGTATAGTAAACTGTGTTTGCTATGTTTCAGTTTGTGAATGAATAAGAAGTCTGTAAGTGCCAACAGGGCAGTTAAAAATAAATAAATAAATAAAAATGTTAAAAATTAAAAAACAAAAAAAGTAAAATAAATCAAAGTTTTAAAAAATATTGCTTTGCTCTATATAATTTCTGCCATGGCATAGCATGCACAGCCGTGGCATGCGCATACTCCTAGCCACTGCCTCTGTTGCTCCATGTTTGAACTTTGGTGTGCACACTCTAATGCAATAGGCTGCGCACACCTATGTTTATTCCAGTTCTTATTGACAATCTGAATTTACTCTTTGTGATTTGCTGACAATGCTATTAAAAAAAACAAACATCAAATTAACACACAATTAACAAATTAACTGAACGTGGAAATTATAGCCACATTTGAAATATATTCTCTAAAGTTGGATAATACAGTATAGAGTTTGTGCTTTTTATTTCAAAAAGTATATAATTTCTAGCGTTCAGCCACTAGAGGGCAGTTTTGATATATTTATTTTAATGTTATACCTGAAATATTGAAGGGCATTGGATAGATGTATTTTAGTCTTTCAGTAATAAGCTGAAGGGTCACATCCATGTAATCAGCAGCTCTTATGGCATTTCTACTTAGAGCTACGGGTTGTTTGAAAAATGCCATCATGTCGGCAGGACTCGCAGCCTCTCTCCTTACTCGTAGCTTCAGGCTGAGAAGACAAAAGCATGTTATTCACCAAGTTCACTAAATAATGTGGCAAAGGTCAAAAATTTACCATATTTATTTTTGGGCTACCATAGAATATATTGTCATGTTGCCATTTAGCTAGCCTCCCAGACAGTACCCCCGCTGAGCTCCCACCAGTGGCACTCTTACCTGTACCACAACACTCACAGGCTTTAAAGTGGATTTAAACCCTTAGACCCCTTTTACACTGGGGCGTGGGCCGCTTTAGTGGTAAAGCGCAAGTAATTTTAGCGGCGCTTTACCGCTGTTTAACCGGTTCCCAACTGGCTCACGCAGATATACTGCGGCACAATGGCTCTCCTGGGCGAAATCCTGCATTGGTACGTCCTTACCTTTCCTGGCCACCAGAGGGCGTGCGCCCGCCCGCCACACGGTCACGATCGCCACTGGCCATGCGTGATTGCATACACGAGCGCCAGCACAGGGATTTGTGTGTGTGCTGTCAGAGGAGAGGAGACATGTCGTTTGTTCCTACTAAGTAGGAACAGCGATATGTCTCCTCTCCTACTCAGTCCTATCCCCGTACAGTTAGAACACACTGAGGGAACACACATTTAACCCCTTGATCGCCCCCTAGTGTAAACCCCTTCACTACCAGTGACATTTACACAGTAATCAGTGCATTTTTATAGCACTGATCGCTGTATAGATGTTAATGGTCCCAAAAATGCGTCAAAAGTGTCCGATCTGTCCTTCCCAATGTTGCAGTACTGCTAAAAATCGCAGCTCGCTGCCATTACTAGTAAAAAAAAGAAAAAAATGCCATAAATCTTTACCTTAGTTTGTAGACACTATAACTTTTGCGCAAACCAATCAATATACGCTTATTGCGATTTTTCTTTACCAAAAATTTGTAGAATATATAAGAATATATATTGACCTAAACTGATGAAGAAATTTGTTTAAAAAAAAAAAAAATTGGGGATATTTTTTATAGCAAAAAGTAAAAAATATTGTTTTTTTTTTTCAAAATTGTCAGTTTTTTTTTGTTGATAGCGCAAAAATAAAAAACGCAGAGGTGATCAAATGCCCCCAAAAGAAAGCTCTATTTGTGGGAAAAAAGGACACAAATTTTGTTTGGGTACAGCATTGCATGACCGCGCATTTGTCAATTAAAGCGACGCAGTGCCAAATTGTAAAAAGTGCTCTGGTCAGGAAGGGGATAAAATCTTCCAGGGCTGAAGTGCTTAAGCAGCGCTTTTCAGCCTCTAGTGGCCAAAGAAAGGATTAAAGCCACCCATGTTGCAGGGTGTTTTAGGAGCGGTGTATACAGCGCTCCCAAACCGCCCCAAAGATACTGCTTGCAGGACTTTTTCTAACGTCCTGCAAGCGCACTGCCCCAGTGTGAGAGGCGCTTTCCAGGCGCTATTTTTAGCACTAAAACGCCTCAAAAACTCCTCAGTGTGAAAGGGGTCTAACTGAATAACATTTATTTTGCTGTGTATAATTGAATATCCATGCTGCTGATCTTCTGCAGCCTCCTTGCAGCCACTTTCTCTCTATATGCATATGCTTTAATGATGGTTGCATGTCATTTCTTACAGTGGGTTTTTGAATAGTGATTACTGTGGAATATGCCTGCATAATGTGTGTTAAATGGCCACATGGCCACAAGGTACCCTATGGCAGGATCATCAGACATTATTTTAGTCAAACCCGCAGATTTAAATGGTCTATTGAAATTATATTAAAGTACAGGTGCATCTCATAAAATTTGAATATCATTAAAAAGTTAATTTATTTCAGTAATTCAATTCAAAAAGTTAAACTTGTATATTTTATATAGCTGTGTTACACACAGAGTAATATATTGCAAGCATTTCTTTCTTTTAATTTTATTGATTATGGGTTACAGTTAGTGAAAACCAAAAATTCAGTATCTCAGAAGATTAGAATATTACATAAGACCAATAAAAAAAAGGATTTTTAATACAGAAATGTTGGCTTACTGAAAAGCATGTCCATGTACAGTATAGTATGCACTCAATACTTGGTCGGAGCTCCTTTTGCATTAATTACTGCATCAATGTGGCGTGACATGGAGGTGATCAGCCTGTGGCACTGCTGAGGTGTTATGGAATCCCAGGTTTTTTCGATAGTGGCTTTCAGCATCTGCATTGTGTGGTCTGGTGCCTCTCACCTTCCTCTTTACAATACCCCACAGATTCTCTATGGGGTTTAGATCAGGTCAGTTTGCTGGTCAATCAAGCACAGTGATACCATGATCATTAAACCAGGTATTGGCACTTTTGGCAGTGTGGGCAGGTGCCAAGTCCTGCTGGAAAATGAAACTGGCATCTCCATGAAGCTGGTCAGCAGAGGGAAGCATGAAGTGCTCTAGAACTTCCTAGTAGAGGGCTGCGCTGACTTTGGGCTTGATAAAACATAACGGACCAACACCAGCAGATAACATGGCTCCCCAAATCATCACTGATTGTGGAAACTTCACACTGGACCTCATGCAACTTGGGTTTTGTGCCTCTCCACTCTTCCTCCAGACTCTGGGACCCTGATTTCCAAATGAAATGCAAAATTTTCCACAGTCCGTGATGATTTGGGAAGCCATGTCATCCACTGGTGGTGATTACTGTGTTTTATCAAGTCAAAAGTCAGTGCAGCCCTCTAGCAGGAAATTCTAGAGCACTTCATGTTTCCCTCTGCTGACCAGCTTCATGGAGATGCCGATTTCATTTTCCAGCAGGACTTGGCACCTGCCCACACTGCCAAAAGTACCAATACCCGGTTAAATGATCATGGTATCACTGTGCTTGATTGACCAGCAAACTCGCCTGACCTAAACCCCATAGAGAATCTGTGGCGTATTGTCAAAAGGAAGATGAGAGACATCAGATCCAACAATGCAGATGAGGTGAAAGCCGCTATGAAAGCAACCTGGGCTTCCATCACACCTCAACAGTGTCAAAGGCTGATCACCTCCATGCCACACCGCAGTAATTCATGCAAAATTATTGAGTGCATACTATACTGTACATGGATATACTTTTCTATAAGCCAACATTTCTGTATTAAAACCCTTTTTTTTATTGGTCTTATGTAATATTCAAATTTTCTGAAAATTTTATCACTAATTTTATCACTATTTGTAACCCATAATCATCAAAATTAAAAGAAAGAAATGCTTTAAATATATCACTCTGTGTGCAACGCCTCTATATAAAATATATGAGTTTCACTTTTTGAATTGAATTACTGAAATAAATAAACTTTTTGATGATATTCTAATTTTATGAGATACACCTGTATATGTAAGCCCTCACAACCCATTGTGAGGGCTTACATATACAGTGGGAAAACAACCCATTCAGTTTAAAATAGAAATGCAAGGCTAAACATTTGTGTATACAGTATATCAGGGGTGCTCAACCTTTTGAAGAGCGAGGGCAAATCACGTAGTTGCAGGCCACAATAAAATGAAATGGTTCAGAATTTCAACTTTTTTTTGTAATAGCATAATAAAGATTTTAAACAACAATCAGGATCATCTTTTTCCGTGGGACCAATCCCTGTTGGATGTTTAATCACAATCACAAAAAGAAGGAAAATGGACAGGTGAATCCAATTGTACTGATCGTGTGAATGCGGCCTAAGCCTCTGTTTACACCGGTTCAACTTGTCCTGTGATTTGACCATTCCAAATTGCATGACAAGTCGCACCTCATTGCCGGCAATGGAATCGCTCATATCGCAGTGACTCATGACAAAGCGAACATGAAAAAGGTTCCTACACTACTTTTTACCGATTTCATTGTGACTTGCATAGACTTCTGTTAAATGAAGTCGCAAGCCACAATTAAATCGGCAGTGCAAATCACACAGATGTGAGGTAGCACAATTTCAAAGCCACACCGGTGTGAACCAGAGCTAAGGCTGCTTTCATACTGATGAGCTGTGGTTTACCTGCACAATGGGTGCAGTGCAGTGTACCTTTGGCTTTCAAGCAGGTTTGCTGTGCTTTCCCATTGACTTCTATTATATCGTAAAGGTGTGGCGCACCAATGCTGCAGGATGTAATAGAAGTCTATAGCTCAATGCAGCTAACCTGCAGGAAAGCCGTAGGTGCACTGCCCTGCACCTGTGGATCAGTATGAAAGCAGCCTAATAACCCTTTTTTAAAAGTGCTCATATATGCCCATTGCTAAACTGTGATGTTTAATACATAATATGCCCATTGCTAAACTGACTTTTTAGTTTTTACTGGCATCGCTGTTAGGTTCCTGTCCCAGGCAGAGTGATATTAAATGCACTTCGCCTGAGAAAGGAGCCGGCGCTATAAAAGAAGCATTGGCTTATGCGGCTCCTGCTCCCTCTGCAGTCACTTGCTTCCTCTGGTGCTGGCTCCTTGCCTGCTGGGCACTTCCACCCCCTTCCTGCCTAGGCCAATTTTCAGCTTTCAGCGCTGTTGCACTTTGAATGACAATTGTACGGTCATGCAGCACTGTACCCAAACAATTTTTTTTTAAATAGATAGAGCTTTCTTTTGGTGTTATTTAATTACCGCTGTGTTTTTTATTTTTTGTAAAACAAACAAAAAAAGATTAAAAATTTAGAATAAAAAAAAGTTTTTTTTAGTTTCTGGTATAAAAAAATGTTTAAATAAGTAATTTTTCTCCTTCACTGATGTGCGCTGATAAGGCTGCACTGATAGGCTGCACTGATATGTGACACTAATGTGCATTGATTGGCAGCACTTGTGGGCACGGTTGGGGCTGTCAGCATGAGGAAAGGACTGCTGGTAACGGCAAATCCTGTTTGCACTGTGATCAGCTGCGATTGGACAAAGCTGGTCACATGGTAAAGAGCCGCTGTGATTGGCTCTTTACCCCGATCCTATGTATTTCCTATGCTGTGATTGGCCCACAACTATCACATAGTACCTGGGCCAATTATAGCACCCTGTACCATGTGATTAGCTGTAACCAATCAGTGATCATAGCTGTCATAAAATTATAATCCATTCATGACTGTTGAAAACTTTGCTTTTGCAATCATCTTCTTTGTAACAGCAAAGTGTAAAAATAAAATAATAATAATCCCTGATCACCCCCCAGAGTAGTACAGTGTTACTATGATGACACTGAACTACTCTGATGAAAGTGCTGTATGTTACAAAAAATAGTAAAAAATTAAAAAGAAAATGTCAAAAAATGAAAAAACAATGTTTGAAAAATGTAATAAAACATTATCTATTAATTAATTAATTTAACATATTGTTTCCAGTCAGTGTCCCTGATCACTGCCACATCACACTGTACTGCACTGGTTACAGTATGTAAAAAAAAAAATGTGAAAAAAAAACAAAATAAATTTTATTCAATTTCTTCATTTTCAAAAAAATAGTGACAAATAATTACAACTTCAAAAAACTCGCCATGCGTCTTAGGCCCCTTTTACACTGGGGTGGTTTGCAGGCGCTATTGCGCTAAAAATAGCGCCTGCAAACCGACCCGAAACAGCCGCTGTTGTGTCGCCAGCGTGAAAGCCCGGGGGCTTTCACACTGGATTGGTGCGCTAGCAGGATGGGAAAAAAAGTCCTGCTAGCAGCATCTTTGGAGCGGTGAAGGAGCGGAGTGTGTACACCGCTTCTTCACCGCTCCTGCCCATTGAAATCAACGGAGCAGCGTGGCTATACCACCGGCAAAGTGCCTCCGCAGAGGCGCATTGCGTTGGTTTTTAACCCTTTCTTGGCCACTAGCGGGGGGTAAAACCACCCCGCTAGCGGCCGATAACCGCTGCTAAAACAACAGGCGCTAGCAGCGCTTTACCGCCGACGCACCTCCCGCCCCAGTGTAAAAGGGGCCTTACTAAATGCCTCCAACTGTCTAATTTCCAAAAAAGGGGTCATTTGGGGGAAATTTGTACTATCCTAGCATTTTGGGGCCTCATGAAATGAAAGGGGCGATCAGTACATCAGAACTGATCAAATATACAGTATATACCAGAGTTCGTAGATGCTATAATTTTCAAACAAACAAATTATTATACACTTATCTGTATTTTGTTTTACATAAGACATGTAGCAGAATACATTTTGGCCTAAATTTTGACATGATTCAATTTTTTGGATGTGTTTTATAACAGAAAGTAAAAAAATCTTTCTTTTTTTTTTTTTTTACATGTATATCACTGAAAAAAAATAAAATAAACATTTCTTTTGTGTACAGTGTTGCATGAACATGCAATTGCCAGTTAAAGTAGCATAGTGCTGGAATAGCTAAAAATGGCCTGATCATGAAGGGGGTAAAACCTTCTGGAGCTAAAGTGGTTAAAGAGCACTGCCAAACGCCTTTGCTTAGCTCCCAACTGTCCCTCATTTGGAGCGACTATCCCTCATAAGACCAAAGCCCCCTGTCCGTTCTGCAGCCTCAGTTGTTCCTCTTTTTGTGGTCCAATGTGTACAGTACATAGCTATGCAAAATCTACATTTTATTACCAAAAGTGTTATGCTGCACTAAACTTTTTATCCAACCTCAATATTACTACTTTCATTATTTGGAAAAGCCAATATAAAGGAAAAATAGAGGTAAAAAAAAACTTGTGTGGTTTAGCCAATCATTATATGCATATTAGATCTTTGTGGTCTATGTAACTGGGGCCATGGCAGGGATGAGTGTTTTGCCTACATAATGGGGTTGATTTACTAATGTCAAAAGTTTTTCTCTTTGCAAGTTAAGTTGCTCTTTGCAGGGGAATTTTCACCAGAGATTATGTGCATGCATGATCTCTTTTCACAGTCCTGGGTATTCTTTGCACAGTGAAATTTCACCACGTTTGCTAAGCTCTGTGGCAAATTTCCTTTAAAAGTGCAACATCCCTTCCAAGTAAACATCCGATTTACCTTTACTAAATTAAACCCGACATGTGCTGAAAAGCGTCCCTAATACTACCCAGTGGCGTCACTAGGGTTGATGTCATCCGTTGCGGAAAAACATGGTGTTACCCCCCCTCCGCCAACTATACTCCCCCCTCAGTACAGACCCCCCTCCCTCAGTGCAGACCCCCCAGATCCATCTACATCACTGCCAAGTTATTAGCTCTAGAAGAAAAAGCCCATCTCCTCCTTAGTCATCTCTCTCATCCCTATATATATGTATGTCAATTGATACATGCTGTAGTTCCTCTGACTGTCTATGGGCGGCAGTATAGAATACACTGATAGCATGTCTACTCCTGCCTGAGATATTCCGTCTGAATCTTAAGTGCAAATTTATTGGTGACATTTTGCTATGCTGGAGATCAATGCACAGTAACCAATCATAGTCTATCTTTCGTCAGTTTAAAACAATCAGCACAAATTGTAGTTTATTGGTATAAGGCAATTGTAGGCAATAAATCTGTCCATAAAATCTGTGAAAATTGATCAATTAAAAACAGTGTTGATTTTTTTACACCCTATTTGAGTGTCAATTCATGTTATATGTTAACCACTTAAGGGCTGAGCCTCTTTCTGAGATTTGTTGTTTAAAACAGTTTTTTTTTGCTAGAAAATTACTTAGAACCCCCAAACATTATACATTTAATACACCCTAGAGAATAAAATGGCGGTTGATGCAATACTTTCTGTCACACCATATTTGCACAGCGGTCTTACAAGTGCACTTTTTTTGGAAAAAATACATTTTTGAATTAAAAAATAAGACAACAGTAAAGTTAGCCCAATTTTTTTAAAATTGTTAAAGACAATGTTGGACCGAGTAAATTGATACCTAACATGTCACGCTTCAAAATTGCACCCGCTCGTGGAATGGCGACAAACTTTTACCCTTAAAAATCTCCATAGGCGACGTTTAAAAAATTCTACAGGTTGCATGTTTTGAGTTACAGAGGAGGTCTAGGGCTAGAATTATTTCTCTTGCTCTACCGATCACGGCGATACCTCACATGTGTGGTTTGAACACATATGTTGAACACATTTGTTTTCATATGTGGGCACTACTCACGTAGTTCTGCACTCCTCGAGCTCGGCGGGACGGGGCACGTTTAAAAAAAAAAAATTTTCTTATTTATTTTACCTTTTTTTTTTTTTTTTTACACTATTCTTTTAAAAAAAAAGGTGTCACTTTTATTCCTCTTACAAGGAATGTAAACATCCCTTGTAATAGAAAAAAAGCATGACAGGACCTCTTAAATATGAGATCTGGGGTCAAAAAGACCTCAGATCTCATAGTTACACTAAAATGCAATAAAGAAAAAAGTAAAAAAATTTGTCATTTGAAAAAATTTAAAAAAAGAAATGGCCCTTTAAGAGCTATGCCATCTTCCCCTCACTCGTCTCCATACCCAGGAAGGACAAGGATCCGATCGCTTCCGCCGCTACCGACGGCTCTGGTAAGCGGCGGAGGGGCCCCCCTCCCGCCGCTGATAAAAGTGATCTTGCGGCGAATCCCCTGCAGAGATCACTATTATCAGAAACCGGACCGCCCGCCGAAGAAGAGGATACCAGGGTTATGGCAGCAGCTGATATCCCTCTTCAAAGTTAGGACGTGTATAGGCCTGCGGTGGCGTGCAGCGGTCCGGAAGTGGTTAACTTGATTCAGGCAGGAATAATTATTTGTCCTCCCATGTAAAATACAAGTCCGTCCCTGTTGGTCTTGCAAAAATATCATTCTAACCATCTGCAGTGTATTACAAAACATTTAAAATAATTCATACATAAACACCATTTGCTATAGTTATGATTACTTGGATGGATATTTGCCTTTACATGCAATTAAACAAGACATAAGTTGCTTTTCAACATCCCTAGCTTATCTTACTTTTTGCGAGTTTCTGTATAGGCTTTGTCTACTAAGCGCTTTGCTCGTATTACGCTGTCTTTAAGTAAATTGTCGTCAAGCTCTTTCAGCTCACCTGAAATAAAAAAAATAGCTACATTGAATAACAATAGGTAAGTTAAAAAAGATGGTATTAAATAATTGTTAAGGATGTTTTATTATCATTATCTAAACCAGGGGTCTCCAAACTACGACCCTCCATCTGTTGCGGAACTACACGTCCCATGTGGCATTGTAAAACTCTAACATTAATAGACGTGACTGGGCATGATGGGAATTGTAGTTCCTAAACAACTGGAGGGCCATAGTTTGGGGACCCCAGATCTAGACCATAGTTTATAAAGAATGGCTGTTGGGGGATGTGTGCCTAGATTTCAAGAGATTTAAGAAATTGCCAGGTGGTTTAACACTCCAGCATATGCCAAACACTGAAATGTCTGTAAATAATCTAAAATGTCATATCTGAAAAAAGTATTAAGATATCTGTCACTTGCTGAGAAGACTCAAACAATGCAGAAATACATTCTGCTTTTTAAGCTCATTGATCAACACGTTTTAGCACCCAATAGGCATTATACATCTCTGGTTTTACCGGAGGATTGCAGCCAGAAGCTGATAAGGCTGAGTTGGCTGAGCCCCAGGGAATTTAGCATTATTAAAATGCAACACTAGACACAGTTGCTGAAATATCTCCCCAAGAATGACTTCCTTCAGAAACCTGCCTTTAACCGTGGCATTCTATTTCCCCAGGAGCATCAGGAAAATAGTACAACAATTTAAAAAGATGCTTGAAATTAGGAGCATTGCTTGGTTTTATCATGCCACATATGAGCAACTTAATTATGTTCTGTAGGATAGAATATACCAGTCTAGGTCATTTTTAAACCAACTCCTACACACTCAAGCATGTGTCTTTGCTGGAAAAAGATTACCTTCATACTTAAAATGTTTAAAATACATACATTAATTCATCAGCACAGGGTACAATTATACTCAAGTTTAGTTGGTTTTCAGCATTTTACTCATCAGAAAGCATCTTCTGTATTTTCAGTATATTAATTGTTTTTGGGTAGTAGACAAATAAGAATAGCTACCTTCATTGTCAAATGCTTCTGTTTTAAAAGCCAAAATGGTCACGGTGCATATTAATAGAAACTTCATTTTTTGAGTGCCTAAAAAATAGAAGTTAATGCATTTTGAATTTATATTACAGTTTTAATTCCTTTAAAACATTGTTCTAATGATTAAAATAAAAGTTTTCAATAAATCACTGTAATATCTTAAGCAGAATCTAAACATCACCTACCTGTGTAATCCCCAGACTTATCTACTCCACTCTCACACTGGATGTATAAGGTTTATAAGGCTTTCTACAGAGACACCCAGTGGGTTGGTCATTACCAACAATGATGGGGCAGCACCTTCAGACTGGTTCCTGGTGACCATAAAACAGTAAATGTTTTGTCTATACAGATCAATCAAACATTCTTGTCAATCATCCAACAATATATGACAATTGTTGACTTACTCCAATGTACACGTGCATGTGGCTGTTTACTAAAAAAATTCCCAAATGCAAATTTCATAGCAAACATTTTTCATCTGAGAAATTGTATTACACAATGTGTTTCAAGAATTGAGAAAGAACCAATAAACAGTGACAGAAATAAAAGCTGTTTATGAACATGGTTTAGGTTTGAGGTTTATTACCAGATTTAGCCTAGTTAACGAGTTACAACAATTCATCAACTTGCAATGCCAGCACAAAGGTTTTGCCTCATGTAGTCTTTGGTGGCCACCAATCAATTTATATAGATTTGTCCTTAATATCAACTAATTCTTATTCAGGGAGGAGGCATTGGAATTCAAACTGTAGAATTCAACACTCCGTTAGCTAATTCATCCAAACCTATAACGTTGGTTGAAAAGTTTAGCCACAGACAGACTTCAGAGGCTATTCAAAAGTGTAGGTACCATCTGACTATTTTTAGGCAAATTACTCTGCATAGAAATGCAGTGCTACATAAACATGTACACTTTGGGTTAGCCAATCATACAGGCTTATGTTGATGATGAGGGGGTTAGTAAAAGGAAGGAGGGGGGATAGTAGGTTTATCAGGAAGTAAATCAGTGCTCTGAACAGAATCAACCCTTTATACCACATGTCAATTTCAAACTTCTAGAAAGTGCCAAAAAGTAGACTAAGCCTCCCCAAGTAGTCATGCCAGCACTGCAGAAGTTAAGCAGCCAGCACGGCAAGGCTGCCACACTGAGAGCCCGTCTCTCAAGTCATGAATGTAGCCCAGCTTAGGAGGATCATACACCTCTCTCTGGCCTCCCATATACAACAATATGCCAGACAGCCACAGCCGCAGCAGCTGTAAACAGCCTGCTCTGGAACAATCTGTTCAGAAGCCTTTACTCCACATACAGAGATGGCAAGTTTTAGGGAAATCTTCATGTATGGTCTTTCTCCTCCCCAGAGGAACGGTACAAACTACACAACTATGTTTCCCATGTAAAACAAATGTTATTGCTTGGAATAAATCACACTCCTCACCACCGGACTTAGTTTCTTCAATTAAGTGTTTTACTCCATATAACCTTTTACTCCATATGGGTCCTTTTACTTTTATTCCATATAAAGACTGTGTTTTCTCTGACTTCCTGATTCTGTTCTGCTTAAGAAATAAGAAAGGATTTTGACAGGATCAACCAAGTTAATTAATTAATGGTTGGCTTTAATAGCAGGTGAGTATAAACCAATCATACAGACCAAAGGTCTGGATGCAGTTCTAATTTCCCTAATAGCATATAGGGAAAGACAAAGAGAAAAGTTCTCTTAAGAGGGTCAATAGAGAACACAAGGATAGATACAAACCAGCTTTATTAATATCAAAAATACCAAAATTATAATTACAAAAAATGAAAAAAGCAATAAAGATAAACGGCTCTCACAGGCCTAATTAAAATTGGACAACGTTGTCACGGGGATAATAAAAACAGGGGGAGCCGCGGCTGTACACCCACACATTCCCACCAGACATTCACCATCCGCTCATAATATGATATACTAATATGTTGTTGGTAGGTTCAGGCCAGGGTAGAAATTCATAGATAAGTATTTATTCTTGCAGAGCAACTCCCAGCATGGTTAGAACGATCATACAACAACGATGATGTGGATGCTGGTTATGTGGGTGGACGATCTGGCATTAAAGTCTATTGTGGTAATGATCAATGCAAGTAGGTCATTCAAATAAAAATACAGACCATAAGCGTAATTGAATGATCAAGGATTCCAGCTTGTGAACCAAACAGCATTACAAGAAAGTTCCGTTTAACAGCATAAAATAATGGAAATAAGGTGCAGAGGCAGCCAGATGTAGTCTCGTGCAGACAACAGAAGGGGGATGCTATACATAATATTGACATGTACTGCAAGTGCTGAGTGGGGCATAAAGTTCTCACCAACCACACAAGGTCTGTCGACAAGTTGTAGCATGCCTTGATCCCTAGGTTGCTGTGTCCACAGATACCACTTTGTACTGGCCAGTGGATAGTGACAAATTATATGTCCTGCATACGAGGTGTTTCAGATGACATCTAGTGGGTATATGCAGTAATTGCACCCTCTACTATCTACTTAAGTCTACCTTGCCGACTCCTCCTTGCTCTGAGAAAACCAGCGTCCATTGGCTGGTGAAACGCGTCAGCTGTGTGACGTCAGCACGTCACCGGGAACCGTGCGCTGTACGATCTGGTGTGTCTATACACAGAACCAACAGCTGACGGCTGCTCTCCCCTTTAGCCACGAACAACACGGAGGCAGCGGCTTCAGAGCGAGGGACGATTCCCTATTTGTCTCTATCCACTGGCCAGTACGAAGTGGTATCTGCAGACACAGCGACCTAGGGATCAAGGCATGCTACAACTTGTGGATGGACCTTGTGCGGTTGGTGAGAACTTTATGCCCCACTCAGCACTTGCAGTACATGTCAATATTATGTATGGCATCCCCTTTCTGTTGTCTGCACGGGACTATTCATTCAACTATTCATTCAATTACGCTTATGATCTGTATTTTTATTTGAATTACCTACTTGCATTGATCATTACCACAATAGACTTTAATGCCAGATCGTCCACCCACATAACTGGCATCCACATCATCGTTGTTGTATGATCGTTCTAACCATGCTGGGAGTTGCTCTGCAAGAATAAATACTTATCTATGAATTTCTACCCTGGCCTGAACCTACCAACAACATATTAGTATATCATATTATGAGCGGATGGTGAATGTCTGGTGGGAATGTGTGGGTGTACAGCCGCGGCTCCCCCTGTTTTTATTATCCCCGTGACAACGTTGTCCAATTTTAATTAGGCCTGTGACAGCCGTTTATCTTTATTGCTTTTTTCATTTTTTGTAATTATAATTTTGGTCTTTTTGATATTAATAAAGCTGGTTTGTATCTATCCTTGTGTTCTCTATTGACCCTCTTAAGAGAACTTTTCTCTTTGTCTTTCCCTCTGTTCTGCTTAAGGCTGGGCAGTACAGTGTCACCACCTCATCTGCGCTCCAGCCTTCCATTCGACTGCCCGACCAAGCCTCGTTCTGGACAGCGATCTACGATCTAAACCCGTCAGCAGGCAGCGTTGAGGAACCAGGCTTTTCCTTATTTGCGAGCACGGACATGGCCTATCCTGACTCTACCTATGCTGGACTACACAGTCTTTACATGTGAGTGGATTGATGGAATTGTATCATTAAATTTTTACGATCTTACTAAGAGGCGCCTTTGTTGTTTATCATTTGCTTAAGGCTGGGGCCTGGTCGGCTCAGGAAAACTGTCTCTGTATGCCAGCATAGAATCAGTCTTAAATACTTTCAGTTTCCTTAGTTCTTAAATAATGGTACTTCCTAAAGAATTTGTCAAAGCCATTGGAAAGATATTAGAAAAGTGTTACATTTATGAACTAGCTAAATTGCATGCTTTGAAATTAGATATGAAACTGTGTTTTACACATTTGGCGTAAGACTTTCATAAAAAAGCTACAACAAAAATGTGTCGCACTGTCAATATTGAATTGTCCCCACTGTTTTTCACATTCCTGTAGCAAATTTGGGGGACGTCACAGTTGACCTTCACACATTCCAATTGCACCACCATATATTGTAACACCTGGTGTCCCTTCACACCTTATGGGCCCTACAAACCAAGCTTTGATTGGTTTCTTTATTTACCATCATTTTATTTATTCTTAGAAGTGGCCTTCTACAATCCCCCACGTTCGCCACGGGGAGAGTTTCTTTAGCGGCTTGGTTACGTATCGGTGTATGACCTTCTGGGTGAGCAGATCTTTTTACTACAATGTTTGCTGCTAATTATGTCTTTTGATGATATATCACTGTATATGTTATTGTATGTTTTGTTTTATAGGCAGTTCCTCCTGAGGAAGCGGTTTCAATCCGCGAAACTAGTAGGGGATCAATTTGTCTATACCCCACTTCAACAGTTACCCTTCGGGTGATCTCGTTAGTAATTGTTTGTGGCTGAATTTGAATTTAATTTTATTCTTTGTTTTTTGTATAGAGCCATTTATGAACATTGGAGTGGATAGTAAGGAGGAGAGAGCATTAGGCCGGGCATATAGAATGGAGCCCAACTTTGGTGTGCATGAATTGACCAGGCAAATGCTTTAAAATTGGGTAAGATGTTTTGTAATGTGGGGATTGAGCGACAAGGGACCTGAACCAGGCACAGAATTTAGTTTAAATGTATTTAATAAATCAGAGATCCATATAATTTTATTAACATAACCCTTGTTTAGATTCACAGTTTTTTTTTTTACAATAGTGACTAAGTGTGATGTTTAAATATCTAAATAAATTGATTGCATAGTTTTTTTTTTAATTTCTTAAATGTAATATTATATTGATCTTTTCCTGCCTGCACCTGATTAATTAATGTTTTATATGCCTACTGTATGCCTTTCCTTGATGCATTGTGCTTGGGATACGTAATAAGTATTGTCTCCTTAGGAGGGGCTCCAGTCCCCAATGACAGCTCAAGTCCCCAATAACAATCAGAATGGTTCCCAATCAGTTGATCAATATGCAGCTATGACATAGTTATCACAGGCAGACTGGTAGCTTTACTGACTAAAGCCTTCAACCTGCAGATGAAGATTACCTTCTTTAGGTTGCTGTGGGATCTGCTGTGCGATCACTGTAATAGTGTAATTTTAAGATGCAAGTCCATTATTTAAAAAATAAATACATTAGGTAAAAATAAAAATAAAAGTTTTAAAAATATTTGTAAAATATATGTTTGCACATTTCTCAGTGTACAATAATAAAAAGCTTTTTTTTTATAAAAACAGTGGACTAAATAAAAGCCTTATATGTATGCAAATTAGTCACAGTGTTCTGGTCAGCATGCATCAATTAACATTGACAATACAAAAATTTAGCCTGAGCATGTAGACATCAATTACTTCTGGTCATTTTTTTTTCAAAATAACAATATAAGTGTATATTACACAGACAGACACCTCATTTCATATACTGACATTATCTTGAGGGAGTAGTAGTGTATCAGATGACATATCTAACCCAGTGCCACCAGTTTTTTAAGCCAGGGCATCATTTGAGGTCCCCAAAGACATACCAGTTATCACTGCAACTTGTTGATATAACAAGTTCAGCTCATGCTTGTAGGTGTTTTTGTTCTATATCATAACAGGAAATCTACTAATTTGTTAGAGAACTTTGCAATGCAAAAATTTAAGAGTATGTAACTAATGTATTCATTTTCTAATAAAGTTAATTGTAAATGTTCCTTCTTTAACAACTAGTCCTTTTGTACTAGCAAATATCTAGTGATCCTGCCAGTTCCCCTCGCTTCCTGTAGAATTCCTGCAATGACAAGCAAGAAAGTAGATCTTTGATGATGTGATCAGTTTGATCTCCTCGGCCTGCTAATCAGAGCTTCAAGACACTGTGCCAATGCATGGGTAGCCTGTAGTCCCAAAGTCAGCTTTACTATCACATCCTTTGCCCAGCACTGTTCTGTTGGACACATCATACATTGAGGGGGAACATTGAAAAAGATAATGTTCTATGATTGCAGTCATTTACTTACACTTTAACTAGGAAGATAAGCTAGTTACACGTGCCAGCTCCTTGAAAATTTATTTTGTACCGTCTTAAACATAAAAAACATCTTATAAGAAAATTTACTATGTGATGTGAACACTTTCAACTTCATTATCTCAATACCTTTTACAATCTCCTCTTTTTTAAAAATACCTTTACAATATATTTACGTAGTTGATACGTCATTACTAAGTGAGATAGCAGGAAGTAGATGGGGAAAAACTCTTCGTTAACATCAATAAACATTTACAATGACCAGTACAAGCAAATAAACGATATACCGTACTTCATAATAAAATTATATTGTTGGTGTTTCCTATAAGAATACTTGAATTTTTTTTTTTTTTTAATTCTTAAACACATATTACAATACAGACTTTGATTTTCTTTTCTTTCTTTTAGTAGACCTGAATATTGTTTGTATGATTTACTAGGGGACGTTCATAAATGAGGATACCAGGGAAACAACATGGAGAGCCACATGGCCAACGTGTAAGGATCCTTGGCCATTATCTAAGAGCACTTTGAAGACAAAGAGCACAAAGAGATACATACTGTAAATGTTGTTGTATTAGACGATCCACAAGGCCAGTTAAGTCACACAAAGTGATCAATGATGAGATGTTGATGGTAGTACAGGATGATAATTTATAATTTTTGGGTCAAATTCAAAACTTAGGTGGCACTACAAAAGAAACAGAATTCCAGAAAAAACATTTAGCCTAAAACACAGAAACATAATATAGTCCCCACCACAGTGCCCCCTGTGTCCCCATCACACTACCCATCTAGAATCAAATGTCCACATCGCAGTGCTCCTTACATTAGGTGGCCTTATTATAGTGTCCCTTACATCAGATATCCCCATAACAGTGCCTACTTGAATTAGGTGTCCACATAACAGTGCCCCCTTGTATCCAGAGTCCCAATTACACTGCCCCCTTACATCCGCAGTCCCCCTTTACATTGGGTGCCCCCATCAGAGCACTCCTGTAGCTTAGTGGTATGTCTTATAGCACTATATCAGTAGACATTATACGAATCTGTGAATTTATACATTGCTGCTGTCAGTCAGATCAACATTACAGTAACAATTTACTACTATTATTTCTACATTTCCTCTATCATATGATATAATTAGTCATTAAAAAATGTCTGGTTTGTGTCTTGCAGCCTGCCTGATCATTTATGTAAACATTTAGAAAACTTGATCAGTGCTTTTTTTGAACATAAGTACAATACTGCAAACAGTTTACATCTATGATAAGCTAGGTAAACTACTAACTGAGGACTCAAATAGACTGTGATAAATGTGAGCAAATAAGACACAATTGATCTTTCCACACCTCCTCCTCTCTTCTATTTGTAAATAGGAAAAGTAAATGGTAATAGTTTCTATACATTTTATTAAAGTGTATGTAAACCCAACAAACTGCTCCCTTTTGTCTGTTAAATATACCACTGTAAACATTTTGCCATATACTCTACTGTGCAAAAGTTATAGGCAGGTGTGAAAAAATGCCATAAATGATGTCTATTTCTGAATGTTTTCAGAAATAGAAGTATTATTCGTTTATTTTCTATCAATTAACAAAATGGAAAGTAAATGAACAGAAGAGAAATACAAATCAAATCATTGGTGTGACCACCCTTTGACTTCAAAACAGCATCAGTTCTTCTAGATACACTTGCCAACCATCATTTCCAGGATTCTTTGTTCTTTTTTATGCTGGATATAGTTCCTGATGACTTTTATTGTATGTTTGGGGTCATTGTCCTGCTGCAGAATAAATTTGGGACCAATCACATGCCTCCCTGATGGTATTGAATTATGGATAAGTATCTGCCTGTATTTCTCAGCATTGAGGACACCATTGATCTCAACTAGAGATGGGCCGAACGACCCCCTGTATGGTTCGAGCCAGAACTCTTGAATATCGCAAAAGTTCGGACACAAACGGTGAACCCTATTGAAGTGCTGAACAGGAAAAATCAAAAGTCCCAATGCAAGTCCAATGCAAGTTATTGGCCATAAAAAGGGCATGGGGCCTGGGTACTGTCCTGAGGGACATGTACCAATGCAAAAAATACTTTTAAAAAACATAGTTTTAAAAGGAGCAGTGATTTTATTGATGCCTAAAGTGGTTGTTAAGCCACTATAATCTATTCATGCCATCTGTTATATAACAATATGTGTCAGATCTATATAAAAAAGATGCAGGTTACACCTTACAGGGGGCATAGCCAGGCAGGATCAGCCAGGTTCTTTTAAGTGATACAGGGGGCCAAATCACACAAAGCACTGTGCTGTGTAACATGCTTTAGGGAGCAGGATCTATTTTCTGAGGGTAACAAACACTTTAAAGTAAAACAATAAAAATGAAAAATTCTTTTAACCACCTCCCGCCCGCGCTATACCTGAAAGACGGCTACAGCGCGGGCCGTAATAAAAAGGTGACAGCCATAATGATGAATTCTTTGAGCTGGGGATCATAAAAGCTATATTTGGACAAGTGATATTGTAGTGCATCTAGAGCAAGATGAGCTGGTATGCATGAATAGAGAGACTTAACGTCTAAAGTAACCCGCAAAAAATGCTCTGCCCATTGTACTTCATTTATATACTTTAGGATTGATGCTGTGTCTTTTATATAGCCCGGCAGTCTTGTCACTAAAGGTTGAAAATACTGGTCTACCCATTCACCTAATCTCTCTAGGAGTGAACTGATACCTGCTACTATTGGACAACCTTTTACAGGTCTTTCAGGTTTGTGTATCTTGGGGAGATGATGGAACACAGGGACAACTGGATGTTCAACTAAAAGGTGCTCTGCGACCTTTTTTGTCGGTACTCCCATTTCCACAGCTGTGTGCAAGAGATGTTTAAGTTTGCTCTTGAAAACTGGAGTGGGATCAAATCACTCTGATTCATTATTAGAACTGTCAGATGTGGCTAATGTTGGCTCTCCATTTTCACCACGTGCCTCCGTGTCATCTGTTTTTTCTAAAGAGGATTCTAACATCGCTCCATCAAAAAACTCCTCTGTGACCCAGGATTCCAGAGACAGAAAAGGAAAACAAGGACCACCGTCACCTGTTACCGGATACAGAGTGCCACTTGCCATTGTCGCCTGCCACCAGATGCAGAGTGCAACCGTCTCCTGCCACCAGATGCAGAGCACCACCTTTACCTGTCACCAGATGCAGAGTGCCAATTGCCACCATCACCTGCCACCAGATGCAGAGTTCCACTTGCCACTGTCGCCTGCCATCAGATGCAGAGTGCAACCGACGACTGCCACCAGATGCAGAGCGCCATCGTCGCCTGCCACCAGATGCAGAGTGCCACCGTCGCCTGCCAACAGATGTAGAGTGCCACTTGCCACCATCGCCTGCCACCAGATGCAGAGTGCCACTGTCGCCTGCCACCAGATGCAGAGTGCCACTTGCCACTGTCACCTGCCACCAGATGCAGAGTGTCACCGTCACATGTCACCAGATGCAGAGTGCGACCGTCGCATGCCACCAGATGCAGAGTGCCACTGTCACCTGCCACCAGATGAAAAGTGCCACCACCGCCTACTACCAGATGCAGAGTGCTACCGTTGCCTGCCACCAGAAGCAGAGTGCCACTTGCCACCATCACTTGCCACCAGATGCAGAGTGCCACTGTCGCCTGCCACCAGATGCAGAGTGCCACCGTCCCCTGCCACCAAATGCAGAGTGCCACTGACCCCTGCCACCAGATGCAGTGTGCCATCATCACCTGCCACCAGATGCAGCATGTCACTTGCCACCCATAGCCTGGCTCTCTCTCCATCCCTTTCAGCTGTGCATGCTGGGGGCTGCAGTTTCCCTTTTAGGATTGCAATGTCCCATGATCCTCCTTTCTGCTCCTTCCCCTTCCTGGCGAATAGGAAGGAGAGGGAAGAAACATAGCGGCTGTCCTGGCAAGTGCCATTCCTAGAACAGCAGCATGAGGAGGAGAGGGGGGGAATTAGCCCATAGCTGTTCTCTCCACACAGAGACACAGGTGCTTTCCTCCCTACTGACAAAAGGAGGGAGGAGGGGGAATGGGCAGGAAACAGAGCCCTCTTCTGACAGCAGCGGCTCTAGTGGGGGCGGAGAACAGGGCAGCGTAGTTTCTCCTCCTCTGACCCGCGGCACCTGAGCTTCGGCGCCCCCGCTCTGTCTTAGCTCGCGGTGCCTGGGCACCCGCCCAGGATCGACCCTGTTGCCAGTAAAGGATTCTCAGCAAAATATAAAAAATTAACATTTTATTTATGATTATATTAATTTGTCCAATTACATTTGAGTCCCTGAAAATGGGGGGAATGTGTATAACAATGGTTGCAGTTCCTAAAATTTGTACTTGATATTTATGTTCAACCCCTTGAATTAAAGTTGAAAGTCTGCACACCAAATTCATTTGGATTGTTTCTTTTTTATTTAATTCTGGCGGCATACAGAGGCAAAAGTATGAATGTTGTGCCCGTGTCCAAATATATATGGACCTAACTGTATGCACGTACTCTAAATTAGTTGTTTGTACCTAACCCTATCTCGACTGGCAGAAATGCAGCCCCATTATCAGCTTCCTGTCAACTGCTTCATCTGTAACACAGCCATGTGCACAAACTCATGGTTGGCCATGCTGTAAAAGCAGCACCATCAGCAGCCTGCCATCAAAGAGTATCTGTGTGATTGTGGTATGAGCACAGGCTTGGGAAGCTGGGCTGTTTTTAACATTGCCAATTGCTCATCAGTCAGGATGCCTGCAGCATTTTGACTCCTTTGGAAGAGGTCACCAAAGAGATGAGCGGCGACAAGGTGGAGATTAGAATTACAATGCCTTTTGTGTTATTCTTGGAGCACACACTCTGTGGCCTGAAAGACCAAGCAATGGAGGTACAGCATCAGGAGGAAAAGGAGGACATACTTCTGTCTCAGGGTCAGTAGGATCCTTTGCCTACTGCCTCCATACTTGTAAGGCATTGGCAGAAGAAGGGGAAATCAGAGTGTTCGGGCACTGGTGATGAGGAGGAGAAAAGAGGAATGAGGCACGCTTCAAGGTACAAACCAGAGGTGTTGGACTTGGGTGGGGTGAGCCTGTAGAGGACAGTATTGTACTAGGAGAGTGCTACACTACGTTCCTCACAATCCTCCACGTTTCCTCACAAAGTCTCTAGCCTTTAAAGGGGTTGTAAAGGTTCCTTTAACAAACATGTCATACTTTCCTCCACTGTGCAGTGGGTTTTGCACAGAGTGGCCCCAATCCTCCTCTTCTGGGGTCCCTCAGCAGCGCTGGTGGCTCCTCCTCTTCTCAAGTGCCCTATCGAAGAAGCGCTCTCCTTCAGGACACCCGTGCGTGTGCGCTCCCGTGTCCTGCTGCTGTGTCTGTTGACACAGGCAGCAGGACTCGGCTCCGCCCCGTCACCGCATCATTGGATTTGATTGACAGCAGCGGGAGCCAATGGCTGCGCTGCTATCAATCTAACCAATCAGGACACGAGACACCGGCCAGAGCTCACGTGGGAATTACGGGGCTTAGGTAAGTATAAGGAGGGATCTGGGGCGTTGCTGTGCTAAAGTAGGTTTTTCATCCTAATGCATAGAATGCATTAAGGTGAAAAACGCTGAGGGTTTACAACCCCTTTAATGCCCTCGTTTATGTCCTCTGTTAGGGTGGAGCAGCGACTTTTAAAACATACCATAGTGCAGGATTCACTTTTTTTTATATTAAATGTTCTCAGTTTGCCCCCTAGTGGATGGAGGGTGGATAAACACCAGCTGCTCTGTATTCTTGACAAGAGACTCTCCTATAGCCGTGCTTGTGTGAGAGTCTCCTGAAATACATTTATTTTTGAGGGGACACACTGAATAACTTTACTGTCATTGTACTATTGCTGGGTGTCCAGTGCACCCCTTTACTTTTAGTGAGGGGTGGGCTTCCTACAGGCATACCTGCCCCTAATCTATCCATTATTATATATGTGCTCCTACTTTGGAGGCTCTCAAAATTTATAGTTAGGACTGCAGTACACTGGGGTGCCGTGACGTGGCCTCTGCAGCTTGCGCATATGTTTGCAAATGCGTGCAAGCTAAACTCCTTGTTTTAACATGAACTGTTAGACAGGACAATTTGGTTTGTTGTATGCTGGCTGGTAAGTGAGCTGGGAATTTTTGTTTTTTGACGGGCATTGCCCTTTCATGTGCTCCTTGCTGCAGAGGCTGGGTAAAGTTTGGGGTGGTTGCCATTTGTTTGAAATACATTTATATGACCAAGTCAAAGCTGAATTCTAAGCAGATATGGAGGACAAAAATAATGCAGCTCTGCAATCATTAATACATCATAAGGGTTTATGCACGTGGATGGTTAGAGACGCAAATATGCTCTAGTGTAAAAATCCCATACTATAAAAGTGAATAACTGTATATGGCTTTACACTGGTAAACGCCAATGTTGTCATGCATCAGAGTTTACACATGTGGATGTAGACACTGGTGTATTTATGCTACAGCATATTTGTGCCTCAAATTTTCTGTGTGCATGAGCCCTAAATATATATTTTAAATGCAAGCAGTGTATGTACCTGAATGACTTGATATCAACCTCTTGGAACCCCTGTACAGCATGGCTCAAGTGTTAAAAGAAGCAGCACAAGAAGCCAATCAGTTCATGTGCTGACAAGAAGCCTGTCTGATGTTCCTGACCATATCTGTTCACTTTTAGAAGTGAAAACTGAAACTAATATGGCATTTCAAATCACTTCACCTCCAGATTGACATTCTTCTCCCCTTGAGGGAGCTGGATGGTACTTCAAAGGCTGCAGAAGAGCTAATAATTATACAATTTTAAATTATAAAGTGCATCCAGCCTCTTTACAACAAACTTTAGAAGTTCCCAATGGTACTTCTGGAAGCAATCTGCATGTCTGTTTTAAAGATAATGATATTTTTCCCATTCCCTCTCTATATATACAGAAGCTACCTCAGGGGATATCCCAATCCATAGAGCAGTATCTGTAGCTGTAACCTGGTAACATTTCCTTGTGGTTATAGCAAGTGCATTATGCATGAAATGGAATTGTACAATTTGAAGACCACCCTGGTTTATGCAGGCAGACCACTGGGACGCTTGGATCCGCGAGAGACCAAATGAGACATGGGAAACAGGCTTGAGTGTGTGTTCATAAGATCTCTGACTTAATTGAATACAACAGTAGTATATATACCAGTAAAAATACATGTCTAAGGGTTATTCAAACTTTACACTCAGTACTTTCTTATCAAGAGTTAGGCTGCTTGACTAGATAACAAGATATAGTTGGTGATTTGCTGACACAAATTCGGCTTAACCACAGTATCTCATAGGGTGTGGTTCTATGCAAACTTTTAAGATGATTTTGGCAAAACTCACACACACAAAAAAGTTCACTTCTAGTTTTATACAAAATGGAAGGAAATCTAAGATTGAGTGAGTTGTTTGTACATTCTATTACAATACATGCCTTCCATACAGAGTTCATGTGTTCAGGGTGTTCAACATTCAGATTCAAGACTTTGTGAATTACACACATAGTTCAAATAAAGGACTAGGCTATTGACTAAGGAGAGAAAAAAAAAAACATTCTGGATATACATTGCTGAAAAGAGAGTATATGACATGGCTAGCTAAACACAACTGCCGTTATTTCGGTGGGTATGGGCTTCTTATATTTATTGTGTTTTCTGTGCTACTCTCTCAGAGCCCAGCTTTCTTGGGTCTTAAACTGGCCATACAATAGTAGATTTTCAAATGAAAGTATAAACATTGCTACAAAGATTTTCAGTACATGTTGATGACTTGACGAATGTTATTTGAAAATACATCAAAATTGAATTTGCTTTTACATTCGAATTTGGAACGAACTTTCCTGAATGCAAATCACATTCACTGTTATGCCGCGTACACACGGTCAGATTTTCCTACGTGAACTGTTCGATGGGAGCTTGTTGTCGGAAATTCCGACTGTGTGTAGGCTCCATCGGACAAAATCCGTTGTCATAAATTCGGATCGTGTGTACCCAATTCCGACGCACAAAGTTCCATGCATGCTCGGAATCAAACAGAAGAGCGAGACTTGGCAAGTCTGGAAGTTCATTCGCAAAAAACATCCCATCCTGCTCTTTCAAATTTTCTTGTTACTGGGCTTGAAAATTGACATTGATTTAACTCCACTAAGGATTGGAGACTAGAACAAACTTTCTTAAAATGAAACATTTTGCAAGCAAACTATTGCAAGTGTATGGCCAGCTTTAGTCCTCGAGAAAAGGCTGGATTGTTTGCAGTGCATTTTGTTTTTACATCAGTTCCACTATGCCATGATATAATTGCTTATATATACAATATATATGGATATTATAAATATATAATATATGTGTTTGTGTATATACAGTATATGTGTGTATATTTACTTTTATTTATTTTTGTTGCAGCAGTTATTTCTGTTTATTATTATTATACAGGATTTATATAGCGCCAACAGTTTACGCAGCGCTTTACAACATTAGGGAGGACAGTACAAGTACAATACAATTCAATACAGGAGGAATCAGAGGGCCCTGCTCGTTAGAGCTTACAATCTAGGAGGGAGGGTCAAGTTATACAAAAGGGTAATAGCTGTGGGGGATGAGCTAATGGAGAAAATAGTGCAGTTGTTAGATGGAGGCAGGATAGGCTTCTCTGAAGAGGAAAGTTTTCAGGGATCGCCTAAAAGTGGATTCAATTCAGTCTGCTTATAATCCTCAGGAGCTAAAGTGGTTGTAAAGGCATAAGGTTTTTGCCTTATGCATTAAGATAAAAAACCTTCTGTGTGCAGCAGCCCCCCTAATACTTACCTGAGCCCCATCTAGATCCAGCGATGTTATAGGAGTGTCTTGAATGCCTGGGACTCCCCTCCTCTTTGGCTGAGAAAGCAGAACAGAGACATTGGCTCCTGCTACTGTCAATCAAAGTCAGCAGCGGGAGCCAATGAGGAGAGAAAGGGGGTGGGGCCGGGCTGTGGCTCCATGTCTGAATGGACACGGGGAGCTGTGAGTCGGCTGGGGTGCCCCCATAGCAAGCTGCTTGTTGTGGGGGCACTCAATAGGAGGAAGGGGCCAGGAGCACTGAAGAGGGACCCGAGAAGAGGAGGATCCAGGCGGCTCTGTGCAAAACCAACTGCACAAAGGAGGTAAGTATAACATGTTTGTTATTTTTAACTAAAAAGAAAAAGCAAGACTTTACAATCACTTTAACATAGCACATTGTCATATGTACAAATGACAGATGAAAATGTACTAGTCATTTACTCCCTTCCGCAGAAAGATACTGTATGGTCGAGACACACAGCAGATCCCACAGGTTCACTATGAGCTAGGTTTGTTAAAATGATGTTCACGTTTGCACAGACCAAAGGGTGACAACCCTGCGTATAGCATAGTGTAATGTTTTCCCGAAGTTTGATATGCTGATAGTAAACTCTGCTTTTTCTCATTACCTAGAAATCCACTGATATTTTGGCAAGTCTGGAAGTTGTGAGGATAGCTGATTAGTGTATTGAAGTATTTGTAGGCTCGCCATTCTAGTCAGTAATTGCACTTAGCCCCTAATCAGCTTTGTGTTGCAGTAATATAAAAATGTAAATTTTCTCAGAGACTTTCAGAGGCAGCAACATATCTACCATTTTATTGCCAATTTCCTCCTCTTTCACAATACTATTGAGTTTGCATAAACAGATCAATGGTTATTGAAAGCTCAAGGCCACTCAGAAAACAATTTGAAACTTATAAAACAATGCATACCATAACAAATATCCGCTACTTCCTTCTCTCTATTTAAGTTGATTATATTGCCTGGGAAAATCAGAACAGTGAGCAGATGTATTTTTTTTTAATGCAAGCAATGCATATATCTGAACATGACCAGGTATCAGCCTTTTTCAGTCTGCATAGAGCAGGGCTGGAATCTAAGGCCCCTTTCACACTTATACGACTTCAAAGTCGCGCGATTTTACCGCGATTTCGCGGCCCCGATTTTGCCGCGATTTTACTGCGATTTGCTGCGATTTTACAGCGATTTGGGAGCAGTACGACTTTGCCACGTTTCTTGGCATTAACAAATGAAAACATACAGTGGTTGGTATGAATCATAAGGGGGAACTCCACGCCAAGTTTTAAATAAAAAAACTGGCGTGGGTTCCCCCCCAGGGGCATACCAGGCCCTTAGGTCTAGTATGGATTGTAAGGGGAACCCCCTACGCTGAAAAATCGGCGTGGGGTCCCCCCCAAAATCCATACCAGACCCTTATCCGAGCATGCAGCCCGGCCGGTCAGGAATGGGGGTGGGGACGAGCGAGCGCCCCCCCCTCCTGGACCGTACCAGGCCGCATGCCCTCAACATGGGGGGTGGGTGCTTTAGGGCATGGGGGGCACCCTGCCGGCCCCCCCACCCCAAAGCACCTTGTCCCCATGTTGATGAGGACAAGGGCCTCTTCTCGACAACCCTGGCCGTTGGTTGTCGGGGTCTGCGGGCGGGGGGCTTATCGGAATCCGGGAGCCCCCTTTAATAAGGGAGCCCCCAGATCCCAGCCCCCCACCCTATGTGAATGAGTATGGGGTACAGGGTACCTCTACCCATTCACCTAGGGAAAAAGTGTCAATTTAAAAAAAAACACTACACAGATTTTTAAAGTATTTTATTAGACAGCTCCGGGGGTCTTCTTCCGACTTCGGGGGTCTCTCCGGTTCTTCTCCGTGCTCTCCGGGTCTTCTGCCGGGCTCCTCCGCTCTCTTCTGCTCTTTTGCCGCTCTTTTGCTATAGCGAAGGAGCCCGGTCTTCAATCTTCTGCCTTCTGCCCTCTTCTCCTGATGTTGACACGACGCTCTCTGGGGCTGGAATGCACTCTGAGCGCTCCGCAGCGGACTTATATAGGCGGTGACCCCGCCCCTTATGCCGTCACAGTCCCTGGGCATGCTGGGACTGTGACGTTTTAGGAGGTGTGGTCACCGGGTGATGACCACGCCCCCTTATGACGGCACAGTCCCAGCATGCCCCGGGACAGTGACCTCATAAGGGGGCGGGGTCACCGCCTATATAAGTCCGCTGCGGAGCGTTCAGAGACCATTCCAGCTGGAGAGAGCGTCGTGTCAACATCTCTGGAAGAAAAGAAGAAGGCAGAAGGCAGAAGTCCGGACCACCGCTAGCGATTGAGCTGCAGAAGAAAGCGGAGGAGCCGGCAGAAGATGCGGACACCGGGAGGAGACGCCGGAGAGACCCCCGAAGTCGGAAGAGGACCCCCGAAGTCGGAAGAAGACCCCCGGAGCTGTCTAATAAAATACTTTAAAAATCTGTGTAGTGTTTTTTTTTAAATTGACACTTTTTCCCTAGGTGAATGGGTAGGGGTACCATGTACCCCATACTCATTCACATAGGGTGGGGGGCCGGGATCTGGGGGCTCCCTTATTAAAGGGGGCTCCCGGATTCCGATAAGCCCCCCGCCCGCAGACCCCGACAACCAACGGCCAGGGTTGTCGGGAAGAGGCCCTTGTCCTCATCAACATGGGGACAAGGTGCTTTGGGGTGGGGGGGCCGGCAGGGTGCCCCCCATGCCCTAAAGCACCCACCCCCCATGTTGAGGGCATGCGGCCTGGTACGGTCCAGGAGGGGGGGTGCTCGCTCGTCCCCACCCCCATTCCTGACCGGCCGGGCTGCATGCTCGGATAAGGGTCTGGTATGGATTTTGGGGGGGACCCCACGCCGATTTTTCGGCGTAGGGGGTTCCCCTTACAATCCATACTAGACCTAAGGGCCTGGTATGCCCCTGGGGGGGAACCCACGCCAGTTTTTTTTATTTAAAACTTGGCGTGGAGTTCCCCCTCTGGATTCATACCGGACAGCTGTCAGCACTGCCTGTCGCTCATCAGGAAAGGAAAAAAAAGTTTTCCTTTCCCGATCAGCGAGCCAGGCTTGTGCTTACAAAGTCGTACTGAAGTCGTGTCTATATTATTCAGGCACGACTTGCATGCTACTTCAGGGTTTAACATTGAGGTCTATGGAGTACAACTCGCCTAGAAGTTGGACCAAAGTAGTGCAGGGACTACTTTCAAGTCGGCACGACTTAAAGTCGTGCCAATATGAATGGTAGTCATTGAAAATCATGGAGAATGACTTGTCATACGATTTTGCAGTACAAAATCGTGGGACAAGTCGTATAAGTGTGAAAGGGGCCTAAGTGGTAGAAGCAGTACTTGAAATGAATAAACTACCGTCATTACAGATTTTTCATTAAAGGAATTCTGGAGGAGATGCTGGAGCGCCAATAATTTAAAGTGGATGAAAACCCTTACATATACCCAGTGAAATGAACAGCTCCAGATGATACACAGAGATTAAACAAATCTCCCTACATAAATTTCACATGTATATCTGCCGTCTTCAGTTGTATATATTCTTTAGAGAGTTCACATCCTGTTAAGAGATTTTCTCTTCCTGACAAGTTTGTCTGATAAGGAAGCAGAATGGCAGATAACATTTTTTCCTTGTATAACTTCAGCCTCAAACCCGGTCACTGTGTGGAGGTGGAGAAGAGATTTTCTCTTCCTGTTCAGCAATGAGTGTGAAGTCAGGGCATAGAGCCAAGACAGCTGATTGGAGGAAAGGCACACACCCCCTCTCCACATAGACAGAGACAGGCAGAGCTGTTTCCTGAATAGTTTAGCTCTGTGCTAATCTATTTATAGCATCCCAGCATGACACAAATTTCAGCCTGGTTTTGTCACATGTGTCAGAGAACCTATCAGAAGTTATCATGCTGATAACAAAATAATGGAGCAGGAGAAAACCACGGGACTTAGTGATTTGAAGAGAGTTGAGAAAACACTGCAGATATATGTGCCCAGCACAAGTTTCATGGATCGAGTTTATATCCACTTTAAGTATCTATTCCTTGGAAGAAGGATTATTTCCAAGCAGTGCAGTGAGGGTGTGAGGCAAGATGCAAGGGTGAGATGTGTGTCGCTGCATCTGCTTATTTTCTTTAAAAAAGAAAAACTGTTCGTTTCTTATAGATTGAACATGTCAACTAAACACAAGTATACATTGATGCTATAAGCAAGCCAAAATATGACATTAAAGCAGCATATTATATAGCTCTGTTATAGCTCTGTTAGAGACGTAACTAGAATATTCAGGGCCCCGGTACAAGAAACCTCGAAGGGCTGCCCTGACCATCCCCCCCGGCCCCTTTCCGTCAGTCCTGGAGCCCTTTCCTCCAAACCTGGTCCTGGGGCCCTTTATTAAAAACAGAAAAATGGGAGTGCAGGATCCCATTAAAAACTAATAGTATTTATTGGTGCAAAAAATATAGCACAGTTACATTCAAGCAACTCTATATCAGCATGAATGGAAGGGCCTGAGATGTGCACACAGGCAGGCAGGGCTGTATGAAGCCGAGGCAGTTGGCGATCCTGATGTCAGAATAGAGGGACCCACTCAGTGTAGCAAACAGTGTCAAGCAGTGTTACCTGCTGTTGTTCCACCTCATGCTCTTTTTTCTACATCTATCCTTCCTGCTGTCTTGGAACTCCCCAATGTGGTGACCTTTGCCTCCCCCCACAGTGGTGACCTTTGCAACCCTGGCAGTTACGCCACTGACTCTGTTGTACCATTCTGATAGGGGGAACAACAAGTGTGACAGAAAGTGTACAGCTTCTCCTTCACTGTCCAGTTATAGCCTGGCGCTGGTCCAGGATGACGTGGGCTTAAAGCAGAACTCCTGGCAAAAAATGTTTTCCATGTCCTTGTTGCTGATCTCCTACCTTCACCAAGTATGTCACCCATGTTCTTCTGAGCTCTGTAGTTCCTCTGCAATAGGCTGCTGAACTTGCTGAAAAAACGTTATTGCCTGGTGACTTCCTGCTTGTAAGACCGCTGGCTGCTATCCCTCCCGTAACTTCAGCCAGCAGTCTGACACACCCCCTTGTAGTTGTAGCAGGGAGGAAGCAGACATGTAGTAGGCGGAGGGGGTCTCACATCCCCCCGGTCTGTGCCGCCCATGGAGGAGGTGTCCTCCTTCTATTCTCTGTCTGGCTCTGTCTCTGTCTCTGTCTGGTCTGTGCCGCCCATGGAGGAGGTGTCCTCCTTCTATTCTCTCCTGCCTCCTGCTTCTCTGCTCCTGTCAGCAATCCGTCTTCACTCCACCTCCACTCGGTCCCTGCCACTAAGCCCCCACTGCCCACCCGCCTGCTATCTCTGTGCAGAGCTGGGATTATTATCAGAAATCACTTGTATGACACAGCGGGGGTCCCTATTATTATTATATAATTAAGCGATCGAGTTCTCCCGAGATCTCCCACAAGTCTCTCATTACAAAAGGAACCACTGAACGATAGACTGACAGAGATTGCGTTTTTATATACGTTACTTTTTTATCTATTGCGACATTGATTTACCGTTACATTTTTTTGATACAAAGTTTTTTGATTCAAAGTTTCAAAATGCTAGCAATTTTTTATGTTTTTCAAAACTCCCAAGGCATACCTACAAATCTCACACGGCACACTAGTTTGAGAATCACTGCTCTAAAGGCTGATTTTTTTTTACCTGAAATAAAAGAAGAGCTTTATAATTACCTGTTCTATGCACTGATATTGCACAAAGCGGCCCTCCTCTTCTGAGGTCCCCTGCCAGTACTCTTGGCCCCTCCCCTTCTGTGTCTGCCCCCACAGCAACCTTGCTTTGGGGCAGACATGTAGGCTCTCCCTGCCCTCACTCCCCCCTTACTGGATTTAATTGACAGCAGCAAGAGCCAATGGCTCTCACCCCTATCAATCTGCCATGTGAGACCACGGATCAAGAAAGGACTAAGTATCATGTGTTTCAAAAAGAATGACCCGATTTCAAATAGTTATATTTAATAATGAAAATGTGTTACAGTTACATAACAAATTACAAACTATTACAGTGATTGTAAACCCTCACTTATTTTTTATAAAAATTTATAAAAATAACAAACATGCCTACTTACCTGCTCTGTGCAATGGTTTATCACATAGCAGCCCAGATTCTCTTCTTCTGGGGTGCCCCGTCCGCACTTCAAGCCCCTCCTCTTCATTGGGTGCCCCCAGGGAAAGCCGCTTTCCATGGAGGCAACCATGCGGGCTCACGCCCGAGTCCCACTGCTGCGTCCATTGACACACACAGCGGGACATGGCACCCCGCCACCCCCCGCTCCCATGCAGCACAGAAGGTTTTTCACCCTAATGTAGAACTATAGGCAAAACTTTTTATTTTTATTTTGGATAGAGCAAAGTGCACGTGGGTCTGCGAGTGCACGTGGATCTGCGAGTGCACGTTGGTCTGTGAGTACCTGTGTATTGTCTTGTTGAGTACCTGTGTATTGTCTTGTTGAGTATTAGTGTCAGGAAGCTAGTTGTTAGGAAATTTGGACAGGGTATAATCCCCAATCCTCATTAAGTTAGTAGGTACGATGGCGGGTGTGGAGATGCGACTCGGTGTACATCTTGGGGCATGTATGCGTTCCTTGATCATCCGATCGAGGGCGAATACTGCTGTGCAAAATGTAAGCACATTGTTTCCCTGGAAGCCCAGGTTCTGAATCTAGGGAAGCAACTGTCAGCACTGAGAAAACCCTCCATACTAAAGCAGAACCAGGAATGTACATGGCAGGAGCTGGCAGGGGCAAGCACAGAGGCGGTTGGAGACAAAGAGGTGCAGGCAAAAGGAAAGAGCGGATGGGTGACAGTCAGGAAGGGTAGAGGGGGAAGTGCCAGGTAGGCTGATCCAGGGCTGGAGCATCCCAATAAGTACACTCTATTGAGTGACATTGGTGAAACCAGTCAGGGACCAGCACTGCTGGAGCTGAGAGACTCTCCTAGATGCCGGGGGAAGAACTCCTCCAGTGAGAGTGGGGGGAAGCGAAGGGAAAGGAAAGACAGATTCTGGTGGTAGGGAACTCAATTCTTAGAAGGACAGAGAGGGCAATCTGTAACAAAGACCTGAAGCGCCGAACTGTATGTTGTCTACTGGGCACTCAGGTTTGGCACATCACAGATCTGGTGGACAGATTACTGGAAGGGGCTGAGGAAGACCCAGCTGTCATGGTGCACATTGGCACCAATGACAAAGTCATAGGCAGATGGAGTGTTCTAAAGAACGATTTTAGGGACTTGGGAGCTAAATTGAGGAAAAGGACCTCCAAGGTAGTATTCTCAGGAATACTACCGGTACCTCGAGCCACACCAGAAAGGCTCAGGGAGATTAGGGAAGTAAACATGTGGCTGAAGAGCTGGTGTAGTAAGGAGGGGTTTGGGTTCCTGGAGGACTGGGCCGACTTCTCAGTCGGTCACCAGTACTATAGAAGGGACGGACTGCACCTAAATGAGGAGGGTGCATATTATTATTATACAGGATTTATTAGACGAATGCATGGTTCCCTCCGCCCAGTCTATGTCTGGATAATTAAAATCCCCCAATAAGATAACACTTCCCTTCCTTGCTGCTAATCCAACTTGTGATAGGAGATCCGTCCCTCCCTCTGCTGGGAGTGAAGATGGCCAAAATGTTAGAGGGGTTTTTAAACTAGGGGGGAGGGCCCAGAAGTAGAGATAGTCAGCGCGGAACATATTCCAGAGGGTAGTATTGGGGGCATTAGTGGTAGGTTGAATAAAGCACATTAACCCAAGGTAAGTATAGTAGCAAGTCCTAGTTGCAATCTCGGAACACCCAATAAGAGGATAGTATGCGACCGGTCTAAACTACGTGGCATGTTCACCAATGCCAGGAGCCTGGCAGACAAGATGAGTGACCTAGAGATACTGTTGTACGAGGAGGATTTGGATTTTGTGGGAATTTCAGAGACCTGGTTCAATAGCTCTCATGATTGGCTGGCAACCATTCAAGGGTATTCCCCTTTATCGCAGGGATAGAGAGGGTAAACAAGAGGGAGGGGTACGCCTATATATCAAGAATAATGTACAAGGGAATGTGAGAGATGACATCACTAAGGGAGCTGGGGAGGAGGTGGAATCCTTATGGGTAGAGCTCCAGAGGGATGAAGCTAAGGGGAAAATAATACTGGGAGTATGCTATAGGCCCCCTAACCAGAGGGAGGAGGGAGGGACAGATCTCCTATCACAAGTTGGATTAGCAGCAAGGAAGGGAAGTGTTATCTTATTGGGGGATTTTAATTATCCAGACATAGACTGAGCGGAGGGAACCATGCATTCGTCTAAGGCTTGCCAGTTCCTAAATTTCTTGCAGGACAATTTCATGGGTCAGATGGTAGGCGCACCAACTAGAAATAAAGCGTTACTGGATCTACTGATTACCAACAATACAGACCTGATCACAGATGTGGAAATACGGGGCAATTTAGGAAACAGTGATCACAGGTAAATTGGTTTCAGTATAAATCACACAAATAGGAAACATAAGGGGAATCCAAAGACACTGAATTTCAAAAGAGCCATTTCCCTAAACTACAAACCTTGCTAGAAGGCATCAATTGGGATAAAATCTTAAGAACAAAGAACACGGAGGAGAGATGGGTTTGCTTTTTAGAGCATATTAAATAAGCGCATTAGCCAATGCATCCTATTGGGTAATACATTAAAAAGAGTGAACAAAAGTCCTGGATGGCTTAACTTCAATGCAAAATTGCATATAAAAGCAAAGGAGAAGGCCTTCAAAAAATACAAGGGTGAGGGATCATCATCAGCATTCAGACTTTATAAAGAATGCAACAAGAAATGTAAGGGTGCAATTAGGGGGGGCTAAGATAGAACACAAAAGACACAGAGCAGAGGAGAGCAAAAAAAATCCCAAGAAATTCTTTAAGTATGTAAACAGTAAAAAAGAGAGGACAGACCATATTGGCCACATAAAAAATGAGGAAGGTTACAAAGGATGGGAAGATGGTGAAGGTATTGAGTTTATTCTACACGAGGGAATCGGGGGGCTTCAGTAACCAAAACTGCAGTGTTTACCCTCATGACACATCACAGGAAGCACCTCAATGGTTAACAGAGGACAGAATAAAAATTAGACTTGGGAAACCTAACATTAATAAATCACCGGCAGGGCCGGTACAAGGGGTGGGCAGAAGGGGCGGATGCCCTGGGCAGGACCATTTACTGGAGGAAGGGGGTCGCTTTGATCTGTGGCTGCAGGGCTCCCCTCCCACCTCCTCTTCTTGTTTGTCACACAGCGCCGGGAGCGCTGTGTGTCAGGGAGCTGGGTCTGTGTGTGTGTGTGTTCGGCGGTGCCGTAACAAGGTCCCGCCCCCCTAGACCGGCTCATGTGGTAGCAGATTGAACCAGTGTTCCGCCTATCACACAAGCCAGGTTAGGGGGAGGACCTTGTTACGGCGCCACCGAACACACACACACAGACCCAGCTATGTGACACACAGCACTGCGGGAGATGTCCTCTGTGTGATCCAGGGCAGGCTATGGTGAGTCTGCATAGGCACAGAGAGGCTGCTATTGGCACAGAGAGGCTGCTATTATGGGCACAGAGTGTCTGCGATTATGAGCACAGAGGGGCTGCAATTATGGGCATCAAGAGGCTGCTATTATGGACACCGAGAGGCTGCAATTATGGGAAGGCTGTGATTATGGGCACAGAGAGGCTGCGATTATGGTCACCGAGAGGCTGCAATTATGGGCAGAGAGGCTGCGATTATGGGCACTGAGAGGCTGCAATTATGGGCACAGTGAGGCGGCATTGATGAGCACAGTGAGGCGGCATTGATGGGCACAGAGAGGCGGCATGGATGGGCACAGAGAGGCTGCAATTATGGGCACAGTGAGGCAGCATTGATGGGCACAGTGAGGTGGCATTGATGGGCACAGAGATGCTGTAATTATGGGCACAGTGAGGCGGCATTGATGGGCACAGTGAGGCTGCATTGATGGGCACAGAGAGGTTGCAATTATGGGCACAGAGAGGCTGCGATTATGGGCACAGTGAGGTGGCATTGATGGGCACAGAGAGGTTGCGATTATGAGCACAGTGAGGTGGCATTGATGGGCAAAGTGGTAGGCTGCATTTGATGGGCACTGATGAGACTGCATTGATCACTTTTATCATGTCTGCAGTCTCTGACCATCGCCTGCATCATGTCCTCAGTCTCTAAACATCTCTTGTCTTATATCATGTCTGCAGACTCTGAGGGGAGTTTGCTTAATTAGCAATGGTATTGGTAATATGCAGCAGGAGGGGGGTTAATGCACTGTCACTGATGCATTAGTATAGATCCCATTGCCTGTAGGCACCGTAGCTTTTCACGGGGGGGGGCACAGTTTTTCAACTTCACCCTGGGCACCGAATGACCTTGTCCCGGCACTGATTACCGGGACCAGATGGCTTGCATCCGAGGGTACTTAGGGAATTCAGTCAAGTAATTGCCAGACCATTGTTCCTAATTTTTACTGACAGTCTACTGCCTGGAATGGTACCAGCTGATTGGAGAAAAAACAATGTAGCACCAATATTTAAAAAGTGCCCAAAATACATCCCTGGGAATTACAGACCAGTTAGTCTAAAATCAATAATATGCAAGCTCTTGGAGGGGATGATAAGGGACTATATACAAGATAAAGGAAGGCCCGTAGACGTGGTGTATCTGGATTTTGTAAAAGCATTTGACACAGTTCCCCATAAACGTTTACTGTTCAAAATAAGGTTTGTTGTCATGGACCATATGGTGAGTAGATGGATTGAAAACTGGCTAGAAGGGCGAGTTCAGAGGGTGGTGATAAATGGGGAGTACTCGGAATGGTCAGGGGTGGATAGCGGGGTCCCCCCAGGGTTCTGTGCTAGGACCAATCCTATTTAATTTGTTCATAAACAACCTGGAGGATGGAGTAAACAGTTCAATCTCTGTATTTGTGGACGATACTAAGCTAAGCAGGGCAATAACTTTTCTGCAGGATGTGGAAACCTTGCAAAAAGATCTGAACAAATTAATGGGATGGGCCAGCTCCAGGAAGGTAAGCCTCTCATGACTTTTTTCATTAGTATTGAGTATTCTTGTTCTCAAGGCTTGCTAGAAGGCATCAATTGGGATAAAATCTTAAGAACAAAGAACACGGAGGAGAGATGGGTTTGCTTTAAGAGCATATTAAATAAGCGCATTAGCCAATGCATCCTATTGGGTAATACATTAAAAAGAGTGAACAAAAGTCCTGGATGGCTTAACTTCAATGCAAAATTGCATATAAAAGCAAAGGAGAAGGCCTTCAAAAAATACAAGGGTGAGGGATCATCATCAGCATTCAGACTTTATAAAGAATGCAACAAGAAATGTAAGGGTGCAATTAGGGGCGCTAAGATAGAACACAAAAGACACAGAGCAGAGGAGAGCAAAAAAAATCCCAAGAAATTCTTTAAGTATGTAAACAGTAAAAAAGAGAGGACAGACCATATTGGCCACATAAAGAATGAGGAAGGTTACAAAGGATGGGAAGATGGCGAAGGTATTGAGTTTATTCTACACGAGGGAATCGGGGGGCTTCAGTAACCAAAACTGCAGTGTTTACCCTCATGACACATCACAGGAAGCACCTCAATGGTTAACAGAGGACAGAATAAAAATTAGACTTGGGAAACCTAACATTAATAAATCACCGGCAGGGCCGGTACAAGGGGTGGGCAGAAGGGGCGGATGCCCTGGGCAGGACCATTTACTGGAGGAAGGGGGTCGCTTTGATCTGTGGCTGCAGGGCTCCCCTCCCACCTCCTCTTCTTGTTTGTCACACAGCGCCGGGAGCGCTGTGTGTCAGGGAGCTGGGTCTGTGTGTGTGTGTTCGGCGGTGCCATAACAAGGTCCCGCCCCCCTAGACCGGCTCATGTGGTAGCAGATTGAACCAGTGTTCCGCCTATCACACAAGCCAGGTTAGGGTGGGGACCTTGTTACGGCGCCACCGAACACACACACACAGACCCAGCTATGTGACACACAGCACTGCGGGAGATGTCCTCTGTGTGATCCAGGGCAGGCTATGGTGAGTCTGCATAGGCACAGAGAGGCTGCTATTGGCACAGAGAGGCTGCTATTATGGGCACAGAGTGTCTGCGATTATGAGCACAGAGGGGCTGCAATTATGGGCATCAAGAGGCTGCTATTATGGACACCGAGAGGCTGCAATTATGGGAAGGCTGTGATTATGGGCACAGAGAGGCTGCGATTATGGGCACCGAGAGGCTGCAATTATGGGCAGAGAGGCTGCGATTATGGGCACTGAGAGGCTGCAATTATGGGCACAGTGAGGCGGCATTGATGAGCACAGTGAGGCGGCATTGATGGGCACAGAGAGGCGGCATGGATGGGCACAGAGGGGCTGCAATTATGGGCACAGTGAGGCGGCATTGATGGGCACAGTGAGGTGGCATTGATGGGCACAGAGATGCTGTAATCATGGGCACAGTGAGGCGGCATTGATGGGCACAGTGAGGCTGCATTGATGGGCACAGAGAGGTTGCAATTATGGGCACAGAGAGGCTGCGATTATGGGCACAGTGAGGCGGCATTGATGGGCACAGAGAGGTTGCGATTATGAGCACAGTGAGGTGGCATTGATGGGCAAAGTGGTAGGCTGCATTTGATGGGCACTGATGAGACTGCATTGATCACTTTTATCATGTCTGCAGTCTCTGACCATCGCCTGCATCATGTCCTCAGTCTCTAAACATCTCTTGTCTTATATCATGTCTGCAGACTCTGAGGGGAGTTTGCTTATTTAGCAATGGTATTGGTAATATGCAGCAGGAAGGGGGTTAATGCACTGTCACTGATGCATTAGTATAGATCCCATTGTCTGTAGGCACCGTAGCTTTTCACAGGGGGGGGGGGGCGCAGTTTTTCATCTTCACCCTGGGCACCGAATGACCTTGTCCCGGCACTGATTACCGGGACCAGATGGCTTGCATCCGAGGGTACTTAGGGAATTCAGTCAAGTAATTGCCAGACCATTGTTCCTAATTTTTACTGACAGTCTACTGCCTGGAATGGTACCAGCTGATTGGAGAAAAAACAATGTAGCACCAATATTTAAAAAGTGCCCAAAATACATCCCTGGGAATTACAGACCAGTTAGTCTAAAATCAATAATATGCAAGCTCTTGGAGGGGATGATAAGGGACTATATACAAGATAAAGGAAGGCCCGTAGACGTTGTGTATCTGGATTTTGTAAAAGCATTTGACACAGTTCCCCATAAACGTTTACTGTACAAAATAAGGTTTGTTGTCATGGACCATATGGTGAGTAGATGGATTGAAAACTGGCTAGAAGGGCGAGTTCAGAGGGTGGTGATAAATGGGGAGTACTCGGAATGGTCAGGGGTGGATAGCGGGGTCCCCCCAGGGTTCTGTGCTAGGACCAATCCTATTTAATTTGTTCATAAACAACCTGGAGGATGGGGTAAACAGTTCAATCTCTGTATTTGTGGACGATACTAAGCTAAGCAGGGCAATAACTTTTCTGCAGGATGTGGAAACCTTGCAAAAAGATCTGAACAAATTAATGGGATGGGCCAGCTCCAGGAAGGTAAGCCTCTCATGACTTTTTTCATTAGTATTGAGTAATCTTGTTCTCCCTTCCCTGCTGTGTTTGGTTCAGTTGGCTGTGGCTTCTCTGTTTAATTAGATTAGCACAGCATGACCCCATAGTAGCCTCCCTGGCGGTTTTCTCGAGTGTGGCTCGGGGTTAAAATTCAGGACCATTAGCGGTAACCCCGAGCCACACTCAGGATTACATCGCAGGATCCTGGTGTGGCTTTACTTACCTTGTCCCCGGGATCCTGCGATGTCCCCCGCAGTGTCCGTGGGCTCCGTCCTCCTCAGAAGCCTCTCTGTGCCAGGCTCCGTTCCCTGCGAGCGTCGCTACGCACGGGGGCGGAGCCTGGCGGCAAATTAAAAATAAAGTAAAAATCATAACACATACAGTACTGTAATCTTACAGATTACAGTACTGTGTGAAATGATTTCACATCCCTTTTGTCCCCAGTGCTTTGGCCAGTGCCCTGCATGCAGTTTTATGTGATATATACTGTTCTTTCTGCCTGGAAACTGGAGATTGTTCATAGCAACCAAAAAGTGTCCCTTTACGTCAAAAGTGGCTTTAGACGAGCTAGAAAACAGCGATAGTAAATTAGAACACTTGCAGAATTGAGCGATAGTGAATTGTGGGGAAATTTATTTTATTACTATTTATTTTTATTTTTTTTAATTATTTATTTTTATTTATTATATTATAATATATGTTTTTGTGTTTCAAACTTTATCATACCCGGGATATCTACTAGACTTTTGTTTGGACAGATTTAAGTGTGTTATTGTTAAGAATTACAGACCTACAATATAAAACGCCAAATTTCCATGCAAAATAATCGTACCGCTTTCAGCACCTAAAATCCGAAATAATCATACCGCCAGGGAGGTTAACAGCAGGTTGTTGGAATTTTTATGGGAGCTATCTGTTTTTGGACTAATTACCATTTTTATTCTAGACCACTGCAATACCATCCTGACTAGCAGACACCATTAGACTGTGCTGACTTTTGTCTAGCGACAGTCTGCTGGGGATGTTTTTTGGAGTGCACAGCTTAATCCCGGTTGTCACATCTATTGACATCTAAGGCTATTTTTGGGTGGGTAACTTTACTACCCAGTTTGTGCACATAATTCTCCTTTGGTCATGGGTTCACCATGGCGTTTTACATCGGTGTTCTTTTCCTTTCCTTCACTTCCCGGTTGGTTCCCCCCCTTTTTTTCTTCCCTATTCTTCTCTTCCTTTTCCTATTTTCCTTTTTTTCCTATTTATCCCTTTCTCAACCTAATCTTGCTGCCCCTTTTTTAATCTTCCCTTGTGTACTGGGTCTGTGCTGGAACCCACGCTAAACCAATTAACTATACTCCCTTTATTTTATTTTATTTTCAGTCCGTCCCCATAGCCCCCGTGTCCACCCCCGGGGGACTACCCTATTACAGGGTGTCTCAATTGATGCCGTTCATTGCCACAAGGGCCTTCGCTGGCGAGTCACGCAGGACTTTTTCTAAATACTCCAAATGAAATGTGTCACTGTCTTGTTATTTTTTCTAGTACCATGATATTGTAATTATGAGACTATATTTTTCTATAGATGTTTTGGGTGACGCCTCCTGAAGAATCGGCACAGGCCGCGAAACTTGTCGGGGACTACGTCTATTCCCACATCATTGTGTCTCCACATACCTTTGGGGGCCCTCAAACCATTTTTTAATGTCATTCTTATGTGATATTTTTTCAACAATTACTTATTTGTTCTTGTTGTCAATTGTGTATTGTCTATCTATTTTGTAATAAATGCTATATTTTTTCTATATAACAATTCCTTGTTGGAGTAGCCCTTGACTTATCTTCCCTTTCTTCTCTATATAATTATAGGATGATGGTACCTAACACTGTATCTGTCCATTGAGGCAACATTTCTCAATTTACATGGCAAATGAGGTTTAATGTAGAAAAATGTAAAATAATGCATTTGGGTGGCAAAAATACGAATGCAATCTATACACTGGGGGGGAGAACCTCTGGGGGAATCTAGGATGGAAAAGGACCTGGGGGTCCTAGTAGATGATAGGCTCAGCAATGGCATGCAATGCCAAGCTGCTTCTAATAAAGCAAACAGAATATTGGCATGCATTAAAAAGGGGATCAACCCCAGAGATAAAACGATAATTCTCCCGCTCTACAAGACTCTGTTCTGGCCGTACCTAGAGTATGCTGTCCAGTTCTGGGCACCAGTCCTCAGGAAGGATGTACTGGAAATGGAGCGAGTACAAAGAAGGGCAACAAAGCTAATAAAGGGTCTGGAGGATATTAGTTATGAGGAAAGGTTGCGAGCACTGAACTTATTCTCTCTGGGGAAGAGACGTTTCAGAGGGGATATGATTTCAATTTACAAATACCATACTAAAGACCCTACAATAGGGATAAAACTTTTTTGCGGAAGGGAGTTTAACAAGACACATGGCCACTCATTAAAATTAGAAGAAAAGAGGTTTAACCTTAAACTACGTAGAGGGTTCTTTACTGTAAGATCGGCAAGGATGTGGAATTCCCTTCCACAGGCAGTGGTTTCAGCGGGGGGCATCAATAGTTTCAAAAAACTATTAGCTTGTGTCTTTTTTCAACCTCACCTACTATATAAGCAAGGAAGGGTTATAACCCCTGTCAGATCTTTTTTCGCCATCTGTGTCCCATTGCGGAGATTTACCTTTACTTCCTGTCCCATAGCCAAGCAGGAAGTGAGAGAATATCTCAGCAAATTAGCAGAATTTATTGGGGACCCCCAGGTCACCAGAACTATTGTCCCTATTATCTCCTCTATTAAATTTCTGGGGACAACCCAACATTTGGGATTTTCTTTTACTTTCACTTTCAGTAATAATGGTAATATGTACATGTACATTGCTCTAAGGCAGTAAGGCGCGCTCCTTTTTCAAGCAATTTGAAAATGCTTGAAAAAAGAGCGCACCTGTTGGTCTACTCAGAGCGCATGCTCTGAAACGTAGTTGTCACCGCACCCGACACCTGCATTCCACCGCTGACCAGAGCCAAGCCTCGGTCCCAGCTCTCTTAGATCGTCCGGAAACCCTGCTGGACAGGACTCCTCACATACTGGATTAGTTGCAATCAGGCGATAAAGCGCTGGACGGACGCCACATCTAAGAGGACATGTACTGGAAGTCCCTGTTGTCCTATGTAAGTGGATTAATGCACCTGTTAATACATTAAAAGCAACTGACTCTAACCTGGAGGCGCCTCTTCTGTTCTCCTCTAACTACAGGTATCAGCTTACATGTTTCACACCAAGGTCAGGTGCCTACTCATAGCCATGAGCCTACTCATGTGTTACTCAAGTGCTTTTTTTTACCACTACTATTCCTTTATATTGGCTTTGAAATTTACAAATACAGCAATATAGAAATTGGATGAAAGGTTTAGTACTGGGAAACACCTTTTGATAAATAGTGCATTTTATATACAACTATATAGATCAGACAAAAATGAGGGACAAATGAGGAGGAAAAAGGGACGGAGGGACATTTGTTCCGAATGAGGGACAGTCCCTCGAAATCAGGGACAGTTGGGAGCTATGCTTTAGGTAAATCCTCAAGTTTCACTCACCATGTTATAAATGTTCTATGTGCCCTCCACCTGATGCATGGATAACATCAAGACGATAGCTGAATTCTGAGAGTGTCTTCTTCCACAGAACTTACTGCATTGCATTGCACTGTTACTGCAGTCACTGCACTGATTCTGTTTTTAGCTCATCCAAGTCAGTGGGTAATGGTGGAACATAACCACATTGTTTTAGATATCCCCATAAGAAAAAGTCACAGGGTGTAATGTCTGGAGATCTTGGGGGCCAAGTGTGTAGTGCCCCATATGCGAACATTGTGATGCAAAACTTTACCACTTAGATGAAACGTTGCTTCATCACTAAAGATCAACTGCGGTAAGAATCTGTCAACCTCCATGCATGAGACAGAAATCTAAACATTCTCTTCTGTTACTTACATGAAGAGCTTGCACCAGTTACAATCGGTATGGCCTTAGAAGCAAACGTTGTCCTAACACACGTGGAACAGACGTATGAAGGATTACAAGTTCTTGGCTAGTACAACAAGCAGACTTGTGCAGGCTTTGCTGAAAAGCCTCTTGAAATCATTGCACATTTTCCTTTGAAGTGCGTCGTCGCCCTGGACTTTTCCCCTTACATAAACACCTTGATTCTTCAAATAGTTTTTACCAGCGACTAATGTTCTTTGGTACTGGAGGATCAATCCCGAAAATGGTGTCAAAACGCACACTGCACCTTTATTACGGACTAATGCCCCGTACACACGTTCTGATTTTCCGACAGAAAATGTGTGATAGGACCTTGTTGTCGGAAATTCCGACCGTGTGTGGGCTCCATCACACATTTTCCATCGGCTTTTCCGACACACAAAGTTTGAGAGCAGGCTATAAAATTTTCCGAAAACAAAATCCGTTGTCGGAGTTTCCAATCGTGTGTACACAAATCCGACGCACAAAGTGCCACGCATGCTCAGAATAAATAAAGAGATGAAAGCTATTGGCTACTGCCCCGTTTATAGTCCTGACTTACGTGTTTTACGTCACCGCGTTCAGAATGATCGGATTTTCCGAGAACTTTGTGTGACCGTGTGTATGCAAGACAAGTCAGAGCCAACATCCGTTGGAAAAAATCCTAGGATTTTGTTGTCGGAATGTCCGATCAATGTCCGACTGTGTGTACGGGGCATTAGTCTTGCTAAACTGGAGAACACAAAATGCCTTCTGTTGCAAAGATGCCATTTTGGTAACGAGGTTAGCTTCTATTTGGGCGCTAGTAGTGGTATCTAGTGGTCGTCATTTGAAATTCTAGGCCACTCCCATTCAAGTAGTACAGGTTTAATTAATTAGAGGTGTATGGTTTCCCAGATATAAGGTTTTAAAATGGGGTCATTCTTTTTAAAACACACTGTATTTAGGGAGGTGGGGGAGTAGACAACTACTGAAAGTTTTTTTTTTTTACTTTATTGCAAGTAATGCATTAAGGAAAAAAAAACCCTATAATTTTTTATTAAAACCATTAATAAAATTAGAACCATTAAAGAAAGTGGTTTGAATCATGCTGGCCCTCAGATTGAGGACATCAAGTTGTAGGAAAAATATTGCGGTTGAATCGCTGGATTGAAGGTGAATATTGCAGCAAAAGCTGTTTAGTTATTTCATATTTTATGGGGCTATTTATTTTTTTATCTTGTTATTTTTGGCTGGAGTTCTGCTTTAACGCTGAGATAAATACTATGTCATTGGAAAAAGGTTATACCAAATGGTTGCTATACCCTTAATGGCTACGCTGGGCTAGGTAAGCTGATTTAGGTAGGCTCCCCTTTGCTGCCTTGCATGTCATTATGTGCATATGTGCCTTCCTGGACCTTTCCCACAGCCAATCAGGATGGAGGGTCATCAGTCATGACCCCCATTACCAGTCGTGGACACTGAACATACTACATACATCCAACCTAGTTAATGGAAATACATAGGCCATGTGTAGTATGCGCTGTTCTTCTGTCTCCTTACTGTTTTATTACTCACAATTCTCTGCAATTGTGTAAAATGTGTAAATAAAGCAGTTGAAAGAGTTTCTACTGACACAGTTTTTATAAAGATAAGATAGATAAATGCGATGTCTGTGCGATGCAAATTTCAGCCATACAAATGGTATGGCTGAATTTTGGTCCGCACCAGAATCAAGTCGCATGGGTGTTCATACCTATGGAATCCGATTCTGAAAATCACACTGCGTTTTGCAAACTGATTGTGGGATGTCGTTAACATACACTCCACAATCAGTTCACATGAACGGATTTGCGATTTAGATGTGGTGCGAATTTGCAGCAAATTTGCTGTGAATTCATGTCGCATCTAGTGTGAACCGAGTCTAAACCCTTATTAAATCTTTTTACCCTAATCAGCCCTAATCAACTCTTTCTTCCTCTTCTAATATTAAAGTAATTTTAAACGATCACCTTGTAAAACAACCCATTCAGTTAAAAATAGAAATGAAAGGCAAAACATTTTTGTATAGATATAAAAAAAACTATTTAAGGTGGTTGTAAACCCTTTACAACCACTTTAAACTACAGGCAAGCCTATAATTAGGCTTACCTGTAGCTGCACTGGATATCTCCTTAAGACAACTGAAGCCAACTGAAGCACGTACGTGCCGTTGTGTCAGTTGTACTGTGCCATTCCCGGCGGCTCCCGCGAGCATGCGCGTGAGTGACATTATCAAGGCTCCGGCCAATCACAGCGCCGGAGCCGCAATACCCGGAAGTAGGTGAAGGAGGACCGCTGCGGGGGCTTCGATCTCAGGTAAGTAATTCATGATGAGCTAGTATGCTATGCGTACTAGCTCATTATGCCTTTGTCTTGCAGGGATTTTTTTTTTTTTTTTTTAGGATTTCTAAAAACGGTTTACAACCACTTTAAATACATTTTTTTCCTTTTTTTATAAATGGTCACATTCCCTCTGTTCTCAGCTGCATAAGAGCTGGGGGGAGAAGCAGCAGCACACTGAGCTTGCCAGTGAGAATGGCTGTGGAGCGGAGGGGGGTTGTCCGGACAAGTCTGATCATTGGAGGAGAGTACACTGAGTTCCCAGCATAGCTAGAGAACTGACCACGCTGTGTGGTCAGTTTTTAGTAGGAAAGCAGAAGGACTGGCAGGAACACCAGTGATTTCATACAAAGGAAGCAATAGAAAGAGGACAGGATACTTTACCTAAAGTATTCCAACCCCTTGAAATTTTCCACATTTTGTCATGTTACAACCAAAAACGTAAATGTATTCTATTGGGATTTTATGTGATAGACCAACACAAAGCAGCACATAATTGTGAAGTGGAAGGAAAATGATAAATAGTTTTAAAAATTTTTACAAATAAATATCTGAAAAATGTCCCAAAACATGCTTGATGGAGGATCTTCCCATTAACACTCATGGCAAAAAAATGTTAGGGGCATTATACTTTTATGCCAAAAAAAATGTAATTGCTTGGAATAGAGCTCTCCCTCCTACCCTACCTGATTGCAAAAGGTCAGTCAATTCTGTGCTCCCCTCTACTAAATTAATTACAATACTACAGGATCTTCAAAGAGGTTTGACAAGATCTGGGGCCCTTGGTTCCATTCCCGTCTTACAACTCCAATGTAGTTCCCAAGAGGCCACATATCTAATCATTTTTTCTTCATACTTTTTAAGATGTGACTATACTGGATTGTATGTACTGTTTCCAATAAAATGTTTCTGTCCAACATGAACATGTATGTGGAGACTTGAGAATGCAATGTTTCTTGTAAGAACTTTCTTACTTTATTGTAATTGTATTGTATTACATGTTTAAAACAATAAAGAAAAAAAATCTATAAAAAATACACAATGCATCTTTCTAACTTTTAGATTTTTATTGATGTTTATACTTGCAAGTAAAACCAGTAGGACATTTTAATAAATGTATAGGCAAAACATTGTTTTTACTCTTAACAGCGTAGGACAGCCTTTCTCAAAAATTTTACCCCAGAGGAACCATTGAAATAATTTCTAGATCTCAGGGAACCCCCTGGTAAGATTAGTCCATGGGTCATTGGCAAAAAGCCTTTTATATTGGTGGTGATAAATGGTGGCCAGAATGATGACCTTGCGGTCATTGCGCTGGCTATGCCAAGTGGGGATGGATCTTTAATTATGCAGCTACTATCAGATAGAAGGTCAGTTAGCCACAGTTCAAGGAACCCTTAACCACCCGTAGAGGAACCCTAGGGTTCCATGCAACCCTAGTTGAGAATGGCTGGTGTATGGTAATATTAAAACCCGATTATTTTTTGCTGTCTATTTTGTTTGGAGATCACCATTTACTTCTGTCCTGTAGGCAAAAAAGGAACCAAGAGGAAATCTCTGGAAAGTGCAGGGAATTCCCCTCAGCTGTCATTCAAACAGGTGTCCCAACTGGAAGATTTTCTCTCATTTCTTGTTCTGGTGACAACTACAAAATTTTGGATTTCCTATTCCATTGTGTATCTCTGGTAATATTCACCAGGACAAGCAAAAGGGTGAATCTCCCCAGCGGGGACAAAGATTGCAGTACAAACTTAACAGGGGTTCTAATGCTTTCCTACTCTATCCAAAACTTAAAAACAAAAGATTGTGGCTATAAATACACTTTAGTCTTTATGCAAAATATTGCATAATTATGGATCACTGGCTTGCTAGTAATATTCATATACAATGATAGTGTGCAGTATATCACAATTAGCAAGTAATGATTTGCTAAATCAGTGCAGATATTTTAAAGATAACAAAAGAGCTTAAACAAAAATCTAAAGTTAATTAACTACGGTCACTGCAGCTTTTTCACTAAAGGAATTCTGGAGGAGATGCTGGAGTGCCAGTAATTTAAGTATCTATTCCTTGGAAGAAGGATTATTTCCAAGCAGTGCAGTGAAAGTATGAGGCAAGATGCAAGGGTCAGATTTATGTCTCTTTCCTTTGGATTAAACAAAAATCTACTCTCTGCATCTGCTTAATTTCTTAAAAAAAAAAAATGTTCCTTTCTTATAAATTGAACATGTAAACACAAGTTTACATTGATGCTATAAGCAAGCCAAAATATCACATTAAAAGCAGCATATCATATAACTCCGTTCAGAGACGTACCAGTAACTAGAACATTCAGGGCCCCGGCGTAAGAAACCTTGAATGATTTCCCTGACAATCCCCCCCAGCCCCTTTCCATCAGTCCTGAGGCCCTCTTCTCCAAGCCTGGTCCCAGGGCCCTTTATTAAAAACAAAAAAAAGGAGCACAGGATCCCATTAAAAACAGCCGGCGATCCTGAAGCCAGAATTGGGGGACCCACTTAGTGTAGCAAACAGTGTCAGCCTCAAGCAGTGTTACCCACTGTCGTTCCACTTCATGTTTGTTTTCTACATCTTTTTAGGGGGGTGCCCTTCCTGTTGTCTTGGACCTTTGCCCCCCCCCACAGTGGTGATCTTTGTGACCCTGGTAGTTCCTCCACTGACCCTGTTGTGCCCCATGAACACGAAACATATTGTCCTAAATTAAAGAAAACGGGCCACACACCAATGATATCTTGGCAGTCCAATTTGTTTATTCGACAAGCATTTAGCTTTCCAGCATACACTGAGAGCCTTCCACCACAGGTCACACCTTTAAAGTGTTTAACCTGTAACTGGACCTAATCATGGGGACAGAGGCAACTATTTGTCCATCCCAGTTACAAGTGAAATGTGTTGGAGGTGGGGCCTGGAGTGGAAGGCTCACATTGTGTGCTGGAAGCTACTCTAATAAACAAATTGGATTTCCAAGATGTCATCAGTGTGCAGCCTGTTTTCTTGAATTCAAGTGCAGTATGGAGCAACGGTGTGCTCCTGGGCTTCACCCGCAAGATTTGGGTGGATAAAGTAGCGTTGGTAGTGGTGGGACATGCTGTAAACACATTATCTTCCTCTTTTTAAGGAAAAGCCATAAAAACAAATAAAACCATGTAGAGGGGGTACAGTTAAAGCTGAACTCCAGCCTTACCTTCAGCCTTAACTATATACTTTTTTGATGTGATTGTACAATGCCCTTTAGATATACAAAAAGTATGTAATGTGAGGGCTATAAAAGACTAATATTAACCTATGCCCATTGCATTGAGGTGGTTGGGTCATGCAATAGGGGCACTCAAAATTCGATCCCTACCCAAGACACCACCCAAAGGATCATCTAAAAAAAATGGTGCAAGAATGTCAGAGGGGCTTTATGTGCAGCTTTCTTATCACCAGGGAGGCTAGTAAGATATAAGTAAAAATAACTCTTACTCTAATAAAAATAAATGTAAAATAATCATCTTCAATGAGTAAACTATTCTAGCCACAAACTTGGAGCAATTACTTTATTCATAGGAAACATTGCTATTATAACGTTTAATTTTATATTAAAAGTTGACAAAAAGGCAGTTGACCTAAGCAGGAGATTTTAGGGTATTAGCTCTCCTCCAAGCAGCGATGTCTTCCTGGTCAGGTTTTGGTTTCAGAATAGATGAAGTTGATCTGAAATAAAAGAAATATTATATAATGAGTAGAAATGTATAATCTGTCTGCCTAATTTTCTCCTCTGGAAGTTGTTGGCACTTATCTATCTGACATTGCCAGGAGACAGCCATAGAGCTGACAGCAGGACCATTTCTTCACAACAGAATGCCCATCAGACATGGAAAGAACCAGACCACATTATAAATCTCTTAGGTAAAAGCCAGTTATATCGGACACTGTCAGTTGATATTTATATTAAAAAAAGCAAAAACCAACATGGTGAAAAAAAGAAGAGGTGACAACATTGTGTCTATATGGACAAGAAAAAAGTTAGTTTTTTTATAAAACTGTTAATTTTCTTTTTAAGTATATGTGTGTGAAGAGTAAACTATATACATTATAATGTAACTGAACAATCTCTATGCAATGTCCTTTAGATTTACCAAAACTACATAACGCAAGGGCCAAAAATCCAATCAGTTTGTAACCATTCAGGCAGGCCCTTGTACTACATCGTAGTGTATAGGTTTATAGGTCATGTAGAGTTTGCACACACAGATTGTAATATCTATGGTGGGATAAAAGGATAAGTTCATTTTTAGTATTATATTACATGTAACATCCGTATTCAGGGTGTAACATGTTACTAATGCAGCAGCCCACTCACCCCTGATCCTCCAAGTTACAAGGGGTGGGGGATCCTTTCCCTGCATCTGCTGTCACAATTCAAAAACAGTGTGGCTGTGCAGGGCTCTGCCCACAGAGTCATTCATAATGATCTGTGAATATATAAACTACAAGTACATCTACCACTGCGGTTGATTACAGGTGCAATGTTCTGCAAGGCCCCAAGAAAAAAATAATAAATGCATTTTTTTACCTTTTTTCACCATTACTTTAGCTTTAAAATAAAACTTCTTTAATGCATTTACTATTATAAAGAAAACCAAAAAGTGAAACCATGCAAATGGCAAACAAATAAACACACAAAAGCTGCAGCATAAGTATGTAGGATAATATACATAGAATACAACTTAAATCGGTTGTAAACCGTTGCACTTTATTATTTTTTTTCTTACCTGCAAAGCAGAGGCATAATGTGCTATTATGCACGCATACTAACACATTATGTGAAACTTACCTCAAAACAAAGCCTTCCAACGATGCAGTGTCATCACTGGAGACGGCGTCTATCTTCACCCGGTCTTCCTTCCAGGTTTGTGGACTCGGGCTCTGTGACTGCCCGGAGCCGCGATAACGCCACTCCTGTGCATGCGGGCAGGAGCTGCCGGTCACGGCACAGGGCTCTGAAGGAACGGCCGCATGCGTCAGTGATTTCACTGGCTGCATATACACTAAATATCTCCTAAACTGTGTATGTTTAGGAGATATTTACACTACCTATAGGTAAGCCTTATTATAGGCTTACCTATAGGTAAAACTTAAAGATGGAAGTTTACTTCCTCTTTAATAAGTAGTATGCCATGCTAGGTAAAATCATAAAGTGCAAAACACTAATAGCAGAAGTGAAACTTTAATGGATAAGTTCACCTTTTAAAAAAAAAACAATACATACACATCTTTTTGTAGGTAAACAAATGTGGATTTATTACTACCGTATATACTCAAGTATACGCCGAGTTTTTCAGCATATTTTTTTGTGATGAAAATGCCCCCCTCGGCTTATACTCGAGTCAAGCACTTTTCTGCAGCAGAAAATGACATTTTCCGAACTGACTTTGGGGCCCCGTATCTCGGGGCCACTTGGTTCTAGGAACCCCAAATTTGGTGTGCAAACCCAGTGGAACTAGCACTACAACATATCGAAAGCTGGGGTTCCTAGCACCAAGTACCCCCTGAGATATGGGGCCCCAAAGTCGGTTCAGAAAATGTCATTCTCTGCTGCAGAAAAGTGCTTGACATTTTCCGAACAGACTTTTGGGCCACGTATCTTGGGGCCACTTGGTTCTAGGAACCACAGCTTTGGATATGTTGTAGTGCTATTTCCACTGGGTTTGCACACCAAATTTGGGGTCCTAGTACCAAGTGGCCCCGAGATAGGGGGCCCCAAAGTCGGTCAACTGTGTCCATCTGCAGTAATGTCATTTCAGGACTCTTTTGCCCCGTACACACGGTCGGATTTTACGATGGAAAATGTCCGATCGGAGTGTGTTGTCAGAAATTCCGACCGTGTGTGGGCTCCATCGGACATTTTCCACCGGATTTTCCGACACACAAAATTGGAGAGCAGGAGATAAAATTTTCCGACAACAAAATCCGTTGTCGGAAATTTCGATCGTGTGTACACAAATCCGATGGACAAAGTGCCACGCATGCTCAGAATAAATAAAGAGATGAAAGCTATTGGCCACTGCCCCGTTTATAGTCCCGACGTACGTGTTTTACGTCACCGCGTTTGGAACGATCGGATTTTCCGACAACTTTGTGTGACCGTGTGTATGCAAGACAAGTTTGAGCCAACATCCGTCGGAAAAAATCCTAGGATTTTGTTGTCGGAATGTCCGAGCAATGTCCGACCGTGTGTACGGGGCATTTAGGTCCAGAGACCCCAAATTTTGGCTGCAGCTAGGGGGAATCTAGGAACCCTTAACTACCAAGTTTGAAGTTCGGGGGGCCTTTAGCTGCAAATGGGCACAGTGAGGCATGCAGATGGGCACAGTGAGGCTGCAAATGGACATTGTTGACCCTCTTTCCCACTTACAGTAGCTGCGCATTTCTCACCCTAGGCTTATACTCGAGTCAATAAGTTTTCCCAGTTTTTTGGGGTAAAATTAGGTGCCTCGACTTATATTCGGGTCGACTTATACTCGAGTTTATATGGTATTTTTATTGGGAAGGCTCTGCGTGTGAGCTGTTTAGCCGTACATCTTACGGCCAAGCAGTTACACATTAGCAGAAAGCATCAATGAACTACCATAGCGCTCAGCAGCACCTTGGTAGTTCATTGAGAACTACAAGCTGATAGCTGCAGGCAGTCAGACTTTGTAGTTTTAAATTCACAGAACTCTGTAAATGAGTGGCCGGGGTTGGCGGAGCCCTAAATATGGGTATAGCATGTAACATGTTAGAAAAGGTGAACTTATCCTTTAAAGAGTTTAGGCAAATAGTGTCCAAAGTCCAACACCCTTAAGGTGTTTTTAAGATGTGTCAGAGGAAATCTCTGTGTGTTATGACTCTACTCTTTGTAGAAACACACCACGTATCTTTGGACCCAGTTAAGATGTCAAAAAACACTTGTGTGTAAGAAACTCCCTCTGCTTGGATCTGGATGGTCTCCAGAATCACCCTCGAGTCTCCTCAGACAGATCCTCCACGGTTATTAGTATCAGGAATGAAAAGAAAGAGCACCAGGCTTGCATAGTGTTTAAATCCTTAGGATGCTTTATTGCATAAAAAACACTAAAACTTACATGCTGATCGGTACTATCAAAAACTCCAAACCCCACGATGCACTACGGGAGTGTGTGAGAACATGGTGACATCATAGCCCTCGGTACCGCCCTAGAACTGTTTCGTCAAATATGATACCATCAGGAGCCTGAAAAGGATCTCTAAAATAAGGGAAGTCATAACACACAAAGATTTCATCTGACACAACCTAAAGTCACCTTATCGGTGTTGGACTTGTGACACTATTTGCATGATCTCTTTAAAGTTTTACATTTGCTATTAGTGTTTTGCACATTATAATTTTAGTTAGCGTGGCATACTACTTATTACATGCATTTACTACTAAATGGTCAATTCTAGGAAACAAAATAAACCAAACAGTAAGCAACTAATGCTGTCTAGCAAACAAGCAAATTTCATCCAGTTTATTTTACCTGCCATTCCATGTATTCCAGTAGTCAGTATTCATAGACCACTTAACTGGGATACGGAAAGTGTACTTCTGAATTCTTGTACAGTGAGAAACTTCTGAAGCTGAACATAGATCAAAAAAATGAATGGATTCCCCCCATCCAAACAATCAAGGTGGATAGAGGAGTCCTCCCCACTGAAAAAACAGGATTCCTCCACTATCAGAATAAACTGATTAGTGTCTGCAGCCACTGATCAATAAAACTTTTCCAACATTACTGTTTGACAGATATTGATCTAACAATTGGCATCTGTCAAATGGGAAAAGGCATACATTGATCGAAATTCGACAGTGCAGATCACATGCAAAATCGAAAGAGTCAATCAGGGTGGCTTTGTACCTTGTGATCGCTGTGAACCAATCACTAAACCACCAAATAAATACTCATTCTCAAATAAAGATATACATTTTTGTTGGGTACTCTAATAATATACCACATCGGTCCAAAGTAAATACTTTTTTAAAAAATGTGCAATTGGAAGCTTAAGGATTTAAAAAGGCTTTTGCTTAGAGTACATTCTGCTTCTTATATTTCAACATCATTCATACTTGACATTTACTTAAAGTCTATCTAAACCTTAGAACAAAAATTGATAGTATTGCAACTTACCAGTCCTTAGATGTAGTGGCTACATTTTATCTTTCCTTTATTTTAGCCTGATAATCCTTCCATTAACACACTTCCTATCCTAGGGTGACAACTTTACTGAGCAGAGTTGTCACCCTAGGACAGGAAGTGTGCTAGGACTATATAACATTGTGTTAGGACTACATAACACCTCCCTCATTTCTTCATAACAGGTGGAGGTCTTTTGTATTCCACGGAGATGGCAGGGAACAATTCTAACTGATAACAGCCCAGAGGTAAATAGTACTGTAAGTTATGAGCCCACATGATTTCTGCCTGGATGAACAGCTATTTTTGTGGAACAGATTTAGTAAAACACTTTCAACTGTATATTTAATAGACCAAAAGTGAACAAATAAGAGAATTTTACACACACATTAGGGATTTCTCCATGGTCTTAGATCCAGAGCTGGAATGCTGGAACATCTTACAAAATCCCGAGGATACTGGTTACCCAAAAAGACATTTCGGGGGACCTCTGTAATTCTGGTGTTTTCACAGATGACACGTGCAAAAGTCACTCTTTCTATTGCATTTCTCTGATTTTCTGTGAATACCCCAGGGTTCTCATAATAAAATCTAAGGGAAAAAAAGAGGTAGATCTTTAAACATTTAAAGTGGAACATCACTCTCTCAATCATCATTGACTAATTTAATATTTACTTGTTTTAAACTTTATTTTACATTTCTTCAGGTACTTCCTGGTTTCCAGACCTAAGCAAATAATTTCATACATCCCAGGAGTCTTCAGGAAGGGAGGAGGGGCTTTCTCAGCTAATCACACCCTCCTGCCTGCATGTCTGAGCTAAGGGCGGATGAATTCCAGGAAGTAAATGCTACATGAATCATCTGCCCCTACTCAAGACAGCCAGTTAGAAATGCTAGGGGGTGTTTTTCAAAGTGATTTCTCAGCAAAAAAAAAGCATGAAGACATGGATAGATAGATGGGAGAGTTTGATTTGAATATTAAAAATTAATTAAACAGAGTTTTTGGTTTGTGCTTTACCTTTATTATGTTTATTGCTAGAGCTGCCAGATGTTATAAAGTATATTACAGATCTTCGTTATGACTAACACTACCTCTACAATTATTGGTTGTTAGGTAACAGCGACACTTACCCTTTAAATGCTAGAGCAGAAAAATAAAGCAAACTTGGAGCTGCTGCCCACAGCAAACCATTCGGATTCCTCTTTTTATAGAATATTTAACAAAGAACTAATTGGTCTAGGAGAGTTTGAGGAGTGAGTGGTTTAAAGGGAAACTGCAATGGTTTAGGTTCATTTTAATGTAACTATTTTGTATATACATAATCTTATATAATTACTATTATAATTTAATTCAAGATGAACCCATGAAAATGAATCCTATAACACTATGGGGTGTTTAAAATTAATGTACAGCAATACCTGTTTTTTTTTTAAACAAGCTACTTTATAGAGCTGTCTGAAGGGAGAGGAGAGAAAGGGATAAATAACTACTTAACCCCATTGAATTGTTTGCGTAATGTTTGACTAAAAGCCCAACTCTAAAGCCGTGTACACACGGTCGGACTTTTCCGCTACAAAAGCCCAACAGCCCATCCGACAGACTTTCGACGGACTTTTGCCGGACTTTTGGCGGACTTGCGGCAGACTTTTGGCGGACTTGCGGCAGACTTTCTAACTAACGGATTTGCCTACATACGATCACACAAAAGTCAGACGGATTCGTACGTGATGACGTACACTGGACTAAAATAAGGAAATTGATAGCCAGTAGCCAATAGCTGGCCTAGCGTGGGTTTTTGTCCGTCGGACTAGCATACAGACAAGCGGATTTCTGGGTCCGGCGTAGTTACGATGTAAAGATTTAAAGCATGTTTCAAATCTAAAGTCCGTCAGATTTGCGGCTGGAAAAGTCCGCTGAAAGTCCGGGGAAGCCCACACAGGATCGGATTGTCAGCCGTATTTTGTCCGTTGGCGTCCGTCGGACGACCGTGTGTACGCGGCATAAGTTTTAAGAGACCCCCACTCCCTAAAGCTCCCTGCATTTCTTTGTAATACCATTATGCATGCCTCACCTTCTTTCCAGTCACGTCATGCCATTGGTTTTATATGGATTCTTGGGCATTTGAAGTAATGATGTGTGTGAGTTTCTACCTGTCAAAGAGTACTGTGAGCCAAGACTTTCATGATGATTTACCCCTAGTGGATGTGTCCATAACAATGTAGGTTGCAGGAAGTAGGTTACATGACACTGGGCGTCATTCAACCCATAAGTGGACTGGCATTGGACTGTAAAGAAATGAGTCTGTGGGTCAGCTCTGGAAAGGGGATGAGTATTGTAGCAAATTCTGCTTTTTATTTTAAACATGATGGCTATTTATTCTTTTTTTACTTTATTACAAATGTGGAGTTGGTCTTTAAGCCATTGTGTCCAAGAAACAATAGGCTTTTTCGACAGAGGGGTTAAGGAGTCCCTGAAAAACTTATAAAAAGCCAAGAGTGCCATCTCTTATGTGGCTCTGATGTTATATTTGACATCTAGTTAAAATAAAAATATACTTTTTAAGATATTTTTTAGCCCTGACCCGAAAAAATTAAAGAAATAAAATATATAGCAAGCCACTTTATAGTCATTTTAATTCTGAATCATTAAATACAACACTCTAAATGTTCAGCCAGATGCAATGTAGAATCCAGCACTGTAGTCACTTTGCCTACTTGTGTGGAAATGAAGAATTGCCAGAAAAGAACTGTAAAAAAATTTCTTAGACAAAGGTGAGGGCATGTACATAGGTAGGGTAACTGGCCACATAATTAATCCTTCCCTCAAAGTCTTCAGCAGAGCAGAGTTTCACCAATACTCACCGATCTCCATCTCTGGCCCTCCGTAACTGGTTTCCAATCAGGCAGGTAAGTAACTTCCCAATTCTGCCATTGCGGACCAGTTCTTCAGCAACCCCTCCAACCCAGATGTCAATATTTTCGGGAGTGCCATAAAGATTTATGAATTTTTGAGCTAGTTCTCTGTTATTCAGCACAGCGGCCAACTCCTGCATATTGCGTGGAGCAGAAAGTCCACAAAACCTCCGGTATGCATTGTATCCTAGGGAAGAAATAGTTAAAGAAGGTATGTAAACAATACATTGGAGAACACAGTCCTATACAGAACTAGCTACCCTGTTCTGAAATTTTGCAAAAAAAAAGCCCTTCTGTGGCAAGTACCTGGCACTCCATGTTCTCTGCCTCTTTGCATGTTAAGGGCTGGTAAATCGAGACCAGTCCGTTTGGTAAACATGAACAGACGTTCTCTTAATTCATCTACCACTATCTGGTTCTGACGGTTAAGTTTGGCTCGGTTAGCCATGAGCCCACGAAGCAGAGGATCAATCCCTCCTGCACAAAGAATGCAAAAAAAGCATGACTTACTAGATACATCATATGTGCTGTACACATTGCCACATGATTATTCTTTTTTTATATATCTTAATAATAATTAGTATCAATGTTATATGCATTATCACTTCTTCATGGCATATACATTTGATTTTAAATAAAAATGTGAATCTGATTACCTTGTCTGACCACTCTCCAGCTGTTGAAGAAAGTCAAATGAAGTGGGACCTCTGGTTCTGGCATAAGAGGGCGATAACCATCGGCGAGGCGGTAGATGATAGGCTGTATCAGAGTGTGGCCCATACGGAACACAACGGTAAATACATTGGCCACTCTTGGGTCCACAGACTCATTGTATCCTGTGTATCTTGGGAGGACCTGCGGAAATTCTGATCCCAGCAGTAAAGGCAACCAGTCTTTATAAGTTATTTTCTGTCAAATAGAAAATTATAGTGATTGCCCAGGTATAAAATGAATCAGGAGTAAGAAAAAACAAGTTATATTGTACCTGCAGGATTCCCCCTACAATTTTTCTGGCTTCTTGATATAGAGTCTCTCCAGACCAGCCAGGGTTCATTCTGCGTAGCTCTGTTGCTATACGGTTGTGTTCTCGAACAAATAGAGTATGGTAAGCAGTAAGTCCAGGCTGTTCACTGACACGGGGGTCTCCTGCCGATAATAAAAGTAGAGGTTACCCCAACTATAAGAACTACAGGTGAAGCTAAACTTAGTGAAGAACAGTTAAAAATGTATCAGAGTTTTTCATTCTGTCTACGGTAGTTAGTGTGTGATGGGGGGGGGTTGAAGTCATCTTTAGAACAGAAGGTACAGACAGCAACATTTCCAGAGGATTTAATCTTAAATTTGTGCAAAAAATGGCTTATCTGGAAGTGAGGGTTAACTACTTGACCTCCTGAGGGCTTTACCTCCTTCATGACCAAACCATTTTTTTCCTATGCAGCATTGCGCTTATTTAACTGGCAATTGCTCGTTCCTGCAACACTGTTCGCAAATGAAATTTATATCAATTTTTTCACACAAATAGAGCTTTCTGTTGGTGGTATTTTATCAGCACTGTTTTTTTTATTTTATTTTATTGTATAAATGTAAAAAGACAGAAAATTTTGAAAAAAAACCCTGATATTTTCTATAAAACACATCCAATGACAAAATCAAAAAATCTAATTTCTTTATAAATTTAGGCCAAAATGTATTCTGCTACACGTTTTTAGTAAAATAAAATCCCAATAAGTGTATATTAATTGGTTTGTGTAAAAGTTATAGGGTCTACAAATGATGGTATATACTGTATATAGTAGAATTTACACAGATTTGATGCTAAACTGGTAATGGCGGTGATCAGTGACTTATACTGGGACTGCAATAGTGTGACGGCCAATTTGGCGCTGACAGACCCTTACTAGGAGGTACACTAACTGACTAACTGGCACTGTATTAATTAAACTGGTTGGGAAGGGGTTAACATCAAAGGGCAATCAAGGGGTTACTATATGCTTAACAAGTGTAATATGTGACGCTTTTCCTAAAAGATCTGGCTGTTTTTTCCCCCTGCTTTGCAGTGAAAAGAAACAGCCAGATCAATGATCTGTGCACAGTGCCCTGTGTGTTTGTAAACACAGGACTCTGTGCTGTGATTGGCTACAGCCGATCAGCAGGTCTCAGTCATAAATCATAGGATGGGACCTCCTGGCAAAATCCCACTGTAGCCAGTGACAGCACGGGTTAGCAGGGGGCGAACGCATGCACGCCCTTAATCTGGAACAGGCCGGATGATGTACACGATTTAGCCTGCCTGTGCTGCCCTGCCACAGTAAATGTACTGTGGGCAGGCAGCAAGCGGTTAATCTACCCATTCGAGAAACAGATAGAAATCTGATGGAGAATTCAATCCTTTCTGGCTCTATCCAATGAATCACAAAGTTTTTGTTGGATTTGTACTTTAAAGCCCTTAAAGTCATGTGACATTTTGTCATGTGACATAAAATACAGCTGTATTTTAGAGCCACAGGTATTACAAACAGCCACCTGTGCAAATTAAAGTGGAAATAAACTCTGCCAATCAACACTGAAACATTTAAAGAGGAACTTCACTCTCTCAATCAACATTGACTATTTTTAATCCTTATGCTGCTAGCCTTAGTAAATAGATAGAAAATATATAATATTTTCTTGTTTTAAACTCTTTTTTACATTTCTTCAGTTACTGCCTGGTTTACAGGCCTAGGTAAACAATGTCATACATCCCAGGAGTCTTCAGGAGGGGAGGAGGAGCTTTCTCAGCTAAGTACACTATCCTGTCTGCATGCCTGAGCTAAGGGCAGATGGATTCTAGGAAGTAAATGCTACATGAATCATCTGCCCTTATTTAAGATGCCTGTGGCCAGAAATGCAAGGGGGTGTTTTTCAAGGGATTTCTCAACAAAATAAAGCATGGAGACATGCATGAATGGGGAAGTGTGCTTTGAATATTAAAATAAATTAAATAGCATTTTTGGTTTGTGGTGCTCAGATGTAGTTTAGGTCCACTTTAATTAAAGTATTTGGCAGTACTTTGATATCTGTCAGTACTTGTGAAGACATATGCATGCGTACAGGCATACAACCCTGGACGCAGTCTGTGCTGTTCCCAGGCGCTTAAAGCGATATTAAAGGCAGAATAATAAAAAAATAATAATAAACTTGTCATACTTACCTGCTCTGTGCAGTGGTTTTGCACAGATCAGCCCTGATCCTCCTCTTCTCGGGTCCCCCCGGCGGAGCTTCTAGCCACTCCCTCCTGACGAGTGCCCCCAAAGCTAGCAGCTTGCTATGGGGGAACCTGAGCAGGCTCCCTCCCAAGCTGAGGCTCCATCTGTCAATTCACACACAGAGCCTCTGCTTGACCCGGCTGCCTCTCTCTGCTCCTTGGCTGTGATTGACAGAAGAGGGAGCCAATGGAACCAGTTGCTCTTTCAGCCAATGTGGAGAGAGAGTCCACAGAGAGCAGGGATTAGAGATGGGGATTAGGTAAGTATTAGGGGGGGCTGAGGGGGGCTTATGCACACAGAAGGTTTTTTACCTTCATGCATAAAATACATGAAGGTAAAAAAACCTTCAGCCTTTACAACCACTTTAAATATAGCCATATGTTACAAAATATGGCCCAATGCACCCCTGCGCATGAACCCTTCACAAAAAAATGGACATAAAATACTGGATCAAACACAGAAAAATATGAATAAAAATGTATTAAGAAATTTAAAACAGTCATTATAATGATACTATATACTGTACAGAAATTGCATTTCTTTTAAGGACCGTCTTTCTTCTTTGTGCAGTGCCAAGACTTTTACAGCCTTAAGCTGGCCATAAACAGATTGAAATTTGGTCGGCTGAGCAGAAACCAGATACATTTCAACCTTTGTGTGGTCATCCCTGTTCATCAGATGTCGGTCGTTAGAATGACTTCCGTCAAAGGGACAAGCTGGAAAAGTTTTAAAGATCAGCGGTTTCAGACACTGTTCAGTGTATTCTGACATTGGGGAGTCCCAATGTCAGAATACAATCATCATAGAGAAGAACCCACCCACCATACAGACCGGGAAGTCAGGAGAGAACACCTTGAGGGCCCCTAAGGTATAGGAGGACCACCATATCTGGAGGATATTTACAGCAGTCTTTTGCACACGTTTTAACAGCACAGCACCATTTATTATATTTTAATAGTCATTATTTGTCTAGAAGATAGATGAACACCTTTGCCCATCATCACTTACCTCCCAGAAAGCAGGGAATTCCCGATGATCTGTTTGTCAAGACACAAAAGTCTTCCTCAGCAGTTTCAAAGGGTAGATATGCAAGGCCATTATCTGTGAAATTCTGGTTAATGGCCATAAGGCCCAGCTGGTTCGTGTTATTCCGAAGTTTAGCAGCCAGTGGAACATCGCTACCATATACTTGGCTTCCATCAACAAATGAAGTGAGTATATTTATCTGCTCTCTAACTGGAGATCCTGGTGTACACACAGGGGATGAGCGGAACATTGGAATACAGTCACTGCGATTTGTGAAGCGAGGGTCATTTGCTGGGATCTGCAAACAGAAAAGGCAAACTCGACTAATGTGCAAAGAATTTTCCAGCATATAAAAATAGGAATATAAACTGAATATAAATCGAATTAATGCCATTACAGAACTGAGCACATATCACCCTTTATAGTTGTTGAGGGCTCATGCACACAAGACTAAAAAGCACCACCTATACAGACCTTCAGCGTTTTGTTTTTTATTTATACCTGTATATGCATCTCTGTGATAGCCTATGTGGCCATGCACACATAGGCGTTTACAGGCGTATTTAAAGAGGAGTGTTTACAGGAAAAAAAATGCACCAAAGGTGCATTCTTTGAAGAGCTTTTGCGCATAATATACACATTTAAACACACATAAATGCATACATATGCATGTAAATATATTCCAATGGCAAGAATCAATTAATATTCTGGCCAGTGGAATGCATGATTTAACACCTTAGGCGCGTAAGGCATACATACACACATAAAAGTGTATAGATACACAACATTAGAGGCATTTTTTCTGCCAAGTTCTGGTTTCAATTAGGTCTGGCTTTATTCATTTCAGTTACATGGCGGTTAATAGGATTAGCAGTTTTCACAAAAAAAAGATTGTTTAATGCTTTCCGATCAGCTCCCAAGAAGTGACAAGGACCCTGCACATCTCACAAGTTCAACAAGTATTTTCTGTCCTTGCTAAAAATGTTTTTAGCTTGAAAAAAAAAAGCAAATGCAGCCACCACATTGAAATGGTAGGCTGCAAAATGTTACATTTTTGTTCTTGAGTTTAGTTATCCTTTAATTACATATCGAATGCCCAGACTTCTCATAATAAGGGGATCTTCTTCTAACACATGCTTACCTTGAGAGGAAAGCAGGGGGGCTCCCGGGCACAGCTGATGTCACAGTCAATCCCTTTCAGGAATGTGGATCTTGCAGGGGTTTCAGGGGACAGGTCAAGGTCGTGATCAGTCCATTGCCCCCATTGCATAAAGGCGAGAGCGCGGCCATTGTCCAGAGTTATTTCCTCAGTGTTGAATCTGACAATCTCATTGGATACTTGACGTGCCTTAGTGGAAATTAGTCAATGAAAAATATGTTACACCAAAACTTTATTTGTAATTGATATGTGTTCAATATTGCATGCATGAAAAAGTGCTATGTACGCTAGGGTGCCATTCATTGGTAATGGCACCCCAAACATAGCAGCCAGCTAAATCATACCACAATGCATGGTAACTTATTGCAATGTGTTGTAGAGCACTCATTTTTTTTAAATTGCTCTCATTTCTTTTGTGCAATTGTCACATGTAGGACAGCTAATTGAAATGAATGGGCTGCGCTAAATATGATGCACCTAAATGCACAAAAATGTAAGCACACTGCGGCTCCTACATAATAATAACCTTAATGCCGCGTACACAGGAGCGGACTTTACGGCAGACTTTGCCTGGCGGACTTTGTCGGACTTTATGACGGACTTTCCGAATGAACGGACTTGCCTACACACAATCCACCAAAGTCCGTCGAATCCGTACGTGATGACGTACGACCGGACTAAAACAAGGAAGTTCATAGCCAGTAGCCAATAGCTGCCCTAGCGTGGCTTTTTGTCCGTCGAACTAGCATACAGACGAGCGGACTTTTCGACTGGACTCGAGTTCGACGGATAGATTTAAAACATGTTTCAAATCTAAGTCCGTCCAACTTTTGAGAAAATAAAGTCCGCTGGAGCCCACACACGATCGAATTGTCCGACGAAATCCCGTCCGCCGGGCAAAGTCTGCCGTATAGTCCGCTCGTGTGTACGCGGCAAAAGAGTAAAGCTGTCCAATATAACAGTCGATTTTCAAATGAACATTCACAGGAATATTCATGAATATTTGCATGAAAATTCTCCTCAGTACATTTGATGACTTGACGAATATTATTTGGAATGACTTATCCACTGCCCCGCTCAAATGAGAGCTTGTAATTGTAGTACGTGTTTTTGTAAAAGAATAAAAATGATTAGAGATGAAATTACTTCAAAAAACGTTTGCTTAACATTTCATTTTGGAGTGAATATACTTTCTTGAACGAAAATAACATTCACTGATAGAAATTCAATCATTTAAGAAAAATATACCATTCCGCCCCTTTGAATTTTCTTGTCACTGTGGTTGAAAGCAAACGTCACTTTGACTCCACTGACAATTAGAAAATCAAACAAACATTCTTAAAAACAAAAATTTTTACACAAAATTCTTCTAGTGCCTGGCCAGTTTAACGTCTACCCAGAAGTAATATTATACAGTGCCTTGAAAAAGTATTCATACACATGGAAATTTTCCACATTTTGTCATGTTACAGCCAAAAACGTAAAATGCATTTTATTGGGATTTTATGTGATAGACCAACACAAAGTGGCACATAATTGTAAAAGTGGAAGGAAAATAATCAATGGTTTTCAACATTTTCTTCACATAAATATCCGCGTGCATTAGTATTCAGCCCCCCTGAGTCAATACTTTGTAGAACCACCTTTCACTGCAATTACAGCTGCAAGTCTTTTGGGGATGTCTCTACCAGCTTTGTACATCTAGAGTAGAGAGTGACATTTTTTGCCCATTTTCTTTGTAAAAAAGCTCAAGCTCTGTCAGATTGGATGGAGAACATCTGTGAACAGCAATGTTCAAGTCTTGCCACAGATTCTTAATTGGATTTAGCTCTGGACTCTAACTAGGCCATTCTAACACATGAATATGTTTTGATCTAAACCATTCCATTGTAGACCTGGCTGTATGTTTAAGGTAGTTGCCCTGCTGGAAGGTGAAACTACACCCAAGTCTCAAGTCTTTTGCAGACTTTAACAAGTTTTCTTCTAAGATTGCTCTGTATTTGGCTCCATCCATCTTCTGATCAACTCTAAACCAGCTTCCCTTTCCCCATGAAAGAAAAGCATCCCCACAACATGAAGCTGCCACCACCATGTTTCAAGGTGTGGATGGTGTGTTCAGGGTGATGTGCAGTGTTAGTTTTCCGCCACATATATAGCGTTTTGCTTTTAGGCCAAAAATTAGAATTTTGGTTTTACCTGACCAGAGCACCTTCTTCCACATGTTTGCTGTGTCCCTCACATGGCTTCTCGCAAACTGCAAACAGGACTTCTTATGGCTTTCTTTCAACAATGGCTTTCTTGCCACTCTTCTTTAAAGGCCAGATTTGTGGAGTGCAGGACTAATAGTTGTCCTGTGGACAGATTCTCCCACCTGAGCTGTGGATCTCTGCAGCTCCTCCAGAGTTACCATGGTCCTCTTGGCTGCTTCTCCGATTAATGCCCTCATTGCCCGGCCTGTCAGTTTAGGTGGACGGCCATGTCTTGGTAGGTTTGCAGTTGTGTCATACTTTTTCCATTTTCAGATGATGGACAGTGCTCCGTGTGATGTTGAAAGCTTGGGATATATTTTTATAACCTAACCCTGCTTTAAACTTCTCCACAACTTTATCCTGATCTGTCTGGTGTGTTCCCTGGCCTTCATAATGCTGTTTGTTCACTAAGGTTCTCAAAATGTGACAAAATGTGGAATATTTCAAGGGATATGAATACTTTTTCAATGAACTGTAGGTGGATCATGCTGAGCTAAATGCCAACTTGCTTTTGATCTCTGAAAGGGAATTTAATGGTGAGATCCTCCAGTTAAAATCTGTGGCTCTGTTCCTGCCCTACTGTAATGGTCATGGCAGGTGTGCAGTCCTGGTAACTCAAGTGCAGAGATCTCACCTCTGGAGTCTTCTAGATGCAGCATAAGAAAACGTTAGTTAGTTTAAATCATCAGCGCACACCAAACACTGAGATATGAGTTTCGAGTGAAGGAACTATTTATAATATTATAAGATTTATTTTTCCCATAAAGGGAGTATATGCTTTATTAATATGGAGACATCAGTATTTATTGAAGACGTTTTGGTCTTTGGTTGGCTAGCCAATTGTTAAAATTGACAGTTAGGGGATATTCAAACATGCTTACTGAACTGCTAGTAAGTTAAAAGTCCATGTCTTTCTTTCTACTTCACATGGGAGTAGGTCCAGTATATAAAGCTGGCCATAGACAGGTCTTTTTTATTTTTTTCATTCAGCCAGTGGGTTGAATGGAAAAAAAACAAAGGGATTCCTACATCCACACATTCGGGGTGGATAAAGGAATTCCCCCAGCTGGGACATTGTATTCTGACAATGGGACCCACCGCTATCAACATACACAGATCAGCGTATGCAGCAGATTGACTTTAGTCACTGATTGACAAAAACTTTTCAGCATGTCCCTTTAACAGAGCAAGAATAGTCACACACTGATTGAAATTTATCCGGTTGAGCAAGAACCAGCCAAATTTCGATCAGTGTATGACCACCTTAAGTAATGTAGGTTTCATAATGCTAGCTAAGTACCGATACCACCAATGGAACATGTAAACTATGATTCAATGAGTGGAGACCTGCATTTTTTTGTACCTGATCAATACAGGTCTCCACAAAGACACACAGAAAACAATTGCTTTCTATGTGCCCTGTTCATACAATAGTGGAGTGGAGTGGAGAGATGCAAAAAAATGCAGCACATCTGCATTTTTCTACACCACATTAGAACTCACCTAAAGTCTCCTACTATCTCCACACCACAGAAACAGTTGTTCACATTTCAAGTACAAAAAAAAAAGGACACCACCCCCACCACCTGTACAGAACAGACAGCCGATAAAATGAATAGTTTTAGCTCATAGGCTGGAGTGAATAAGTCCATACAGCTGGAATCAAAGCTGTCACCCTTACCAGCCAATTCTTCAAGAAATGATGGTATCTCTGTGTTTAGGACTATCTATAGGCAAAACTTTTAGTTTTGTTTTGGATGTTGATGGGGTTGGGGGGTTGGAGCAGCTTAGACTTTTACTACTAGCCACTGGTAAGATTTTATCAGACAGGCACAGACAACAACAAAATTGACTGAGGTTATACTAGTCCCATACCTAACATATATACTAATATATTTTTTACTTCTCTCTGTGTATGAGAGTTTCACTTACTTCCTGTGTGGTGAAAAAGGTTGTCCCGGGGACAATGAGTAAGGGAAGTTCTCCCCAGACAGTAGTAAATATAGCCAGCAATATTGCCCAGTGTATGTGTTTTTTTTTCTTCTTTTTTAATAATGCAGCTTAAAGTGGTTGTAAAGGTAAAAGTTTTTACCTTAATGCATTCTATGCATTAAGGTGAAAAAACATCCGTCAATACCGCCCCCCCAGCCCCCCCGTTTTACTTACCTGACCCTTCGAAAGTCCCGCACTCGCTCCCGACATCCTGTTCGCTGTTCAGCCTAGCCGTTGATTGGCTAGAGTGGATGGCCATTGGCTCGCGCTGCTGTCAACCACATCCAATGACGCGACGCGCCGGGGGCTGGGCCGAGTGATACAGTGAGCAGCTATGGCCGCCGGCTGTATCACTTGAGCGCGCCCGCAAGCACTCAACACCATGCGAGGAAGCTCACATGAAAGTGTTGAGTCCTTGCGGGGGGGAGCCAAAACAGCTGCCGAGGGACCCGAGAAGACCAGGTTCGGGGCCACTCTGTGCAAAACGAGCTGCACAGTGGAGGTAAGTATAACATGTTTGTTGTTAAAAAAAAAAAAGTAGCTTTAGTGATCCTTTAATACCTTATTTCTAAGTCCTGCTGTGCGGTCACATGACCTTCCGCCGCTCTAAAAATATTTTAGTGTTACAATCACTTTAATGACTTGCTCCACTTTTGTTCCAATTATTTATTTATTTTTAATTGGACACAGTGTTTCATATTTATGCTCAGTGTATCTTTTACAAGGTGTCAAAGCATGGGCAGTGAATTCATTTGTATAATACCAATTATAAATAAATGTAACCATTCAGAACTATCTTACCAAAGGCAAAGGAAATCCATTGACTGGGCGGTTTTCAGTCCAGCCACGGGGAAGGGACAGGCCATCTTCATACTCAGCAGGTAGTAAACGTGTAAAGCCTGTGTTGGAAGCACCAAGAGTGGGATTTCTCCTGCAAATATTGACACAATTTAACTTTTGTTTGACAAGTACAGTACTTGTTACCAGCTGTCATTACTCAGAAAAAAAATGACTTTTTAACCAACTCAAGGTCAGACACTCTTACCTCCTTCTTCCTGACAAGGCCATTTTTCAGATGTCAGCACTGTCACGTTTTGAATGACAGTTACTCTGGCATGCAACACTGTACTCAAAATAAATTGTTATAATTTTTTGAGACAAATGCAGCTTTCTTTTGGTGGTATTTAATCACCACTGGGTTTTTTAGTTTTACTAAATAAATAATCTTTCTTCATAAATTTAGGCCAAATGTATTCTGCCACATTATTTAATCTGTGTGAAAAATATAGACCCTCTAAACTATAATATATTTGAAAATTGATCAGTTCTGATGTACTGACTGCCTTTGGATCTACATGTACACAACACACTATACCAACAAAAACTCAATGACAGCAACAATGGGGACCCAGCCAGAGGGCACTAGCAGGCATGGCGGCAAGCAGGACATTTTTATTATACACAGAAAGGTTTATTGACAGTAATGTGATGTTTGTCAACCCTGGTGATTGTGCTGTAAGCATGTTTTTGGAGTGTGCGAGGAAACCAGGCCACCTGGAGAATATCCATGCACGCAAATGCAAACTTTAGATAATGTCCTAATTGGGATTGGGGCCAGAGGCCCTAGTCAGGTCTCAGAACTTACAATTACATAGATGAATGGTTATGACAGAACCTACAGTAGACACAGGACTTGGGGTGGAATTATCCTTTATGACATACCTATACTTTAGTAATAAACGTACTGTAATGGGGTGCCTGGAGTTCAGCTTTAAATATGACATTTTAATTAAACATACATTATAACCCTTAACTGGATTAACAAAGTGCAGTATTCACATTACCGATTCTCCCCATTGCCAGCATTATATTTACAGTATTACTAAAGTTCCAATCCAAGCTCTGTGCTTACTGATAGGTCTGTCAATATGATCAGCTTTTATTCATTCCTTATGTAATTCTAATTTCTGAGACCTGCCATTTGGAGACCCTAGGAAAAGGAAGAACCTGCTGCTCCAGATGTGTATAATTAGCCTGAATGGAACCTGACCAGGAGTGTCCGCCACGGCCCGCCTCCATGGAAATACTTGAAGATAAGAAGAAATGGCCGCACATCCAGAGGTTCCAATTGCCTTTATTCAAATTACCATAATGACACCAGGGACACCAGAAAGTCACGTAGATGTGTTTCATACATACATTTTGTGCATAACCACTTGCCAACCAGCTGTCGCAGGCGAATTGACGTTATGGTACGTTACTCCTTTGGGCGGCCAATAGGGCATCGCCCTCGGAGCCAATGCGAGTGCGCGGCAGTCTCGATGACCACTGGGCTCCCGCGATCGCTCGTAACACTGCAAGAACTGAGACCTCTGTGTGTAAACACAGAGATCCCGGTTCTCTGAGGGGAGAAGTGACAGGTCGCCTGTTCATACAAAGTATGAACAGCGATCTGTCATCTCCCCTAGTCAGTCAGCCCCCCACACCTTCAGTTACACACACACTAGGGAACACAATTAACCCCTTGATTGCCCCCTAGTGTTAACCCCTTCCCTGCCAGTGACATTTATACAGTAATCAATGCATTTTTATAGCACGGATCACAAAACCCCTATTTTGTAGACGCTATAACTTTTGCGCAAACCAATCAATATGCGCTTATTGCGGTTTTTATTACCAAAAATATGTAGAAGAATACATAATCAGTCTAAACTGAGAAAAAATGTGCTATTTAAAAAATGGGGATATTTTTTATATCAAAAAGTACAAAATATTGTGTTTTTTTCAAAATTGACGCTCTTCTTTTGTTTATAGCGCAAAAAATAAAAACCGCAGAGGCGATCAAATACCACCAAAAGAAAGCTCTATTTGTGGGAAGAAAAGGACGGCAATTTTGTTTGGGTACAACGTCGCACAACCGCGCAATTGTCAATTAAAGCGACACAGTGCCGAATCGCAAAAAATGGCCCGGTCATTGAGCAGCCAAAACCTCCAGGGCTGAAGTGGTTAATCATTACCATTATATTCATGATTAAGCACAAGATGTATGTGTGAAACACATCTACGTGACTTGCTGGTGTTCCTGGTGTCATTATGGTGATTTGAATAAAGGCATTTGGAACCTCTGGATGTGCGGCCTTTTCTTCTTATCATTATTTGGAGACCCTACTGTCACATCCTATCTATGGCCAATATTACTATTCTCTGTTTCCTCTGTGTAGTCGTGTACCACCTACTGAATGCTCCACTCTTTCTAATAGGAAATTAAATGAGTGATGGAGTTGTTCTATATTTATTAAAGCATTGTACTTGAATCAGAACACAACAATAGAAGAAACACAAGCCTTTCTGTATTTATAGTTTAGAAATAGCGGAAGATTTACGGCTAATGTAATTTACAAAACCTTATCCCTATACATGTGCCATTTATTTTTTATAATACATAATAACTCCTTTCTTACGTATTGGCTCTGTTTCCCTTACCTGTTATTACATGTACCAGTAATGGTGCGATATGGACTATCCTGACAAACCATGGGGCGGTACTGAGCTTCACAACCTGAAATCTTGGAAATTGCATTCAACTGGTTCTTTGTTAATACATCTAAAGGAAAAAGGAAGATACATTTAAAACATTAAAATCCAGCCTAATTGTTTCTGTACAAAAGGTAACATAATGGCGTACATCACCTGTGTATCATATGTGCATGGTAAACGGTAACCCTCTACTTTGAAGGCTGCTATTGAACTGAATATTCAGTCAAAGTCAGTGTGATCTGTGCAGTGGTTGAGGTGGGAGGGAGTGCACAGAATGGCACTAACAAATTCATGTACCTCTAAGGGTACGTTAAATGGCCGCAAGCACCAACAATTTTAGTGTGGTGACCCAACAGAATTCTAAAGGGTGTATACAACACCCTTTATGAATTTCCCCAATGTGCCTTCAATTTGCCTAAAACCCAACTGAAATTTCAGTTTAAAACAGCTACATACAGTCCAGGTGCATTAAAACAAAAGGTTTTTTTTTTCCAAAACAGGCACATCTTAGAAGGTCATGCCTGCTGCCAGTATGGCAACCTTTTCTTTTTGTGTGGAAGCAGTTATCTCTCTGCAGAGGTCCAACACACCCCCTGGCTCAGTCAGAGCTAGAGTTCTCCAACCTGCAGTGATTGTGAGTTTTGCCGATTGCAGAGCTATAGATCTTACTCACGAGTTTACACAGGGCCTGCTACTCGGGGCTGCAGGGCACAAAGGGGTGGAAGGGGAGCACAGGAAAGGTAAGTATTAGAAGCACAGGAGGTGGGCTATAAAGAGAGTCTATTACTTTGCCTTGAATGGGCAATTTGACAAATTGATAGTCCTACTCCTGAATAAACGTTTCCCTTCAGGATAAAGAGGGGAAAAGTTAGAGATCAATATCTTGGTAACAACCTTTGCCAGAAGAGGAAGTTACAGGGAAATCTTCCCTAACCAACTTTAGTCACATACCAATTTCTTTACAGTAAGGCTTTTTTGTGTAAACCTCTTATATTTTCTTTAAAGTTGTTGTAAAGGCAAAAGGTTTTTATATTTTCATGCATTCTATGCATGAAGGTAAAAAACCTTCTGTTTGCAGCAGCCCTCCTCCCTCAAAGCCCCCCTAATACTTACCTGAGCCCCCTCTCAATCCAGCGATGTCCACAAGAGCCTTGCCACTCCGAGGACTCACACTCCTGATTAGCTTTTGGCAGCAGCAGGAGCCATTGGCTCCCACTGCTGTCAATCACTGCCAGTGAGGCAATCAGGAGATGGAGGGGCGGGACCGAGCCATGGCTCTGTTTATGACACACAAAGCCACGGCTCGGGAGCCTGCCTGCTTGGGTGCCCCCACAGCAAGCTGTTTGCTGTGGGGGCACCCAGTCGGAGGGAGGAGCCAGTAGCGCCGGTGTGAGACTCGAGAAGAGGAGGATCCAGGTTGCTCTGTGCAAAAACCACTGCACGGAGCAGGTAAGTATAAAACGTTTGTTATTTTTAAAAAAACAAACTAGACTTTAATATCGCTTTAAGATGTATGTCAAGTGAAATCATTTTTTTTCCTGTCAGATTTTTACTGCTATCCAGAAATTCGAGAGATTAGCTCTCACTTTTTGTCACAGTTACCAGGAAGGAACCTAGGTAAAAACTGCCACAGGGGCACCGACAGAAGTAAAAATCTGACAGGGTTCCAGATGTTGCCAAAAAAATATTATTTCTGTCTGTTTTGAAATCGTTATCACTAAAACAGGAAGTATGGGTAAATCTTTCCAAGGGAGTAATGACATGCATTGTAGTCCTTCTCTACTCCATCCCAAAAAGTATATATATAGTTAGGCTGAACATAAACTTTACCACTATTATGAACTATTTATGTACCTGAGATATTGAAAGGTTTGTTGCTAACATATTTGAATTTTTCCTCCAGGAGCTGCAGAGTTGTACCCATGTAATCAGCTGCACGAATATAGTTCCTGCTTCCTGCTACAGGTTGCTTGAAGTAGGCCATGAGGTCACGAGCACCCACATTCCTCGTTCTCAAGCGTTCCTTCAAGCTTAGCAACAGAGAAAAAAATAATAGTTTGCTGTTATTTCACAATGCAATTCATTGACAACAGTTGTTGAAAATGGTAGCACATGCCTGAGTTTAAACAGTATAGTGCTGTTTGGTAATATTTTTGGTTATTGGCAGGATCATATTTAGAAACATTATGCCATAGGAACAATTATATTTGGCACCATATAAAATTGTCTCCAACCATGTTGTCACCCACCATATTACATTGTTATTATTACATGTAGTGTTACCATACTCCATCATTCTACAGCCCACAGAAAACAGGGGGTGCTATATTTTGCTTGAACTATAAAGTCTCTTATGCCCTCCTCTGTTGAAGACATATTAATGAGCTTACCCTTTGAGCTAATTTAATTTTGGATAGAGTAAGGGAGGGTTATAACCCTGTCAGTTGTTTTGGTATTTGTGTCCCATTGTGGAGATTTTCCCTCCAAAGTGAGACAATCCCTGGTTTTCACTAGGGTCATTGAAACTAGTGTCCCCATTGGAAGATTTGCCCTCTATTCCTGTTTTAGGAACAACCCAAAATGTGAGATTTTTAGAGATAATAGTAAACAGGACAAACGAAGAGTGTGACTCTCCCTAACAGGGGCACAGACAGGAATAAATACCTGACAGATCTTCCAATCCCTCTTTATTGTATCCAAAAAAAATAATAAAAAAAAAACATTTTGTCTTCTAGTTGTACTTGTAAGGCTATAGGGGGTGGGAGAAGAAAAACAGGCAGTTGTTCCACATTTTTACTGCCTTCCAACCTCCCACCTGCAAATTTATATGGTGGCCAGTGGGAGGAGGACACATTGCGGTGGCCCTTCACTTTGTGGTGGTAATGCATTAAAGTCAGTGGAAATGAGCTACAGCCAAGTGCCAAATACGTCTGCTCTATTCAAAATGAAAAAGTTTTAGCTTTAGATATAAAGTACTTTAATAGGGAGTCTTAAAGTGGAACTTTACCCGTAACAACTTGATATAAAATAAGGTTTTATAGCAAGAAACATACATTCCACAATAATAATTATGCTACAAAAATGAATGAGTGTGTCCTGTAAATTGCCTCCAGAATTGCTCCTGTTCCTTCTTGCTGGAGGCCTCCATTTTGCCGAAGCCCAGAGCCACAAAGCAGTAGTAAATCTTTAGGCTGTCAGGAGATCGGCCTCTAATAGCTCTAATTTTCGGCACAGTGCCAAAAATGGAGAGCAACTGGGCATGTGCAGAGCAGGGTGGGACAGTGGGGTTGATTTACTAAAATTGGAGAGTGCAAAATCTGGTGTAGCTAGCTGTGCATGGTAGCCAATCAGCTTCTAACTTCAGCTTGTTCAATGAAAAGGGTTGTAAACCTACGTGTTTTTTCACCTTAATCCATCCTATGCATTAAGGTGAAAAAACACCTGGCAGTGACCAGCCCCCCAGTTTTACTTACCTGAGCCTTAGAACTTGACCCATGGGAATGCGCTGTCTCTCTGCCCGGAGTTCTCGGCTCTTGATTGGATAGATTAATAGCGCAGCCATTGGCTCCCGCTGCTGTCAAACAAATCCAATGACGCGGCCCCCGAGGGGCGGGGCAGAGTCCTGCATTCAGCCTCTATTGACGTTGAATGCTGGATTCGGTAGCGCGCCCGCAAGGTAACCCCCAGGGAGAGGGCTTCTCCCACGGGGTTATCTGATATGGGGAGAAGCCGCCGAGGGACCCCAGAAGAGGATGTTCGGGGTCACTTTGTGCAAAACGAGCTGCCTAGTGGAGGTAAGTATGACATGTTTGTTTGTTTGTTTTTTTAAAGGAACCCTTACAATTACTTTAAGCTTTGACAAAAATGCCTAAAACCTGGTTGGATTTTATGCAGAGCTGCACCAGATTTTGCGCTCTCAAGTTTTAGCAAATCAAGCCCAGTGTATTACTGGACTTTAAACAGTATAGGAACTCATTTTTAATGTTTTACATAGCTATATTTGCAAAAGGGGTCAGCCTTAAAGGATCTATCAGGACTTAATTTTCTGACTAAAGTTCCATTTTAAATGATAATAATATACATTTTTTTTGGTAGAGTTTGTAAGAGTCAGAACCCCCCCCCCCCCCCTCATTTTTACTGGACTGGTGACACCAGCACAAGAAATCATATGGTGCAGGTGTCATCAAGACAGGGGGGAACAAAAAAACATATAGCGGCTAAGAAAACTTATATTGGAGATGTGGAAACTCAACAGCCAAGGTTGGGATACAACCATTATAAAGCCAAATCGCAGAGATTAATTTATAAAATCCAATCCGCCATCAAATCATATGGATATTATTTAACACTAGTCCAGTACTGACAGGCATTTGGCTCTTCTACATAACCAATGCCACTAAATCATATATGTGATATGGGAACTGGAGGTTGATATGTAGTTTTCCTTCCACATAGCAAAGGTTCACTCACAGCCAGTTTTTACATTGTGACTGCTAATAAATGATTCCCCAGTACAGAATCACTACAGTGGTGACTGAACTGCAAGATCACAAGAGACCATGTTGTCATTGGTACAGTAATTACTTTATTCATTTAATAGGACGGAATAACCTTGCAATTTCACCCAGGTATAGGCCCTGTGGCAGACTGAACACACTAGCAAAATTATATTTCCTAAGTGGTTAGGGAATTGCTTTGAAATACCTGAGTAGTCTTAAGTTCTATATATTCAAATAAATGTAACGATTCTTACATTAAGCGTGTGTTTTTATATGCCGTGTCTACCAGATGCTTAGCTTCTTTTGCACAATTTGCAATAAGATCATCGTCCAATTCCTCGACTCCATCTACAAAAATCAACATACATTAACCCAAAAATGCATAACCACATATTGAAAAGGGCACTTTATGGAAAGGCTTGTTAGAGGACTTACCTTAAGTAACATATTGATGTAATGCTCTTAGTTACACTGCAAACAATTCAGTCAGGACTGCTAAATAATTCTGTGTTGTGCTTGACCAAGCAAGCATTCTGGTATAGATCATTGTGCTTTATTCGATTTCTTATACAATTTTTCATGTAGATTCTTTACATTTTTCCCCCCAAAAAAGACAGCATGAGGTTGAAGGGAATGGACAGACTGATATTTGAAACATAGAAGAGTGTTTCTCAGGTGTCCTTAACAGGTTTTGTTATCAGGATATGCTTCAAATGAAACATTTCTGGTAATTACTCAATCACTGAATCCTGAAGGAAAAACTAAAAACATGACCTGCTGAGGTTACCCGAGGACTGATTTGACAAATACCGTAAGACTCCTTTCACAATTTCAGTGTTATTTATTAATTTCACTTTCAATTTTTATGACGACTTTAAATGACATTGGCTGGCAGTTATCGTGCAGCCCTATTCAGGCAGTGACGTCTGCCTAATTCTGCATGCAGTGTTAAAATTGCTGCATAGTGATGCAAAGCATAGCAGTCATGACAATGTGTAATCCTTCAAGCGGCCTGTAAGTGTACTTGTAAGTGGGCGGTTGGGGGGGGGGGGGGGGGAGCAGTAGAAACTGGATTAATTGCCTAAATCTAAGTGTAAGAATAGCAGGGATTTTTATGGTGCTACTCTTCCACTTAGATTTACCTTTTATTTTGGGATGAGGTGCCATTTGATTGGGTGTTTCACCACTAATCAGACCAATTTTGTGCTTTTGGATTAATTGCCTGTTTTTACCACCCACTGTCTGCCCACGTAAAAGGAGCCTTATGCCCTGTACACACGGGTTTTCCGATGGAAAATGTTCGATGGGAGCTTGTTGGAAATTCCGACCGTGCGTAGGCTCCATCGGACATTACCGTCACACAAAATTTGAGATCTGAATCTCAAATTTTCCGACAACTAAATTCTGATCGTGTGTACACAATTCAGATGCACAAAGTTCCATGCATGCTCGGAATCAAGCAGAAGAGCCACACTGGCTATTGGACTTCCTTTTTCTCGGCCCGTTGTACGTGTTGTACGTCACCGCATTCTTGACGTTCGGAATTTCCGACAAGATTTGTGTGACCGTGTGTATGCAAGACAAGTTTGAGCCAACATGCGTCGGAAAAAATCCATGGATTTTGTTTTCGGAATGTCCGATTGTGTGTACGAGGCATTAGAGTATGAGCAGACAATACAAACTGAATCTAAAGGTGAGACTAAGAACTGGCGGTACACAATTTTCATGCCAAGAACACGAACGTAGTGACGTACTATGAGGAATTTCAGCTCTTGAGCACCACCCTTTGTGCCCCTTCTGCTAATTTTGTGTTTGGTGAGCATTGATTCCGAGCATGCGTGTTTGTACTTTCGACTTTTGTGTGACGGATTTGTGTACTGACCATACGAAAATCTGACGTCAAACCATTGTCCGCCGAAAATCTACTAGCCTGCCATCCAACATTTGTTGGCCAAAAATTGGATAACAATTGTCAAAAGGAGTGTACTAATGGTAAGATTTTAGGACAACAGTCTGTCAACAGACAATCCCCTGCCAATAATCGTACCGTGTGTAGGCAAACACATGCAGAAATCAATCAATTTTCCCATGCCTGCATAAAGCGTGGATGGAGAATCCTTCACTTGCGGCTATTGTATTCAGTAACCACAGCACCCATCATCTGATAGAATGCAGTCACTGTTCAAACAATAATTTTCAATTGACTTTTGTCCAGCCAGGTGATGTCAAGCGGGTCACCTACAGCTCTAATTTGTTGATTTCTAATCAGTTGACAGTCAATCCACATAAGACTAGCTTTAATCCAGCCTAACATTTAGGGCTCATTCACATGCATGAAAACTGATGGGAAAACTGCACAGATTTCACTTGCAGAGACATCAGTTCACATCAGTTTTCATGAACGTTTTAGTGAGTTTTTTTGCACGTTGACATCAGTTCGCGTTCGTTATGTGCCCTGTTCACACCAATGTTGATGTCATGTCAGTTGTATTTCCTGTGCAAAAAAACTGCATACACATTGCAGATTCCTGCGCAGAAACAATCCGTACGTGATACCAGTGTTGTGGTGTGAACAGGGCACATATGGAACAATTTGTTTTTTTGTGTCTCTGAAGAAGGCATGCAAAAAAAAAAGAACATCTCTGCACCATGGTGTGACCGAGGCATAAAAGTGATCCTGGACCCATTATAAATGTAAAAAAAAATAACTGTCCTGCTTTTTAGTACCTGTTTGTGCTTTTTCATATGTAATCCTGCTTTAAAACTGGGACTTGACTACATGGCTAATGCCCATCAACTGCCACCCCCTTGTGTAATGAGAGTAGCCTTTCTGAACCCAGATGCACTGGAAGAACAGTTAACAGGACTTGGAGTCTTTTCTTTTTTTTTTTACTAGTTAGGCCACATGCACACTGTATGCTCTTGATGTTTTTTCTCCTACAGGGGTTAAGTAGCCGCAAAAACAGGGTAAAAAAGCTGTGTTTTGCATGGGCGTTAATATGCTTTAATGCTCACTAATGCACATTAGCGAGCGTTTCCGCGTCTGGCGTTAATACATTCTATTGGACACAATTCTGGTCATTAGAATGGATTACAGTGGGAAGGGGGGAATTTGCCTTGAGTTAATGAGCATTAACGCGTGTGAAGGAGCTTTTAAGCTTTTTTATCCTCAAAAGCTCCTCTCCAAAGTGCACAAGTGAAGGGTTATTTTTTCCGCCTGTAAACTCCCCTGTTGCCAAAGTACTGAAAACGCCTATAGTGTGCATGGACAATGCCTATAGTGTGCATGGACACATAGGCTAACATAGAGGGGACTTAACAGCCAGAGAAAAAAAAAAGCTCAAAGAAGCAGCTACTTTGAGCTGCAGTGTACATGAGGCCTTAGAATGTTTAAAATGATTACCAGGGTCCTTCACCTCACCATTTACCCTGAGTGTGTTAGGAGGGGAATCTGGGAATATAAAATCTAAGCCTCTTTCACAATTACAAGCAAAGTATTTTTGAGCATATGCTATGAAGGACAAAGGTAAAATTGTCCTATGTATTAATAGTAGCTTAAGGCTACTTTCACACTGGGGCGGGCGGGTGCCGGCGGTAAAGCGGCGCTATTTTTAGCACCACTTTACCGTAATTTTAGCGGCGCTACTTGGCCGCTAGCGGGGCAGTTTTAACCCCTGCTAGTGGCAGAAAAAGGGTTAAAACTGACGTCAAAGCGCCGCTGCAGCGGCGCTGCCCCATTGTTTTCCATAGGTAGAGGCGCTTTAGGAACGGTGAATAGACCATTCCTACAGCGCTGCAAAGATGCGTCTTTCAGGACCTTTTGGACCGTCCTGAAAGCGCACCGATCCAGTGTGAAAGCCGTCGGGCTTTCACACTGGAGACACAGGAGAGGCTTTTTACAGGCGCTATTTTTAGCGCTGTAGCGCCTCTAAAGCGCCTCACTGTGAAAGTAGCCTTAATATATTACTTTATCTAAGACATAGATATGTTTACAGTGAAAAACATTTGGTGATATACTTTAGTGGGTAGAAAAAGATAACATCTAATTTAAGCCTCTTCCACAATTACAAGCAAAGTATTTTTGAACATATGCTATGAAGGACAAAAGTATAATTGTCCTTCGTACTAATAGTGACCTTAAATATATTACTTTATCTAAGACATAGATTTGTTTACAGTGAAAAACGTTTGTTTTTTTAGTTTCTTCCTTTTTTATATTTTTAAAAGATCACTATTTTTTAGTACCATGTGAATGATAATTGTATAAAATGTTTTTGTTTTTTAAAAGTCTGACAAATAAATGTACAGATGTGATATACTATATCGGGTAGAAAAAAATAACATATTTTACCATAATATGATGATTTACTTGTAGTTATTATTCCAGAGAGCAGCAAGAACCAAATACTGGAGCACAGGGGTGACATTCTATAAGACCCAAATGAAAGAAAAAACATTATACCATCAAACATCATCATGTCAAGTTCAGTGATTAGAGAAGCTGAGCATTACTCACCTTGCTGGCTTATGTCACTCTGGAGGTAGTTCCCTCATCTGTATTTATAACCATGATTTGGATGGACCAGTTCAGAGGAGGACACCCAGTAGGAGGCTGCAAAGTTGTGACACGGGAAACATCTGTACATTTTCATCACAAACCACCATTCTGAAAAAAAAAATTTAACAGTAGACAAAGGCAATTTACGGAGGAATGTAGAAAAAAAATGCAACAAGAATAAAAATATGAACATGGATTCTAAAATACGAGCAGAGAAAATATATTTGAAGAACCTGTGTAGGTTTTTATAAAGGACCAGTCCATCTAAAAGTATTTTAGTCATAAATGCAACTTGATGGGCAGTATAAGTCCCTAGCTTCTTATATGTCTCTGGGTACTCAAACAGTAAAATCTTTCTGCCATAATTACCAACTATATTTCTGTTCACAGGGCTCTTTCACACAGATGGACCGATCAGGTCCACCTGTCCGTTTTTTAGGCAAACCCAGCGATCGATCCATCTATTGCCCTCTATGTAGCGGTGGATGTAAACAGACATGTGTCCGTTAACACCCGCTGACATCCAATCCTATCCTATCCGCTAAAGTCATATGAATGGGGGATCTGTTCCCCATCTCTCTGACGGATCGGATGACAGGCGGTCCATTTACATCCGACCGCTCATAGAGTAAAGTGGGTTGTGTCTGTGTCCGGTCTGCAAAAGCAGACAGATCTCCCGTGGAGCAAGCGGATCCACTGGTGGAGTCCATCCTTGTGAATTAGAAAAAAATAAAATAACTTTGTGCTTACTCAATTGTGCAAGCAGCTAACACGGCAAATAGAAATTTTGCTATAAACGACAAATGTAACAAAGTGTAGCGCTAAAAATTTAAATGTACATAAAGTGATAAAAAAGTCTCTAATATTTGTAAGTGTCCATCATATATATTAGTGAATCATAGTCCATCATTGTGTGAAGCCATTGTGGTCAACATGTGCGTAAGCAGGTAGATAGTGAGAATAACACCACCAAAGTAAATGGAGGCCTACCAGAAAGTTTGAACCCAAAACAGCAAATGCTGTATGGGTCAAACCAGCCTGTATTGCCCACCGTCAGGGCAGGGCAGGAAGGGGTTAAAAAGGTCCAATAGAGAGAGTAGAACCCTATTATAATGACTAGGATTTGCAGATCCAGAAACGCAGGCACAAAACCTTAGCAGAGTTTATTGAGATTGTAACTATGTATAATATAGCCATACCTGGAATTATTCTTTATCCACTTGCTTGCTGGGCACTTTCATCCCCTTTCTGACCAGGCCAATTTTTACTTCATCCCCCTAAAAAATGGAACGAGGGGGGAGGGAAACAGATCTTCACTTGATTATAACACAGGTACAAAAAAGCCACAGAGCAGAGCAAAAAACAGGTACAAAAAAGTCACAGATGCGGCTTTGCACCAGTGGGGACAACCTGTGGATGGTCTGCATTGTGACTTTTTTGCACCTGTGTCACAATCAAATGGGGATCTGTTTCTCTTCCTCCTCGTTCAATTTTTTTCTTTGGGTGTGTGAAGTTACACTTTTAAAGGGGTGGTTTTTCCATCTATGTGACAGACTGATTAGCAATCCTAAGCAATCCTTAAAGCTCTCTCATTTCTTGAAGTTACTGACATATGGGGCCTCTCCCTCCTATAGCCACTGATACCCTTCTGAAATTAACCCTGATCTACAAGCTGGCCCAGTCTTGACATTTCAACTTATGTGTCTTGTTCAGTAGTGGTTGGGTTTCAGCCTTCCTTATCTTCAGAGGCGACTCTAGGTTTTGTGAGGCCTTAGGCAAAACTTAGACATGAGGCCGCACTCATGCCCATAATGGGAAAAGTAATTCAAGCGATAAAAAAATTTACTGTATAAATTGCATATATTAAGAGCTTTAGAGCTCGTTTACACTTGCTTCGGCTTCAGCACACATCAACGACTAGTTTACACTTGCTTCAAAACAAGGCTACGGACAGGCTTTGTTAAAGCTCTCTGAACGCCAGTCAAAGCCCCTGTCACTAAATAAAATGCATAGCTTACAGTCCTGTTTACACCTGCTTTTGCTTTGCTTCAAAAATTATACCCCATGTAGCTTTGTGTTAGGTACCTGGTAGTAGAGCCTGACTTGTAGGAGAAGACCTCTCATACAACGCTGGTTCAGGAGCCACTGGAGTGGGAACAGTGGTCTCCTGAGCACAGTGGGGTAGGAGTGCCGGTAGAGCGGAGTCTCTGGAGCTGAAGTGATGAGAGATCCCACAGGGATGGCTGGACTGCAGATCAGGTAGAGACGGGAGGCAGCAAGCTGGAACACTTGTAGATGCAGAGATCACTGGAGCTGGAGCTGAAGGTGCAACAGCAAGGACAACAGCAGGCACAAGCAGGGTCAGACGGTCCGGGTCAGCAAGGATATGAGACAGGCAAAAACAGCAGGCAGAGGCAGAGTCGGTAGGCAGGCAGAGGTTGGCAACGGTATCAGGCAGGTAATAGAAGAGTAGTCAGGCAGGCCGGGTCGGATAGGAGCAGGACGGATAGTCAAACAAGCCGGGTCAGATGGGTAACAGCAATCAGGTTCAGGTTAACACAAATCACAAAGCTGAGACGAAGAAGCAATGTGCCAGAGGCACAGGGGGATTTTTATGTGCACTTTGGCGCCAAACCGGCGCTATCGCGAACGCGCGCACGCCCGTACGCGCGCACGTGCACACGCGCGCGCCCGAGCGCCGCGTACCCGCACGCGCCCTAGCGCCGCGCTGACGCCCAGGAACAACAAGATTTTGCTGAGATGTGTGTAATGGAGCACGCCGGCGCGCGCCGACGCCCAGGTCCGGTGCCAGTGATACCCTGACACTTTGGTTGTGCTTCAAAGCGTCTTCAAAGCCTCCATAAAAGTCTATGGCAAAGCTCGCTTGAAGCCCCACTAAAGCCCCACCAAAGGCACATTGAAGCCCCATTGAAGCTCCACCAAAGCATCATCAAAGCTCCACCAAAGCCCCATCGAAGCTCCACCAAAGCCTCATCGAAGCACCAAGCAAAAGCAGGTGTAAACAGGACTGTAAGTTAACAATTTAATTTAATGACAGGAGCTTTGACTGGCGTTCAGAGAACTTTAACAAAGCATGTCCAAAGCCTTGTTTTGAAGCAAGTGTAAACAAGCCCTTAAAGTGCTGGTGTCCATGTCCTCTATCTCACTGCTGGTGTCCGTGTCCTCTATCTCAGTGCTGGTGTCCGTGTTTTCTATTTCAGTGCTAGTGTGCGGAGAGCCCGGCCCACCATAGCTGAGGATCAGAACTGGACTGGGCTGGGACCTCTCTAGCCTAAGTCAACTATTTATTTTACATCATATCAAAGTGTGCTTGATGAGAACGAGAAGCCATCTGTCTGAAAGTTGAAGCTGAATCTGAAATAGAGCTGCAATGATTTAAATAATCTCTAGCACTCTAGTGAATCCACCAGGGAATAGCTCAAAAAGAAGAAATAAAGGGTTATGGACTGGCTTAGTCAAAGTCCTCATTTAAAGAATAAGTTCACCTTTTAAATAATAAAAAAAATAAATGCTCATTTTTTTGCAGGTACAAAAATGGGCATTTACTGTTTTTTGTTTTAGGAGCCTGAAAAGCATTTCACCAACAATCAGCAGATTGCTAATGCCATGCAGGGCTCCTATTTACACTGATATAAAGAATCAATGAACTACCACAGTGCTCAACAGCGCTATGGTAGTTCATTGAGGACAACAAGCCGACATCCGCAATGGCTGTGGATATTTGTAATTCATTCATTCACAGAACACTGTGAATGAATAATGTGGATGGTGGGGCAGAGCTCCGCACAGCCACGTTTTCTTTGTGGCAGCAGGAGAAGATCCCCCGTTTGCTGTCAAAATGGGGGATCAGGTGCTGGTATAATTGTAACATGTTACATGGGTTATATGGGTGTTATACAGGAACACCGCTGGAACTTGGTGGAACAGAAAGTGGATGTAAACTCGATTTTTTTTCTTTTTTGATGTCATAATGTAGAGTATAAGATTTCCCATCATTTGAGCCCAGTCTTGCCACAAAGAGTTAATCCAGCTCTGAGCAATCCTATTTTATTGTTCAGTGAGATAAAACTTGACAAACAGAGAAAAACTTTGTCAAATTTCCCCCCTTGCTGTGAGTGACAGGTGATTTACATCTCGTGCACTAGCCTAAGACATGCATTATTTTTTAATTCCCACCCCCACTCCTTTCTTCAGCAGCTCTGCAAGGATTGGCTGTTCCACACCTCAGCATGATTTGGCATGCTGAAGTCATGTGGTTACTTTCCTGTCTTTTCACTGGATGTTAGAGATCATAGCAGAAGTTCAGTGTAAGAAATACACAGGAGAAAATGCTTATTGACAAGGGGAGTGTAGAGGTGGGCGGAGAGTCTACTGACATCACGACTCCACCCACCGAGCTCCAGGCAACAGACCCACCCACAGAATTTGCAGTTTTTCGGGTCTCATAACAGACAGAGGGGAGACATTTGACAGGTAAAGATACATGCGGGAGGCATGTATATCCTTATAGATAACCCCTATGGAAGTAGTTTAGAAAGGATGACATTAGGTTTACATCCACTTTAAGTTCCACCACCTCTGGCTCAGGCCTTCTGCATCCTGCTCAACACTATCACTTGTAAACACAGAAGTTTGGCTTCTGTGTTTACAAGTGACAGCTTGTCTCCCAACAGCTCCCACAGATCTGATCTCCTGAGCGGATGGAGACAAGGGAGGTGCAGGTGATGACACCCCCACTAGATAATCTCCCTGCAAGTGAGAGAGGCAGAGCCACCTACAGTGTGTGGGTAGGTACTAGAGCCCCTTGGGTGCTTCAGCTTAATACAGCAACACAATTAAGACAAGTGGAAGATGGTGGAGCTTTTAATGAGGAAGAAGATAGGGGCAGTGGAAGGGGGTTTGCATACAAAGGTCAGAGCTGAAGAGGGGTGAAAGTGAGATGTGAAAAGGGGATGCAGAGGTAAGCACCTGTTGAAGAAGGTTAAGCCATGCACTCTGTGTAGTTCAGCACACCCCTGAACACTGCACCCTATGTGTAACAACCCCCAAACTCTGCATTCTGTACATAATGCACTCCTAGTATTTAATGCCCCTTTAAGACTCTTTAAAGTGGTGTTCCGGCCGAAATTATACTTTTTAAATAAAAATACCCCTATAATACACAAGCTTAATGTATTCTAGTAAAGTTAGTCTGTAAACTAAGGTCTGTTGTGTTAGTTTATAGCAGTATTTTGTTATTTTATAAACTTGCAGCAGGCCGTGGCCATCTTAAGTGTGGGCATCTGAAGCCAGACTGTATTTCTTCCTGGATCTCATCCTTGCAGATCTCGCACATGCTCAGTGCAGCACAAGCAGTGTAATAGGTTTCAGGTCAGGCTTCCATAGCAACGGCAGTGTCAGAGGAAGTTGCCGCCCCTTCCCAGAAGGCATTGCAAACAGGAAATGATGCGATGGGCCACGGCCAGGGAGGAGAAAGTGAAAAATGAATACAGCAGATATACAGTAGGGGCTGAGAAAAAAAATAAAAAAATATCCAATTCGTTTACAGTGCACAGTTTAGTGAGGGATGCTGAAGAGTTGTAAAAGTGGGTGGAACTCCACTTTAACTGTTAGTGAAATTTGACCACATCCATTATTTGATGTGGTTTGGAGGGTATGTGTGGGGGGGAGGTTTTTTTTTGGGGCATCGTGGTTGAGTTCCTGCACCTATTTTCTGAGAAAAAAAGGCCTGGTGTAACATGTTACAAAAGGTGAACTCCTCCTTTAGTGAAATGCAGCTGGGAAATCCCAGCTTCTAAGGCAAAGGGTTTGCTTACTTATACCAAAGTACACTGTTATCTATTGATATTTCTGCTCAAACAATGATTAAACAATTTAAAAGGAAACTTTTTCCTCGTGTATTGATTCAGGCATGTCATGAAGGCAATGTTTGCCTTTTCAAATTTGTTGAAAATTCAACAGTTTCCAAGGGGTGCACTTACCTTTTCACTGACTGCACAATTAGAAGATAGAGGTTCCTAAACGCTGAGGCCACGATTAAAAAGTTTTTATGCCAGCACTCAACTTTGCTAACTCTTTTTGAAGATTTGTCAGCAAAACATATTGCCCAGAATTTTCTTATAGTTAAAATTATTTGGGACACCTGCCTTTACACGCACTTGCACTTTAATGGCATCCCAGTCTTAGTCCGTAGGGTTCAATATTGAGTTGGCCCACCCTTTGCAGCTATAACAGCTTCACCTCTTCTGGGAAGGCTGTCCACAAGGTTTAGGAGTGTGTCTATGGGAATGTTTGACCATTTTTCCAGAAGTGCATTTGTGAGGTCAGGCACTGATGTGGACAAGAAGGCCTGGCTTGCAGTCTCTGCTCTAATTCATCCCAAAGGTGTTCTATCGGGTAAAGGCAAGCATCCCCATACTTTTGACAATATAATGTATATTATGGAAGTAAGAATGTCTGTAAGATGCTTATTAAAGGTGTCAACTAGTCCTCTCTTTAACCCTTTCACCACCAGTTTTATTTTTCTCATTGTGCTCACACATGCTATAATATACATTTTATATATGGAAATTAAAAATGCTAACTCCATTGTTTACACCATGTAACATTTGTATTTAGGTTTTGTGTTCTTAAAGCAAATACTAAAAATAGAAGAAACAAATTGGCAAAGAAGGTGAAACACAGATCAAAACGTGAATCAAAGAAAAACAGAAGAAGAGGATGAAGAAGATTGAGAAGATTGCTCGCCAAAACAATATCCCCAATGCCGGAGAAACCTGAGGTACTGAATATAGAAAATGTTGTTAATATCTCAGGTATGGAACTCACACAGGAGGAATGAAAGTGATTGTAAAGTCTTTCTTTTTTTAATAATAAACATGTTATATTTACAGCCTCTGTTGCAGTGGTTTTGCACAGGGCGGCCTGGATCCTCCTTTTCTCGGGTCCCTCTTCTGTCCTCCTGCCCCTCCCTCCTGTCGAGTGCCCCCACAGCAAGCAGCATGCTATGGTGGCACCCAATCCGAACTGCAGCTCCGTGTATCCATTCAGACACAGAGCTGCAGTTTGTCCCCGGCCCCTCTCTCCCCTGATTGGCTAACTGACTTTGATTGACAGCCACGGGAGCCATTGGCGCCGCTGCTGTGTCTCAGCCAATCAGGAGGGAGAGTCACAGGGGGCCAAGGGACTTGTGGACATCGCTGGACAGAGAGGGACCTCGGGTAAGCATTAGGGGGTGCTGGGGAGGCTTCTGCACATTGAAGGTTTTTTTATCTTAATGCAGTTTTTTATTTAGCTGCCCAGCGCCCAGAACTGCATGTCCAGGGCATCGGGCAATAAGAATTCACACCTAGTGCCAAACAAAAAAAGACAGAAAATTAACAACAACAAAAAAACAAACCTTTTTTTGTTTGTTATAAGTTTTTGAAAATAGGTAATTTTTCGTCTTCACTAATGTGCTCTAATGAGGCTGCACTGATAGGCACTGATGAGGTGGCACTGATGAGCATTGATGAGTTGGTACTAATAGGTGGCACTGATGGGCACTGATGAGGCAGCACTTATGAGCATTGATAAGGCAGCACTGATGGGCACTGATGAGGCTGCGCTCATAAGCACTGATAGGCTGCACTGATGAGGTGGCACTGATGGGCACTGATAGGCTGCACTAAAGGTTACTGATGAGGCTGCACTGATGGGCACTGATAGAGTGCACTGATGGGCACTGATGGGGTGGCACTGATGAGGCTGCACTGATGGGCATTACGGCTGCACTGATGGGCCCTGATCGGGCGGCACTGATGAGCACTGATGAGGTGGCACTAATGAAGCGGCTCTGACAAGCACTGATGAGGCTGCACTCATAAGCACTGATAGGCTGCACTGATGGGTACTGATCAGTTGCACTGATGGGTACTGATGAGGCTGCGCTGATGGGCACTGATGATGCCGCACTAATGGGCACTGATAGGCTGCACTGATGGGCACTGCTGAGGTTAATGTTTTAGTAGCAGCTTCAGCATTTGGATATACATATAAATAATTAAATGATAAAAACACAGAAACACTCAAACACAAGAACGATCTCTGAAAAAAAATAACAGAAGTTGAATAATATGTGGCTAGCATTGGAGAGAATACAAAACAAACGCGGTGATATATGGTAGCCATGGTACTAGCTAGCTTAGCATATCCTATTGATTCTTTTATTGTAGCTCCAATCTAGTCTTATGAACAATATAGTAGCTGTTTAATGAATCGCTTTTGCCATAATGTAATAATGTGGTTAGGTGTTTTAGCAACACGGTGTCATAACTGTGACCACAAATACAACAAGGAACATAATTGTCACTCCTGTCAGTTGAAGACTGATTTCAGCATCCTATTATGCCATGAAAATGAGGAACGTGTGCTTGTAAAAATGTGTAAAACTTCCTGTTCAAAAGCAAATAGACTTCTTTTTTTCATGTTTAGACGCAGACTAAAGGCCATTTACAATGTTCAGTATGTTAACATACATATGTTATGATGTGATTAACACAAATTGCGTTAAGGCAACTCATTCGGCTGAATTGGTTACCTAGTGTACCAAAATCCAAAAAAAGATAAATTCATCATTTTTAGAAACAGTCCACCACAATAAAAAGTAGTGTGTTACCATGCATTGCAGTGAGCTGCAACGCAGCTACATTGTGAAGTAGAATCTGAAGCAATGTGAAAGGCTGCAAAGGTGATATCCAAAGCTGACCCCAAACATTACAACATCTGATTGTACAATCTTCATACAATCTCCTTTAAATAAACTAATACTATGTAGTAGAAGCATTGCCTAGCTTATTGCATCTGTACACAGTCAGTTAGGCTCATATACTACAATTGTTGTTAGTAGGGCTGTGTTGGGGCTGATTTTTACTTTTTCTGTGCTTGTAGTATAAATATCCATATGGGAGGCACCTGCACCATAACAACCAATAAACCTGGTCTGAGCATGCTCTAAAGGGCAGAATGCCCCATATGATGGACACTCCAACCACAATGGTGCCCCTACCATGCCATTATGAGTGTGACATGAGGAAGCCACCTCAGTTTGCCTCAGGGGTTGCACGACCTTGGTTGTTGACTATAAAGTAGATTGTACAATCTGAATGCAAGGTGTATGGCCAGCCCGTTTTAGCTGTAACTTCTGAAGGTTTGACAAAGGTTGAATTATTATTACTGTTTATGAGAATAATCATAAGCTAAATAACAACTGTAAGATTTAGAAGTAATTGTATGTGACTCATACAATTCTAGAATGTTCAGTTTTTTGTTTGGAAAGTTTGCATGTTGAAAAATGGCTGGTGGTGTCCATACTTAATACATTTGTTTGTAAGCATGATATGTCTTAAAAAACAGCTGTCTACAAAGCATGATTTTCGAGCAGGTAGGAACTGTGTTACTGGCCAGATCACCATGTGAAAATAAGGGGAAAAATCTTAAAACAAAAAAAAATGCAGCTTAGTAATTTGCAATTTAATACATTTTATGTTTGGGTTTATACACACTTTCACACCAGCTTAGGAAGTGGATTGGTTGTGCTACTGCAAGGGCACCAAAAAGTGCATTGCAGCTCCTGGAAGGCAGAGAGGACATCAGCCCAACAACCTCTGATCACACAGCACTGAATAAATCCCAACCATAAGGAGCAGGGTGCTAAAAAATGTAGATGTGAGCTTGTATGTCCTAGGAGTCCTAGAAACAAGTGAGTAGACCATGGTCGGGTCTGCCATAGATTGCATAGGTATAATAGGTAGATAGTTGCAGACTGCATGGTAGTCAATCACATACCTCCATCCCTGTCAATGAATGAGCTAAGGAAGGGTTTTGGGACCTGTTGCACAGAGCAGCACAGATTCTCCTCTTCTCGGGTCCCTCGCTGGCACTCCTAGCCCCTCCCTCCTGCTGAGTGCCCCCACAGCAAGCAGCTTGCTATGGGGGCACCAGAGCCGAGCCACTGCTTGGTGTGTCCATTCAGACACGAAGCCGTGGTTCAGCCCCGTCACCTCTCTCTTCTCATTGGCTCACTGCCTTTGATTGAATGCAGTGGGAGCCAATGGCACCCCGCTGCTGTCTGAGCCTATGAGGATGGAGAGTCCAGGGCAGCAGACTCGTGTGCAACATTGTTGGATCTAGATAGGCTCAGGTAAGTATTATGGGGGCTGAGGGGTTCTACTGCACACAGAAGGTTTTTTTTATCCTAATGCACAGAATGTGTTAAGATAAAAAAACTTTCTGACATTAGAACCACTTTAAGCGATATTACAAGATTGTACAACTTCCTGTTCTCCATTCCATCTTTTATCCAATAAATCTATATTTAAAACTTGTCAGTTTACCAAAGTCAGACATTAACTTATCACTTAAATGAAGTATTTACTCTGGTCATTGATTAACTTACCTCTTAAATGGAATAAGGAAATCTCAATTTTAAACTGTACTTCATGAGCTACAGTATTTGCAGGTTTTGCAATCAAATAATATCCACTAAAATTGCAAATTAAAATGGTTGTAAAGGAAACTTTTTAAAAAAAAAATAACAAACATGTCTATACTTATCTGCTCTGTGCAATAGAAATTGCACAAAGCTGCCCCGATCCTCTTCTTCTCAGGTCGCCCACCGGTGCTCCTCCTCTGTTGCTGGTGTCCCCAATAGGTAGTCGATTTGCTCCTGAGACTCGCTGCTGCATCCATTGACATAGACAGCGGGACTCAGCCCCCCCCCCCACTCCCTCATCACTGGAGTTGATTGACAGGAGAGGAAGCCAATAGCTTCCACTGCTATCGATCTGCACAGGGAGGAGGGATAAAGCCAGGAGAGCCACAGCTCTCATGCACAGCGCTGGATCGAGATGGGGCTCAGGTAAGCATAAGGAGGGGGGTGAGGGGGGAGTCTGACACAGAAGGTGTTTACCTTAATGCATAGAATCTTGAGGCTTTAGAACCACTTCAGATTCTCTTTCAAATGGGTGGTTGTGGGACAGTTTTTTTCAGAGGGCACAACACTTCATCATGAGTGTGAAACAGCCCTAACAGTTTAACTTTAAGGTGAGTACATTGCATTGTGGATGTTAGGCATTTCTGAGTTCTGAAAGTTGAAATACTGATGACTGTGGCCAGGTTTGGGGCCCCCCAGAATTTATGGAAGAAGCTTTGGTATGGAAAGGCACAATGTACTGCCCATTTTTGCAATGACAGCTTCCTGTCAAAGGATAAGACCATTCAAACTATTTTTTCAGTTGGTTATTTTGCATGGAATCCCTCCACCTTGACTCTTCAGAAAGATTTTCCTCCCAGCTTTCATTTGAACCAACCTGGCTTCAGCCAATATAATGATGTCACATTACATCACAATTACATTTTTACTTACTTTATGGGAAATTAGGACAATGGCACAGCACCTTTTTTTTGGTGTCATAAGGACCACTATAAAACATGAGACAGGACCAAGCAGACAAATAATTTTATGATTTGACAAGCCAGTATCATTCTGAAATAGCTAGTTCGGGTTTGAGTTGACTTCTCTTTTCATTGTCTCAAGCAAACAAGATTTATGATACGTGTCTTTGTGCAGCTAACCAGTTCAGAATCCTTTTTGTTTAATTACTCCTGCAGCCAAATTGGTATACCATTAAGCATCACTTAATGGGGGACCACGGTCCGCAACTGGACTGACTCACTGTCCCATCTGGACAACCACAATCCCACCATTTAGAAGCCGGTTGTTCCCTACAGCCGTCACCACTATCATCCTCGTAGCCCACAGCAAGAGGCAGGGCAATAGTGGATGGAGGGTTTGCTTCCAGAGTTAACAGGCAGGTAACTGGTAATCACCAGCTTGTAGCTCCCATCCTCTCTCCAGTCCCGCTGTGTCTCCGAAGAAACAAACTGTCATATCACACTAGAATGCCCACCCAGACCAGGATCCAGTGCTGGGCCACCTTCTTTTTTAAATCAATATTTTACAGGATCTTAAAGTATATCTAAACCCAATAACACAAATGTAATATAATGTAGTTTACCAGTCCATGCATGTGGTGGTTGCATTAATTCTCTTTTTTAAGGCTAAGAACGGTGTCTGCAAGTACAGAAAAATACATGTTGTTCATGCCAGTTATTAAGGACGCAAGGGCACTAAGGAGGGCTAAGGAGGCACCCATGTGTGTGCTCCTGAGCTGGACTGTGTGCATCCATAGAGGGTGCTATCAGCTTCCCCTGCTCCAGGAGCCTCCTTAGCAAACCAGGTGCTAAGGAGGCACCCATGTGTGTGCTTCTGAGCTGGACTGTGTGCATCCATAGACACACACACAGCACCAGCATCACACTCCTGCTCCCTTCTCAGAGGAGTTTGACTGACAGCAGCAGAAGCCTATGGCTCCCGCTGCCCTGTGGGGTTGATTTACTAAAACTGGGGAGTACAAAATGTAGTGCAGCTGAGCATGGTAGCCAATCAGCTTCGAATTTCAGCTTGTTCAATTAAGCTTTGACAAAAAAAAAACTGGAAGCTGATTGGTTTCTATGCAGAACTCCACCAGATTATGCACTCTCCAGTTTTAATAAATCAACCCCTCAGTGTCTTCTGTGAGACCAGGAAGTGAAGGGGGCGGTGCTGCAGCTGAGACAGTGCTGAAGCGGTGACAGAAGTCAGGTAAGTGTTTAGGGATGGGCATGGGTAGAACAGGTAGTAGGGAGTTTGTTTGTTTTTTACCTTAATGCAGGTAATGCATGAATAAATAAAAATTTTAATTTTTTCACAAAGTAGTCATTTTAACAACCTATTTCTCCACACAACATGAACAAACTTACACCACAAAATGCATTCTGCTACTCTTCCTAAGTATGGGGATAACTTCCTAAGTATATGACCTTTTTACTGCATAGCTATATATAGAGACTCAAAATTTAAGGAGCACCTTAACCACTTCCCTACTGCACTGTATCCGAAAGACGGCTACAGCGCAGCTCTCCAGTTCTGGGAGGGTGTCCGTAAATGTCCTCCCAGAACCACGCCTCCCATGAGCCCCCTGGGCCATGCTTCGGTTGCGCTCCTTTGGACACAACTTATCACAGATCGTGGTAAAGGGCCAATCACAGGGACCCTTACCATGTGATCAGCTGTGTCCAATCACAGTTGATCACATGTAAAAAGACTTGCTGGTTATGAGCAGACCTTTGCTCACACGCTGTGTTTGTGTGAGGAAAGCAGTGTCGATAACTAGCAAGGCTATCAGCAGACTGTTTACACTGATAGTCAGGGGACTGATTATCAGTGCAACCCCATCAGTGTCAATCAGTGTCCATCAGCGCCTATCAGTGCCCATCAGGGCAGCCTCATCATTGCCACCTCATCAGTGCCCATCAGGGCAGCTTATCAGTGCCCATCAGTGCAGCCTCATCAGTGCTTAAAAAGTGTAGCTTCATCAGCGCACATCAGTAAAGAAGAAAAATTACTTATTTGCAAAACTTTATTACAGAAACCAGGAAAAACGTGTAAAAACCTTTGGTCTTTTATCGTTTGTTTAAAAAAAAAACAGTGAGGGGCGTGGCTTGACCACGGTGATGATGGCTGCCTTTGCTGAGGCAATTGCTGAGCTCCCGCCGACAGGGATAGAATCCTGACTATCAGGGATGGTTATTGAATGCCTAGACACCCGAAAAACAATGGTAACATCCTGCAGAGCCTCCTCAACATCCCAATTACGTTCGCCCTGCATTTTACACGATCGAACACCCCCTACCGTCCCGGAGATGTTCAGATCTCAGGTGGGTAATATGGCGCCGGCTCCTGCTGAGGATTCTCAGCGTCAAGTGACAGGCACTAGTAACACGGCTTTCTCCTCACAACCTGAACACAAAGAATGCTGAGGGAGTTATAGTGCTTACTCCACACCAACAACCAAGCCTAAATGATCTCAGGTCGGTGGCAGCAGACATTAAAACCACTTCAATACCCACCTATAGTAAAATGACGTCCTCTACTTTGTGGGGTGATATCTGAATGATGCTTGCAGCTAGATGCATCATTCAGATATCATTCTTTTCAGCCGCCGATCCTGTGCACGATAAGAACAATCATAGCGGCAGTGCCACCGCTTGATCGTTCTTATAGGCGACGGGAGGGGATGCCCCCCCTCCCGCTGCCATCCGGTACTTCTCCGGGCTCTCCCGTGCCATCTGGGACCCTGAGAATGAATCGTCCGGCGCCGGATGTTGACGATAGAGATGACTGGTGAACAGATGGTCACCAGTCATCTCTATGACCGTGGGAGGCCCGGGCGCGTCGTTATGACGTCACGCCCGGGTACCCGGAAATAACCGAAGCCGCAATCGCGGCTGTCAGCATGAGACCGGTGAAATTTTTTTTTCCGATCTCATGCTTTCCAGCCTAGAGGAGAGATGTGGGGTCTTATTGACCCCACATCTCTCCATATAGAGGACCTGCCACATAGATTCCTATTACAAGGGATGTTTACATTCCTTGTAATAAGAATAAAAGTAATAAAAAAAAAAAAGTTAAAAAAAGTGTAAAAATAAAAAAAATGAAGTAAAAAAAAATTTAAATAATAAAAAAAAAAATTAAAACGCCTCTGTCCCCGGTAGCTCGCGCTCAGAAGCGAACGCACAGGTAAGTCCCGTCCACATATGTAAACACCGCTCAAACCACACATGTGAGGTATCGCCGCATGCGTTAGCGCGTGTGCAACAATTCTAGCACTGGACCTCCTCTGTAACTCTAAACTGGTAACCTGTAAAAAATTTTAAAGCGTCGCCTATGGAGATTTTTAAGTAATGAAGTTTGGCGCCATTCCATGATTGTGCGCAATATTAAAGCGTGATATGTTAGGTATCTATTTACTCGGCGTAACATCGTCTTTCACATTATACAAAAAAATTGGGCTGACTTTACTGTTTTGTTTTTTAATTCATGAAACCGTTTTTTTTCCAAAAAAAGGCGTTTGAAAAATTATTGCGCAAATACCGTGTGAGATAAAGTTGCAATGACCGCCATTTTATTCCCTAGGTTGTCTGCTAAAAAAACATATATAATGTTTGGGGGTTCTGAGTAATTTTCTAGCAAAAAAATGATGATTTTTACATGAAGTAGAGAAGTGCCAGAATAGGCCCGGTATTGAAGCGGTAAGGACACCTTGAAAGCTGCCATTACAGAACTGAGAATCGATATCCAGGCTATTACAGGCAGAGTACAGGCAGTTGAAAAAACAACGGCTTTACATTCCTCAGCAATCAGTAAGACCCACCTTACTGTGGACACTCACGCACGGCAACTCAGGGATATGAACCGACACCTAGAGGATTTGGATAACCGTGGCAGACTTCACTACGTTCGCTTAAGAGGTCTGCCAGAAAGCGTGGACGATGAACACCTTCAAGAAGAAGTTAATTGCATTTTCAACGGTATACTGAACAGACCGACAGGAACACTGATTATCATGGAGTGACTTCATAGAGCCCTACGGAAAAGACACAGAACTGCCTAGAGATGTGGTATGCTGTATTGTGGATTACCAACTCAAAGAGGAGATATTGAGAAGAGCGCGCGCTGTGGCGCCATTATTACACCAGGGAAAAGAGCTCCGCTTATTCCAAGACCTCTCCAGCATCACTTTACAGTGCAGGAGAGAACTGAAGCCCCTTCTGGAATTTCTTCGTTCCAAAGGCATAGTATACCGCTGGAAGTTCCTTTTTGGTCTAGGGGCATCAACACAAGGGCGCTTGGCTCTCTTTAGAATGCCTGAAGACCTCCCCCATTTCTGCGAAACACTTAACATCCCACTCATGGAGGTACCAGACTGGTACGCAGAATTCCGCCCCTCTCAGATCCCCAAGCTCCACACCAGAACCGAACCGATGGAGACCCAGGAAGTCCACTACCGCAGACACTGTTCCCCATCAACACCGAGGACACACCATCAATTGGTCACAACACTTGTCACTCTTATAAATATCGGCTTCCATCTTGGTAGATCACACCCTCAGACGAAGTCAGGAAGTGATGAAACGCGTCAGTGACGTGATCTACCGGAAGTGACGTGTGCGCTCCACGGGCCGAGAGAGAACCAGGAAGCATACCGCTGCTATACACAGTGGACGTTTTCTTTCATCTTCCCGGCGACCGGGGCATCACACAGGCACCGTGCACTTTATACTTGCTTCCATACTATTGTTTTTTGGTACGCATATTTTGTTAAGGGGGAAATTGCGGATGAAATAAAAGTTTTAAGCAATATTACGCTGTTGGCATTCCATTCCTCCCATATGGTACTTTTGGAGCGCCAGTGAGCGTGACTGACACCTGGTGGACGTATTCATTGGAGCGCTGGAGAAATGTTGTTATGGTCCAAGGTGTACCATTGCTGTATCTCTGATGAGTGCATCCCCATAGGGGTAGTTCCCCTCACGCGGTGAAATACATGGTGGAATGCCCTTTTACAGAACACAGCGAAAGCTACAACAAACCTCCTCCGCTACATGGTGTTTAATGCATGGATTGTATTTGATAGCTTATGTTTGTGAAACAGTTTGGACATGAAGCGCTGCTGCAATATTTGAAAAGACTTTGATTTAGGACTTTTTGATCGTTGCTATTTATACATCCTATATGTTTTATTTTAAGTAGCTGCTTCTCAATTTTAATTTTTAATTTTTAATTTATCACATTATTACCACGGGGATTTCTGAGTCCAGGGCGCAAAATGATGTTTTGCTAGGTGGACACATCTTGTATATTTTATAGAAAACATCCTTTCTTTCATATCGGTTCCATTTAACTATCTGCGTCCTGTAATCTATTTTTATCCACACACCACTGACATGACCCGGTAACACCTTATTTCAGGTGTGCACTATACTTGGATTGGCAAGCAGGCCTCGCCAATCACCGGGAAATTGCCTATATACCCACTCTCCATCACCTTCAATTACCAAAGACCAGCGTACTTTAACCTTTTACCTGAAAAACATTTTGCTTCTTTTACCCAAATCCCTTTAAATATACTCACCTCCTAGTTTACCTCCATCCTGATGCATATTCAGAGATCCCTTCTATCCCAACTGCCAGTTCACGACACAATAGCTTTATTCTCTCAAGTTATCCCATTCCCATACTGATTATTGCCGGTCTCAGACAGTCAAATAAACATTTAGGTACGTTCAAACCCATACAATGTCCTCTACCAAGAATGACGCTCACCCTAAGACCAATCACAAAGCCACAGCTAAAATAGTCTCGCTAAATGCTAAAGGCCTTAACCTACCTGAAAAACTATTGCAAGCCCACTTATCCATGCATAAAATAAAAGCGGACATTATATTCTTTCAAGAAATACACTTCAAAACTGATAATATACCCAAACTCTCAAACCAACATTACCCAACAGCAATACACGCCACGACTAAGGACTGCAAAACAAAAGGGGTGTCTATTATTTTCTCGAAAAATTGTCCATTTCAAATTACAGATTCACTAATTGATGAAGGAGGCTGCTACCTGTTCATTAAAGGCACCCTTTTTGACCAACGTTTAACCTTGGCTAATATTTATGCTCCTAATGTCAAGCAAATTCCCTTTTTTTAAAATACAATGCAAACACTCGCATCCTTTCAAGATGGTATCGTGATCGTAGGAGGAGATTTTAATGTTCCTTTGAATCCTATTCAGGACACCTCCTCGGGCTCATCTAACTTAACATTTAAGGCACTACGTGCGATTAAGAAATGCCTCCAAGGCTTAACACTACATGATTCATGGCGCACAATGAGTCCTACAACCAAAGATTACACCTTTTACTGTACTCCACATGGCAGCTATTCCAGACTTGACTATATCTTCCTAACACAGAGAGACCTTCCCATGCTCATGTATGGGGGTGCTGAGAGGCTGAGCGAGGTATCAGTCCAGGCACCTGGTGGATCCTGACTTCATTGTCGTGATGACGTGGTGCCTGGACTTACAACCGTGAAATCAGCAGAGGGCGAACTTCAGCCGGCTCTCTGCTGAAAATGGGCCCCAGGAGTGCAAAATGAACTTCACTCCTTTGATCCATAGGACAAGTCCAGCCAAATGAGCTTTGGCTGGACTTCTTCTTTAAGGCTTGCAAGGGGAATAAGCTACACATTTGATTTCCTGACTACCTATCATATTTTTGGATTCTCGGAAGTGCCAGAACAATAGAAACACCCACAATTACCACATTTTGGAAAGTAGACAACCCATAGTATTTTCTAAGAAGCATGGTGAGTCTTCTGAAGATTTAATTTTTTGCTAAAAGTCTTTTGTAAAATGAGGAAAGAAAATTAAATATTTTATTGAGCATTTTGTAACTTGGAAGAAATTTCTAAAACACAACATGGGTATACATAGAATTACACCCCAAAACACATTCTGCTATTCCTCTGGAGTATGAGTATGAGAATACTATGTGTGAGACTTTTTTGCTGCCTATTCTCAGAGAGGCTCATAATCCAACAAGCACCTTTAGGCCTTTAACCACTTAAGGACCGTAAGGATTTACCCCCTTAATGACCAGGCCATTTTTGCAATAAGGCACTGCGTCACTTTAACTGACAATTGCGCGGTCGTACGACATTATACTCAGACAAAATGTATGTCCTTTTTTTCCCCACAAATAGAGCTTTCTTTTGGTGGTATTTGATCACCTCTGCATTTTTTATTTTTTGCTCTATAAACAAAAAAAGAGCGACAATTTTGAAGAAAAAAACAATATTTTTAACTTTTTGCTTTGATAAATATCCAAATAGCCAAATATCTTCATGCTTATTATTCTTATTTTTATTCTTCCCTCCCCCTGCTCTCCTTCCAGATCATCCACGTCTTTTGGGCCCCAGTGCATGTGTCAGCCTGCTGCTGGTCTGAACCTCGGAACCCAGTGGGGCTTTAGGGTGTGAGGAAGGGGACATTCCTCTTCTCTCCTCCCTCCATACTACTTCTTTTATTTACATTGACCATTACCCGGTGGATGGGATTTGCGGGAGACCCCTCGCCTTTATTACTCCTCACTTTTTAAAGATTGTTTGGATGCATTAATGTACTTTCTTAGCCACTATGATGTAAGTATTGCCATGTATGCTTTATTTGATTAATATGAAGCATTATTTGTCAGGACCTATTGGCTGATGATTGTATATTAAAATCTCATAGACACTGTACTTCCTATGAAAATCCCTGATGAAGGAGACTACAGTCCATCCCTGAAACGTTGTTGGGTTTAGGGTTGTGTATTATGTCTTTCTGCTAAACGTTTGTACCATACTATGCATCCTTTCATATGTGCTTATTCTTTATTTATTATGTGTTTTCTTCATGTACAATAAACTTTATACTTTTTTTATATATTTTTTGTTATGGTAGTGCCTTTAAAGTTCCACCCCTAGGGGGTTCCTCCATTTCCGTATCTATTTGGGATGTGGCACACCTTCGCTGCAGGCAGTTTTGTTTTTTTTGTTTTTCTGAAAAAAGGATATCCAAAGAAATTTCTTCATCAGTTTAGGCTAATATGTATTCTTCTACATATTTTTGGTAAAAAAAAAAATCCAATAAGCGTATATTGATTGGTTTGCACAAAAGTTATAGTGTCTACAAAATAAGGGATAGATTTATAGCATTTTTAGTATTAATTTTTTTTTACTGGTAATGGCGGTGATCAGCGATTTTTAGTTAGACTGCGACATTACAGCGAACAGATCAGATACTTTTGACACTTTTTTGGAACCATTGACATTTATACAGTGATCAGTGCTAAAAATAGCCACTGATTACTGTATAAATGTCACTGCTAGGGAAGGGATTAACACTAGGGGTGATCAAGGAGTTAAGTGTTCCCTAGGGAGGTGTTTCTAACTGTGGGGAGAGTGGACTGACTGGGATTAGAGACAGATCGCTGTTCCTGATCACTAGGAACAGCAGATCTCTCTACTTCCGGGAATCTGTTTGTTTACATTGATAGAGCCCCGTTCTGTCTCTCTGAGGAGCGATCGCAAGTGGCCAGCAGCCACGCACATCGGCACTGGCGTTGCGCCTCCGGCATGCACGCATGCACCCTATAGCTCTTTAAGCGGCTGATGTACAATGACGCCGATTCGCGCAGCTGTGCCAACCTGCTGCAGTACAACTGCGGCGGCTGGTTGGCAAGTAGTTAAGGGACATTCATTACTTATCTAATTTCCTGACTAACTATCACATTTTGGAGTCTTTGGAGTGCCAGGACAGTAGAATCACCCACAAAATTACCACATTTTAGAAAGCAGACACTCTAAGGTATTTTCTAAGAGGCATAGTGACTATTTTGAAAATTTGGTTTGTTTGTCACAAGTTTTTAGAAAATGAAGAAAATGTAAATGTATTTTTAAAAACAAAGTTGTCAATAAATAGGTTATTCTACTACTCAACTAATAAGATATATCTAAAACACATGGTATACACTGGTACTAGGTAACACTTCTACTGTTGCTGATGGTGATTAAGCCACTGGTACTGTTAACACTGGTACTCGGTGATACTAGTATTGGTGATGATCAGGAGACTGGTGCTTGGTTACTTTGGTACTGGTGCTGGCAGTGATCAGGAAAGTGGTGCTGGATTATGATGGTTCTAGATGATACTGCTACTAATGCTGGCAGCAAGCAGGAGACTTTTGCTGGGTTATGCTGGTACTAACTGATACAACAGCCATCGGGAGGTCGTTGCTGGCTTAGGCTGGTTTTGGGTGACACTGTTACTGATGGGAATGAGGACACTGGTGCTGGCTTACACTGGTGACACTGGTGCTGAGTTATGCTGGTACTAGGTGAGACTGCTGGCTTACACTGATACTAAGTAGCAAAGGTACTGTCAGTGATCAGGAGACTGGTGAATTACTTTTTTTTTACTAAAAATACTTGTATTAATGCACATTGACATGCACACAAAGTTGGATTTGGATAACCTATAACACTGCCAGAATTGCTTATAATGGTCAGGCAAATTTTCTATTGTTTTGCATATGCCTATACCCTATACTTGTGTTTAGGATAGTACTGACGGGGGGCGTGGATTGATGGTGGAGCAAGCGGCCGCATAGATACACCGCTCCGGCTCTTAACTGCCATCCTACAGGCATCCTGCGTCCTATCTCCTCACCGAAGGGCTCTAATTGTTCCCCACAGTGGTGGGCACCCGACAGGCTGGCAAACATGGTGAAATATGGGCCGGCTTGGGCCCCATTCACGTCGGACCGGCTGGCGGGATTCCGGAGGTAAGATGGCGCCGGGACACAGGCTCCTCAGAAAGCCACGCAGCAGACATCCTCCCCTGATGACCGGAGCTCTGCTAGTGGGGTGGGTGCTTCTACTCCAGCCATATTACACACACAAATAGATTCCCAGCAACTGCATGACTCCCAATTAGCACAGGACCCCCAACACTTTGCTGACAATGACCCAGAGGAGGCTTCTCCCTCTTCTGAGCCTACCTTAGCCGCCATTATGCTGGCTATACAAGACTGCAAAGCCTCACTCACTACTCAAATAGCCTCTATAAGGATGGACTTTTCTCTCCTGAAACAGGACGTTCAGAATCTCCGTGACAGGGCTGGGGACATGGAGGAACGCATTAGCTCCTTAGAGGACACCATGCACCCCCTCTCTGTTAAAGTGCGTGATAATACTGGGGAAATGGCTGCCCTCCGCGCTAAAATTGATGATTTGGAGAATCGTTCCAGAAGGAACAATCTTCGCTTTGTGGGATTCCCTGAGCGCTCAGAGGGCACGCACCCTGAAAAATTTCTTTACTCCTGGTTAAGGGACATTTTTGGCACAGATGCATTGAAAGGGCACACTATACCCCTCCACGTCCTCCCCCAGAAGGAGCACCACCGTGCTCAATTATAGCACATATTCTCAATTTTCAAGATAAGGTGGCTATCCTGCGTATTGCAAGAGAAAAAGGTCCGCTTAAGTATAATGGCAATTAGAACAGCAACTGGAGTGCAGGGGTTTAAGAGAAGCAATGGGGAGGATAGGATAGCGTTGTTCGCAGATGACGTGCTATTATTCTTGGGAGACACTGGCCCATCATTAGAAAAAGCGATGCAGCTGGTGGAAAGGTTTGGTAACCTATCAGGACTGGTAGTAAATTGGGGTAAGTCCACGCTTCTACCCATAAATTCAACTGTCAGTGTCCCAATTGGCTGTACGCCTCGGCTAAAAATGGCCGTGAAAATGAGGTATCTGGGAATAACGGTATCTAGTGATCCCCATCACTACATTGATGATAACTTGGCCCCCCTGCTGGAAAAATTTTAAAAAAAAAGCGATATCTGGGGAAAATTACCCCTATCAATGGCAGGTAGAATTAACCTAATTAAAATGATATGGTTACCACAGCTTCTGCACGTACTCCATAATTCCCCAGTCTGGATTGGGAAGAAATGGTTTCTAAAAATTAATACCTTGTTCAGAGAACTAATCTGGAGGAAAGGGCAGGCAAGGATCAGCTTGCAGACACTACAGCGTCCTACCAGGGAGGGGGGACTGGCAGTCCCCCAACCATACAACTACTTCCTGGCCGCCCAGCTGCAACATATAAGGGGATGCGAGACCAGGGGTTGGAAAGACACTAGCGGTGAAATCATGCTACAAAATTGCCCACACAAGACTCTGATAGAGGCACTGGAGGCCGGGTCATTACAGGACGGGCCTCCAACAAGTAGACTAGTAAACAAAGTTTGGCAGTCGAATAAACAGATTATGGATTATAGAGGGTTCACAGAATTTTCACCCATATGGCAAAACAAATTCTTGCAGGAACTAATGACCCTGGGGAAAAATAGGTTCTGGGAACTTAAAGGAATTAGTAGGCTGTCTCAACTATATGGAGACAACAACATGTTAAAATCCTTTATTGAGCTCAGGACTGAATATGGGATCCCCCAAAAAACATTCTACTATTACCTACAGGTTAGGCACGCCTTGGATAGCCAATTCAGGAATTGCCTACCTGTGTGGTGCAAGGTTTCTCTCCTTGAAAGCATTGCCAAAACAAATAGCGCCAAGGGCCTGATAGCAAAGACATATGGGCAGCTGGTCGAAAAGCTACTTATTCCTCAGTCGTCTATGAGAGTCAGGGCAGGGTGGGAGATAGATGTGGGGGAGATTACAGATCACCAGTGGGCGAACATATTGGAGTACTGCCCGTTGGTGTCTGTTTCTCCATCGCAACAGGCCTCGCACCTTCTTTTACTACATAGAGTCTATTACACCCCAAAAAGATTACATAAATTTGGTAGTAGGTTAGATGATAAATGCCCCAGGTGCTTGGATACAGGAGATCTTATCCATATGATGTGGAGATGTCCAAAACTAGCAAGGTACTGGAGAGAGATAATCAAGATCATAGAAACTAGATGGAAAATTAAACTAGTATTGGAGGCCAGGGTATGTATCCTTGGCCTGATAAGTGAAAATATAGGGTCTACCAGTACTAACATCGCCGTGTGGAGATGCCTCTATCAAGCTAGGAAGAGGATAGCTCAGTCCTGGCTTTCTGCTATACCCCCAACTCCGGAAGACTGGGTCGAAGCAATGAATAAATTGGTGTGGGCAGAAAAGACTACATATATTAGAAGGGGCAGCCTAGGCAAATTCGTAAAGATATGGAGCCCATGGCTAGACTGGCTTGGTGTTCCCCCTTAAAAATTTAGAGGAAGCTAGATGATAAACTGCACTGATGTGAATGCGGAAATAGAATAGGAAACACTTGATGGATTTAAGATACCCCGGGTATCCCTACTATTTGGGGGAGGAGGGGGGAGGGTGACTTCGGGTGGGCCATGGGAGGGAGGGAGAGAGGTGGACGATAGGGGTGGGGAGGGTTGGGGAATAGAGGGGGGGAGAAAAAAGGTTGAAAACTAATGTAACTGGGGTTTTTTTACTTAGTCATGAGAGTGCTTACTAAGTTATCAATTTAAATAATTTTTGTAAAACTGCATGTTTTGGGCTTGTGTGCCGTACACCAAAATTAACTAAGAAAAATACAAAATCAGAAGGGGAAAGTGTATACCACAATGATGTGAACTGGTGAAGGCGTCAGTTAAATTAACGTTAATCTGATTTAGCCCTCTAGTGACTTTCGCTGAAGTGGTAAGAAAAAAAAAAAAAAGTGTAATGGCAATAACATATCAATCTATCCTGACTTCCCAGCTGAAGTTCAACGCCAACGTATCTCCTTCTCAGCAGTGAAGAATCGCCTACGTGAAGAGGGACTGAAATACGCCATGCTTTCTGCCGCCAAGCTTCGCATCATACGCGACGGTAAAGCTCACTTTTACACCAGTCCTAAAGACGCCATGGCTTGGCTGAATGATCGCTACGGACCTGCAACCAGACGCAGAGATAACTGATAGCAAGCTCATTGATTCCTTTGCTGCCTTCCATCTTGATACAGCTCTGAAGTCTTCTATCCTCAATGTGCCTGACCCATATTATGGAGGTCACCCACCTTTATTAAGTGGACTGCAAGTCCCATAATAACATATGTCTTTTTACATGCGTTTTTAAGGCGCATAACTTCAACTTCCTTTTTTACCAGGCCCTTCTCAAACAACCGGAGTTTATTATCATTCTTTTTTTTTCTTTGATTGGCCTATTGTTTTTCTCTATCATAAAGAAGGCCTGCAAGATTCCTGAACTCCTACATACCTGCAGAGATGTATATCTTGGATCGGGACACATTCAATTTTTCTTTTTTTCGGTTGAGAGCCACACCGGACTCCACATTACCCCCACACCGGTTAGTGGCGTGGCAACGGAATAGTTGGACCCTCGATAACGTTCCCCTTTTCTTGGTTACGGGGTAAGAGAGGTTCTTTGAGGTTTAGGGATCCAAGGCTCGCTAAGTTGGGGATGGCCGTGCGGGGTGGGGGATACGGGTTTTTCACACAATTTTCTTTTTTGGTTCCTTTTTTTTTTTCCTTTTTTTCCCTTTTTTCATTTTTTTTAATTGCTGCTCAGAGCAGCTTATTGGTATTCTCTGCTTTATCGGTTAACGGTACAAACCTCTGTAAAAATAGATATTTGCAATACAATATGGATGTAATTGAATCGGGGTGGACTGGGACGGCCTGTGAGGTATTAGAGGTGAAAGCATTTACATGTCTATGTGATTATAGTATAAAGTCTCATTTCTCTTATCCTCCCACTCTCTCTCCCCCTTCCTCCTCGTATTCCCCCCTTTTCTGTTTTTCTAATTCACCCACTTATTCACCTTTTTGCTGTTCTTTTTGAGTTATCACGTTTACATGTTGTTCTCTTGTCACACTTTTAATTGTTACACATTACCCCCCATACTTGTCTCTTACAGGTTGGGCAGCGCATCACCCCTTTTTTTTCCCCCCTCCCCCTATGGGGTCACACACTTCACCCATCCATCCTCATCCCCCACACCGACCTAACCTGGAGGGTCACCTGTGTGGTTGGCGCCGCTGAGATACACCCCCTCAGCTTCGGACCCCGGCACACGGGCTGGCGTGGCATGTGGGGCCGTGACGCCTCCGTGCGTACGTGTTGCGAGTCCATGTTTCCGGTGAGAAAATAACATCTTGTCCTGTTCCACCATTACCCATTTATTTTTTATCTTTTATTTTCTACTTTTTATTCTTTTTTTATTCTTTATTTTTTTACATTTTATTTATTTTTATTATTTTTATTTTTATATTTTATTTTTTATTTATTATTTTTATTTATACTTATGACTGCTATCTTTTCAACATATAGATGATACAACGGTTACGCTCCTGATGAGGGGCTATAAGGCCCCGAAACGACGTAGAGCTCAGATCCACCGTTTTGTATACATAATGATTCATCACAAACGTATGAACGTTCCTACCTACTGTATGTCATTTTTTGCAATAATAATTCTTGTCGAATCTTATACAATGTTTAAATGTTTTTAATCATTATTATTGAGCTATGTGCCAGCATATATAGAGCTTTGTGCCTTAATATGTATGTAATGATATGTAATTTTGCAATTTTTGTACTATCTCAAGAATAAATCGCATTTCTTTTCAATTTACATTCTTGCCCCCTTGTGCCTCATTCAAAGTCCCGCATCTGTTCTCTCTTACTTATGCATAGAGCCGGGATGGAGGAGGGGTATTGGGCGGCCCCACTGTCCTCACGCAAAGTCCCAACTAGTATTTTGTCACAATTACCAATAGTATAAAGTCTATCTTACAAAGACCAGGTCCATGAAAATAGTGTCCTGGAACACTAAAGGTATGAATGCACCTCAAAAAAGGTCCCTAGTCTTTTCAGTCCTAAAAAAATACAGTCCCTGTATCATTTGCCTCCAAGAAACTCACCTGACTGATACTAGGGTGAGGGCCTTTAAGCGTTCATGGCTGGCCTAATGTTATCATGCTACCCACACAAACTACTCTAGGGGGGTTTCTATTTTATTGGCTAAATCCCTTCCAGCTGAAACTATACAAGTCAAGACAGACCCAAATCGGAGATTTGTTATACTCATCCTTCAAATTTCTTCTGTGACACTCACTCTGGTAAACATTTACATTCCTCCCCCATTTTCGGTGGAAATGCTGTCCAAATTGTCACTTCAATTGTTGAACAGACCCCCTGGACCTTTACTTTACGTGAGTGATTTTAATGCTGTACTGGATCCAGCCATGGACCGCTTGGGGGGCAGGGGTAGATCCTTTCCCTCCCTTCTAGACTGGATGCAGGTTTATGACCTTACCGAACTCTGGCGCTGGAAACACCCAGACGATAACCAATTTTCTTGTCATTCGGACTCCTTCCGCACCATGTCTCGGATTGATATGGTCTTTGCCCCTACGGACACCCTTCCCCTTGTCTCTGCAGTTTCATACTTACCCAGAGATGTTTCAGACTATGCTCCTCTTTCTGTGGACCTCGCCATCCCTCCAGGCACAGGCCCGGCCATTTGGCGGCTAAATTCTTACTGGCTGGAGGACGAGGTGGTACAAGAAACATGTAGGAAAGGTATTGTGGAATACTGGAGAGACAATGTGGGAACAGCGGACCCCTCTGTAGAATGGGAAGCCTTTAAAGCCACACTGAGGGGCACTTTCATGTCCATCACTGGGGTTATGAGAAAAAAATAACCAGCAGCTTACTGCAGGACTAGAGACCGCCATGGTGCGGGCCGAGTCTGTCTACGCCACTGATCCGGCCCCTGACAAGAAAGAGGCATGGCTACAGAAGCGTAGGGAATATGAGATTCATTTACTAGACCTTACACAAAAACGACTATTACACACCACACAGAAAGCATTTGAACACGGTAACAAAGCTGGATGTCTCCTGGCATATTTGACACGACCCGACCGCCCTCCTGTATCTATCCCACGTATCCAGACCATACAAGGCCAAATTAGTGATGTTCCTGGAGATATTATGGACGCTTTTCTAAACTTTTACAAAAAACTATATACATCCAGGGCTGAGTACACTGAAACCCAGCTAAATGACTACCTCGCTGACATATCCCTCCCCTCCCTATCTTCCGAGAGGAGGGATGAGTTGGAGGCACCCATCTCGGTTGAAGAGATTGTCGCAGCCATTTCACAAATGCCAACCCATAAAACTCCTGGGCTGGATGGTTATCCCACCGAATGGTATACACAGTTTAGGGATTTGCTATGCCCGCTTCTATTGCGTACATATAATAAAGCTTTAGACACTGGGGTCCTCCCCCCCACTATGCGAGAGGCCTTGATCATACTTCTGCTGAAACCCGGCAAGGATCCACCTAAATGTGAATCATACCGCCCAATATCCCTCATAAATGTGGATGTTAAGATCCTGGCTAAAGTGCTTGCAAATCGTTTAAATAAGGTAGTCACTACCCTAGTCAATAGTGACCAAGGGGGCTTTATACCGGGGAGATCCACCAGAATGAATATTCGTAGATTATTCCACAATCTGCAATATCCACATGATTGCCCTCCTACATGTGCCATATTATCCTTGGATACTTGCAAAGCATTTGACAGTGTGGAATGGCCGTATCTTTTTCGGGTGTTGCAGCTGTATGGTTTTGGCCCTCGTGTGGTGGCATGGATAAGACTCCTTTATGCTTCCCCCCAGGCCCGGGTTCGGGTTAATTCCTCGGTCACTGAGATATTCTCAATCACTAGGGGTACAAGGCAGGGATGCCCGCTGTCCCCGCTCCTATTCGCCCTGGCCATGGAGCCGCTAGCGGCACAAATTCATTCCTCCCCATCTATTAAAGGCCTTCCTATTGCTACCATAGAGGAGCGAATTTCGCTCTATGCTGATGACACACTGGTGTATCTGGAAGATACCAACGGGTCACTTCAGTCTCTGCTGGCCGAAAGCAATATATTCAGAGATTTCTCCGGATTCCGGGTGAACTGGGACAAATCGAGTCTTTTCCCCCTGGATTCAGCAGCGATTCCCCAGATTCATTCGGATTCCAAACTGCAGGTGGTGTCCTCTTTTCGATACCTCGGGGTCCTGGTACAGTCACCCTTATCCACTTATATTACTAATAATTTAGATCCCTTATTGAGTCGCTTCCTAAATCTATTTTTAAACGTATAGACACAATCTGTACAACGTTCCTGTGGAGTGGGGGATCACCTAGAGTGGCACTTGAGACGCTAAGGCTGCCGTCTCACATGACAGGCTTGACGTTTCCAAATTTTTTTCTTTATTATTTAGCATCACAACTGGTGCATATTCATGACTGGTTACATCCAGCCTCGGCAAATGCATGTACCACCACTGAAAGAACCACTGCGACTTCCATTGAAACTCTCCACAATATCATTTATAGGGGCAGGGTCCCAAATCGACCAGGCACCTCCATGCTGGCTACTTCACTTTCAATCTTCGATACATAGTCACAAAAATTTCCTGACATACCTGGTCAGCATCCCCAAATAATCCTCTGTGGTTTAACCCTACTCTGCAGGAACTATACTCTTTGCCCGACACCAAGCATTGGTACTCCAAGGGGGTAAAATATTTATGCCATCTATACAATGACCAAGGCTTCAACTCTTTTCACCAACTGAGACTTGACTTTGACTTACCACGCTCCTACCTGTTCTACTATTACCAGCTTAGACATGCTATCCGAGCTCAGTTTGGCTCCCTAAATGATCCCACTAACTTGCCCCCACTGGAAAGACTGCTGAGACAACCTGATCCTAATAAACTTGTCTCTGCCTACTATGCTGCCCTAATGACAGATAACCCCAGATTTAGTAAAGCACAGGAAAAATGGGCATCCATGGACATTTCACTTACGGAGGAGGACTGGACTGAATTTGGAGACACATACAAAAACACGGTTATTTCATCTAAGGACCGGGTTATACAGATCAAGATTTTCCACCAATCTCACCTTACCCCGGTTAGGCTGTGTAAAATGGGGTTGAAGCCCACTGCTGAATGTTTCCGGGGTTGTGGAAGAGACGCTGATTTCCTGCACTGCTTCTGGACTTGTCCAGTGGTTCAGGACTTTTGGGAGGAGGTGGGTTCTTTCATTTCCTCTACTCTAGGCCTCCCTAACATTATTCACCCCAAGAATGGTTTACTAGGGGTCTTTGGTGATTTACAGATATCATCACAGGTTAAGAGACTATTACGTATCCTTTATTTTTATGTCAGAAAGGCTATACTGTTATCTTGGAAAGGTATACAAACACCTTTGAAATCTCTATGGCTAAAATTAATTAATGACGTCATACCACTGTATAGACTTACCTTTGAACTCAGGAAACGAAAAAAAAAAATATGGGACAGGTGGCTGGCTAGCCCCATGACCCTCTCTCTATAATGCATACTCAATTTGGACCACTTACAGGCCGTGCCAGGAGATGCACCATATATGCAAATTACTTATATTGCTATACATCAACAGAATGCTTGTGTATGTACTTGTGCAATCAATCTCAGACCGATTTACCATTATTTGTCTGTTTTTTTTATCCACATATAAGCAATGTACTTGACAATGTATACTAATGCTTAACCGAGCTCTATTTAGTGACTGTTTGTTGTGCTTGTTTTTGTACAACTGGTTTGTATTAAAATCAATAAAAATATCTTTAAAAAAAAAAAAAAAAGGATAGTACTGGCATATACACTATATTACCAAAAGTATTAGGACACCCGCCTTTACACGCACATGAACTTTAATGTCATCCCAGTCTTAGTCCGTAGGGTTCAATATTGAGTTGGCCCACCTTTTGCAGCTATAACAGCTTCAACTCTTCTGGGAAGGCTGTCCACAAGGTTTAGGAGTGGGTCTATGGGAATGTTTCTTTTTTGTGTTTCTTTTTTGTCTTTTTTGTTTTTCTATGGGAATGTTTGACCATTCTTCCAGAAGTGCATTTGTGAGGTCAGTCACTGATGTGGATGAGAAGGCCTGGCTCGCAGTCTCTGCTTTAATTCACCCCAAAGGTGTCCTATCAGGTTGAGGTCAGGACACTGTGTAAGCCAGTCAAGTTCCTCCACCCCACACTCACTCATCCATGTGTAGCACCCTGATGTTTAGGCAGGGTTGCTATTAAATGTATTTGCCAAGCGATAGTTGCCTTGGCCAATTGTTAGGAGGTCAATTGATTTCACCCTAATTCTGGAATTGCTGCAATTCTCTTTTCTGTTGCTAGATGGCTGGGTATCTGGTGACATTAGATAAGACAAGGGCATTGCAAGGACAGATTAGGAATGAATGTGATGTCTTAGCCAATAGGCAAAGATTTTCTTGGGTCCCTTGGCCTCCTGGGAGAACCTATTTATTTGGGTGGAGTCAGGTGATCGAGGTTCTGTGCCACCTGGATGGCTGTCTGGGTGGACGTGTGTCATATTGCCCTGGGCTGCTAGGCCAGAAACCTAAGGCCTATACCAGGCGCATCTGGTTGCTAGGCTAGTTGAGAGCCTATTCAGAAGTAGTGCAGGGTTGGGACTGCAGTCTTGTAGTCCAACCAGAAGTAATGGTTCCGCCGGCTGGGGGAACCAGTCGAGGGTTGGAGGTAATGGAGAAGCTGTCGCCACAAAGGGTACATCCGCCTTATTACCAGAGATCATTGTGAGTAAGCTGAGGCCAATACCAGAGCAGACTTCTCGCCAGCCAGGGATCGTGAAGAAGTGGGAAAGCATCAGCAAGTGCCAAGTCAGGGACTCAGCGGGACAGCAGAGGTGACACTTGTGGAGTGCCAAGCCAGGGACCTAACGTGTCAGAATGGGTGAAGCTTGAGGAGGATACTGAGTGCTACCATGAAAGAGCTCAGGGGATCCACTGAAGTCTAATGAGAGAGACTGGGAGCTTGTTGAGTGAAGATCCACAGTGAGTGAGTGTGGGGTAAAGAGAACGGTTCGTGTTGCAGATGGTTGAATACTTTTACCGTTGGTAACAGCTACAAGATTGTTGTCATAGGAGACAGCGGTCCTACCTATACAGAAGTGGTGTCTGGCTGGAGGCCTACATCTGTATAGCTGTCTACCTATAGAAGTCTCGGAGTCTGCCAAGCAACATTGCCATCCCCAAACTTTTCCCACAAAGTTGGAAGCATGAAATTGTCCAAAATGTCTTGGCATGCTGATGCCATAAGGATTCTCTTCACTGGAACTAGACACACCCATACACACACTCCTAAACCTTGTGGGCAGTCTTCCCAGAAGAGTTGAAGCTGTTATAGCTGCAAAGGGTGGGCCAACTCAATATTGAACCCTACGGACTAAGACTGGGATGCCATTAAAGTCCATGTGCGTGTAAATGCAGGCGTCCCAATATTTATGGTAATATAGTGTACCTGAGTACAGCCATGCGCAATCATTCGTGTCTATGGGAGGCTAAATGCAGAACCTGAACTTTCCGGATGGGGGGGAAAGATGCCAGAATTTACAATGCATGGGCTCAGCTATCTATGAGTAAGAGCCTATGTCCACATACATTATAATAACATAAAATAAAACAAACAAAAAAGCCCCCCTAGAAGTTTAGTGAATTTACATTAATTAGGTTTTGGGGTATATATGTTAGGAAATCATAACTGTTATCGTTTGGTAGTTTTTTAAAATTCTAACTGTGTCACCACTATACTGCATATCCATTATTAGATAATAAATATGGGGCATTTTGCAAAATAGTGTAGGGACTGGCCACAAAGGGATGAGTGATGCAGTTGGCCAGCTTGAACAAAACATGCATACCAAAAATCCCTGTTTTTAACACGATTGCTAAAAATATGTAAGGGTGTACAGTATAGTAATGTTCGGAGCAATATTTGAGAACTGTATGTATTAATATGTGGTCACACCTCTCTAGCACCCACTGGCCTATCCTCACGTCAGCACACAATGGGTTAACTCCTAATGGGTTAACTCTTCTTCTTGAGCCCACAGGACCACCTCTTCCTAGCTAAATAAAAGACAACCCCTTCCCCACTGAAGAGTTCGATAACCTAGCCTGCGACAGGCCACCAGGGAGGGAGTCCTGTGCTGACGTGAGGATAGGCCAGGAAAGGAAAATTACGGTAAGTATTTGATAACAATTTTCCGTAATCCTGGCCCTACCTCATGACAGCATACAATGGGATACAACTAGCTGTACATGGGCGAGCGAACACATGAAAAGAAATATTGGCAACCAAAGAAAAGTTGCCAAAGACAAAAATAATTTATATGTCTCCAGGGCCGGACTGGCCTGCCGGGATACCGGGAGATTTCCCGGTAGGCCGCCTGAGTTGCTGCGGCTGCAGTGCTCCCCTCCTGCTCCTGTGTGTCACGGAGCTGGTTGTGTCTGTGTTCGGCGGCCGCGCTGTAACATGGTCCCGCCCCCCCCTATGGCTTGTGTGATAGTGGATAGAATCAGTGTTCCGCCTATCACACGAGCCGGTCTAGGGGGGCGGGACCATGTTACAGCGCGGTCGCCGAACACAGATACAGCCAGCTCCGTGACACACAGGAGCAGGAGAGAGGGACGGAGCAGGACAGAGAGAGGGATACTGTAGATGCCCGCCCGTACAGTCCGCCCTGTGTGCCTCAGCCTGTATAGGAGGATCGGCGGGGGGAGAGGAGGGGGGCCGCATATAGAGGAAATGAGCTTTCTATATTCCTCCATGCAGCCGCTGAATACTTGCAGGAGGGAGAGGAGGAGAATCAAGTATTCAGCGGCTGCATGGAGGAATATAGAAAGCTCATTTCCTCTATATGCGCCCCCCAGCCGATCCTCCTATCCAACTTCTTTTACTGGCCCCCCCAGTTCCTCTTGTGCTCCCCCCCATGCTCTCCTCCCCTCACCACACTCTCCAGCCCCCCCCCCACAATTCTCTCCACCCCTGTTTTTTCTGCCCCCCCCTGCTCTCCAGCTCTCCCCATCCTACTCTAGCCACCATCCCAGTGCTCTTCACTCCCCCAGTGCTCTCCACCCATGTTCTTTCTCCCCCCCCCCAGTGCTCTCCAGCTCTCCCCATCACTCTCCAGCCTCCACCCCAGTGCTCTCCGCCCCCCACAGTGCTCTCCAGCCCCCCATTCTCCGCACCCCTGTTTTCGGTCCCCCCGGTGCTCTCAAGCTCCACCCATCGCTTTCCAGCCCCCCCCGTGCTCTTTGCCCCCCGTGCTCTCCACCCCTGTTTTTTTTTGGCTCCCCCTCCAGTGCTCTCAAGCTTCCCCCCCAGCACTCTCCGCTCCCCACCCCTGTACTTTCCACTCCCCCTTGCATTTTGCCCCCACCCATGTGCTCTCCAACCCCCGCCAGTGCTCTCCAGTCCCCCGTGCTTTACACCCCTGTTCTTTCTGGCCCCCACTGGTGCTTTCAAGCTCCCCCCATTGCTCTCCACTCCCCCCTGCTCTTTATACCCCCCAGTGCTCTCCACCCCTGTTTTTCTGCCCCTCCCCCAGTACTCTTCGCCACCCCACACTCTTAGCCCCCACAGTGCTCCTCACCTCTGTTCTTTTTGGACCCCCAGTGCTCTCAAGTCCCCCCCCCCCAGCGCTCTCCGCTCCCCATCCCTGTGATCTCCACTCCCCCCTGCTCTTTGCCCCCACCTATGTGCTCTCCAACCCCGCCAGTACTCTCTGCTCCACCTTCTTTCCAGCTCCCACCCAGTGCTCTCCACTTCCCCAGGACCAGAGGACAGGCTGACTGGGGCTGGAAAATGAGGATGGCTGAAGGTGCAGGTGGCCAGGGACCACTCCATCTCACTGCAAACAGATCCTCTGGAAGGAGCACTGTCCCCATCCAAAACGAGAACAGACCCTGCCTGCTGTTGGCCATCATGGATATCCTGCTGGCATGCAAGGTACCGTACCGAGCATCAACAACACACCTTCCCACAGACAGGGACTGCTGACTGGGCCATGGGGCACAGGAGGGGCTGCAATGATGGGCACAGTGAAGCTGCATTCCTGGGCACAGTGAGACTGCATTCACGGGCACAGTGAGACTGCATTCACTGGCACAGTGAGACTGCATTTGATGGGCACAGTGAGGCTGCATTGATGGGCACAGTGAGGCTGCATTGATGGGCACAGTGAGACTGCAATGGTGGGCACAGTGAGGCTGCAATGGTGGTCACAGTGAGGCCACATTCATGGGCACAGTGAGACTGCATTCATGGGCAAAGTAAAGCTGCATTTGATGAGCACAGTGAGGCTGCATTTGATGAGCACAATGAGGCTGCATTGATGGGCACAGTGAGGCTGCATTGATGGGCACAGTGAGGCTGCATTGATGGGCACAGTGAGGCTGCATTTGATTGGTACTGATGAGGCTGCATTTGATGGGCTCTGGTGAGGCTGCATTTGATGGGCACTGGTGAGGCTGAATTGAGCTCCTGTATCATGTCTGCAGTCTCTGACCATCTCCTATATCATGTCTGCAGTCCCTGACCATCTCCTGTATCATGTCTGCAGTCTCTGACCATCTCTTGTATCATGTCTGCAGTCTCTGACCATCTCCTGTATCATGTCTGCAGTCTCTGAGGGAGTCTGCAGAGGAGTCAAGAGTGGGAGCACCGCCGGGATGGGGGTCATGGGAGAAGTCAGACAAGTGTGGACTGTGGAGAGTAGACTATAGGATAAAACCAGAGCCACCGAGCTGGAGCCGACTGACTGAGCCCTACACGGTGCACCTGAGAGGAGGTCAGTGACAGCACCGCTAGGCCAGTCTGAAGGGGGGGTCACTGATGTAAGGGGGGAGTGAATACGATAATGTAAGGGGGCACCGATATAAAGCACAGCCTTATATCAGTAACCCACCCCCCCTTACCTTAGTGTATTCTTTCTGCGGAAGGTGGTTTCCCCCCCCCTCCCACGTTCTGAGTTCCTGGGGTCCCCCTTGATGATTGATCACTTAAAACTTTTAACTGGAATTTGCTTATATAAAGCCCTATGTGATTTCATATCTGTCTTATCTATATATAATACACTCTTCAAATGTGCATTTTATGGTTTTCCCTTTCATGAACAAGAAATCAATGACGTTATGCTGTTGCGGTGGTATAATAATGCTGTGGGGCTGGTATGAAATTTTTTCCAGGGCTGGATGTTATTCCCAGTCCGGCCCTGTATGTCTCATCCCAAACTTTGCAGAACTTGCTGATTGCACACCTAGCCTGTAAAGTCGAATGAAGGGCTAGCTGTCTCACATACTGTATATCCTTTACTGAAATCAGGGCATAGCTGCCCAAAAAAGGCTGCCACTCCTCCGGTCGAAGGAGCTTGCACCTGTTCCCGAGCAGAAAGGCCTACTTACTGCATGCCAATCTAATCACCCTGGTAAACCAATAGAAGGATCACTCAAGAACCTGATGGCGAAAGTAAAAGATTGTCCACTTTCCTCACGTCTTTGACCTTTGCATGTACACTGTTAGCAACTTGTCCATGTGCAAGGACCTGAAGGCTTCCTGCTGTGTACTTAGTGACTTAATGTGAATGCTTGGAGGGACTGCCCCCAGATTTTCCTATAAACTGGATACCACTTTAGAATTGAGCTTTGGGAGGTGGACACAGTATCATTATTTTTGGTAAAAAGACACAAAAGGAATCTTTGCAGGAAAGTGCTGCAACCTCCAACCCCCTTCTCTCTGAAGCAACTGCTGTCAGAGGAACTAGTTTTACCACTAGGAACCGCAATGGAAATGAAGCTATTGGAGCAAAGAATGCCTGTAGTGTACTAGTGCTTTCAGAACCAAGCCTTATGCCGCATACACACGAGCGGACTTTTCGACCGGAATGGTCTGACGGACCGAGTCCGGCGTACAATTCGACCGTGTGTGGGTTTCATCGGACCTGCAGCGGACTTTAGATTTGGAACATGTTTCAAACCTTTCTGATGGGCTCGAATCCAGTCGAAAAGTCCGCTCGTCTGTATGCTAGTCCGAAGGACAAAAACCGACACTAGGCCAGCTATTGGCTACTGGCTATCAACTTCCTTATTTTAGTCCGGTCGTACGTCATCACGTACGACCGGACTTTGGTGTGATCGTGTGTAGGCAAGTCCGTTCGTTGGGAAAGTCCATCGGAAGTCCGCCGAAAGTCCATCAAATAGACCGTCGGACCAGTTGGGTCGAAAAGTCCACTTGTGTGTACGCGGCATAAGACCCGTGAAGGGAACAAGAATTTCCTTGGTGGTCGTATATGGATTACGGCCTGCATGAAGTATTTGTTCAATAGAGTTGTATGCCAGACCAACCACACTTTTTAATCCATAGTTTCCTAAAAGGTATTGAAAGGCAAAGACACTTGCGCACCAGACGTTGGCAGGCCTCATCTACTCCTGGAAGTGCGTTGCTTACACATGCATCAGCCAGCTTCATTGAATAAAGCTTGGAGACTTTTACTATAAAATTGGTCTTCTTATCAGACCTCTCGCATTCTTCTACTTTAGCTGACTGTACTGGAACACATTGCCACTACTGCCAACAAGTTCAAAAACTTTCTTGGTGCTGTTTCAATTCTAAAAATGGCAGACACCTGAGCTGGAATTGACAGCCAGTCACTGCAAATCATTATGACAAAAGGAGGCCCTAATCAAATGTTGTCCAAGTAGTAGTAGAGCCTTAACAGTTCAGTGAAGGAGGGGCTGTCTTTTATTTATCTCCAGAAGAGGAGTTAACCCATTGTGTGCTGATGTGAGGTAGGAAATCTAATTTATCTAAACTATGTCATTTATCTAACCTACCAATCACAGAAATTTTTCTCAGTTCTATAGCTGTTTTTGTAACCCATATGTTGTCAAAGCTGCTTTAAATAAAACAGAATGTGCAGTATAGATCAGTGGTTCTCAACCTTAGGGAGACCGGGGCCCAGTAAATTAATTCAAAACCTTCCAAGGCCCAATGTAATCGATGGGTAGATTACAATGGGCCTCTTGTTGACCCTGTTTTAAACCTTTTTTACTCTATTCCTAAAATGATACAGAAAGGGGAATTGGCGTTGTTCGTGAACGTAACAAATATTAGTGAGAGAACCTCTGACTAAATAATGTATAAGTTTAATGTATACGGCCCAAATTATAAAGATAAAAAACTAAACCAAGTGGGTGTGTTATAAAACATCAGAGAAAATGAGAATGTGAGCAGTGAAAAAATGAAACCTGAATGTAAAAAATGTGAATAGGAATATGTGAATGTGTCTACAATCACGTATGACTCTGTGAATATGCAAAAAATGTAAAGTGGAAATGAAAACTAAAATAACATAAAAAGACAAGTGCGTAACATCTGTGATATTACCTCCAATGTATACCCACAATAAAATATATATATATATATATATATATATATATATATATATATATATATATATATATATATATAACTGGAGGTACTTAAACAACATAGAACCGAATGATGGAAACAAAAATCAAAAATAAAAATGAGAAAAAGTGAAAAAGTATGAGATATATATACACGTGACTGTATGTGTATAAAAAATCCCAAAAACAATCAATCAAATGTCCATTATTAAGTAACTCAGTGTATGGAACACATATGTACGATAACAGAGTCACAGAACAATGATTCAAATAGAAATCTGTGAATGGTGGACTGTGCACACAAAAATAAAGCGTGACTCTTCAGTGCTCCCCTCTTCCAACAGCATGCCCCTCTTGTTGTTGCACTCACCAGAGTACCTAACCTCTGCAGGGGTAACAGGTGTAAAAGCTGAATCCAGATGGAGAAGTCCCCCTGGGTAAGAAATCCCTTTGGTGTCACACAGCTCCCAACAGCCTCTCTATGCGGTTACGGGTTCCTCAGCACTCGGATATCCATATATGGATCGAAGAAACAAGCCTCATAGTGTGAACCCGTAAAACCAAAATCTTTTATTCATAAAATCTCCCTAGAAAAAAATGGTATAAAAATGTTTTTAGCACAAAAACCACACTTAGGAGAGCGATAGTGCTCCACCTAGTGTATTGTGAGGCACATAGACAGTTCCCCTGCGTGGTCCCAGCGTGCGTTCCACAGCCGAGAATGCGAAAACCGGAAATACAGGAAAAAGGAAGTGACGTCCATGTGAACAAACGTGTAAGCCCCGTCTTACGCATTTCGTCACATGGACATCATCTGAGGCGCTGCCATATTGGTACACCCTACATTCTAATATAGCACATTGAGTTGCCGATCTGGCCAATCAGGTGGAGGTGAAAGATGGGCGCATCACCTGGTGAGACTAATGAAAACCCCTCGTGACACGAGGCAAGAGTAATTAAAGTGGCATAATCCGTCAATGGAGTGGATAATGTGTCAGAGCGCCATCATGTGGAGAAAATGATGGCTACAAGCGCCACCCATGGCAACTCAACTGCTTAAAATACAAAAGGAAAATATCAGAGAGAATAGGTGAAATAGTACATTGATGGAAACCCACTGGATACAAAACAAAACCACTAAGTATTTGGGTAGTCAGGTTCCAGTGTTCCAGGTTCCAGGTATAAGATGTTGTTGGGTCTGGAATAAAAAAGGTGAGATCCAAAAAAAGGGTCATGTGAAAGAAATAAATAAAACTTAAAGTTAAAAATTGGATAAAAAACAATTAAGGTCAATGTCTACGTTTAACCCTCTAGGCACTAGTGACCCTAAACTGTATATCCATAGGGTTTCGTTTTGAGAAATTTTTAACTTCTTATTCTCACTCCTCCAGTGGTCATGTATAGTGTCAATACCATAAAAAATTAATCCGGATGGGTCCCTCTTATGATATTCATCAAAGTGTCTAGAGAGGTTATGCTTAGGGAAACCCTTTCGTATATTGTTAATGTGTTCCCTAATACGTACACACAGAGGCCTGGTGGTCCTACCTGGTGTGTGTGGCTGGCCCCACTCTGCCCACACTGATCCACCCCCAAAAAAGAGACACCGAATCACGGAGCCCATCCAAGAGGGTACTTTGTCAGGGGGGCACAGACCCAAGTGGATGTCTGAGTGCTAGAAAATATACAGTGATGAATCTAGGTGAATCTAGGGCAAATAGAAAAAAGGGCAATCGTCATTGCCCTGAATTGAGGTGACCCGTTTGGACATAGATGCTGCAAGATCTGACGCCCACTAACTAAAGAGCCTTATACCGACTCTGCTGGTGTGAAGATCAATATGTTCATGTGAGCTAATCAATGACCATTCAATTGGTACCCCACACTCCCTTCATACAGCCCTTTTTTCTATTCGCCCTAGATTCACCACTGTATATTTTCTAGCACTCAGACATCCACTTGGGTCTGTGCCTTCCTGACACAGTACCCTCTTGGACAGGCTCCGTGATTCGGTGTCTCTTTTTTGGGGGTGGATCAGTTGGGCAGAGTGGGGCCAGCCACACACACCCAGGCTCCGGTTTTTGGATCCGTGGGTGGTTTTGACATATCCGCCACCGTGATTTGGGCAATGGGCGCTCCAACACTGTCATGTTTGGTAAGAGCCTGTCCCACGAGTCGCCCTTGACGAAGGGACGTCAGTTTCAGTCCCGAAACGCGTAGGCCTTCGTGGAAGACATTACAAGCATCCTTATCCAATGCACATCAGTACAACAGTGTTTCAGCTTGTTATTGTGTTCACTGTATTATGTTTATTAACTATGCTAATGTTTTGTATACATATATAAATTTTTCTATGGAATAAAATTGTTTTTACATTACGCTGTTGCCATTAAAGTCCCACAACCTTATTTGGGGGTATTTTTTTCACCTTTCCCAGTCCTGGATCTGAAAGATACTTTCTTCTTTGGTTGTTTTTTGCTGACATGGCAGGCTAGGCATTTTTGACACTTATAAAAGCCTTTCATATTGGAAAACAGTTTGACAGTCTTGGGGGGGGGGGGTCAATGACATTGCAGACCAGATGATTTCTAATGGTAGGTGCTCTCCTATAAATAAACTGGGGTTTTTTGTAAGAATTTTTGCCAGGGTTCTATCAGATTTTAAAATAGGCCAGTATTTTCTAACGATTTGTTCAATAGAGCGATATTGATTATTAAACCCAGTGATGAAGTCTATATCCCCCTGCGAATGAATATCTCTCCTTACTTCCCAAGAGGGAGTTTCGATCCATATTTCCTATTTCCGTTTTTAATTTCTCCAATGGATCCTTGTAGTACCATCCTATATGATGATTATATCGTCGATATATCCACGGTAAAACTTTATTTCGGGGTGCCTTTTTCTGTATATATATATCGTTCTTCCCACAAGTCCATAAATAAGTTTGCCACGCTAGGGGCATATTTGGCGCCCATAGCAACACTTTTGGTCTGAACATAGTATTCATTGTGATACCAGAAGTAATTACTTGCCATAGCAAGTCTGATGCCTTCTAATAGAAATCCAATTTGCTCTTGTTTGAGGTCCGTACCATCATGTAAAGCCTTCTCAACCCCATCTAGTCTGTCCTTTTGTGCAATACTAGATACAGGAAATTAACATCTATGGTTGCCAAAAGACAATTATTGGCATCTGTGACCTGTTGTAATTCCTTGAATAACTGGGTGCTGCCCCTGAGATACGATTTCCCTTTGGAAACCAGAGGTTTCAGAAACTGATCAATATATTCCCCAAGTCTGGAAAACAGGGAATTTAAACCACTAATAATTGGTCTTCCAGGTGGTTTCTCCAATCTCTTGTGTATTTTGGGCAGGTGGTAAATGACTGGGCTTCCTTTTTGTTTAGTATTCCAATCTCTTTACCTTTGTTCACAAGCCTTTTGAGACTCTTTTTGTATTGTGGTTTGGGGTTGCCTTTTAATTTTTTGTATGTGTTTTCCACTTTTAATAAATTCCCCATTTCTTCCTCATAATCTTCCTTTTTCAATATGACCAAGCCTCCCCCCTTGTCAGCAAGCTGTATTACTACGTCTTTTCTTTTACCTATCTCTTTAATTGTTTTCCAAATTTGACTATTCCTAGAACTCTTTGTGTTGGTAAGATCACTCTCAACCATCCTTTTAATAGCACCAATGCATTGATCAGCTGGAACTTTTGGGTTGAAAATAGAGTTGTTTTTGAGGTTCGTGAGTGCAAAACCAGAAGGTTCAACAGTTGGTGTGATTTTGTTGTTCAAAGCATAATGCTTTTTTATTTTTAATTTCCTGATGAATTTTTGTAAATCTATAAAAACTTCAAACTTATCAATTTCTTCTCAGGTGCGAATTTCAAACCCAAATCCAGGATTATCTCCTCCCGAAAAAATTGCACCACTAAGATTAAAGATCCCCTCTCCTAATACTCTCTTCCTCTTTTTCTGCTTCCCTCCTCATTTTCCTCTAGTCTGTTTCTTACGGTGCCTCTGTATAGTGGTTCTGGTTTTCTTTCTGAATTCCTGGTCCAACCATTCCGCGTATTCATCCGTTGGTTCTGGAAGGGTGGGTATCCTCGATTCCCATACATCCTCTGCCCTGTGTTCAAACCTCCAGGGGGCTCAACTTCCCTCTGGGTCCAATCTGAATTTGTTTGCTGATTCCTCCAACCAGATCTTCTGGTATGGGATCCGTGCATGCCATCTCCCAGGGGGTCTCTTCCTCGATCTCCCCCGGTGAAAATCCCCCTCTTCTCTATACTCTCCTTTATCTTGGAAATATCGATGGGGTGTGCATTGTCCTATATCCCTAATAGGGGAGAACCTGTTATATGTAGGGATGTTATATCTCGGGGTACCCGGAAATCTTCCATAAGCGAGTCCATCATTACCACCTCTAATGAGGGAGTATGTTTAAATCTAGTCTGACGGAGGTTATTCAAATTCTGGGTTTCTGCACCCACCATTTACTCAGTGAGAGTATCCTCCATCGAGATCTCATCTAGATCTTCATTAGGTCCTTCACTATGAACCTGCCATTTATACACTTTATTGGCATAATCCAGAACATCCCTTTTAAATGTCTTCTGCTTTTTCGTCTGGATGTCAGCATCATATTTTTTTAATTATCTGCTGTAGCTCCTTCTCTTTAATCTTGTATTCATTTTGATCACTGTATGGTGCTAATAGGTTCTTAATATCACTGATATGGGTCTCAACCCCTCTCAGTTTCAATTGCCTCCTTTTAATTATATTTTGTAAAAGTTCATTCACACATTTGGAGAAGAAGGAATGCCAATCATCCATAAGGGCCGCATCATCCAGGCCATCATTGGGGTTCAAGTCCCATCTCAACTTTCTGGGTGTCATATTCTCCCCAATATACATCTCAAGGGTGGCAATGTCCCACCAAACCCTAAGCTGTTTTTCAAGGGTGTGTCTGAGTTGTTTAAATAGGCCATTTATATCCTGTGTGTTGTTAACCAAATTCCTGGTTAAAAATAGCTGTAAGGTCAATATTTCTATTCGTCATGTAGCCAAAAATATCCATAGCTGCAGAAAAAAAAGGGGCGTGTACACCCTAGGGTGACAAAAGAATATCACAAACAGATTTTCCGCTCTTACGAAATAAAGGAACTGCAGCCCCCCTGTAGAGAACACCACCAGGTGGAGTCCAGGATAATAGAATGATACAGAAAGGGGAATTGGCGCTGTTCGTGAAAGTAACAAATTAGTGAGGAACCTCTGACTAAAAAATGTATAAGCTTAATGTACAGTATATGGCCCAAATTATAACAATAAAAAACTAAACCAAGTGGGTGTGTTATAGAACATCAGACAAAATGAGAATGTGAGCAGTGAAAAAATGAAACCTAAATGTAAAAAATGTGAATAGGAATATGTGATTGTGCCTACAGTCACGTATGACTCTGTGAATATGCAAAAAATGTAAAGTGCAAATGAAAATTAAAATAACATTAAAAGACAATTGCGTAACATTTGTGATATTACCTCCAATGTATACCCACAATAAAAAGTATATATATGACTGGAGGTACTTGAACAACATATAATGACCAGAGAACCGAATGATGGAAACAAAAATCAAAAATAAAAATGAGAAAAAGTGAAAAAGTATGAGATATATATACACGTGACTGTATATGTATAAAAAAATCTCAAAAACAATCAAATGTCCATTATTAAGTAACTCAGTGTATGGAACACATATGTATGGTGACAGAGTCCCAGAATAATGATTCAAATAGCAATCTGTGAATGGTGTTCTGTGCACACACAAATAAAGCGTGACTCTTTAGTGCTCCCCTCTTCCAACCGCATGGCCCTCTTGTTGTTGCACTCACCAGAGCACCTAACCCCTGCAGGGGTAACAGGCGTAAAAGCTGAATCCAGATGGAGAATTCCCCTTGGGTAAGAAATCCCTCTGGTGTCACATAGCTCCCAACAGCCTCTCTATGCGGTTAGGGGTTCCTCAGCACTTTCGGATATCCATATATGGATAGAAGAAACAAGCCTCATAGCGTGAATCCGTAAAACCAAAATCTTTTATTCATAAAATCTCCATAGAAAAAAATGGTATAAAAATGTTTTTAGCATAAAAACCACACTTAGGAGAGCTATAGTGCTCCACCTAGTGTATTGTGAGGCACATAGGCAGTTCCGCTGCGTGGTCCCAGCATGCGTTCCACAGCCGAGAATGCAAAAACCGGAAATACAGGAAAAAGGAAGTGACGTATTGCATACCAAGTAAGCCCCGTCTTACGCGTTTCGTCACACGGACGTCAGCTGAGGATCTTCCATATTGGTACAACCTACGTTCTAATATAGCACATTGAGTTGCCACTAGGGGTGCAACGGATCGTTGCCGATCCGTGATCCGTACGGATCACCCTCCGCGGATCGGCACACCCGCGATCCGCGGAGCACTTTTCGGGCCTCAGCCATAGGAAAGGCCCCGGCTTCGGCCTAGCTCCGGAGCGGCGGCCATCTTGGTACACCCGGAAGTGGCCGCTGTCTCGACAGGAAGTGACATTTCGTCGCCGCCATCTTGCTACACCCCACACTCCTGCACAGTAGAATAATGATAGAGTGAGAAGGGGGCAAGCGGACATCTTGTTACACCCACCGGAGTTTTAAATTTAAAAGCCATTTTCAACACAAAACTGAGCTTATATGCACAAATACTGTATTTATGCATATAAGCTCGGTTTTGTGTTGAAAATGGCTTTTAAATCTAAAACTCCGGTGGGTGTAACAAGATTTGTGTGTGGTTTTTTTTTTTGTTTTTTTTTTTGTTTTTTTTTTATTATGCTGATCCGAGGATCGATCCGATCCGTGACTCTGATCCGAGGATCGATCCGATCCGTGAGATTTTTGATCCGTTGCACCCTTAGTTGCCACTCTGGCCAATCAGGTGGAGGAGAAAGATGGGCGCATCACCTGCAGTAGTGAAAGCCGCATAGGTCAATTGGTGAGACTAATGAAAACCTCACGTGATACGAGGCGAGAGAAATTAAATTGGCATAATCCATGAATGGAGTGGATAATGTGTCAGAGCGCCATCATGTGGAGAAAATGATGGTTACAAGTGCCACCCATGGCAACTCAACTGCTTAAAATACAATAGGCAAATATCAGAGAGAATAGGTGAAATAGTACATTGATGGAAACCCACTGGATACAAAATAAAACCACTAAGTATTTGGGTAGTCAGGTTCCAGTGATTGAAAAGAAAAGAAAAGAAAAGAAAAGAAAAGAAAAGAAAAGAAAAGAAAATGAAATGGTGTAAATATACAAATGAGAGGAATTATATATACATAAAATATATTAAAATATATTAAATAAATATTAAAATGTATACCTCTCATAAAAGTGGTGCCAAGATATGTGAAATGAGAAATAAAGAGACTAAATACATGAAAATGAATAATATTATAGATACTATATCTATATTGTTGGTAATGTGTATGCACATACAAATGTCCCCACAAACGCAAATGCCCGTGTGGGGCCATATGTGCCAACATGCGTCCCAGGTATAAGATGTTGTTGGGTCAGGGATAAAAAAGGTGAGATCTAAAAAAGGGTCATGTGAAAGAAAGAAATAAAACTTAAAGTTAAAAATTGGATAAAAAACAATTAAGGTCAATGTCTACGTTTAACCCTCTAGGCACTAGGGACCCTAAACTGTATATCCATAGGGTTTCGTTTTGAGAAATTTTTAGCTTCTTATTCTCACCCCTCCAGTGGTCATGTATAGTGTCAATACCATAAAAAAATAATCCGGATGGGTCCCTCTTATGATATTCACCAAAGTGTCTAGAGAGGTTATGCTTAGGGAAACCCTTTTGAATATTGTTAATGTGTTCCCTAATACGTACACAGAGAGGCCTGGTGGTCCTACCCACATATTGCAATCGGCAAGGGCACTCAATGACATAGGTCACATGGGTGCTATTGCACGTGATAAGCTCTCTTATATCATATTCTTTCCCAGTCTTGGATCTGAAAGATACTTTCTTCTTTGGCTATTTTTTTTCTGACACGGCAGGCTAGGCATTTTTGACATTTATAAAAGCCTTTCATATTGGAAAACAGTTTGACAGTCTTGGGGGGTCAATGACATTGCGGACCAGATGATTCCTAATGGTAGGTGCTCTCCTATAAATGAACCAGGATTTTTTTGTAAGAATTTTTGCCAGGGTTCTATCAGATTTTAAAATCGGCCAGTATTTTCTAACAATATGTTCAATAGAGCGATATTGATTATTAAGCCCAGTGATGAAGGCTATACCCCCCTGCAAATTAATATCTCTCTTCTTACTTCCCAAGAGGAAGTTTCGATCCATATTTCCTTTTTCCGTTTTCAATTTCTCCAATATATCGTTGTGGTACCCTTTGTCCACAAACTTACTTATCAGGGAGTCAGATTGGGTGTGGTAATCCTCTATGTTTCGACAAACTCTCATCAGTTGCCCCTTGGGAATGTTCTCTTTCCACTTAGGGTGGTGACAACTTGAGACTGGTATGTACCCGTTGCGGTCTGTCATCTTGAAAAAGGTTTTGGTGTAGATTTCATCACCTTCTTTAAAGATCTGCAGGTCAAGATAGTCTATCTGGTTGTAATCACTCTTCCCAGTGAATGAGATTCCATATTTGTTTTTATTATTTTCTGTCAAAAAAGTTTGAAACGACTCTGAGGTACCATCCCATATGATGATTATATCGTCGATACATCTACAGTAAAACTTTATTTCAGGGCGCCTTTTTCTGTATATATTTCGTTCTTCCCACATGTCCATAAATAAGTTTGCCACGCTAGGGGCATATTTGCCACCCATAGCAACACTTTTGGTCTGAACATAGTATTCATTGTGATACCAGAAGTAATTACTTGCCATGGCAAGTCTGAGGCCTTGTAATAGAAATCCAATTTGCTCTTGTTTGAGGTCCGTACCTCAAAAAATGTAGCTGCTGACTTTTAATAAACAGACATTCACCTGTCCCACCGTCCAATGATGCGGCTGCCCAAAGCCTCGCTCCTCTTCTTCTCCTCTCCACGGCAACAGCATTGCAAGTGTGGGCACCTGGCTGTGACAGCTTGCGGCTTCACAGCCAGGTGCGCATTGCGCATGCGCAAATCACGCTGCGCCTTCTAAGTTGCCGGGCAATCTTCTGGGACCTGTGACATGTCCCAGAAGATTGCAATGAGGGTGGGGGAGAGGAGGAGTCGCCTAGGCGTCGAGAGCGGAAGTGGGAGCTGGTTATCTGTCAAAACTAGGTTTCTGCTCCCCTCCCCCCCAAAAAAATGACATGCCATGTAAGGGGGTGAGGAGTGCTTAAAGCGGAAGTTCCACTTCTGGGTGGAACTCCGCTTTAAGGCAGTGCTCACAAACACTGCCAGCCCCTCTGCTAGGATAACATGTAGTATACAGTGTATGTCGTTTTTTTTAATTCTTCTTCTAAATACCTTATTTCTCCTCGCCGATCAGCGGTGACGTCCATCGCTCTCTTCCTCCAATGTATGTACTACAGAGGGAGGGGCCGAAATCTCCCACTGATGTTTGCTGGGACGGTCACGTGACCTCCCTCTGTAGTATATACATTGGAGGGAGATAGCGACGGGCGGTCACGTGACCACTGATCAGCGAGGAGAAATAAGGTATTTAGAAGAAGAATTTTTAAAAACGTCATACGCTATATGCTGCATGTTCCAGGAGAGGGCTGCCAGGGATTGTGAGCAGTAATTTTTATACTGCCCAGAATGGTGCTAGAAGGGGAGGGGCGGCTCACACACAGGAGCTGACAGGCAGGGAGGGGAGGGGGGAGAGTATAGTGGAGAGGAGGACAGAGGAGATAGCACATGACAGAGACGCGTAAACTGACCATGGTGTCAAGGCTCAGCAGCCATGATAAACTGTGGTCATTTTACAGGGGGAGGGCAGCACCAGGCAGGATCATCCAGGTATTTCAGGTGATAGAAAGGGCTGAATCACACAGCACAAGCACTTTGCTGTTATTCATGCTTTAAAGTAATATGATCATTTTTTTTAGGGTAACAAATGCTTTAATGTAATGTAAAGTCCCTGGAGCAGACATTTTTGCACAGTGTCAGTATCTGACTTATGATGTGAACAAAACCAAGCAGAATGTATATGAACTTGCCACAGGCAACTTCAAACGAATTAATAAAAGAAGAGCAATCACTGGGACAGCACTAAGCTCATGTATAATACATAAATACTGTATGTATCTTTAATACATAAATATTTGTACACTTATATTTTTCTATAATAATGCTTCCATAACAGTGGCGGCTCCATTTTTTGGGGGGCGGCAAACAAACCTTCCCCGCCGCCGGGTGCGCACCTACCCCATCTACAATTGCTTTCCCTCCTTCTCTGCACAAGCAGTAGGAGAGTAACCAGGTGGACAGAGCCATGCCACGGCACGCTACCGACAGAAATTGCCATCTTTCTTCTCCCTGCTTCAACTCTGCCTCTGCACGTCACCGGCGGTGTTTTCACAGAACACCGGAGACTGCACACTCATTGGCTGCTGCCAGCTCCCCACACCTCCTCCTCCGCTCCTCTACACCGCCGCTCTGCACCAACCACTAACGAACACATCACACAAGTGGGTGGGCTCTGGTGCAAAATCCATGCGTCCGGCGCCCTGCATGCAGATTAGGTGCCGGGCACCTGGATCGGGGCGGCTGCCTGCTCCCCTAATGAGCGGTCACCACTGTTCCATACATTTTTATGCATGTTATATTCCAAATTGATATCGCTCAGTTTATATAATCTGTTCTTTATTGGAAAGTTTTTGTTTTTTTCTCGGTAAGTCAAGGTAGTAGGATAGATATGTTGTTTTGATGGCTTTTTCTCCCCCTTGCTACCCCTGATCAGGGCCGCGAGCTTCTTCTAATCCACTGCTCAACCTTAAAGCTGCACACTTTGTGATTGAGCGATCAGAGGACAGATCAGATTTCTTTTAATGGCCTAGCTATGAGGCTAGCCTTGCTTTGGTTCCTGCCATGGTTCTTTGCAGCTCCAGGAGCCAGCAGAACTACAGGTCAGCATGTTCCTGCTGAGCCACAGCTCCTTTCTGTTCCAATTGCTGGGGTCTAGCTGTCAAAACAGACAAGAAGCCGGGGGCCAGCAGAAGTTCCTATTATTCCCCACTATAACCAAAACTAGAAAATAACTATTTGGCCCATCATGCACACTTTGCTATATTGAATTTTTTAAAGTTTTGGCCAGATATACACTTTAAAATTCACCCTAACAGAAATTTTTACAGTATCCATGGCTGTCTTTTTGATTTAAAGGAAAAAAGGAAACAGTTGCAATAAATGGCATTCAAATTTATTTTAGCCTTGTTATTTGCATGTATATCGCTATGAGATAATAAACACATAAGTACTATATATAACCAGAAATACACAGTAAACAAGGAACAAAAAAATAAAAAAATTCCCAGCCTGAAGATAAATCTGAACATGAATAAGAGGAGAGGATTACAGGCATCATGTTCACTGACAGCACATGACACAAGTGAAACTAGATGACTCTCTGCTAGACAAATATGTCCTGTCATATTTTTCCTTCACCTTGGACAAAAGCAATGAGGTGTTTTATATGAAGAAATGCAAATTCCAACATGCTCAGCCATTCACAAGTTTCCATACTGCCACTTGCAACTAGTCTGGACCTGCCATGGTCTCTCCTACGCCAGGGAAGCAAATGAAAAATGCAAACATTTAAAGCTCAGCTCGAACCAAAGAGGTATCATTAAATTTGGGATACCTTCTTTTAGCGGTTCACAGCCAAGTATTTGAAAACCACTGTTAGGGATCACATAATGAATTACATTTAATGGGCCATTTTGATTAACCACATCACTATTGCCATACATTTTAAAACAGCAGACTGGTGGCCAAGGTATTCTGTAATGCCATTTAAAAATAGTGTTGTGTTTACAAAGTGTATTTATTATTCATTAGCCAGTGCAGATCATTAGACAGTGCAGATCATTTGAAAAATGCACAGAGCCAAACAGAGTAGCTCTGTCCCTTTGTGATCCTTTGTGTAGTACTAAAAACGACTACGCATCGACTACTGTGTGTAAAAACGACTACGCATTTCGTCACTAATCACGTGACTTTCTCAAGAGGAGAGGGTTCGGTGTCATCGCATGTGTAGTTATAGCCAAAAATCCAATTGTATATGTCGTGACTGCAATTTTGTTGTAGCTGCAGCCATTTTGCTGGTGATTCCCCATTACTGTTAAGGGCTATACAACCAAAAGAATTGCTAGCGGTCATTTCATTGAGGCCTGCTGTCTTTGGGAGGATTAATCATCTGCAGCGGCCATATTTTTGGTGTCCAGATTATTTTCAACTGCTATTATTTACAGTACTCACTTAGATACTGTTAGAGGTAGTACAATTCTATGAGTCCATAGGATTTTATATGCATACATATGTTTAGCTTATGTTTAGAATGTTGCAGGGCCCACTGAAGGCAGTGAGCCGGTGCATAGTTTTAATTATATCTCCATTGCTCTAAAGCTGTTATATCCCGTGAAAGTTTTATTTCACCATGGACACCAAAATCATGCCCACTGGATGGAACTAATCCCTCCCAAAGCCAATGGTCTTCAATAATATGGCTGCTGGTGGTTCTGTATGATCTTTTAGGCTGTATAGCCCTTGATTATATGAATCCACTCTGGGCACCAAAAATATGGGTGCTGGAGATGATTAATTACTCCCAGAGTCAGCGATCTTCATTAACATGGCCGCCAGCCATTTTTTGTTTTTTTTCTCTATTGCCCTTAACACTAATGGGGAATCATCAGCTAAATGTCACTAGCCTGATGAAGGGGTCCTGTGTGACTCCGAAACATTGCACCTTTCTTGTGTTGTGATCATGTAATAAACTACCCGTTTGGACGCCACTTTGTGCCGATCCTTGGTGTGCTGGCAAATATCTACTTCATCAGCAAAATGGGCGCGGCGGGCTACAACAAAATAGTGGCCACAATATATACAATTGAATTTTTGGCTATAAATACTCATGCAATGGCACCAGACCTTCACCTCTTGAGAAAGTCACGTGATTAGTGAAGAAACACATTGGAGCAGAGCCTGTGACATAATCGGGCATCCCTAGGAAGTAGACTGGAGGTAGACTGGTGGATTCAGAGCCAAGTGCTTGCGGATGTCTCAGTGACTTTCAAGGGGACATGCACCCCCTATGTGTATAGCGATTTACCCAAGTAGACCGGAGGCAGTGCATCTACAAATGTGAGTGTGATTCTTTTACCTTAAAGATTAGCTTTTTATATAGTTCAAACACTGTCTGTTTTTTTCCTATCTATATGCTACACGTGCATGAGGTATACTGCATAAGGTGAATAAGAGTCCAAGGATCAACAGGGAATCTGCCAACCACTGGGTTCATACCCCCAAGGGAAAGGCACATATAGACCCTTTGCAGGGTCTCCCTGGGAGGTGAGGGCATAGTTTGATTGGTGGAGGGAACTTGAAATCCATGTGTGAAGAACACAATACTCATTGAAGTGTGACACTTGGTTCACTACTATCACAGAGGGCTCTGGCACGTTGTTCACTAACTGAAGGACTAGATGCATTTTCTAATATTATAAAGTCACACTGATGTCACATAAGATTCACTGGAGAGTGGCCATGCTTACTATAATTGTTTTTTAAATATAAGTGTGTGTTTTAATTTCATTGTTAATTATTGTCACTTGTGATATTGGGGGTTATTTAGCTTCAGTGTAGAGCTTACCAGTGAGCTGAGTCTACGCCAGATATGCAGTTTAAGGGCTTTTTTGGCCCATGTTTATTGAAGTAAAAGAAAAACAGTCCATCCAGGATTCCAACGCAGGGGTTTCTTTCACAAAGCAATAATGATATAAATGGAAAATACCGAGCCACCTGGCTCTCTGGTCAGCACTGCTGTTCAGGCGTTGACCTCGGTCCTCTTGACCCTGTAACTGTGTCCCTGTTTTGTACCCACACTGTACCTCTGGTGACACTCTTGACCCCATTCACCTGGACATTACCCTTCTTTCATGCACTCCTCAGTACCGCTTCTCTGTCTCTGTAGTGCAGGAGCCGGGCCAAGATGGGTCTGGGGGGGCTCCTGGTTGTGGCGGGCAACCTGGTGTACGGTACGCCCTCTCCACTGTAAAAAATGGGAAAAGGCCTCCCTCCCAAATATCTCGGTCAGCCAGGTCTCCATGAAAGTAGTGGTGTCTCTCCCTTCTGTCTGCTCTGGCAACGCAACTATACGTACAGTGGGGACGGAAAATATTCATACGTACAGTATATTGTTACATCGTAGGCGATTTTCCATGTCGTCTGCTCTGTTATTAGTGTCTTTGGCGAGCTGATAGGCGGCATGGGCCTCCCGAGCAACTGGCGGGAGTTTATCTTCAATGTCACTCACACTGCTTTCCACTGCAGTCGTGCGTTCTCAGGTCCTGTCTCAACAGGGAAACATCCTCCCTCAGCCCACCGATTTGCTCTTTAAGGGTGTTCACAGAGGCTGTGCAGAAATGCACAGCCCTAAGTATTTCAGCTAAAGTTGGCTGTTCAGGTTCCTCACTGTCAGTGTCTCTATGAAGGGAGGGGGGTTGCTCTGCAGCAATATCAGGCTCTTCCTGCAAACCCAGCTCTCTTGTCTCATGGGCTGCAGCATGGGACGGCAGCATGGGACGGCAACATGGGACGGCTCTGCCCACCCCCCTGCGTCCTGTTCCTGGTGACCCCCCAGCTTTTGGGCGTAGTATAACATGTCCCTCGGGTATTCCTTACCCTGTTATTTCTGTGCCCTTCTGCTGGATGCCTCCTTGGACTTCTCCCTGCCCCTCGGTGTGCGCTGTGCAAGGGCCGTGGCAGGGCCATCTTGGATTTTGGAGGTCATGTTTTCCTTTTTCTTAGCTTTCCCTCGGGTACAAAAGGCCGGCGGGTGGACTGGGAGGGTGAGCGGGTCGGTAGCCATCTAGAAAGCCGTGTTTCAGCACCGGATCACTGCTGGGAGAGGATCGATTGTCTGTACTGGAGCGGAGCTGTGAGACAAACGTCTTCTCACATGCCAGTCCTGGCCACGCCCCCCAGCCCAGGCCATCTTTATGTAGAGCAACAATTCTTTTTATCAGATCCTCAGAGAGTTCTTTGTCATGAGGTGCCATGTTGAACTTCCAGTGACCAGTATGAGAGAGTGAGAGCGATAACACCACATTTAACACACCTGCTCCCCATTCACACCTGAGACCTTGTAACACTAATGAGTCACATGACACCAGGGAGGGAAAATGGCTAATTGGGCCCAATTTGGACATTTGCACTTAGGGGTGTACTCACATTTGTTGCCAGCGGTTTAGACATTAATGGCTGTGTGTTGAGTTATTTTGAGGGGACAGCAAATTTACACTGTTATACAAGCCGTACACTCACTACTTTACATTGTAGCAAAGTGTCATTTCTTCTGTGTTGTCACATGAAAAGATATATTAAAATATTTACAAAAATGTGAGGGGTGTACTCACTTTTGTGAGATACTGTATTTATTGTTCTGATTTATTGTTGTTATATTGTTGTATTTAGCACTACACTTTGTTTTTTTTCACATTTTGTTGAGACTTTGTTTCAGTGTTAGCATCTTTTTTTGTCACATTTGGGTTTAGCGCAGTAATTTCCCCAATTTTTGTTTTATTTGGCCTGATACAATGCCTTAAAAAAGTATTCTTATCCCTTGAAATTTTCAACATTTTGTCCTGTTACAACCAAAAACATAAATGTATTTTATTGGGATTTTATGTGTGTAGTTCAACACAAAGTGGCACATAATTGTGACGTGGAAGGAAAATGATAAATGGATTTCAAAATATTTTACAAATAAATATCTGAAAAGTGTGGCGTGCATTTGTATTCAGCCCCCTTTACTCCAATACCCCTAACTAAAATCTAGTGGAACCAATTGCCTTCAGAAGTCACCTAATTATTAAATTAAATTATTAATTATTATTATTATTATTATAAATTATTAAGTCCACTTGTGTTTAATTTAATCTCATAAATACAGCTGTTCTATGAAGCCCTCAGAGGTTTGCTAGAGAACCTTAGAGAACAAACAGCATCATGAAGGCCAAGGAACACACCAGACAGGTCAGGAATAAAGTTGTGGAGAAGTTTTTTTTTTCTTTTTTTAACAACAAGGTTGGTCTTTATTGAGAAGACATTATAGAACAATTGACAGCCACATACTGATCTTCATAAACAATTCAGGAATAAGACAAAGCAAAATTAGTAAATAAACCGTGCACATCAGAACTACAGTGTTACATACAGCTTCCTATGTGCACATGTACCAGAGTGATAAATTGGTATATTAACCCTTGTCCAGGGAGGGGGGGTAAGAGGGGGCAACATGACCAGTTTATGCTAGCTTACTACTACCTTGGGGCTTTGCTCCATTACCTATACAGTCGTGCAATAAAATTGTTCAGTCCAAGGTGACCATATCCGGTCAAATTTCTGTGGGCATCCTCTATTTGCATAGGTCATTTTTTACAGCGGCAATATAGCATTCACAGCAGAGTCCCATGCTTCTACCTTTGGGGGAGAGGGCGAGGCCCATTTCTTCAAGACTTCTTTTTTGGCATAGAATAACAAAAATGAAACAAGTAGCTTTGAGTAACGAGGTCTCTGGTCATCCTCATGAATGCCAACAAAGCCAATTCAGGCACTATCGGTAACGTCAGTTGTAGACGGATATTGATACTCTCAAAAACCGCTGCCCAAAATGTCACAACATGGGGACAGGTCCAAAACATATGAATATATGTGCTATCAGGGGATTGACATCTGGGACAATTTGGCGACCTATGAGGGTAAATCCGATGAAGTCTCTGAGGTGTTTAATATATCCGATGCATACATTTAGTTTGCAGCAACTTATCTCTAGAGGATACCATCAGTCTAGAACCCTCCTCAAAACACTCCTCCCAGGTTTCCCTGTCCAAATTAGGAATGTCATCCTGCCACTGCCCCCACAAGGCGTTGATTTTGGGTGAATCACCTCCCAGTAGGGCAAGATACAGCGCCGAAAGGGTCTTTTTAAGGGTTTCCTTTGCCAAAATCGCCCGGAAGGAAAGCAGTGTCCCCGATTGGATAACATCGTGGAGGACCTTAATCCTATGTACCTTAATCACGGTATTGTTCTAAAATGGGGGAGAGAGGGGTTCCCCCACAATGGGGAGAAGGGGGAATGCTAATGCGGGCGTATAAATCTTTTCCTGGCCGCTGCCCACACTTTGAGGGTCACCTTAGTGGGGCCAGGGAGTGAAAGGTAGGCAGAGGGTCCCCAATATACTATATTTCCTAGTTCTGCAGTAGAGCCTACAATAGCAGCTTCCAAACACGTGGCTGCATTAGACCTGGACTGCTCAAACCACCATCTTACCGTGACCAATATCGCCACCCAGTAATACAACAATAGGTTAGGTAGAGCAAGACCTCCACAGCGCACTGGGAGCTGTAGGGTTGACCTGGCCAGCCTGGGGGAGAATCACTTCCACAAAAAAGAGCCAATGCACTTATCCAACTCCTTGAAGAAGGGGACAGAGAGCCATACTGGGCAGTTCCGGAAAACATAGTTAAATCCAAACAAAAATAGCATTTTAAGCACATTTATGCGGCCTAGCAGGTTAAGTGGTAACTCCTTCCAACTGGAGCAGTGCTCTTTAAGTCTTGTGACTATGGGTAGTAGGTTAAATTGACGAAAGGCTTGAAGGTCCCTAGTTACTATAATCCCCAGATATTTAAACTGGGCACCAACACCACCACCGCCTCGGACATAGAATCCGGAAGTGAACCCAGAGCAGAGAATTGGGATAGGAGGGAGGTCAACCTGGGGGCCAACAGCTCCTGATGCACCGAGTAAAATTTTATGGGTATACCATCTGGACCAGGGGCCTTACCCACCTGCATACAACCCATGGCCGTCTGAATCTCCTCCAGTGTTATGTCCTCTTCCAGTGTCTTGATTTGGTCTGGGTCAAGTGTAGGAAATGGTATCAGGTCTAGGTAGTCAGAGAGGTCAGAACAGGTATAATTCCCCTTAGAGGAGTACAGTTCCTGGTAAAACTGCAGAAATCTATTACTGATTGTCTTGGGGGTGGTCAAGAGTGTACCGTCTGTGTCCCTCAGCCTACCCACATGAGTCCTTGCATACTGTCCTGTAGCTAGCCAGGCTAGAAGTCTGCCACTTTTGTCCCCATACTCAAATACCCTCTGGGCGCTAGCTAACATAGACTTTTTAGTAAGGTCCACTCGCAGCAGCGATAGTTCCCTAAGGGTATATTGCCAGGAAATATAGTTATTCAAGTTCGGGGTATTGACATATAATTGCTCCAGTTCCTGGGCCTGTTCCTTCAATTGCCTGAGAGACTGCATAGATGCCCTTTTTTTATTCGCAATTTTCCTGATGTATTCGCCCCTCAACCAGGCCTTAAACGCATCCCATGTAATTACTGGCCCAGAGGAGTCGGTATTGCTCAACCAAAAGCCACATATTGCCTCAGGCATCTCCTACTGGATCTCTGTGTCCACAATCCAATATTTGGACAGTCTCCATATCCTCTGCCCACCAAGCGGAGCCGCCCGAACCGTAACCATTAGTGGAGCATAATCTGAAATGCAGCGGGACAGAATCTCAGTGGACACTGTCTCCCGCACCATGCCAGGGGAGGCAAAGGCCATGTCTATGCGGGACAACGTCCGAAATGTGGTGGAGAGGCAGGTGAACTGGGCATCAGAGGAATGGAAGTGGCGCCAGAGATCCGTGAGGTGAAATGAGGAAGCCAATTGGGACAGGCCGGTTGAGGCAGAAGGGGAGGGCCGTAGTCTATCTAGCTCATTTGACATGATCATATTAAAATCCCCCCGCAATCAGTACCCTACTCACATCGTATTGTACAACAGTTTGCATCAGCATAGTAAGGAAAGTAGTGTCTGCAGGGGGGGGCAAGTATATTCCCACTATTACATACGGATATCCTGCTATCAGAGCATGCCCAAGAACATATCTGCCCCCAGAATCAGTTCTGACAGCAACCAATTGGAAGGCCAGGGATCTATGCACCAGAACGCTTACCCCTTTAGCGTAGTTGGAGTAGGAAGCATGATAATGGGCACAGACCCAGGCTCTCTTTAACCCTAGGATTCTTGCACCCATTAGGTGGGTTTCCTGCAGTATGCATATCTTGGGGTTATGCTGCTGTATGTATTTAAGTACTAGGGACCATTTTATTGCAGAGTTGAGGCCTCTAACATTCCAAGATAGCACTGTGAAATTAGCCATACTCTTTACATGCCCATAAATAGAGGATATCCGATTGCCGAGACATTCTAGGCCCATCTGTGGGTGCGCCAACCTCCCCCATTCGTCTTGCTTCAAAGCCCGCCATTCTATAATCATGCATCGATTGCACACCCCCGGACAGCTACATGGTGCACATATCAAGGATAACACAAAGACCAACCATGTATAACATGAAACTTAAAAACAATAAAACAACTTTTGCACGGACAGCAATATCCATCCAACTCCCCCCCACCCCGTGCACCCTCAAACAGCGAAGGGCACATGACCTCAGAATGTTGTTAGGAATAGTTTAGAAGAAAAGAATAATAATCGGGAGGCGTAGACCCGATTAGGACATCACACAAGAGCAGTCCACAAAAATAAAATAAGAGAAAGGAAATATGAAAAAAATCAAAACATGTCACTTATTTTGAGTTGCTAGAAAATCAGAAGCTCAGACGTTCAGAACATGTCAGAGACAGGCATCTGGGTTAAGTCAGAGTACTTACATAGATTCTCCAAACGATCTCATAGGCAAAAACTAGGCTGGACCCATACAAAACAGCACCCTCACCTGCACATGGCAGATCCCTGATTGCAACTTCAGCGGCACTGTCTCTGTGTCTCCATCGTGTAATCGGGGAACATAATGTGCCTGGTGTTGTGGTATGGGATGTCTCCTGCTACACGGGCCGCTCTTAGGAGCTCATCCCTATCCCGGAAATTTAACAATCGTAGAATAAATGTGCGGGGGGGTGCTCCCTCCGGTCCCGGCCTCGGCGGTACTCGGTGAACCCGCTCCACTGTAAAGTAGGGTGACAACTGTGCCGCCGGGAGTACCGAACGTAACAGGTCTTCTGTGAAGGCAGAGTGGGATTGCGACCCTCTACACCCTCCGAGAGCCCGACAATGCGGATGTTGTTTCTTCAACTCCGATTTTCGGCATCCTCTGCCTGATATTCTAGAGCCTTCACCTTTGTTTGGAGCGCCCTAATAGAGGCCTCATGGTCGGTCACTGCATCCTCCACATCACCAACCCGCTGCTCCACCGCCGTTATCCGGGATCGGATCTTATCCAGATCTTGCCGCAGCAGCCCCACGTCCATTTATACGGCTTCTATCTTGGACGTAAGCGCTGTCTGGCATATTGTAATAGCTGCCATTACCTCCGGGATACCAGGTGGAGCGTCCTCCTCGTGGTCTGTCTGCGATGCCATATTGCTAAGGCGCGCTGGCGTAGGCCGCTGATCCAAGGATTGGGTCACCACAGCCTCAATACCAGGGGGAAATTTCAATTTTTTCCCCCCGATTCAGGCTTCCAGGGGTTCTAGAAGGCATGCAGGGGCTGTCAGTCCACGTAGGTGTAGTTATAACCCAGAAACGGATCAAGAAACGAAGTCCTTTCCAGAAGAGCTCAGAAGGCATGTCTGCTCAGTGCACCATCCCGGCCACGCCCCAGTTGTGGAGAAGTTTAAAGCAGGGTTAGGTTATAGAAAAAAAAATATCCCAAGCTTTGAACATCTCACGGAGCACTGCCCAATCCATCATCAGAAAATAGAAACAGTATGACACAACTGCAAACCTACCAAGACATTGCTGTACACCTAAACTGACAGGCCGGGCAAGGAGAGCATTAATCAGAGAAGCAGCCAAGAAGCCCATGGTAACTCTGGAGGAGCTGCAGAGATCCACAGCTCAGGTGGGGGAATCTGTCCACAGAACAACTAATAGTTGTGCACTCCACAAATCTGGCCTTCATGGAAGAGTGGCAATAAGAAAGGTATTGTTGATAGAAAGCCATAAGAAGTCCCGTTTGCAGTTTGAGAGAAGCCATGTGGGGGACACATTAAACATGGGGAAGAAGGTGGTCTGGTCAGATGAGACCAAAATTGTACTTTTTGACCTAAAAGCAAAACACTATGTGTGACGGAAAACTAACATTGCATATCACTCTTAACACACCATGCTTTTCTTCAGCAGGGACAGGGAAAATAGTCAGAGTTTATGGGAAGATGGATGTAGCCAAATACAGGTCAATCTTAGAAGAAAACCTGTTAGAGTCTGCAAAAGACTTGAGACTGGGGCGGAGGTTCACCTTCCAGCAGGACAATGACCCTAAACATACAGCCATAGCTACAATGGAATGGTTTTGAGACCAAAGCATATTCATGTATTATAATGGCCGAGTCAAAGTCCAGACCTAAATCCAGTTACGAATCTGTGGCAAGACTTGAACATTTCTGTTCACAGACGCTCTCCATCTAATCTGACAGAGCTTGAGCTATTTTGTAAAGAAGAATGGGCAAAAAAAATCACTCTCTAGATGTGACAAGCTGGTAGAGACATCCCCAAAAAGACTTGCAGCTGTAATTGCAGTGAAAGGTGGTTTTACAAAGTATTGACCCAGGGGGGCTGAATACAAATGCACGTCACACTTTTCACATATTTATTTGTAAAAAAATTTGAAAACCATTTATCATTTTCCTTCCACTTCACAAATATGTGTCACTTTGTGTTGGCCTATCACAGAAAATCCAAATAAAATACATTTACGTTTTTGGTTGTAACATGACAAAATGTGGAAAATTTTGATGGGTGTGAATACTTTTTCAAGGCACTGTATACACTTTAAAATGTATCCTAACTGAAATATTTACAGTATGCATGGCTGTCTTTTTGATTTAAAGGAAAAAAGGAAACAATTGTATCAATGGCATTCAAACCTATTTTTAGCCTTATTTACATTCATATTATTATGAGGTAATAAATGAGATAATAAATAAATGTACAATGTGCATAACCAGAGTTACAGAGTAAACAAAGAAGAAAAGAAAATCTTTCCAGCCTGAACATAAATCTCAACAGAAATAAGGAGAGGATTACATGCATGACGTTCACTGTAAGCACGTGACACAAGTGAAACCAGGTGACTTTGTGCTAGACAAATAGGTAATGTCATATTTACCTACACTTTGGGCAAAAGTAATGAGCTGTGTTTGACATGAGGAACTATAAATTCCAGCATGCCCAGCCAATCACAGCTTTCCATGCTGCCACTTTCCACTAGCCTGGGCCTGTCATGGACTATAGTCTCTTGTACGTTTGGGAAGCAAAAGAGAATTGTAATTGGTATCATTTAGTAAAGGACACCTTTTTTTGGTGATATTTAATAACCACCGGGATTAATTTTTGTATATAATCAAAACCAAAAGAAAAAAAAACACTTTCCTTTACTTACTGTTAGAAAACATATCAAATAAATAACCCAGATACCAATGAATAATAAGTATTCTGTGCTACTATGAGTCTATCTACAAATAAAGTGACAATCACCAATGTTGCTGCTTGATGCCAATATGTGTTCCCACATAAACTAAACTAATACTAAGAAAGCAAAGATGAAGCGCTATCTCCCCAGAATGTATATATATATATATATATATATATATATATATATATATATATATATATGAGAATCACTATTTTTTTGCTTAGAATAAAAAGATCACGATTCTCGCGACGTAAAATCTTTCACATTATACAAAAAAAAATGGGCTAGCTTTACTGGTTAGTTTTTTTTTTTTAATTCATTAAAGTAATTTTTTCCACAAATATTGCATTTGAAAGACCGCTGCGCAAATACAGTGTGACATAAAATGATGCAACAACCACCATTTTATTCTCTAGGGTGTCTACTAAAATATACAGCGGGGACGGAAAGTATTCAGACGCCCTTAAATTTTTCACTCTTTGTTATATTGCAGCCATTTGCTAAAATCATTTAAGTTCATTTTTTTTCCTCATTAATCTACACACAGCACCCCATATTGACAGAAAAACACAGAATTGTTAACATTTTTGCAGATTTATTAAAAAAGAAAAACTGAAATATCACATGGTCCTAAGTATTCAGACCTTTTGCTCAGTATTTAGTAGAAGCACCCTTTTGATCTAATACAGCCATGAGTCTTTTTGGGAAAGATGCAACAAGTTTTTCACACCTGGATTTGGGAATCCTCTGCCATTACTCCTTGCAGATCCTCTCCAGTTCTGTCAGGTTGGATGGTAAACGTTGGTGGACAGCCATTTTTAGGTCACTCCAGAGATGCTCAATTGGGTTTAAGTCAGGGCTCTGGCTGGGCCATTCAAGAACAGTCAGGGAGTTGTTGTGAAGCCACTCCTTAATTATTTTAGCTGTGTGCTTAGGGTCATTGTCTTGTTGGAACGTAAACCTTCGGCCCAATCTGAGGTCCTGAGCACTTTGGAGAAGGTTTTCGTCCAGGATATCCCTGTAATTGGCTGCATTCATCTTTACCTTGATTGCAACCAGTCATCCTAACCCTGCAGATGAAAAACACCCCCACAGCATGATGCTGCCACCACCATGCTTCACTGTTGGGACTGTATTGGACACGTGATGAGCAGTGGCTGGTTTTCTCCACATATACCGCTTAGATTTAAGGCCAAAAAGTTCTATCTTGGTCTCATCAGACCAGAGAATCTTATTTCTCACCATCTTGGAGTCCTTCAGATGTTTTTTAGCAAACTCCATGCGGGCTTTCATGTGTCTTGCACTGAGGAGAGGCTTCCGTCGGGCCACTCTGCCATAAAGCCCCGGTTGGTGGAGGGCTGCAGTGATGGTTGACTTTCTACAACTTTCTCCCATTTCCCGACTGCATCTCTGGAGCTCAGCCACAGTGATCTTTGGGTTCTTCTTTACCTCTCTCACCAAGGCTCTTCTCAGGTTCCCTGTTGGCATCGGAGAGCCAGAAAAAAAATTCCCTCCCACTGCTTGTAAAAGCAGTCTAGAGGCTTTGCTTTTAGATGAAAGCCGACCGCTGGCTGAAAAGAATGATACCAAGATAATACCTAAACCCGCAGGCATCATTCTGGTATAACCACTCAAAGTCCTACAACATACCAGTACGTTGCTGGTCCTTGTTGGGCATATATTTTAATCTTTTTTTCATGCAGCCTGTGGGCTGCATGAAAAAAAGAGATTGATCGGTGGGTATGCCTACCATTAGAATACCTCCCTTCATCCACCCACTTCTAATGATGGGCATACATGCACCATTTTGTTTTTAACTGTGGTGGTGAAATCACCTCCTACAGCGCTGGAGTCACAGCTTTATGTATCATGGGAGCAAACGCTGTTGCTGTCAAGATAAATGAATCAAAGAAAAAATCTTGCGAGCCACAATGTTCCTATGCTTAATAAACCGGCAGCAACAAGTAGTTATATACCACAGGTATATCAAAGATGAATATCCAGCAGCAGACGCAGTTCACGTACTCATAACCGTGCATAAATCATAACATAAGAAAATTTGCGTTGCGCTTGATTATAAGTCATAAACCTTAAAAAAAATTTTTTATAAATGTACCTCACTATTCACATCCTATTATGCATAATTGTGCTGAAAAAATAGTAATTTAAATAAAACTAAGAAATATCCAAACACTCCTGTGGAAAAGTAAATGGTATCACTTCTATGCAATGTGCATATGTATAAACCTGTGGACAATCAATATAAAGTGCATATAGTGCCAAAGTATATATATACAATCGTGCATAAAAAATATATTAAAGAGGTGACTGAAAACATAAAAAAGCATGCACTGCTTCATATAACGTGCAACATGCAAACGTCAAAGAAACGCAAACTGCGTTTAAATGGCCGTGATTCAAAGTTCTTATATAAGTGTCCCAAAGTTAAAAAGTGCTTCCGTGTCCATAAATATCCATAGACATCCAAATCATCCAATGTGCTGAATTCCAGTGCTTTAAACAATAATAGTGCGCCACAGTGCCCCCCCACAGTGGTTGCGCTCACCTCAGAGCGTGTGACACAGCGTTAAACTTGTGTCAAAACACGCTATGTAGCCACCCCCTGGGCTATATGCGGTAAGCTAGATCGATCTCCACTCTGGGTCAGTTAGGCTCCATAGACATCATTCATGAAAACAAGGAGAGACTATATAGTGTAATTCCACTTAAAAACGTTTATTCCAACAAGATAACTTTCCCACAAGGGGGTACTCACATTTCGTGGGTGCTGTTGTGCACCAAACAATCAAAAAGCTCCGAAGAGTATACTGTGTGGTCTGCCGCGGGGTATGTGCTTTTCCCGGCTCAGCTGTTAGCTATTCCGCTGTACGCTGCTCGCTCCGTCCTGGCCCCTCCCCTACGCGTGTTCGACACAGGGAGTCACGTGTCTTCATCAGGGGGATATAATTGGACGGGCGCTCTATCTCTTAAATACTCTCCCGGCGGCCATTTTCCCTAAGATCTTAGACTACCAGTCAGCAGGCTACATTACTCTATCTTATACATGACGCTAGAAACAGCTCGAACGAAAGACACTGTGTCTAACAGACCTTCCACCACAAATAGGATTTTGACCTAACTCAATCCAGGACGGAGCTTGGGAAAAAAAGCAGCATACCGCACAGCATTCCAATAATACAAATAAATACAAATACATATATAGTAGGTGGTCAAATCGTAATATTAACCCATTAAAATCATATATTTATTAAATTGCAGAAAAACATTAAAAAATTGTTATCTTAAAACCATATACCAGGGAACATTTTATTATCTGATAATTAAAAATATATAGATATATACTATATTAGGGGAAGACTCTCGAATCATATAAAAAAATAAAAAGAGATAAAAAATTATATATATGTGAAAAAATATATGAAAAAAAATTTATGAAAAAAATATGTAGAAAATTTTTTTAAAAAAATTATTATAAACCCCCATAAATATTGGTAATGTATTGCACAGCAGAAAGAAGTGTATATATTGGTAAAAAAAAATAAAAAAATAAAAAAAAATTTTTTCTTTCTTTTTTAAATCCAGGTCTATAGTAAATAAGCAAATATAGGTGAAGTAGATAAGAACCCTTTATGGCAATATGAATTATTTGATCCCATAGGGATATATGCGCCAGTCCAAAAAATCAAAAATAACAAGTTCAGTAATATCCAACTAATGCAGAGATATTAAATTATTAAAATTAATTATTAAAAATTACTAAGAAAGCATGTGAGATCAAACTCCTTGTTCAATCCGCCAGGTGACAAAGAACCAAGTTGGTATATCCACCAGGATTCTCGTTTGCTAATATCTCTGACATAATTGGAACCCCTCCAATTACGTTTGGGTGCTTCCAATCCCCAAAATTTCATACCCTGCGTGCTCTGGTTATGCTTGGTTTTAAAATGTACTGAGAGGTGATGTCTATCATATCCCTTCCGTATGTTTCGCACATGCTCCTCCATACGGTCTTTTAAGGCCCTGGTGGTACGACCAACATAAATAAGATTACAGGGACATTTAATAGCATATACCACCCCTATTGTTTCGCAGGATATAAAATCTTCTATAACATGTAGTTGATCTCTCAGGGGGTTAAAAAATTCCTTAACTCTCTTGGTGTTGAATGGAACCCTGATACAACTGTAGCACCTCCCACAACCAAAAAAACCTTTTAGGTCCCAGAACATTTTTGGTTTCGGTTTGGGTGGTTCCACTACGCTGTGTACCAACCTATCCCGCAAAGATGACGCCCTTTTGTAAACAATTTTGGGTTTATCAGATAAAAGATCTTTCAAATGAGCATCTTGTTTGAGCACACTCCAATATGTTTTTTAAATTTTCTCTAAGGATACTATGCACCTATTATAAAAAACATATAAATAATTGATGCGCTCTAATAGATGATCAATCAATGTGTACACACTGTGTTTAAAAAGTGTGAAAATATATCATTATAAAATTGACTTAAAATAAATAAATAAGTAAATGAATAAATATCATGAAATAAAAATCATAGTGCTAATGCATGTGAACCCCCCCCCCCCCCACAGTGCTCAGTAACAATATAATAAAAATAAATGTATGCCAATCTGATGGATATATACTACCAGTAAATTGCAATCATATGATAAAAAATTCAGCAAAGATAAATTAGTCTGAAATAAATGTGCAATTAACCCAGCAGTCCATTCCTTACTAAAATTAACTAATTTACTGTGTTTGATCGCTGTTCACGGTTACTTTTCTTTTTTCACATCCCGCTTCAGCCAAAATAATGTAGGTAGTTTGGTTCTCAACAAGGATGATTTTATGAAAAGCAAGCAAAGAAATAGATCATTGTGTGATGAACTGGAAGAAAAGTACACAAGCAAACTGCACAGAGATACACTCACGTGCGCCCAGTTTAGTAAAGGCATGCAGGTATGCAGATTGCAGTCAGCCTCTGTGGGCGCGGCTTATCAGAAAAAAGCTGCTGCTGTTCAGCTCAGTGTGTCATACAGCAGTGAACGTCCTAGGCTCCTCCCACGTGTTACGTCACTGACACGTGACTTTCAATTTATTTCTACTCACATATATCCATCTCAGCGCTTGGTTTTCCACACAATAAAATACTATGCACCTATTGCAGATTATAGATGGCATCCATGTCCCACCCAAATCTTTGTTGGTGGCTTTGGACGTTGAGGTCCTATACATTTCAATACCCCATGATAGAGGACTTGCTTGTATTCAGCATGTACTGTCGCGGGATGGCCGCCTTAGGGAAAGGAAAAGACATTTTCTGATTGACGCCTTGGACTTCATTTTGAGCCATAACTATTTTATGTTCAATGGCAGCTTTTTCCTCCAGCTACAGGGGGTTGCGATGGGGACTTCCTGTGCCCCATTGTATTCCAACCTGTACCTGGGGGAATGGAAAAACATGTTGGAGCAGTCTGAATCTTCACGTACCTATATGTACAATGTGGTGATTTTGCATCGATACAGCTACAACATTCTGCTTGTCTCGGATGGTACCCTAGACAACCTTCAAAGTTTCTTGCAAGAACTGAATATCAATTCGTTCAACCTTACCTTCACCATGACGTTCCATAAACATAAGATTACCTTCTTGGACGTGATAATCCATAAGCAACAAGATGGCTCGCTGACTAGCTCCCTATATCGAAAGCCAACATCTGGCAATTCTATCTTACATGCCACCAGCTTCCACCCCCAGCCCCTGATTCGTTCGATTCCCTACAGTCAGTACCTACGTGTTAGAAGGAGCTGCACCAATGACAAAGTTTTTAAATGAGAGGCTCATCTGTTGATGGGGAGACTCCTGGCACGAGGGTACTCTAATGCCGCGTACACACGGTCGGACTTTTCGTCTACAAAAGTCCAACGGACGCTGACGGACTAAAGCTGGCTGGTAATCCGATCGTGTGTGGGCTTCTCCGGACTTTCAACTGACTTTTTTTGCCTCAAATCCGACGTACTTTAGATTTGAAACATGCTTTAAATCTTTCCGACGGACTCGAGTACGGTCGAAAAATCCGCTCGTCTGTATGCTAGTCCGACGGACAAAAACCCACGCTAGGGCAGCTATTGGCTACTGGCTATCAACTTCCTTATTTTAGTCCGGTGTACGTCATCACGTAAGAATTCGACGGACTTTTGTGTGATCGTGTGTAGGCAAGTCTGTTCGTTAGAAAGTCCGCCGCAAGTCCGTCGAAAGTCCGCCGCAAGTCCGTCGAAAGTCTGTCGGACAGGCTGTCGGACTTTTGTAGACGAAAAGTCCGACCGTGTGTACGCGGCATAAGACATGTTTAAAGAGGGCCTTAAGAGGGCATGTTCTAAATCCAGACATGAACTTATTTTCAATACAGAATCTAACAGGAATAAAACCAATCCAATCCGTATTGTAACTAGGTTCTCAAACCAACACAAGATCATAAAAAATATCGTCGAACGTTACTGGCATGTCCCTAAATTAGATCTCACCATCGGCCCCTTTGTGCAGGACAAACCGTCCTTCACGTTTAAGCGCGCTAAATCCATCAGGGATAATTTAGTGTCCAGCGAATATTCAGGAGGTGGTGTGGGTAAACAAGATCCCTGCAAACGCCCCGGAACTTTCAGGTGTGGCGGATGCCTGTACTGCCAATTCATGAATATTAAGTCAAATATCAAACTACCCAATTGCCAAAAGTATGCACCCAAACACTTTGCAAACTGCAAAACAATTGGTGTGGTATACTTACTAATTTGTGATTGTGCATGCTACTATGTTGGCAAAACAAACCAGGAATTTTGGCGGTGGGCATACCGCCATATAGCCTCGATGAAATCATGTAACCCCAGCTTACCATTGGGAAGACACGTTTGTGCGTTTCATGCAGGAATCTTCCCCAAAGTCTCCTTCCTGATACTAGATTGTGTTCACCCAGGGCTACGCGGTGGGGATTGGAACAAAACCCTGTTGCAAAAAGAACAGAAATGGATTTATCGTCTTCAGGCCACTAAGCCACCCGGCTTGAATGACGCCATCTCCTTCCGACCCTTCCTGGAGGGCTTTACTTCTGGAGGGTCTGAGTGGGACCCCACTGAGGTGAACACGTCCCACTTCTTATCAAATTGATACAAATCACTCCCACAGGTTTTTTGGGGTATAGTGGTCAGATTTCCTTCTCTATATTCTTCATATATGCAGACTGACATATCTGCACCAATGTAAGATAAAGCAGGTATGAATGCTTCCATAAACTAATGGGTCGGCCACATGATATGGTATGTGACTATATCCAAACCGCCAAGGTGTCCTGAGCGTCATAGCACAAGGTATGAAGGCTTCCATAAATGATTATACAGGTCTCACCATTCAGGTCTCACTGTGGACAAAGGCAACATGACTACGCAAATAAAATGCCATAAATGGGGTCACTGGTTGAAAAAAATCTAAATCCAGAAAAACATGCGTCACACTATATAAAAATACACACATATGTCATGATGTCATATCGGTACATCTAGACCACTATACATGTCTACATAAGATCTATTATGTGTAACAATAAAATGAATAAAAATGCATTAAAATGTGCATGAATAATGTAGCAGGCTGAACACAAGAAAATAACTGTATTATGCCCCGCACAGACGATCGGATTTTCCGTCAACAAAACCGTGGATTTTTTTCCAAAGGATGTTGGCTCAGACTTGACTTGCATACACACGGTCAAACAAAAGTTCAGAACGTGAGAACACAGTGACGTACAACACATACGACGAGCCAAGAAAAAGGAAGTTCAATAGCCAGTGCGGCTCCTTCTGCTTGATTCAGAGCATGAGTGAACTTTTGTGCGAAGGACTTGTGTACACATGATCGGACTTTCCGACAACAAGTTTTGTTGTCGGAAAATTTGAGAACCTGCTCTCAAACATTTGTGTGCGGAAATTCCGACAACAAATGTTCGATGGAGCATATACACGGTCAGACTTTTTGACAACAAGCTCACAACGAACATTTCCCGTCGGAAAGTCCGATCACGTGTACGCGGCATTAGGCTTGATTGAAGAAGCAATTAATGTCCCAATTGATGTTCAAACCGAACGGCGAGTAGGACCTTAATTCATGAATCCAATAAGTTTTGAGACGGCATACTCCACGTAGGCAAGAATCGCCCCTCCAATGTGGGACGAATTTGTCTATTATTTGAAATTTGGTACCCATAGGATTTTTTGTTCGGGTGTCCAAATAATGGCAGGGCACACTGTGATTAATGCCGCCCTTCCGTATGCTGGCCAAATGCTTGTTAACCCTCACTGAAAAGGTCCTAATTGTGCGACCTACATATTGTTTGTTACATGGACAAGTCAGAAGGTATACTATGGCACACATAGTAAAATGTTTCATTTTATAGTTGAGTAAAGTAGAGGTCGATGCAAAAGTGTCTGTTTTTCGTTTCCCACATACATTGCATTTCCGGCAGGGGTAATAGCCCTTGCATTGTTGGAAAAAGGTTACCGTCTTGGGTGGATCTATTATATTAGGAGCAATCTCTCCCTGTATCGCTCTAGCCCCTCTGAACACGAGGCTTGGACTATTTTTAGTCCAAATTTAGAGCGCTTTGGATGGATGTCACTGCACCATGACTACTAAAAGGCTCATGTGACTTACGGCAAGTCATGTGTCAGGTCACATTACCTGCTCTGACTTATGGCGGGTCACGTGTTTAGTCACGTGACTAGTTCCGAGTCTGTCTAGGAGCGGCAGTGCAGGGGCTGTGGTCACGTGACTCGCCTGGATACATTGCCAGTCACATGTCCGGTCATGTGATGCGCACTCAGTTCCCCTATGGGTAGATCGCACAGACATAGCATCTCCATTGGCATTGCTACAATGTCACGTGATGACGTTGACGCTTCTTTTGCATAGTGCGGTCTTCTCCCTGTAAGGTATGCTATTGGTAAGACCACTGCTTGGGCATCTTGGAAAAAGGTGCGCTTTCCACGCTAACCCCTTCCGGGTTGGGGTGTTACCGGTGCCACCACCCCCATGCTCCCATGTATGTGGAACAATACCTCAGTGTACCCCACAATGAGACATGGAACTTAGGTGAGTGGTTACCACTTCCGGTTCATACACGGAGGGTGGAGCCAATTTGTTTTCAATGTCACATGTCTAATTACTAGGACACACTATAAATGTTAGCAATGTGGGGGAGCAATGCTATGCCCCAGTTGAAGTCCTTTGGGACGAAAAGCGTTGGACTCACTTCGCTTGCTTCCCACATTGCTTTTTATAATTTTACAACTCATGATCACCAGTATTTTGTACTCATCTACTACGATGCATTGTACTTTTTAAACAAATAAACCTCTCCTTTTTTACCTGCACCATATGGAGCTTCTCCATTTTTTCTTATTTCTATTTCGGTTTAATTGAGCCCATCATGCATCTACAATCGGCCTCCAGACGGCTCCCCCGTTCGGGTGGAGGTTTCATGCTTTTTTTAGAGAGCTATCTGAACCTCTGGAACTTCGCCTTGGTCCCTACTGCTGAGGAGTGGAACTACCTCGTTTGGAGTGATCATCTTCCTGCCAACTCTTAACCCTAAGGCGTTCGGCCTCACAAGCCTGATTGACCCACTACCGCTGGTAAGTGGGTTCACCCTATCCGGTAAGAGTATCCATCTACATTCTTTTGACAGAAGATTTCCTTGTTTCAACAGCTTCACAGCCAGTCTTCTATTGTTCGCACTACCATCAAATTTTATTGAGGATTCACAAGTCACGTATTATATGGACACACTTCCTTAGGAGTTGCTTTCAAGTTTATTTGAATTTTCACATTCACTGGTTTATCCTGTTCACACATGTGAACTTTGGACTTTCACCTTGTATGTTAACACCACATGTTTATATGTTTTCACATATTTATCGTTCTAGTTTATTGCTGTTATATTGTTGTATTTAGCGTTACACTTTGGTTTTTTTCACATTCTGTTGAGACTTTGTTTCACTGTTAGCAGCTATTTTGTCACATTTGGGATTAGCGCAGTAATTTCCCCAATTTTTCTTTCATTTGTATTTGACATATTGTTTACTGCAGCTACCTTGCCTCCATTTTATTATGGATGTGTTTGAATATAGGACCTCAAGGTCTTTCAACACCGATGGTGTCTTTGTTACCACCAACACAGATACCGAATTAAGCGGACTCTTTCTCAGGCTTAAAAACCTGATAGTGACAGAGTTACGGTATACCTCCAATGGGACATCGCGTTCCTTGAATAAAATGCTAAGGAACACATGGTCCCAAGAGGTCTATGCTGGAATGTTCACCCACAGCGGGGCGACACAGAACTAGAACCATGGTTTAGATATTTCAATGAGGCAGGAATAAAATTTCTTGGCTTTTTGGTGGAGAGAAATGAGCTATAGCTATAGATAAGAAGATCAGGGATCTCAAAGATAACCTGGCCCCTTTCAATACCATGTCTAAATATACATCCCTCTCCACCAATCTAAGAAATCACCTTGAGAAAGAATGAGATCAGAGAAATAAAAACAAAAGAAATACAATCGAGATATAAATAATTATAAAACAGATTCTGCGTTTAATTGGCAGAAACAGATGACTCCTCCTACAGACATAGAAGGTACTACTTCTCATATGGAAATTTCTGAACCATTAACACATAAACCAGATAGAAGATTGACTTATGAACCAAGTCGACCAGAAAATCCAAAATTCTCTGGAGGTGGAGACCATGTATTTACCCCTAGGAAAGGAACATATGGTACTTATAACCGTATAGACCAAAACCAATGGATACAGTTCCCACAACTCCAGAGGTAGCGGCCTCAAAACCAGAAGGAGAGGACCCCATCACAAGGGTACTAGAGACCCCCAATATATATTGAGGGATGGGAGGGCTCACCTAGAAATTGCCACAATAATAGATCGGGGAACAACCGAGATTATGACTATTCTCAAAGTACACCGGTTAATACACACAATAGTTTTGCGCCTCTTCGCGATGATGGCCCACGCAATATACATCGCGATTCAAATTCTTATATGAATCGGGATGTCAAGGAGTTTAATAGATCTCCCTACAATTATAATCAGAACTATCCAATTTCATCACAATATACGGGTTTTCCCAGAGCCACCGTAAACCATCCCAGAAGCCCAAAACAAAACGAGGCTCCAGAGGGGGGTGACGCTTACAAAGGAAAAATAAAAAAGACTTAATAGGTGCAGGCATTTTTAGCCTAAGTAAAATTGAACTGACCGATGCAGAAAAGTCTGTATTGGATATAAGACTTAAATATGTCCCTCTGAGAAAATTAAACAAAATCTCTACTTTTATTCATGTGCAAAAGTACATCCGCAGGCTGAACATACAAAGATATTTCCTTACACAACCTCCCATGGACCCAAGGGTAGGAGGACGAGATAGCAATGTTCATTCTGGACTATCAAATCCATCCTTGGGACCATGACACCCTTCAGGGACCATGGCACCTTCCCTTAATGTGTTTGGAGTTTGGTCCTAAAGGATTTGGACCAACTACCGAATAAAATAATCCACACTAATCCAGGTATCACTAGTGGACTAAAATTACTATGTGAAAGATAAGGACGGGGGGATTTTGTATTGGACAAAGAAGGATATATTGAGGAGATGAGCAGGATTCTGAATGATCGTTCAACGTACGGTTTGATGTCCAAAGATCCAACTCTAGAACTCTAGAATATAAAAGAGCTCTCTCTTGAATTGGTCATCTTTGGGTATTTTGGACAAAAAAGAAAAATAATTTTGAATACCTCTGACCCCAAGAATTCCAGTAATATATTATTTGCCTAAAGTGCACAAAAATGAAGTCAATCCCCCTGGACGTCCCTTCGTCAGTGGTATTCTAGTTTATTGCTGTTATATCGTTGTATTTAGCACTATATTAGGCCAAACTTTAAAATTCATTATAACGAGTGTATGTCAAGCTAAATAGCTTTTTTAGTTTTGGATAGAATGGAGAATAATTAGAACTCCTGCTGCATTTTTATTTCTATTTGGGACTCCTTTAAAGAGACTTACCCTCACTTCCTGTGTTGCTGACAACGAATTCACCAAACTGAACTTGAGGGAAAATCTGCAGGGACACAGGCAGAAAAAAGGGCTCTATTCTATTCTTCCTCTACATTTTTTTTTTGTCTGTGATGCTGTCAGAGAGATAAGCCTGGTACACACTATAGGTTTCGCTGGGTTGAACAAAAAAAAACGGTCAGCTCTGGTCAGAGCAACTGTACTAACTATGCAAAGTAAGTACAGCGATCTCCCCCGCTGAGCTATTGTGTATTGACAGGGGGATGACCCCCCCACCAGAAGACTCCAATCAGCATTTTCCACCATTATCTGGGAGTGCTGATCGGGAGTCGGTTGGCTTCTGTTGGACAAACCGACATACACACGGGCCGAATGTCAGACTTTTTTTTTGAACCAGCAAATGTCTCCCGACATTTGGCCTGTGTGTACCCGGCTTTACCCTCATTTATGCTGTCAGCAAGGCAGGAAGTGAGGTTAAATTTCTCTAAAGGAGCCCCATACAGGTGTAAAGTGAGTTCTAATTCTTTCCCACTCTGTCCGAAACTAGAAAAGCATATTTATCTTGATATGCATTCTACATACAGCTGCCACTATTAAATCTAGTAAAGCATGATGAAGGGAACACAAATGCCAGCCATTTTAAAATTCTTTGCTTCTTTGTATGTACCCATTTTATTTCTAGGTTATAATAATGCAAAATATATACAACTTCAAGCTGGTAAATACTTATGGAAAAACACCACTATAATATAAACGATAAAATCAAATAAATCTTCTCAAGAACTCGACCTGCCATAAAAAGGACTCCACATTACGTTCCAGAACATGATTTCCTACATGGACATTCCAAAATACATATTATCATACAGGTAAAAAAAACTTGTTCATCCAGTTAATTGTTCTTCTGCATCAGTTTATTGGGCTAAATAAACTCCGTTTTTAATTTGTGTTCAATCAAAAATACAAATATGCAAAACAGTGGGAAAGGCTTCCCACTGTCAGAATACACCAGCACAGTGGGAAGGATTCCCTAATCTCCCTCAAATGTGTTAATAAGAGAATCAGATCCTTTTTTTTTTTTCATGCAACCCACTGGTTGATTTAAAAAAAAAGATCAATATATGGGCTGCCTTAAGCTGAACCGACCAAGATTCGAACCGTGTATGGGCAGGCTGAATATACCAGTTGATTGATTAAGTTGAATACAACCAGCATGCCGGGTTTTACCTGCGATTATCGCTAGCAGCTACTATAGCCACTGGCAATAATCACTGTCTTTCCTGGGGGGGCGGCTGCCCCCGCCCTCCCACTGGGAGAAGACAAAGGCTTGGCAGGAGGGATTCCCACATCAACACTGTCTGTGTTAATGGGAGAATCTAACAAATTTCTTTCCTGCAATCCGGTGGCCATAGAAGCCAGCAAGCTGATCAAGAAATAAAAATTTGTAGATACCCCCATTCACACATTCAAGGTGGACGGGGGAGTCCTACCCGCTGTGCTATTGTGTTCTCACAGTAGGACTCCTTTACTGTCAGAATACAGTGATCAGCAACCGCTTGGCTGCAAGCGCTGATCAGCAGTCCCATTTGAGAGCCGTCGATTATTAGACTAACACCTCTAGAACCAGTGGTGGCCAGACCCCACCCTTCCTTTTTGACCCCTACCCACTTCTCATAAGCCCCACCCTTTATAGAATCCACTCACTCCGTCCCCTGTATTCTACTTGCTTCCACACATAGTGCCAGGAGTATACAGCTCAGCATCACAGCACAGAGTATACAGCCCCAGCATCACAGCACAGTGTATACAGCCCCAGCATTACAGGACAGAGAATATAGCCCCAGCATCAGAGGACAGAGTGTGAAGGAATGTAATGAACATAATGATAATCAGAAAATGCCTATTTTCTTACGTGTATACATGATTCTATGCAACTCCTTAATTATTATATAGTATACTGCTTAGCTTTGCTTCGGGGCTAAGATGGCGCCTGCATCCTGCTGACTAGGGATGAGCTTCGTGTTCGAGTCGAACCCATGTTCGACTCGAACATCGTCTGTTCGCCCGTTCGCCGAATAGCGAACATCATGGGCCGTTCGTGCCAAATTCGTGTGGTGCGTCACGGCCCATAATTCACTGCGGCAATGCAGTGCATTGCTGGCTGATGATTGGCCAAGCATGCACTATGACCCGCATGCTTGGCCAATCACAGCACCGTCTGTAGAGAGAGCTGTAATTGGCCAAAGCCAGGGTGGCTTTGGCCAATTATGGCTCAGGGGGTTTAGTACACGCCCCACACTATATAAGGCCGCCTGCACGACGGCCCTGTGTAGTGTGTTCCGGCGTTGAGAGACAGAGACAGAGAGACAGTGTCATTTGATTTAAGTTAGATAGATTAGGCAGGACAGTCAGTCAGTTAGCTGCACTTACAGTGTATTGTGTATATATATGCATCCCAGGTGTTATATATATATATATATATATATATTGACCCACTACCGCTGGTAAGTGGGTTCATCCTATCCGGTAAGAGTATCCATCTACATTCTTTTGACAGAAGATTTCCTTGTTTCAACAGCTTCACAGCCAGTCTTCTATTGTTAGCACTTCCATCAAATTTTATTGAGGATTCACAAGTCACGTATTATATGGACACACTTCCTTAGGAGTTGCTTTCAAGTTTATTTGAATTTTCACATTCACTGGTTTATCCTGTTCACACATGTGAACTTTGGACTTTCACCTTGTATGTTAACACCACATGTTTATATGTTTTCACATATTTATCGTTCTAGTTTATTGCTGTTATATTGTTGTATTTAGCGTTACACTTTGGTTTTTTTCACATTCTGTTGAGACTTTGTTTCAGTGTTAGCAGCTATTTTGTCACATTTGGGTTTAGCGCAGTAATTTCCCCAATTTTTCTTTCATTTGTATTTGACATATTGTTTACTGCAGCTACCTTGCCTCCATTTTATTATGGATGTGTTTGAATATAGGACCTCAAGGTCTTTCAACACCGATGGTGTCTTTGTTACCACCAACACAGATACCGAATTAAGCGGACTCTTTCTCAGGCTTAAAAACCTGATAGTGACAGAGTTACGGTATACCTCCAATGGGACATCGCGTTCCTTGAACAAAATGCTAAAGAACACTTGGTCCCAAGAGGTCTATGCTGGAATGTTCACCCACAGCGGGGCGACACAGGACTAGAACCATGGTTTAGATATTTCAATGAGGCAGGAATAAAATTTCTTGGCTTTTTGGTGGAGAGAAATGAGTCAGGCTATTAGCTATAGATAAGAAGATCAGGGATCTCAAAGATAACCTGGCCCCTTTCAATACCATGTCTAAATATACATCCCTCTCCACCAATCTAAGAAATCACCTTGAGAAAGAATGAGATCAGAGAAATAAAAACAAAAGAAATACAATCGAGATATAAATAATTATAAAACAGATTCTGCGTTTAATTGGCAGAAACAGATGACTCCTCCTACAGACATAGAAGGTACTACTTCTCATATGGAAATTTCTGAACCATTAACACATAAACCAGATAGAAGATTGACTTATGAACCAAGTCGACCAGAAAATCCAAAATCCTCTGGAGGTGGAGACCATGTATTTACCCCTAGGAAAGGAACATATGGTACTTATAACCGTATAGACCAAAACCAATGGATACAGTTCCCACAACTCCAGAGGTAGCGGCCTCAAAACCAGAAGGAGAGGACCCCATCACGAGGGTACTAGAGACCCCCAATATATATTGAGGGATGGGAGGGCTCACCTAGAAATTGCCACAATAATAGATCGGGGAACAACCGAGATTATGACTATTCTCAAAGTACACCGGTTAATACACACAATAGTTTTGCGCCTCTTCGCGATGATGGCCCACGCAATATACATCGCGATCCAAATTCTTATATGAATCGGGATGTCAAGGAGTTTAATAGATCTCCCTACAATTATAATCAGAACTATCCAATTTCATCACAATATACGGGTTTTCCCAGAGCCACCGTAAACCATCCCAGAAGCCCAAAACAAAACGAGGCTCCAGAGGGGGGTGACGCTTACAAACAAAAAATAAAAAGGACTTAATAGGTGCAGGCATTTTTAGCCTAAGTAAAATTGAACTGACCGATGCAGAAAAGTCTGTATTGGATATAGGACTTAAATATGTCCCTCTGAGAAAATTAAACAAAATCTCTACTTTTATTCATGTGCAAAAGTACATCCGCAGGCTGAACATACAAAGATATTTCCTTACACAACCTCCCATGGACCCAAGGGTAGGAGGACGAGATAGCAATGTTCATTCTGGACTATCAAATCCATCCTTGGGACCATGACACCCTTCAGGGACCATGGCACCTTCCCTTAATGTGTTTGGAGTTTGGTCCTAAAGGATTTGGACCAACTACCGAATAAAATAATCCACACCAATCCAGGTATCACTAGTGGACTAAAATTACTATGTGAAAGATAAGGACGGGGGGATTTTGTATTGGACAAAGAAGGATATATTGAGGAGATGAGCAGGATTCTGAATGATCGTTCAACGTACGGTTTGATGTCCAAAGATCCAACTCTAGAACTCTAGAATATAAAAGAGCTCTCTCTTGAATTGGTCATCTTTGGGCATTTGGACAAAAAAGAAAAATAATTTTGAATACCTCTGACCCCAAGAATTCCAGTAATATATTATTTGCCTAAAGTGCACAAAAATGAAGTCAATCCCCCTGGACGTCCCTTCGTCAGTGGTATTCTAGTTTATTGCTGTTATATCGTTGTATTTAGCACTATATTAGGCCAAACTTTAAAATTCATTATAACGAGTGTATGTCAAGCTAAATAGCTTTTTTAGTTTTGGATAGAATGGAGAATAATTAGAACTCCTGCTGCATTTTTATTTCTATTTGGGACTCCTTTAAAGAGACTTACCCTCACTTCCTGTGTTGCTGACAACGAATTCACCAAACTGAACTTGAGGGAAAATCTGCAGGGACACAGGCAGAAAAAAGGGCTCTATTCTATTCTTCCTCTACATTTTTTTTTGTCTGTGATGCTGTCAGAGAGATAAGCCTGGTACACACTATAGGTTTCGCTGGGTTGAACAAAAAAAAACGGTCAGCTCTGGTCAGAGCAACTGTACTAACTATGCAAAGTAAGTACAGCGATCTCCCCCGCTGAGCTATTGTGTATTGACAGGGGGATGACCCCCCCACCAGAAGACTCCAATCAGCATTTTCCACCATTATCTGGGAGTGCTGATCGGGAGTCGGTTGGCTTCTGTTGGACAAACTGACATACACACGGGCCGAATGTCAGACTTTTTTTTTGAACCAGCAAATGTCTCCCGACATTTGGCCTGTGTGTACCCGGCTTTACCCTCATTTATGCTGTCAGCAAGGCAGGAAGTGAGGTTAAATTTCTCTAAAGGAGCCCCATACAGGTGTAAAGTGAGTTCTAATTCTTTCCCACTCTGTCCGAAACTAGAAAAGCATATTTATCTTGATATGCATTCTACATACAGCTGCCACTATTAAATCTAGTAAAGCATGATGAAGGGAACACAAATGCCAGCCATTTTAAAATTCTTTGCTTCTTTGTATGTACCCATTTTATTTCTAGGTTATAATAATGCAAAATATATACAACTTCAAGCTGGTAAATACTTATGGAAAAACACCACTATAATATAAACGATAAAATCAAATAAATCTTCTCAAGAACTCGACCTGCCATAAAAAGGACTCCACATTACGTTCCAGAACATGATTTCCTACATGGACATTCCAATATACATATTATCATACAGGTAAAAAAAACTTGTTCATCCAGTTAATTGTTCTTCTGCATCAGTTTATTGGGCTAAATAAACTCCGTTGTTTAATTTGTGTTCAATCAAAAATACAAATATGCAAAACAGTGGGAAAGGCTTCCCACTGTCAGAATACACCAGCACAGTGGGAAGGATTCCTTAATCTCCCTCAAATGTGTTAATAAGAGAATCAGATCCTTTTTTTTTTTTCATGCAACCCACTGGTTGATTTAAAAAAAAAGATCAATATATGGGCTGCCTTAAGCTGAACCGACCAAGATTCGAACCGTGTATGGGCAGGCTGAATATACCAGTTGATTGATTAAGTTGAATACAACCAGCATGCCGGATTTTACCTGCGATTATCGCTAGCAGCTACTATAGCCACTGGCAATAATCACTGTCTTTCCTGGGGGGGCGGCTGCCCCCGCCCTCCCACTGGGAGAAGACAAAGGCTTGGCAGGAGGGATTCCCACATCAACACTGTCTGTGTTAGTGGGAGAATCTAACAAATTTCTTTCCTGCAATCCGGTGGCCATAGAAGCCAGCAAGCTGATCAAGAAATAAAAATTTGTAGATACCCCCATTCACACATTCAAGGTGGACGGTGGAGTCCTACCCACTGTGCTATTGTGTTCTCACAGTAGGACTCCTTTACTGTCAGAATACAGTGATCAGCAACCGCTTGGCTGCAAGCGCTGATCAGCAGTCCCATTTGAGAGCCGTCGATTATTAGACTAACACCTCTAGAACCAGTGGTGGCCAGACCCCACCCTTCCTTTTTGACCCCTACCCACTTCTCATAAGCCCCACCCTTTATAGAATCCACTCACTCCGTCCCCTGTATTCTACTTGCTTCCACACATAGTGCCAGGAGTATACAGCTCAGCATCACAGCACAGAGTATACAGCCCCAGCATCACAGCACAGTGTATACAGCCCCAGCATTACAGGACAGAGAATATAGCCCCAGCATCAGAGGACAGAGTGTGAAGGAATGTAATGAACATAATGATAATCAGAAAATGCCTATTTTCTTACGTGTATACATGATTCTATGCAACTCCTTAATTATTATATAGTATACTGCTTAGCTTTGCTTCTGGGCTAAGATGGCGCCTGCATCCTGCTGACTAGGGATGAGCTTCGTGTTCGAGTCGAACCCATGTTCGACTCGAACATCGTCTGTTCGCCCGTTCGCCGAATAGCGAACGACATGGGCCGTTCGTGCCAAATTCGTGTGGCTAAGATGGCGCCTGCATCCTGCTGACTAGGGATGAGCTTCGTGTTCGAGTCGAACCCATGTTCGACTCGAACATCGTCTGTTCGCCCGTTCGCCGAATAGCGAACGACATGGGCCGTTCGTGCCAAATTCGTGTGGTGCGTCACGGCCCATAATTCACTGCGGCACTGCAGTGCATTGCTGGCTGATGATTGGCCAAGCATGCACTATGACCCGCATGCTTGGCCAATCACAGCACCGTCTGTAGAGAGAGCTGTAATTGGCCAAAGCCAGGGTGGCTTTGGCCAATTATGGCTCAGGGGGTTTAGTACATGCCCCACACTATATAAGGCCGCCTGCACGACGGCCCTGTGTAGTGTGTTCCGGCGTTGAGAGACAGAGACAGAGAGACAGTGTCATTTGATTTAAGTTAGATAGATTAGGCAAGACAGTCAGTCAGTTAGCTGCACTTACAGTGTATTGTGTATATATATGCATCCCAGGTGTTGTATATATATATATATATATATATATATATATATATATATATATACACTGTATTCAGTTTAGCTAGATCCGTTCCTGTTATTATCTTCCTACTGACAGGCAGGCTTGTGTTGTTACAGTATTTGGAGCTACCTAAAGAAAATTGCTGGTGTTCTTCTGATCCTATTAGTACCACAGTCAGGCAGCTAGACTATTTACAGTTAGTGCAGTGCGTCCTCCTCACAGTGTTCAGCTAAAGCTACAAGTTAGTTTAGTTTAGTGTGACCTCTGCACAGTGTTCAGCTAAAGCTACAAGTTAGTGTAGTGCGACCTCTGCACAGTGTTCAGCTAAAGCTACAAGATAGTGTAGTGCTTCCTCTGAACAGTGTTCATCTAAAGCTACAAGTTAGTGTAGTGCGTCCTCCTCACAGTGTGCAGCTAAAGCTAAAAGTTAGTGTAGTGCGTCCTCCTCACAGTGTTCAGCTAAAGCTACAAGTTAGTGTAGTGTGACCTCTGCACAGTGTTCAGCTAAAGCTACAAGTTAGTGTAGTGCATCCTCTGAACAGTGTTCAGCTAAATCTACAAGTTAGTGTAGTGCACAGTGTTCAGCTAAAGCTACCAGTTAGTGTAGTGTGTCCTCCTCACAGTGTTCAGCTAAAGCTACAAGTTAGTGTAGTACGACCTCTGCACAGTGTTCAGCTAAAGCTACAAGTTAATGTAGTGCGTCCTCCTCACAGTGTTCAGCTAAAGCTACAAGTTAGTTTAGTGTGACCTCTGCACAGTGTTCAGCTAAAGCTACAAGTTAGTATAGTGCGACCTCTGCACATTGTTCAGCTAAAGCTACAAGTTAGTGTAGTGCGTTCCCTGAACAGTGTTCAGCTAAAGCTACAAGTTAGTGTAGTGCACAGTGTTCAGCTAAAGCTACAAGTTAGTGTAGTGTGTCCTCCTCACAGTGTTCAGCTAAAGCTACAAGTTAGTGTAGTGTGTCCTCCTCACAGTGTTCAGCTAAAGCTACAAGTTAGTGTAGTGCGACCTCTGCACAGTGTTCATCTAAAGCTACCTGTAGAAGATTGGTTGTGTTCTCATACTACAGGCAGGCAGTCGATTTTGCTAGCTGCAGTATCAGTGTATATATATATATATATATATATATATATATATATATATATATAGAAAAAGAGTCCAAGAGGTTGCTGCACTTAAAAATTTTCTTTGCTTTATTTCACAAATTGTTCAGTAGGGATTTACAAAGCAAGTATAATCCAAAATCACAGGCACGAAATGCCTACACAGTTTCAGACACAGGTAGATTCAGATATGGATGGATGGATGGATGGATTACGTCTCGGGCTAGTCAGCTTACGCCCTTCCTAAGATCCATTGAAACACATCTAGATGTGTTTCAATGGATCTTAGGAAGGGCGTAAGCTGACTAGCCCGAGACGTAATCCATCCATCCATCCATCCATATCTGAATCTACCTGTGTCTGAAACTGTGTAGGCATTTCGTGCCTGTGATTTTGGATTATACTTGCTTTGTAAATCCCTACTGAACAATTTGTGAAATAAAGCAAAGAAAATTTTTAAGTGCAGCAACCTCTTGGACTCTTTTTCTATATACAAGGTCGGTGGGAAGACCTGATTGCTGGCACTAAATCGTAAGCAGAGTGCGGTTCTCCTCCACAAGTGAATATATATATATATATATATATATATATATATCCCAGCTTAGTGCAGCTACATCTCACTGCAGGCTATTAGTATGTCTGGAAGGCCAACAAGGAGAGGCAGACAGTCGCAAGCCAATAAAAGAGGGCAAGCAGGCTCTGTGTCTAGAGGCAACAGTGCTGATCGTGGAGACGGTGCATCCTCATCAGCACGTGGCGGTAGGAAACGCTTGGCCTTTTTTTCGGCAGCTGGCCGTGTTGAGCCGCAACATGCGGAAGACTTGGTCGAGTGGATGACCAAGCCATTCTCATCCTCCTCATCCTCTCTCACCCATGCTCAGGGTACTTTGTCTGGCAAATTAGCTGCCAACGCTGCCTCTTCCCTCGGCTCAATGGCATCAGTGACTCCTTCCCTAGCCCCACCATGTCCTCCTGAGGCGTCCCTCGACCTGTTTGACCACAGTGTTGGGTACATGCTCCAGGAGGATGCCCAGCGTTTAGAAGGCTCTGATGATGATACTGAGCTAGTTGAAGGCAGTAACGTGAGCACAGACAGAGGGGGTGCCCAAGAAGGACAGCAATCTGGCAGTCATGCTCCCCCTGCTGCAGCATACTGCCAGGTTTGCTCCAGTGATGAGGAGGGAGGGGATGATGAGGTCACTGACTCAACGTGGGTGCCTGATAGGAGAGAGGAGGAGGAGGAGGAGGAGGCACATCACCAACGAGGCAGGATGCCCTCCAGGGGCCAGCCTAAGGGCAGCACACTGACTGTATCACACCGCAAAGCTCCGCATGTGCAGGGCGCTGCTGTCTCTGCGCGTTATTCCAAAAGTTCTTTGGTGTGGGCCTTTTTTGAGACGAGTGCATCAGATCGCACCGCTGCTATTTGCAACATATGTCTCAAGCGTATCTTGCGTGGCCAAAACATCTCCCACTTGGGCAACACATGCTTGACCAGACATATGTTGACCTGCCGTGCAGTTAGTTGGCAAACGTATCTAAAAGACCCACACCAAAGAACAAAGAGGACCTCTCCTTGCTGCTCATCAGCTGAGATCTCCAACCCCACTATACCTTCAGTCCCCTATGAGACCTGCACTGAGAGGAATGAAGGTGTAGAATTAGGTGTGTCACAGCCAAGTACTTGTGGGCAATCTGCTTTCAGTACACTGACGTCAGATTGTACCAGGCAAATTTCCCTGCCCCAGCTGCTGCACCGCCGAAAGAAGTTCGCTCCCAGCCATCCACATGCCCAGCGGTTAAATGCTAGTGTCAGATTAAGGTACTCACCGAGGCCAAGATGCAGAACTTACTAGGTCTCACAGGGCAGTTGCGTAGGTAATGTCCGGACCCTCCGCAGTACAGGCATAGGTTGGCTTGGCGTCTCCATTGTCTTTCATCAGGGGTGAGAGGAGATGCTGCTGGCTGATGCGTTTCGAAAGGATCTGATGAAGAAGGAATCCTTTCGAAACGCATCAGCCAGCAGCGGTTCATATGTCCACTCCCCAGGACCCAGAGACTGCAATCAGTAGATAGACTGCCAAAGACCTTTCAAAGCGTTTTTATCTCCCACTTTTTGCAGTACAGCGTCATCATATTACTAGTATGGTGGTGACCAGGGACCATACAGATTAGAGGAACAGCAGCAGGATTGGAGTGACCAATACCCATCCCTAAAGGCACCCACTCTATCGCTCGGTACACCTGCAGGGGTGTTTCTTTCTGGTGAGTGGGGGAGCACGGGGGGTGAGCACTTGAAGTCACCGTTTGAATTACACACAGAAGTCACTGCTTTATGTTCCTGAAGTTGATGAACTGCATATTTTACTGAACTTTGCTAACTACACCATCCGGCCAAAGCCATCTTCTGGTTTTAAATGGACAACATATTTTGTGAAGCTTATTGCATCTGCTGACATTTTATAATATAAGGGTTCTCATGATTCTCATGCGACTTGCCATGTGTGTTATCTCAATGTAATTTCAATCTGTGGGTATACCAATAATTCCCCTGGGAACTATAACGAACAGAATTCGGCACTGACACTTTATATTTATATGTATTAGACATATTTTTTCACTGTCAAAGGGAGTTTGCCCCTGAGAGGGCGCCATATTGTCACAATAGTTTTGAATGTTGGGGTGATTTTTTATTTAATTATTATATAAAGTACCGTATTAATTTATTTTTAGTATATATGCAACCTCTGGCACTGACACTTTATATTTATTACACACATTTCTTCACCCAAAAGGAAAATTCTTGCACTTTATAGGATGTCATAGTGTCACAATACTTTTAAACTTTGGGGTTAATTCTTAATTTATTTAATTTTTAAAGTAACACTTGTCACTTTCACATTATTCATGTCAATTTGAATATATGAAACACTCTTTTACACTGCACTTTATAGGATGCCTTAGTGTCACAATACTTTTGAACTCTGGGGTTAATTCTTAGTTTATTTAATTTTTAAAGAAACACTTGTCATTCCCACATTATTTATGTCAATTTGAATATATGAAGCACTCTTTGATACTGGGGTGATAGGGGTTTAACCCTTAGTTTTCACTTGCTTTTTGGTTCTTCACACACACGGTCATTGGTCGAGCTTTGACCATATTTAGGCACATCAAGGGGATAGCCCCTACAAGCACTTACGCCAATGAACATAGGTTGCAATTTATCCACCATTAAATATTTTACTGTACAATAGGGCAGCGCCACTTTTCTCCCAGACCTCCTTTCGTAATAGTTTTCTCAAATTCGCATTTTTCAGCCTTGAAGTACAGTCTATGTCTCCTGAGGATGGTGAGAACTTTTTTCACATGGGTTCGGTGTAACTCAATGGTGGCAGAAAAAATGAGGATGTCATCCAATCCATAAACGACTACAAAGTTCTCAAGATAGTCTCGAAAAATATCATTCACCAGATGTTGGAAAGTGGCCAGGGCATTGCACAGCCCAAAAGGCATCACTAAGTATTCATAATGCCCAAATCGGGACCTGAAGGCGGTTTTCCATTCATCACCAGCACGGATTCTAATAAGGTTATATGCTCCCCATAAATCTAACTTGGAGAATATTCGGGCAGTCCGGAAACGCTGGAATAACTCTGGGATGAGCGGAAGTGGGTATCGGTTCTTAATAGTTATTTTGTTGAGTTCCCTGTAGTCGATACAAGGTCTTAGAGAGCCATCTTTTTTCCCAACGAAGAAAATACCGGCTCCAGCCGGAGAAGAGGAAGGGCGAATGAAGCCTTTTTCCAGGTTCTCATCAATATAGCTTTTAAGGACCTCCAATTATGCGTCCGAAAGGAATCTCAGAGCCAGGTAACAGTTCAATGGGGCAATCAAAGGATCGGTGAGGTGGTAGACAGTCAGCTTTTTTCTTATCAAAGTCGCCTTTGAATTCAAGGTATACTGGAGGAATGTGCTGGAGATTGTCAGATATCGGAACCACTGTCAAGCAGGAAGCTGGAGCTGGAGTAAGACAATGCTGGGAGCAGTAGGTAGAGGAAAAGGCAATCTATTTCTTATTCCAGTTCATTTGGGGGTCATGAGCTTGCAGCCAGGGGAGCCCCAATATAATAGGAAATAAAGGAGAACTGATGAGGTCAAAGCGTAAGAACTCTCGGTGACCGGAGTCTGTGGTAGCAAGGATGGGTTGAGTTTCCTGTGAGACTGGTCCGGAACAAGGAAGGGAACCATCAGCCAGACAGACCAGAAGGTTTTGTTTCTTATTCTGGAACAGAACGTGTAATTTTTGGGCTAAGGAAATGTCCAGAAAGCAACTGCATGCCCCTGAGTCAACGATGGCCGGTAGTTGAATCTCCTCTTCCGGCAACTGTATGGAGACAGAAAGAGTGACGTAAGACTGAGCAAAACCTGTGGCCTGGTAATTCAAAATAGACCGTGGAAACAACTTACTAGGTCTCACAGGGCAGTTGCGTAGGTAATGTCCGGACCCTCCGCAGTACAGGCATAGGTTGGCTTGGCGTCTCCGTTGTCTTTCATCAGGGGTGAGTGGAGATCGGATCAGTCCTAGTTGCATGGGTTCTCCTTCCGGAGCAGAAGTGGCTGAAGAAACCAGGAGTGGTGGATAAGCATAAGAGGCCTTAGGGAGCATCCAGCTGGGTCGGGAAGCCTGGAAACGCTTGGAGCGCCGCTCCCGCATGCACCTGTCAAGCTTAGTAGCTAATTGAATTAAGCCCTCCAGAGAAGCAAGGGTCTCAACCCAGCTAGCTCGTCTTTAAGGCCTTCCGAGAGTCCTTGGCGGTATTGATACCAGAGGGCGGCCTCGTTCCAGTGTCAGCTGACCATTTACGGAATTCAACAGTATAGTCTTCAACTTATCTCCTTCCTTGAAATAAAGTATGTAAAGTGGCTTCGGCTGTGGCGGTGCACTGAGCATCGTCATATAGTTGACCCATAGCCTTAAAGAAGGTATCCATAGAATTTAGTAGAGTACTTTTCTGTTCCATGAGGCTGTGAGCCCAGGCCTGTGGCTCTTCGGATAGTATGGAGATGATGAAACCAACCTTCACAATTTCAGAGGAGAAAGTCCTGGGTTGAAGGGCTAGATACAAGGAACAGGCGTTCTTGAACGCTCTGAATTTCTTTCGGTCACCCATGAAGCGCTCCGGTGTGGGGACTCTAGGTTCGGGAACAGCCATCATTACAGCAGGACTAGACTGGACCTGAGAAGAGGACGCCCCACCAGAGGGTGCTGGAGCTGTGGATGCTGGTGCAGGTGTTCCGGCAAGTTGCTGAAGGCGACCGTCGATCTGCATGTAACCTTCTTGTAATTTCTGGACAGCTTCTGTGAGAGTTGTGACCTGCTGGCATAGCACTTCAAGAGGAGAACACGCTCTGTTGGCCTCTGACATGGCTGGTTTGTACTGTCAGATTAAGGTACTCACCGAGGCCAAGATGCAGAGAGCGGTTCACTCTTGCGACTAAGCGCACTCCACCCCCTGGAGGTGGTACAGAGGGTGCATTGCACGAAGAGGCACAAGCTACCAGCAGGATGGGCAGATCTTGTGTGAAGGTCAGCGAGGATCTGGATAGCTGTGCAGGTGCTGGCAAGTGAAGGACCCAGCGGGTCAACAGGAGAACAGAGTCCAGGACAGGCTGGAGGCCAGGATACCAGGCTGAGAGAAAATCTAAGAGCAGGCTGAGGGTCAAACACAGGAGACAGCAGCAAAGTTCCAAAACAGGCAGAGGTTCAAGGTACTAGAGACTGAAGATAAATCCGGTTCACAGGCTGAGGGTCAAGGCAGGAGAAGGCAATCCGGGTACAGGCTGAGGGTCAAACACCAGAGGTATACAAGTCTGTTAAACAAGCCAGGGGGTCAAATCCAGGAGAGAGCCAGAGTAGGTCAAGGCAATCCGGGTCCCAACAGGTAATCGATAAGCAGGTAACAGGAACAAGATCACAGGGAAGGTGAGAGACAAACCAGCAATTTGTTAAACAGCAAGGCAGCTTTTTATAGGCAGGCAGAGGACTCACGTTATGCGTGCGCTATTGCACATGCACGTGCGCCATTCAGCCAAACCGCAAATGCGCGTGCGCCGAAGCGCTGTTCGGCCGCGCATGTGCGCAGGGACACAGTTATACTGACAGGATTGATTTTGTTTTTTTCCCTGACAGCTAGCTTGTGTATGTGCGATGTATGTGTGGAGCAATGTGTAAATTGAAGGCGGTATATGGGTACCTTAAATTAAAAAAAAAAAAATAGGGATAATTGTAGACATGCACACTCACTCGGGTTGAACTGGATGGACTGGTGTCTTTATTCAACCTTACTAACTATGTAACTATGTAAGATGGGTCAGAAGATAACCAGAGAAGGGAATGCTAGCATGTGATATTGTGAAGAGAAGAGAAGGTGGTGAAGCTGTTAAAAAGTTGTCCAAAGTAGCAAATGTTTGTGAATTGAAAGACCGTGCTGCCAGACTGCAACCAGAGGAATGGCGCACGTTGCTAAAGGAACAGAGAGGAATTCTGTGTGATAAAGGCAGAACTGCTAAGGCATTGCATAAAGAAGGTTGGATACAGGAAACCAAAAAAGATGGTGATTGTATTATGTATGTGTACCACAAAGTTGATAATGTGTCTGAACCACCGCCCTATGATGGAGCCTGGAACAAAGGAGGGGGAACAACCCTGCCCTCTGCCTAATGCCCACTTCCTTTTCACCACTCCAGCCCAAGCACAACCTACTGTGGCAGCCATCTTGGCGCACCCATACCTTCCCTTCCTGTGAAGCCCAGTGCACTTCCGCCAGGCGGCCATCTTAGTACACCCAGTCAAGATTCCGGAAGACTCCCTATGACCTCTTCCAGCGGTCATCTTGGTACCCCTAATCAGAGCACCGGAAGGCCTACAGGCCCTGTAACCCCCTCTACCCGGTCCTGACAGCGAACGGTACTTACTACAAACCTCTCCCAATGACCCAAACCCCCAACACCACCGCCCCAGCTGGGGGAGTCACGGTGCTCGCTAACACAGCAGCAAGATCAGACGGGAGTATGCATTCATATCTGAACCATCCGGCATCCCAATCAGACTCCTTTCCGCCCCTTTCCTACGAGGGGGAGTTGATTACCTGGAACAACGAACCATCGGCCCACCCAATGCCATGAACATCAACAATAGTTCCTAGGCCGGTAGCTGATACACCGGTGATGTATGTCACTTTCACCCCGTCCCAGGCATCCACCCTAGTGACCACCCTGCCAGACCCAGAAAAACAGCCTATGCCCTTTTACCAAAGGTTGGCCCAGATCCAAAAAACGTATTCAGCAGCATGGAGAGATCTAGTTAGCCTATGTGAAATAAAGGCAGGAGACACTTACTGGCCAATCATGGACAAGTGTTTCCAGGATGCAAGATTGTCAATGGCAATACCTTTACTTTATATGTGGAGTTCTGTGAACAATTGCGTGAATGGGCGGGGGAAAGGCTGGCTGGCCAAGCCACTAGTATCCAAGATCTCTCTTCCACCTGTCCACTTAATCTCTTGGGAGCAGATGTACTGTCTAGACTTCAAGTTTTCATTGTCTTCTCTGAAGATGGATCTGTTACTGTCTCTTCGCCACTGGGCATTAAGAACACTTCTGCACTGTGTTCCATCCCTCTGCTAATGTCCATAGAAGAATCACCTACTACTGCAATTCCACCGGATGTGATGGACAGAATTCCAGATTGTCTATGGTCCACAGGAGCTGAGGATGTAGGACACTTAAAGGTGCCAACAGTCATGGTGCAGTTGAAACCTGGAGCTCCTCTGCCACGGAAACCACAATACCCTCTAAAGTTAGCCCAATCTGCAGCTATTTCGAAGCATGTTAAGGCCCTCGTGTCAAATAGAGCCCTGATACCCTGTACATCTCCATGCAACACACCTCTGTTCCCTGGGAAGAAGAGAACCCCTAAAAGGGAACCAGACAAGTACAGAATGGTCCAGGACCTCCGAGCAGTTAATGAAGCTATAGTCTTAGACACACCAATTGTGCCTAACCCTCAAACTCTACTTGCGGGGGTGCCTCTGACAGCGACATACTTTACAGTGGTGGACCTTACAAACACTTTCTTTAGTGTCCACCTTCACCCTTCCTGCTGGTACCTTTTGCATTCACCCACGTAAAACAGCAACATACCTGGACAGTTATGCCACAAGGGGCGCAAAATTCCCCGAGCCAGTTTGCAAAGGCCATGGCTACCATACTGGGTACCTGGCAGAACGAGCACCAGGAAGTAGTTCTCCTTCAGTATGTAGATGACCTCCTACTCTGTGCAGAAGATTTACCTACTGCTGAAACCACTTTAGAAAGTCTACTGTGCTACCTGGCACATCAAGGGTGCAAGGCCTCCAAGCCAAAACTTCAATGGTGCTTAACATCTGTCATTTTTCTCAGCCATTGCTTGTCCCATGGGACAAGACACCTCACTGAAGACAGGGTGAAAGCAATCTCTGACATCCCACTGCTACAAGGCCAGAAGCCCCTTCATGCCCTCCTTGGACTAATTTCCTACTGCAGAGCATGTATTCCAGAAGCCTCCCTGATGATGCAACCTTTGTATAATGCTCTGAAATCAGACCCCTTCCAGATGTCTCTCGAAGCAATAGCCAACTTTGAGGCCCTCAAGCGCCATCTCCTCTGCCCCGGTGCAAGGGCTACCAGACTACGACAAAAAGTTCATGCTCTTTGTATCCGAATGTCTGGGACATGCTGCAGGTGTACTCACCCAATCACACGGCAACCGCCTACGCCCCATAGGATATTATTCCTGTCGGCTGGATGCGGTAGCAAGAGGAGGCCCATCGTGTCTACGAGCTGTCTTTTCTGCACAAGCCTTGCTTGACAAAACTTCGGACTTGGTCCTCGGACACTTCCTTATTCTGCTTGCTCCCCATGACATTGCTGCCATACTAAACCAGATCCAGCCGAAAAAATCTGTCCACTGCCAGACATTTGAGACTCCAATGCTCCCTCCTTCTACCGGACAACATTACTCTCTTACGTAGTCAATCACTAAACCCTTCCACCCTCCTTCCACTTCCCGAGGGGGGAATGGAGGAGGAGCCGAGTCCTGACTTGTTACCCCATGACTGCTTTGAACGAATGCGGCTGGAGACCACGCATCTCCCCATCGTGAGTGAAATACCCCTGCATAATCCAGACCTAACAATTTTTGTTTGCTGATGAACGAGGTAAATACCACACAGGATACGCAGTCACCACTGTAAACACGGTTCTACAAGCTGAAACCTTACCACCAGTGATGTCTGCACAGGAGGCAGAGCTGCAAGCACTTACTACAGCATGTAAATTGGCAGAGGGAAAAGGGGCCAACATTCATACGGACTCAAGATATGCTTTCGGTGTTGCCCATAATTTTGGTGTTATCTGGAAGGACAGAGGATTCCTGACGGCTGCAGGAACACCTGTGAAACACAGTTCAGCTATCAAAGACCTGACGGACGCCTTGCTTCTCTAAACCCAAGTGGCTTTTCTGAAAGTAAAAGCACACGGCAAACTGAACTCGAAGGAAGCTCGAGGCAATCATCTAGCCGATTCTGCTGCCAAACAGACAGCCAGTGGTCCATGGGAAGTGGACAGCAGGGTGGTAGACCACCCTGTGCTTGCCCTACAGACTCTCCCAGTGGACAGAGTTTATCTGAAAGAACTACAGGAAGCAGCAAGTCCGGATGAGAAGGAAAGCTGGAAGCGGAGAGGAGCAACTCTCACAGATGGACTATTCGAGTGCATCAAGAAGCCTTGTCTACCCAGGAGTATGTACCCAGCCGTGGAGCAATGGGCACATGGAGCTGCCCACTTGTCAAAGACTCTTATGAACTCTCTTATCAACAAATACTATGTAGCACCAGGAATTACTCCACTGACCAACAACTTCTGCAGATCATGCACTATCTGCGCCAAACGCACAGAAAAGGTCCCACCTTCACAGTCTCAGTGACCAAGGAAATCTGGACTGCACTGGGGGTTACCCTAGTTTTCCACACACCCCATCACCCCCAGAGTAGCGGGAAGGTTGAGAGAATGAACGGTACCTTAAAGACCCGAATGTTAAAAATGGCCCAAGAGACTGGTGTGCATTGGCTGGACACCCTGCCCATTGCCCTATTCAGCGTCAGATACACACCTAAGTGAGAACACTCCCTATCCCCTTATGAGATTTTGTTTGGTTCAGCCCTAGACTTGGTTGTTACTTTCCGCAACAGTTACAGTTGCAATCTGATGTGTCGGCTAATTATGTAACCACATTATCATGAGAATTAACCCAAATACATGCCCAGGTGTTTTCTTCCATTCCAGATCCTGAATTAGATACAGGAACACACCAACTACTGCCTGGAGATTGGGTGCTGGTAAAGAAGTTTGTGAGGAAGCACTCCCTTGATCCAAGATATGATGGTCCATTCTAAGTTTTGCTGACCACAGCCACCTCAGTCAAATTGGCCCGGAAGAACACCTGAATACATGCTTCCCACTGCAAGAAAGCTCCAACCCCTGAGCACAAGATCCTGCCCACTTCATGATGACCATGCTGCATATCCTTTTTCTGTTTGGTCTAGGGGGGGCAGGAGGTGGCCATCTCAAAAAATGATAACATAATTACATTTTGGTATAACTCTTCAAGCACATTGTGGCCACCTTTACCTTTGATTACTGTGGCATAGTACCTTGTCCATTTGACCCACATGTGTACATAGATGCCATAGGGGTCCCAAAGGGGGTCCCTGATGAATTCAAAGCCAGGGACCAGGTAAAAGCTAGTTTTGAGTCTTTAAACCTCATAATAACTGTTAACAAGAATGTAGATTGGATTAACTACATATACTATAACCAACAGAGATTTGTGAATTACACTAGGCATGCCCTTCAGGGAATTGCTGACCAGTTAGCCCCCACTTCCTATATGACATTTCAGAACCAGATGGCCTTAGACATGGTGTTAGCTGGAAAAGGAGGTGTCTGTAAAATGATAGAACTGGAACCTGTTGTACATAGATCCCTGATAATACTGGCCAAAATGGTAAGGTTACTCTAGCTATACAGAAATGAGAAGATCTGTCATTGGAGTTGAAGAATTCAGGTATCACAGACCCGTGGGATGTTGTATCCTACCATTTGTAAAGAAGTTAATGAGCAAGGCTGTAGACAACAGCACACCTACATTTCTCCACCAAGAAGAGGAGGACCCCCTTATGATGGAAGAAGATAAACCCTTCACCCCTTTGCAGTCACTACCTGTCCATAATCTCACAATCCTATAGGGACAGGTAGCGCCTGACTGCCCTTTTCTGGCTGTATCAAGGGGGGTAGTGAACTAGTTGCTGCCCATCTCTATATACAGCCTAAAAGAGTTGCTGAGGAGAATGGGCCAGGTGAGCAGGACCTTTAGTATGAGGGACAGAAGAAAATAGCCATTTTAGGGGGGACTGTGAAGGAATGTAATGAACATAATGAAAATCAGAAAATGCCTATTTTCTTACGTGTATACATGATTCTATGCAACTCCTTACTTATTATATAGTGTACAGCTTAGATTCTATGCAACTCCTTACTTATTATATAGTGTACAGCTTAGCTTTGCTAAGGGACTAAGATGGCGCCTGCATCCTGCCGACTACGCCCTGGAGGTGTGAGGAAGTAAAGAGAGAACAAGCGACAACCAAGTATGTGTGAGCATTGTCCTCCCCTCCATGGGACTACAAATCCCAGCATAGCAGGCTGGGCTCCTTTTCTCAGCTGCTCTCCAGTGCCCCACACACAATGTGACTGAGAATGACTGAACAACACACTGTCCCTGCCTGCTGCAGTGACGCACACACACTGCCAGAGTCCGCGCACCCACTCCCCCCTTACCCATCTCCCAGGTCCTCCTCACCACAGCTGGGTCCATTGTCTGCAGGGCAGAAGCCGGGGGCGGGGCACTCAGAGACGGAGCAGGGAGGAGAAAGTTACACTCTTCTCCTCTGCTGGGAGCGGTCCTGGCAACCAGTCATTTCCTTGGCAGTGTACACAGGGCAGTGATGGACCCCCGCAGTGGCAGGGGACAGGACCAGCTTGCTCCTGTGAGTGCAAGCCACTGGCCGTGGTGTAAGCAGGCGGCGGAGTGATATTCATCTGTCAGGGAGCCGTAACTATAGAGGTAGCATAGGAAAATGAGGCTGCCTGCCGGCTTACTCCGCGGCCCGTGGCTTGCACACACAGGAGTTACATGAAAATGAAAAATAGTCCCATTCTCAGCACTGCCATTGTCATATAGCAGAGATGCCAAAATGGAGTTTACGAACATACTGCCCGAAAAATAGCCCTGGGGTCTGCCGGATGTGCCTGAGCATTACCTGGCACACCCCGTGCGCACGCCTATGTCCCTCGCTATGTCCCTGAAGATGGCTGTAGCGGTAGCCGGGAGATCTTCCGTACCCGTGGCTTCAGGTAGATCCCTTATGCGAAGGTTGTTCCTCCTGCTGCGATCTTCAATCTCTTCTAGATGGAGTTGCTGGGTCAATACTAATTTCGTCTGAGCTGCTTGAGTGTCTTCTACCTGCTTTAAACATTGTGAGAGATCTGTTACTGTGGCTTCTCCTGCACCCATACGTTCTGATAAAGCAGTAATGTCTGTACGCACCGCGGCTATGTCCCTACGATGAGAAGCCTCTAACCTGCTGGTTCAGAATCGGCTCTGGTCGGTAAGGCCCGCAGCAGTGCTCTCAGCTCCTCATCTGCATGCAGAGTAAGAGGTGTATTATGCGGATCCTGTGTGTCCCGGAAGTCATCCCGGAGCAACATAGGGGTAGTAATGTCTCTGTCTGAAGTGCAGGGGGCCATGGACGGTGTCAGTGAGCAGTGCTGTGGGATACTCACAGATTCGTTCGTCCTCGTGGCGGCCGCCATCTTTGGAGCGGGGGATGGCTCCCGGGAGTCAGGGAAGTACTGCCTGATGGCTCCGTTCCGCTGTGCGCTCTGCTGTGTTTTCGGCGGTGTTTTTTTGTGCTGTCTGACACTCTTCCCTCTGCGTCTCCCAGCAGAGTACATGCCCCTATTCTACTGCTGATTCCACTGATATAAGGGCAGGAAAGACCGGGACGGACCGGGAGCTCCTTAGCAACACGTCCTCACACGGCCATGTCCAGACCACGCCCCCTGTTGCAATATTTTATGTCACACTGTATTTGCGCAGCGGTCTTTCAAACACAATTTTCTGGGAAAAAATACACTTCAAGGAACTAAAAAAAAACTAAACAGTAAAGCTAGCCCAATTTTTTGTATAATGTGAAAGTTGATGTTACTCCGAGATTTGTGAGAGAATTTTGATCTTTAATTTAAGCAAAAAAATTGTGATTCTAATTTTTTCCTGAACCGCGTAGCTCTACCACACAGAGACACAGTAATAAAGAAAGATTCGGTGCAGGGAGCCCACAGGCATTGCTGGTGACTACTTGTTGCCTACATTTTTGGGGATTTGACTCTTCCCCAGATAGCAAGTAATTGAGCTGCAAGTTTGAAAATGACTTGCTAAGCTCTTGCTAGACTTGTCAGGCTTCACAAGTTTGTTGCATAATTGCAGCAAGTCCGCACTGCATGATTCCAGATCAACTTTCTTTGCAAACATTCTGCAAGTCTGCTGCAAGTTCTCTTTCAGTTAAGTTGTTGTGCAGTAGTCATCCCACCACAGGAGTCACTTTGACTTGCAGAGCTCTTGCTGTAGACTCACCACTGCAACTTTGCTCTTGCTAGAGACTTGCCATGCAAATTTGCTACAAATTGGAAAAGTATCAACTAGAACTTGTGCTTCAAGTGCTCTGAAAGTGTACAACTTACCAGTGAAGATGTGCAGCAAGTTAACAAGACTTACAATTCAACACTGCTACAAATTAGTGGCAACTTTTCCTTGCTATATGGGTCACTATATGTGACTTTTAGTTAGGCAATTGTGAAAGGGATCATATAAAATAAGACTAATGGGGCGTACACACGACCGGACTTTACGGCATACTTGGTTCGGCGGACCGGACTCCGTTGGATAATTCGATCGTGTGTGGGCTCCAGCGGACTTCTTTTCCCCAAAAGTTCGACGGACCTAGAAATGAAACATGTTTCAAATCTTTTAGACGGACTCGAGTCCGGTCGAAAAGTCCGCTCGTCTGTATGCTAGTCCGACGGACAAAAAGCGACGCTAGGGCAGCTATTGGCTACTGGCTATGAACTTCCTTGTTTTAGTCCGGTCGTATTTCATCACGTACGAATCCGTCGGACTTTGATTGATCGTGTGTAGGCAAGTCTGTTCATTTGGAAAGTCCATCGTAAAGTCCGTCGAAAAGTCCGCAGGACAAAGTCTGCCGTAAAGTGTGTATGCAGCATTAGGCTAAGTTGACACTAGTGCAATTTCAGATACAACTTGAGTCGCACCGAACTGCAAGACAATGGAAATCACATTGTTTTCAATGGTGTCTGCTCACATTTTGGAAAAGGTTCCTGTGCTACTTTGGTGCAATTCTGGCACAATTTTGGCCCCATAGAATATGCAAACCACATCCAAGTAGCACTAGATAATCACACTGAAAGTCAGATCATAGCTGTTTGAAACTGGCCTAAAGGTAAGGCTGAACAGCAAGGGGCTAAATATACACTCAAACTACAATTACTGAACACTTATCGGTCAAAAACATAGCTATTTCTACATTATTCTGGTCTGAGCTACAATATATGCGACAGACATCCATTAAAGTTGTTCTAAAGGTAGTACATTTTTTACTTTAATGCATTCCTTGCATTAAGTTGAAAAATGTCCCAGTTGTTGCATGAATCTATCCACGGCCGCTGCTGCCACCCCCTATTCAGGCATCTGGCCCCTTTTCAGACGCCGGGCACCTGAATTACAGCGGCGAGGTGTATTTTTTCAAGCACCCGATTAGAGCCATAGGCTCTAATAGGCTTCAAAAAAGGTGGACTCGGAGCGCAAAGCATTGCGCTTGGAGTCTACCCAGGTGTGTTAGAAAAGCAAATGAATATTCACTTTTCTAACACTGAACCGCCTCTCCGCCAATCAGGAAGCACAGGTCTGTTACCCATCAGCTGATTGGCTGAAAGGACATGTGCTGCTATTGGAAGCCTATCAGGAGGAGAGGAGGAGACGCATGGAGGACACAGCTCGCCGCTGCAAGGTCCCACAGCTTGCCACCATCACCCACTGCCTGACCTGCCACCAAGATAGGGTAAGTTCCGGTCAGATGGCGAGTGGGCAGGGGGGGGTCACAGTGGCAACTTTTGATGAGCACAGTGGCAGCATTTGATGGGGTACAGTGGCTGCAATTGATGGGCACAGTGGCTGCATTTGACAGGGCACAGTGGCTGCAATTGATAGGCACAGTGGCTGCATTTGATGGGAACAGTGGCTGCCTTTGATGGGCACAGTGGCTGCAATTGATGGTCACAGTGGCTGCATTTGATGGGCACAGTTTGTGCAATTGATGGTCACAGTGGCTGCAATTGATGGGCACAGTGGCTGCATTTGATGGGCACAGTGGCTGCATTTGATGGCCACAGTGGCTGCATTTAATGGGCACAGTGGCTACATTTGATGGACACAGTGGCTGCAATTGATGGACACAGTGGCTGCATTTGATGGGCACAGTTTCTGCAATTGATGGTCACAGTGGCTGCAATTGATGGCCACAGTGGCTGCAATTGATGGCCACAGTGGCTGCATTTGATGGGCACAGTGGCTGCTATTGATGGGCGCAGTGGCTGCATTTGATGGGCACAGTGGCTGCAATTGATGGCACAGTGGCTGCAATTGATGGAACAGTGAGGCTGCAATTGATGTTTTTTTTCCAGAATTTTTCAGTTTATTTGCGCCCCCCCCAAAATGTTGAGCACCAGCCTCCACTGCTCCGGAGCGTGCCAGCATGTCTACCCCCATAGCAAGCGGCTTGCTATGGGGGCACTCAGAGAAGATGAGCAGCAGACCACGCAGGTAGGGGCAGGGCCGGCCTTACCATGGGACCTGATGGGACCATTGGTCCCGGGCGGCAGGTTCTGGGGGGCGGCACATTGATGCCCAAGAAGACAGTGGTCCTGTCTGATTGGGCTCCACTCCGCCCCCTCTACCACCCCTGTCTGTGTCTAACCCCCTCCGTACCACCTCTGCCTGTGTCTAACCCTCCCTACCACCCCCTGCCTGTGTCTAGCCTCCCCTACCACCCCTGCCTGTGTCTAACCCCCCTACCACCCCTGCTTGTGTCTAACCCTCCCTACACCCCTGTCTGTGTCTAACCTCCCCTACCACCCCTACCTGTGTCTAACCCCCCACCACCCCTGTCTGTGTCTAACCACCCCACCACCCCTTCCTGTGTCTACTCCCCTACCACCCCTGCCTGTGTCTAACCCCCTCCCTACCACCCATGTCTGTGTCAAACCCCCTCCCTGCCACCCCTGCCGGTGTCTAACCCCCTCCCTACCACCCCTGTCTGTGTCTAACTTCCCTACCACCACTGTCTGTGTCTAACCCCCCTACCACCCCTGCCTGTGCTGTGTCTAACCCCTCTCTGCCACCCCTGTCTGTGTCTAACCTCCCCTACCACCCCTGCCCGTGTGTAACCCTTCCCTATACCATGTCCCTGTCTAACCTCCCTTACCACCCCTGCCTGTGTCTAACCCCCCCTACCGCCCCTGCCTATGTCTAACCCCCCGCCTGTCTCTAGTCCCCCTACCACCCCTGCCTGTGTCTAACCCCCCTCCCAACCACCCATGTCTGTGTCTAACCCCCTCCCTACCACCCCTGTCTGTGTCTAACCTCCCCTACCACACCTGTCTGTGCCTAACCCCCCCCCCCCACCAAACCTGCCTGTGTCTAACCCCCTCCCTTCCACCCTTCTCTGTGTCTATCCTCCCCTACCACCCCTGCCTGTGTCTAACCTCCCCTACCGACCCCGCCTTGTCTAACCCTCCTACCACCCCTGCCTGTGTCTAACCTCCTCTACCACTCTGTCTGTGTCTAACCCCCTCCCTACTACCCCTGCCTGTGTCTAGCCCCCCACCACCCCTGTCTGTGTCTAACCCCCCACCACCCCCACCTGTGTCTAAACTCCTTCTTACCACCCCTGCCTGTGTCTATCCCCCCTACCACCCATGCCTGTGTCTAACCTCCCTACCACCCTGTCTGTGTCTAACCCCTCTCTACCACCTCTGTCTGTGTCTAACCTCCCCTACCACCCCTATCTGTGTCTACCCCCCTACCACCTCTGCCTGTGTCTAACCCCCTCCCTACCACCCCTGTCTGTGTCTAACCTCCCATACCATCCCTGTCTGTGTCTAACCCCCTACCACCCCTGCCTGTGTCTAACCCCTTCCCTATCACCCCTGTCTGTGTCCACCCCCCATACCACCCCTGCCTATGTCTAACCCCCCTACCTGTGTCTAACCCCCCTACCACCCCTGTCTGTGTCTAACCCCCTCCCTACCACCCCTGCTTGTGTCTTTCCCCCCTACCATCCTTGCCTTTGTCTAACCCCCCCCCCCACACCCCTGTCTGTGTCTAACCTCCCCTACCACCCCTGTCTGTGTCTAACCTCCTTTACCACCACGTCTGTGTCTAAAATCCCCCTCCCCTCACTATCACCGCTGCCGCCTCTTTCTGAACCCCACCACCACTGTTGCATGTAAATCTGATTTCCTAATAAATTTAATTTTGGTTTAAATTGTCACGGTGTACAGTATCTCACAAAAGTGAGTACACCCACTCACATTTTTGAAAATATTTTATTATATCTTTTCATGTGACAACACTGAAGAAATGACACTTTGCTACAATGTAAAGTAGTGACTGTACAGCTTGTATAACAGTGTAAATTTGCTGTCCCCTCAAAATAACTGAAGACTAAGTGAAAATTTCCAAATTGGGGCCAAAGTGTCAATATTTTGTGTGGCCACCATTATTTTCCAGCACTGCCTTAACCCTCTTGGGCATGGAGTTCCCCAAAGCTTCACAGGTTGTCATTGGAGTCCTCTTCCACTCCTCCATGAGGATATCAGGGAGCTGGTGGATGTTAGAGACCTCCACCTTCTCTTTGAGGATGCCCCACAGATGCTCAATAGGGTTTAGGTCTGGAGACATGCTTGGCCAGTCCATGATCTTTACCCTCAGCTTCTTTAGCAAGGCAGTGGTCATATTGGAGTTGTGTTTGGGGTCGTTATCATGTTGGAATACTGCCCTGCGGGCCAGTCTCTGAAGGGAGGGGGATCATGCTCTGGTTCATGTCACAGTACATGTTGGCATTCATGGTTCCCTCAATGAACTATAGCTCCCCAGTGGTGGCAGCACTCATGCAGCCCCAGACCATGACACTCCCACCACCATGCTTGACTGTAGGCAAGACACACTTGTCTTTGTACTCCTCACCTGGTTGCCGCCACACACGCTTGACACCATCTGAACCAAATACGTTTATCTTGGTCTCATCAGACCACAGAACATGGATCCAGTAATCCATGTCGTAAGTCTGCTTGTCTTCAGCAATGGTCTGAGAACTGACAGGTTGACCCCCCACCCCTTCAACCTCTGCAGCACTGCTGCCAGCACTCATACGTCTATTTCTCAAAGGCAACCTCTCAATATGACGCTGAGCACATGCACTCAACTTCTTTATCTTTAGTTGACCATGGCGAGGCCTGTTTTGAGTGAAACCTGTCCTGTTAAACCGGTGTATAGTCTTGTCCACAGTGCTGCAGCTCAGTTTCAGGGTCTTGGCAATCTTCTTATAGCCTAGGCCATCTTTATGTAGAGCAACAATTCTTTTTTTCAGATCCTCAGAGAGGTCTTTGCCATGAGGTGCCATGTTGAACTTTCAGTTACCAGTATGAGAGAGTGAGAGCGATAACACCAAATTTAACACACCTGCTTCCCATTCACACCTGAGACCTTGTAACACTAATGAGTCACATGACACCGGGGAGGGAAAATGGCTAATTGGGCCCAATTTGGAAATTTTCACTTAGGGGTGTACTCACTTTTGTTGCCAGTGGTTTAGACATTAATGGCTAAAAAAGAGAGAGAGGTGCGCCACTAAGTAAAATCATTTATTCACCAATATAAAAACAAAGTATCAACTTACATTTAGGAGCGGTATATAGAACAGATAGATGTGATTCCTGATAGAAGAAGGGGAAGGGAACAGTCAGTGATTCCCCGGGGATGCCTCCAAACACGACGCAGTCTGGCGGGGAGGCCAGGACGGTACACAGGCTGTCTCTGCGGGAGGACGGAGTGGCAGCCCAGGAAGCCGCTGGCAATGTTGTCAATGAGGAGAAAAACACAACGCGTTTCTGAGCCTGCACAGGGTCTGTACGGCACATGCGCGCTCCTTTATCAAGTGTAGAGTAGGGAAAACAGTGAAGAGCTATTTATAGCAGATCAAAGGTAATGGGTGGACGTTCACAGCTGATTGTATCACAGCTGATTGTATCAATGCAGGTAATGGGTGGACGTTCACAGCTGATTGTATCAATGCCGGAGTGTCAATAAATGAACCACGGACAATAGCAATGTTATATAACAAGGCCAGAGCACATATCTGTATCTTTATGAGTAAGCTGGATGTCTGATAAAAGAAAGCTGGGGAAATAAATTATTTTGGGGAAAAAAATTATTACTAGAGAACTATATATCTAAAAAGGGTGAATGATTAAAAGAAGATGTGTCTCAAGAGTGTATATATATGCATATATATCAGAGCATTTATGATAAATGTATGATAATTTATGACAGTAAAACCTATAAAAAATTGTCTTGCGACCCCCTACCCTCCTTTCGCACAGAAGCTGATCTCTTTATCACACACGCCATTAATGATCATGTTCTTGACAAAAAGGAAGCTGCCTTTATATGTAAAGACTTTTACAACACGCCTTATTTCTATCATTTGCCCAAATTACATAAAGATGCAAAAAATCCACTTGGTAGACCAATTGTGGCCTCCATGAATAGCATCACTAGCGGATTCTCGCTATATATAGACTCCTTCTTGCAACCCTTGACCCAAGCCTTACAGTCCTACATACGTGACTCTACACACTTAACTCTTGTCTCCCTATAAATGGACCGAAAATTACTCCTGGTTATCCCTTGACGTTAATTTGTTATATACGTCTATCCCACATGAGGTGGGTTTATTGGCTGTACAGAACTTTCTATTAACAGACCCTATGCTCAATACTAGACAGGCTGCTTTCATTTTGGAAGCGACGTCATTTTGCCTCACCCACAATTATTTCCACTTTGAAGATCAGTTTTATCTACAGACCCATGGCACTGCCATGGGCGCGACTTTTGCCCCGTCTTATGCCAATCTGACCATGGGTCATTGGGAAAAATTATTCATCTGGAATAACAACCCCTTTGCCAAGCACATAGTCTTTTTTGGTCGTTACATCGACGATATCGTCGTCATCTGGTATGGTTCCCCCTCCTGGATCGATGACTTTGTCGCCCATTGTAACACAAATGACCTGGGCCTTTCCTTTACAGCAGTCTGGAACAGGGATAGCTTAGCCTTCCTTGATTTACAACTCAATCATGAAGGTGATCATATTTTTTCTCGTAATTACACCAAGGCCACTGCTGGAAACTCTTATTTGCACTATGACAGCTGCCACCACCCTCTATGGAAGAATAATATCCCGAAAGGGCAGTTCTGCAGGCTCAGGCAGAACTGCACTAGAACTTGCGATTATGTCACTCAGAGTACGCACCTCAAAAACAAGTTTCTAGAGAAAGGTTATCCTACATCATTGATAGAACAGGCCTACAACCAGTACTTGCCAGGCAAGAAACCCAAGATTACCAAACCCCCGGAAGAACCGGAGGTACGCTTTATTACGGGTTTTCATAGCCAACACAGAAAGATGGAACATATACTTTCCAAACATTGGAATATCCTTAAACAAGACCCCCACTTGAACACCTCCCTGCGCCAAAGACCCAAAGTCACCTACAGAAGGGCCCCTACTTTGAAAAATAAAATAGCACCCAGTAAGTTAAAATGTAAAACCAAAGATAATTCCCTTTGTCTCATTCCCTTAGTGGGAATGTATAGGTGTAATAAACCATTGTGCTTAACCTGTGGCTTTGTGAACCATGGCCAAAAAAGTTTTACCCATAAAGGTAGACTTTTCACTTTCGACAAATTCCACAACTGTTCCAGCGACTACGTAGTGTATTGCCTTATATGCCCTTGTAAACTTTTGTATGTAGGCCGGACAATTTGCCCATTAAGACAGCGCTTTGGTAAGCACCGTCGTTTGGTTGAATTAGGTAGCGACAAACACAGTGTACCACGTCACTTTTTAAAATATCATGCTCGCTCCACTAGAGGCCTACAAGTTTGGGTCATTGAGTCCATACCAAAAGATCTGTCTGAAGCCGAGCGTTTCTCGCGTTTGTGCGAGCGCGAAACGTTCTGGATTTACACCCTTGACACGCTTGCCCCTAATGGACTCAATGAGGAACTGGAAATTAACACTATCCTCTAAACATTCAGAATGGTTTCTGTTTTATTTGTCTTGGTTTAGCTTGCCTGCCCACTATTGGCTATTTGGTAATAATGTTATTCACGCATTGTTGCATATATCATTTTCATGCAAACAAATACATACAAACAATATATACATACAAATCGTATACAAATGCGATCATGTATGGGAGGTACTGGAAATCAACACCTTCCTATATATATTCAGAATGGTTTCTCTGGCATTTACCTTTGTTTAGTTGGTTTACTTACCATTGGCTATCTAATAATGTTATTCACGCATTTCTTGCACATATCATTTGTATGCGATTATGGGTGCTCCATAAGTCGCAATCCAATATATTTAACCTTTTGTTTTTGTTTTAATTGTCGCACCAATCATTCAGGGGTGTGACATTCAGCATATTGTATGTATCATGTATAGCAATAATCCTTTATTTTTATTTTTGTTTCCATTTTTATATTATTTTTTCATTATTTTTTCATTAGTATAGAATGGTTTCTGTTTTATTTGTCTTGGTTTAGCTTGCCTGCCCACTATCGGCTATTTGGTAATAATGTTATTCACGCATTGTTGCATATATCATTTTCATGCAAACAAATACATACAAACAATATATACAAACAAATCGCATACAAATGCGATCATGTATGCGAGGAACTGGAAATCAACACCTTCCTATATATATTCAGAATGGTTTCTTTTGCATTTTCCTTTGTTTAGCTGGTTTTACTTACCATTGGCTATCTAATAATGTTATTCACGCATTTCTTGCACATATCATTTGTATGCGATTATGGGTGCTCCATAAGTCGCAATCCAATATATTTTACCTTTTGTTTTAATTGTCGCACTAATTATTCAGGGGTGTGACATCCAGCATATTGTATGTATCATGTATAGCAATAATCCTTTATTTTTACTTTTGTTTCCATTTTTTTTTTTTTTTTTGATAGTTTATCATAAATGCTCTGATATATATGCATATATATACACTCTTGAGACACGTCTTCTTTTAATCATTCACCCTTTTTAGATATATAGTTCTCTAGTAATAATTTTTTCCCCAAAATAATTTTTTTCCCCAGCTTTCTTTTATCAGACATCCAGCTTACTCATAAAGATACAGATATGTGCTCTGGTCTTGTTATATAACATTGCTATTGTCCGTGGTTCATTTATTGACACTCCGGCATTGATACAATCAGCTGTGAACGTCCACCCATTACCTGCATTGATACAATCAGCTGTGATACAATCAGCTGTGAACGTCCACCCATTACCTTTGATCTGCTATAAATAGCTCTTCACTGTTTTCCCTACTCTACACTTGATAAAGGAGCGCGCATGTGCCGTACAGACCCTGCGCAGGCTCAGAAACGCGTTGTGTTTTTTCTCCTCATTGACAACATTGCCAGCGGCTTCCTGGGCTGCCACTCCGTCCTCCCGCAGAGACAGCCTGTGTACCGTCCTGGCCTCCCCGCCAGACTGCGTCGTGTTTGGAGGTATCCCCGGGGAATCACTGACTGTTCCCTTCCCCTTCTTCTATCAGGAATCACATCTGTCTGTTCTATATACCGCTCCTAAATGTAAGTTGATACTTTGTTTTTATATTGGTGAATAAATGATTTTACTTAGTGGCGCTCCTCTCTCTCTTTTTTACCTGGATGGATCTGAGTTTGACTTCTCTCAACAAGAAGAGCTGCCTTTCGTGAATCTGGCCACACAAATTCCTACAAGAAAAGAAAAGTTTTATTCCGGTGTTTTGTTTTACCTATGACTTATCCTCCAGGGATCCTCTCCTGCTTTATAGACTGTTTCCTGGCTCCTGTCCAAGACTTCCAACACCGTCCTGATTACACCGTGATTGATCCAGCTTTTAGACTTTATAATTTCATTAACTTTTATAGTCATTTGCCTTATAGCCTCTGAGTGCCAGTTTATTTGTTTTAGACATTAATGGCTGGGTGTTGAGTTATTTTGAGGGCACAGCCACTTTACACTGTTATACAAGCTGTGCACTCACTACTTTACATTGTAGCAAAGTGTCATTTCTTCAGTGTTGTCACATGAAAAGATATAATAAAATATTTTCAAAAATGTGAGAGGTGTACTCACTTTTGTGAGATACTGTAAAATAATGAATGTGGGGGCCTTTTGGTGGGCATGATTTTTTTTGGGGGGGGTGGCAGCGGTCGGGAGGAGGGGGGGGGGGGTCAGCATTTCGATCCTGGGCCAGTACAGCACAATGTCTTGGGCCAGGCCCTGGGTGGAGGACACTAGAAGAGGAGGTTTCGGCAGCTCTGTGCAATGCCACGGCACAGAGCATGTAAGTATAACATGTTTATCATTTTAGAAAAAAATAAACCATTACAACCACTTTAAGTTAGTCATGAAAATTTCTAAGAAGTGTTTACAATAAAATAAATGGCCTGTGAACTTAACGTACCACTTCCAAATTTTTGCTGCAAGTGGACTCGGTTATATGACTGTTAGTTGTAGGCCTTGAGAAACATACTTGCCTTTCTGTAATAACAAGGGGCCAGTAGGAAAAAGCTGTTTGTTAAACCTCAGATGTTGAGAAATTCAGGAATTTAACAGAAGAAACTGTCAAAGAAATAATGTGGAGGTTAAACTAGAGTATGTCAAAATACTCATTTCCAAACCCACAGAGATATGCTTCCTTAAAGAGACTCTGTCAGTAAAAAAAAGAGGAGCCTGCCCATAGCTACAGCAGCCTACCAATTCTGCTGTTATAGCCAAATTCATGGCTGTTCTGACAGGCAAAGTTTTGGCACTTTCTTATTGTGACAAAGCTTGACTACCCCTTTCTACCTCCAGCACATTCTTATCGGCCGGTGAAGCAGTCAATCAAAGTCACAGGCCAATAGGAATGTGGGGAGTGAAGAGTGGTACAAGAAGTTGCAGCAAGTTCAGATACCAAATAGACCCTCAAAAATGCAAAATTCCAAATATATAGTAACATATAAGATTAGGTATAAAAATATTAAACAGTATATAAAGTATACTGTTACAGGCTTTTCTGTTGGACTTTGTTTAGTTTTGGATGAATGTTAGTGTTGCTTTGGGGAACCACTGAGCACAGTGGGAGACTCAGGTTATAAACTCTCCTAGATGTGTCAATTTCTAAATAGCAGAAGCCAATTTTTTTTCAATGAAGCGTTCAATATATGTTCAATGGAGGAGGCAGCGGGAAAGGTAAGAATTTTCAAGCTTCTTTACAGGCACATCTTATATTAACTGATCGCCCTTTAGATTGTAAGCTCCATGCGCAGGACCCTCCTATTCTTTCTGTATTAAACTGTATTGTAATTGTACTGTCCCCCCTTTATATGGTAAAGCGATGCATAAACGGTTGGTGCTATATAAATCCTGTATTGTAATAATAATAATAGTGATTAAAGTTGAGCAGCTTAAATGTTAATTTCCTAAATTAGTCTATAGTTGATTTTGAGGTTTGTTTTGGATTTTTGGAATATACAACCTATTTTCAAATTCAGTTTCTTCACTGGCTCTGGAACAGTTTTCCAGTATTTAATACATAATAGAATCTATTTTTCTACTACCAGCACAATATTTCTTGTGTCATTGGCTACCTCCAAAACCTAAAGGATAAATTCGCCCATGCCTAAAGCAGATCTTAAAGCAGACCTTCTCACATTAAATTGACAAATAGCACTAAACACCCTGTGACAAGTGAAGTGATATGATGTAGCTAGTGAAGCTACAAAAGAACAAAAAAAATAAAAATAAAAAAAATGTATCCAAAATATAAAAAATAAAGTCCATAAAATATTGAAGAGGATCTATAGTCGATGTGAAGATTTCTTAATCCATTCACCACACTAATGTGTCTGTGATTCCACTCCCCTAAGGAAACGCACTCACCGACACCAGCAAGTTGATGAGCAGGTTTAGATCCAGGACCAAGGGAGGGGTGAGATTCAACCTTATGTCTGCACACCTTGGGTCCGCCGTGGCCGTTTTATCCGCTGCTCTGGAGGCTTTGAAAGGCTTACCTTAGTCACTTTTGCTGTCTTTTAACTTGTACCATGTGAGTTTAAATCTTGAAGGCTGTTTAGTGTTTTCATTAAAGCTTTGTTTACGGTATTACACTATTGGTACACTTTTTTTATTCACATGTGGAGATTATATGAGACGCACGGCTGGAGTTCAGATGCTTGTCTAAAACCCTATCCATGTGGTTTAAATGCGCTTTAGCCTAACATGAGAATGTAGGCATTGGAATTCGGTGAGTGCGTTTCCTTAGGGGAGTGGAATCAGACACATTGGTGTGGTGAATGGATTAAGAGATCTTCACATCGACTACAGATCCTCTTCAATATTTTATGGACTTTATTTTTTATATTTTGGATACATTTAAAAAAATTTTTTTTTGTTCTTTTGTAGTTTCACTAGCTACATCATATCACTTCACTTGTCACAGGGTGTTTAGTGCTATTTGTCAATTTAGTGCTTTAGCACATATTATATTTTAGCACATGTTAGTTATATTCTCATGTGTAAATTGTGAGTCACATGTCACTTTAGGGGATTTAATACTCCTTGTGCACAAACATTTAGCGCCACTATTTTGACTTTGTGTCATTATCCCAGATTGACCAGTAGTTAAAATTCGGCTTTTATATTTTATTAAGTGGCAGCTTCCACATACTCTGTATCTATCCAGAGGCGCAGTGGTGGTATTTTGAGTAGTGGCGCCTTTTTCTCAATTATACCCACAGGATTATATTTTTCACATTGGCTCTGTTTGAATAGTCTCCCCAATCTTAAATAGCATTGGAATGAAACCCTACAATCTTTTGTACATCTACTCTTCAGCCTACTGTATGACATTAGTCTACCAGTGATGGCAAATCTTGGCACCCCAGATGTTTTTGAAGTACATTTCCCATGATCATCATGCACTGTAGTTGAGCAATATGGGTAAGGTGGTTCCAAAACATCTGGGGTGTCAAGGTTCACCATCACTGGCCTAGGCGAATAACGTAGGATCCTTTAATCCCTTTAGTACCTTTTCAATGTCGCAATAGTCAGCTGCAAAGGGAGGGCTGGAAGACAGCAGGAGGAGAGCTGGAGGGCAGAGAGGGGCGGAGACAGGCAGAGAAGGTCAGAGTCCATTACTGCACATGCACAGTACTGTGTTATCGCCCATGCATGAAGTCCCCGCTGCTGTACTGCGCATGCGTGCGCTGTGCTGCTGTACTGCACATGCACTTGATTTGTCTTCACTGAGGGAGGGGATGCGGTACTTACCAGGAAGCTAAAAGGGAGATGGCTTCAGTTGCCCAAAGTTAACATGGCCGCGGTGTCATTACAGTAAGTGCAGTTCCAAGCTACATTTTTCAATAGAAAAGGCAGATTTTGATAAATTAATTAGATAAATCAAATTTTTCATAGTGTTACATGCTGTTTGTTATTTTTCTGAAATAAACCCAGTTTAACTAAAGTTCCTCTTTAAAAGGTTAGTGTACCAAAACTGATAATTCAGCTTTTGATAGATGCTGTAGAGTTAAACCAACTGCCAGTTAGTTTCTCTCTGGGACATTGTGAGTGAGATATCTGCACTTGAGTTCCTGGGTTTACACACCTGCAGTGATTGTTATAGGAGTCCCCACTCTAACTCTTGGATTTTCTATATATTTTATTAAGAATGCAATAGGTGGTGCTAAAACATGGAAAGTAGGTGTGTATACCAAAACCTCATAGGTGTGCAGTACGGCGTCAGGAACTTCACGAAATGGTATGGAGATTTCAATGTAAGAGTATCTAGGACATAAGAAACCAGGCCAAATTTAAAATACCTTTTTTGAGTGAACTGACCTTTTAGCAGTTGACTAGGTATTTTTTTTCTCCCTTTACCATTACATATTTGGTGATTGCAAAAGAATTCAGCCATCATCAGATAACAGCAGGTGCCTTACTTAGTGTTAAGATTTAACTTTAGATGTTGGGATGAGGATATTCCTTTGAAGGACTTAACCATGCAGATATTTGAGCATATGATTTTGTATGGAGCAAACTGATGCACCATTACTACCATACAAGCCATGCCTTCCTTGGTCTTTCCATGGTTCAGAACATACATGCAAAAAAACCTAAACTGATTTCCCCATCCACACATTCAAGGTGAATGGGGGAATCCTCCCCTTCGTGCCATTGTATTCTAACAGTGGTACACTACCACTGTCAGAATACACTGATCAGCACTTTTTGCTGATCGAAGCAGATTTTCCAACAAGTCATTTCATGGGTCGATAGAGTTCTCAAGAATTTGAACAGCCATATATGTATTGAAATTTGGCCAGTTCAGCTGGAACGGCCAAACTTTGATTCATGTATGGCCAGTTTTATACTTTGCATACCTGGCCAGACTTAAAGTGATTCTAAACAATCACCTTGTAAAACAAGCCATTCAGTTTAAAATAAAAATGAAAGGCAAAATATTTTTCTATAGATAGAACAATATCATAAATACCTGTTTTCCCTTTTTTTGTGAATGATCACATTCCCTGCTTAAGAGCTGGGGGAAGGAGAAGCATCAATACACTGATCTTCTCAGTGAAAGGCTGTGCAGGGGAGATGTGTCAGGACAAGTCTAATCATTGTAGGAGAGCAGGCTGAGGTCCCAGCATAGCTAGATAACTGACCACGGTGTGTTCTCCTGCTTAGCATGGTCAGTTTTTCATAGGAAAGCAAAAGGACTAGCAAGAACACCAGGGATTTCACACAAAGGAAGCACTACAAAGAGAACAGGGGACTTTCTCATGCAAGTACATGGTACAGCAGGCTCATATCTGGAATATGAAATGTTGGGGTAACAAACACTTTTAAGCACTTCCATCAGAGATATTGCTTCATTCTTACAATGTCTTGATCTTGACAGTTCCCCATAAGCTCAATTTCCTAATAGCATTTTTATAGTGAAAATTGGATTCAGCAAATGTTTAGATATCCTTTTAGATCGTTCTCTTGCTCTTTATTTTCAGATCACTAGAGGAATATGCTTAGAGAAGCCCTCCGATGTTAAGTGTAAGCACAACACCTACGTTACAATACCTTCAGAAAAATTATTAAACTCTGAAATTATCTTCAGTTGACTTGGATTAAGGTTTAATGAGTCAATTAAGCACCTGGAACCTTGGAATAAAGTAATATCTGATCAGATTTTGCACATCATAATCTGTATTTTTTTCCAGTCCTTGAAATTTAGCAAATAATAATTGGTGTTAAATTACAGCGAAAGAGAATTAAAAAAAGAAACATTTTAAATAATTGTTAGCCAGCTTATCTCTTGTTGATTCTTTTTTTCATTGCAGGCTTACATTTATTCTGTTTGTGAGCCCTCTTTAGAACTGTTGGGCAACAGTGCTCACTAAGAGTTATTTTTTGAAGCAGAAAACCTTATATTTAGCAAGCAGAGAAATTCTCCACCAGAAAATACTTGGTGAAAGTCACATTCACTGCTTTATAACTAGACCCCTTAGTGTCAGCCCATGCAAGAGCAGAGTTATCATCCTAGGACATGTGCTCCCTTTGCTGTCTACCAGCTTATTTGAAGATGTACAGCACACATGCACACACACACAGCTAACCTCTTCACTGCAGACACTGCAGCCTCAGGACTGCCCACTGAATGCACTTACAGTGCCTTGAAAAAGTATTCATACCCCTTGAAGTTTTCCACATTTTGTTATGTTACAACCAAAAATGTAAATGTACTTTATTGGGATTCTATGTGATAGACCAACACAAAGTGGCACATAATTGTGAAGTGGAAGGAAAATTATAAATTGTTTTCAAATTATTTTACAAATAAATATGTGAAAAATGTGGCGTGCATTTGTTTTCAGCCCCCCTGAGTCAATACTGTACTTTGTAGAACCACCTTTCGCTGCAATTACAGCTGTAAGTCTTTTTGGGGATGTCTCTACCAGCTTTGCAAATCTAGAGAGTGAAATGTTTGCCCATTCTTCTATGCAAAATAGCCCGAACTCTGTCAGATTGGATGGAGAGCGTCTGAACAGCAACTTTCCAGTCTTGCCACAGATTCTCAATTAGATTTAGGTCTGGACTTTGACTAGGCCATTCTAACACATTAATATGCTTTGATCTAAACCATTCCATTGGAAGGTGGACCAAGTCTCAAGTCTTTTGCAGACTCTAACAGGTTTTCTTCTAAGATTGCCCTGTATTTGGCTCCATCCATCTTCCCATCAACTCTGACCAGCTTCCCTGTCCCTGCTGAAGAAAAGCATTCCCACAACATGATGCTGCCACCACCATGTTTCAGGGTGGGGATGGTGTGTTCAGGGTGATGTGCAGTGTTAGTTTTCTGCCACACAACAAAAGTTCTATTTTGGTCCCATCTGACCAGAGCACCTTCTTCCACATGTTTGCTGTGTCCCCCACATGGCTTCTCGCAAACGGGACTTCTTATGGCTTTCTTTTAACAATGGCTTTCTTCTTGCCACTCTTCCATAAAGGCCAGATTTGTAGAGTGCACGACTAATAGTTGTCCTGTGGACAGATTCTCCTACCTGTGCTGTGGATCTCTGCGGCTCCTCCACAGTTACCATGGGCCTCTTGGCTGCTTCTCTGATTAATGCTCTCCTTGCCCGGCCTGTCAGTTTAGGTGGACAGCCCTGTCTTGGTAGTTTGCAGTTGTGCCATACGCTTTCCATTTTTGGATGCTGGATTGAACAGTGCTCCATTAGATGTTCAAAGCTTGGGATATTTTTTTTTCTTATAACCTAACCCTGCTTTAAACGTCTCCACAACTTTATCCCTGACCTGTCTGGTGTGTTCTTTGGCCTTCATGATGCTGTTTGTTCACTAAGGTTCACTAAGAAACATCTGAGGGCTTCGCAGAACAGCTGTATTTATACTGAGATTAAATTACACCTAGGTAGACTCTATTTACTAATTAGGTGACTTCGGAAGACAATTGGTTCCACTAGATTTTAGTCAGGGGTATCAGAGTAAAGGGGCCTGAATACATATGCACGCCATACTTTTAACATATTTATTTGTAAAAAAAATTTTTTATTATTTTCCTTCCACTTCACAATTTTGTGCAACTTTGTGTTGGTCTATCGGATAAAATCCCAGCAAAATACATTCGCGTTTTTGGTTGTAACATGATAAAATCTGGAAAATTTCAAAGGATGTAAATACTTTTTCAAGGCACTGTAAGCTAGGGAGCATGGAAAGTGTAGACCACTGCAAATAGACCATGTGATAGTATGAGGAAATGCATCCGCGGCTATATTATTTGTGCGCCAAGTGGAATAAGAGGAAAGAGCTTAAGCACCATGCACACTACAATGATTTTAAAAATACATTTTCGACCACACATTAAGGGCTCGTTCATGTGCAAAGACCTGGGTTTTTCTACACACAGGATAAACACAGGTCACATTAAAAACATACTTTTTTTCTATGTGCCCCGTTCACACCAAAACACTGGTGTAATGTGCAGTGCATTGCAGTGTGGAAAAATGGAGCAGTGCTTGGTATCAAGCCACTGTTAGCAACGCAGATACCATGTGATGGCTGTGCAATCACATGTCACATAGTAAACAAGAGTCATTAATGAAATCGCTTCATGACATCATTGTTTACTGCTGTGTTTGATCTGTGACTGGTCACCAGTGATCACATGGTACCCGGGCCAATTACAGCACAGCAAAGGGAAAAAATGTTTAAAACATTAAATACAAAAATGAATCAATTATTTAATTTTTTTACATACTATCACCAGTCAGAAATGCTGATAACTGCCACACCAGTCATAAGGTGATGTACTGCACTGGTAAAAGTATGTAAAAAAAAAAAATAATAATAACATTTTCTTATTAGGTTTCTTCATTCTCCAAAAAATTGTGACAAAAAATGACAACTTCAAAAAACCTCTTACTAAATACCTTGGACTGTCTACTTTCCCAAAAGAGGTAATTTGGGGGGGGGGGGGGGTATATGTACTGTCCTGGCATTTTAGGGCTTCAAGAATTGAGAGGCCGTCAGTAAATCAGGATTGATCATTATATATATACACACACACACCATAGTTTGCAGACTTTATAGCTTTCACACAGACTAAATAATATACATAGATTTGGGTTATTTTTACCAAAGAAATGTAGCAAACTACATCTTGGCCTAAATTTATGAATATTTGTTTGCAAAATTTTGTAACAGAACTTAAAGACGTGTTTATTTTTTACATTTTTAGTACTCTGATGTTTATATAGCAAAAAATAAATAAACTTAGTGGTGATTAAATACCATCAAAATAAAGCTCTATTTGTGTGAAAAAAAAATGTCACTTGGGTACAGTGTTGCATGACCAAGCAATTATCATTTAAAGTAGCACAGTGCTGAATAGCAAAAAATGCCCTGGTCATGAAGGGGGTAAAACATTGTGGAGGTCAAGTGGTTAATGGGCTGAGATATAAACTCACTGTTCAGATTATTACTTTATGGTCCTCTGTGTTAGAGGATGGCAAATACTATTTTTCACACTTTTATTAAAATAGCCTTAATCATAAAAAAACACAATCAGATTACAAAAAAGATCCATGAAAAAAACATGAGTTTTTATTGGTGTAAATGCAATGGTGACATCTACAAGTGCCACATATAATGTCACATGTGTGAAGTCATTATAACATCATGGCCTATGTAATGTGCCTTCTGTTATCTCACAGTGTGTTCGGATTTAGCAGAAGCTTGAATAAAGCCAATCTTTCTGCATCCATGGATGGCAGAGCAGGAAATGACAGAACCCGGGAGGAAAACCCAGGCAGCACCAACCACTGGAGAAATTCCAAATGAGCTTTGTTGTAAATCATATGATTTCTAGGCAAAACGTCATATCTGGGATTTAAATATGTGTAATTCCAATATTGCCATACATCTATTGCATAAACACAGGTCATAAGAGTGTTTCATCCCTTCTCTTATCACTGCAATCCGGACTGCACATGAAGGCAGCATAATATTCTTATCTTCCAAACATTTCTAATTGTTTACTTTCATCAGTAATTTGATTAATAGGCATCCAAACATCCTTTGTGTTTATGTTCAGAGCACCAGAACTATAATTGTTCCCATAGAAACGTCATCCTCTAACGGCTGTACTCTTGGCCTCCTTCCTATAAGGCAAGTGTTATTGTCCATTTTCATCATAAGCTAATTTAAATATTACTGGATTATAAGAACTGCAGCAATTTTCCTTTATATATCATAGAAGCTTAATGGTGCTCCCAGTCATTCAACATGGAGTTGCTTTGGATGCTGCTATCAAGCACCTCTGTGATCCTGTAAAACAGCCAGTCAAAGCCTATGGCGACCATTCCACACATGTTTAGGTTTGCACTGCCCCCCTGTGTGTGATCCTAAACTATAAGACACAAGAGACTAAATGGGTTTTAAGCCTCCAGGAACTGATGGTGAACGGTGGTTGGCCATGAGAGGCAGTATAAAAGTTTGGCCAGATCTCAGCTACCTTTTGGGCACCAGTGGTGCTGCTTTAGAACTGTCCTTCTGCTTTTCTGTAGCCCATTGGAAATACTCAGTGCCAGCTAGATCTGGCCAGTCCTGGCTGTGTTGAGGAGAGTTGAATTGAATGCCATAGACGTGTGCTTTCTGAGTTATCCGCTGTGTGTGCATTCAGTATTGTGAGAGGACGTGTCATCGCACTTTATTCTGCATCTAAAATGAAAAGAATAAACAGAACAAAATCAAGTAAAATAAGTCAGTTTTTTAATGGAATTATTTTACCCTCATTGATTATTTTATCTCATGATAATTTTCTCCTTCATTCATACAAAATAGGTGCGTGGGTATTAAAGCCCAATCTTGGGCACCAGCCCCTATTCCCTACCCCCCTGGAGTCCCCTCCTGTATCAATATACATAAGCCAGTTACATGAGGTGAAGTCCTTTTGTTCTTTACCATTTCTCTGGTGCTGGGCAGTCTCTCATGATCCAAAGAGCAGCAGTAACATCATGACACATGAGCTCAGTTTCCTGCATTATTGTATGTCAGTGCAGGACCCACGAGACCCTGCACTTACAGTATGTCCTCAGCCTTTTGGGTTAAATGGGGCTGGGCATCATTCAGTTTTGAAGATGAAGGACATCTTGTGGGTAAGAATAGGTTATTTAGTTGACATATAGAGATCAAAAAAGGTACCAGTCTGACTGCGAGGCACCAGTGCACGACTCAAGATTCTGCTTGCTTGACTTCAGTACATCTATGATAAAAAGTCTGCATCACAGTGAGGTTTCAGAATAAAACATAAATGTAATAATTACATAAGGCTAAAATACAGCCTCACGGTGGAGCTGAAGCATTTCAGCCAGTTTAGCCCCAGTCATATCTACCAGCTTAGATCTGCAGTGTTCCATTAAATACATCCCTGACCAGAATACAACAGGCAGGATTACAATCTACAACAATTAACGTGATCACAAATAACATGCAAAGAAAAAATGGCAAAAAAGGATATGTAAGCAAGGAAAAGGCTTAAAAATGATCACAAGTTGCTAAAACCATTCAATACGGCAACCTAAACTTAACCCTTATAAGAGGGTCAGAAAGTGGTATCTACATCAGAAATCATTTCAAATAAAGATAAAGAGACCATGAGGTAATCTGGTATGGAGATGGAAAATCCACCATAAATCATGCTCTAACAAAAGATGATGTGTCATATCCCCTCTGTGAATGTCTCTAAAATGTTTTGAGACATTGAGACATTAGATAGTTGTTTGGCCTTTGGGTTAGCCCCATCACAGTAGTGAACTCGGAGAGGTCTAGCAGTACATACCGGACAGAGCACATTTTGCATTGAATGACATATACAACATTACTGGTGTTGCGGGTAATATGTATAATATCTGATTGGAACTTTTCTGACCAGAGGAATAATTGCAGAGAAGGACAAATACTTCAATCCGACACCGTTACTGTGCTACTGTAATATTACCACGAACCCCTGGCTTGTCCACATATTCGAATAATTGGGAAGTTGTACGCGTAGTAAAAGGGGACTGCCTAGAGCACTAACTGGGATCTGCACCAAGGGTAGGAGACAGGAAGTCTGAAACACCACGAAAACCTGTCCGGTAACTGGTAGCTGCTCCGAATACCCTTTAACATGGCTTAGAGAGGGTGAGCTACAAAAATGGACAGATTTTTTTTTTTCTTTCTCTCTTCTTTGTCCTTTCTTTTCTCTCCCTTTCCTAATCACGGCAACAGATGGGGGGTATGGGGTGGGGGGCGGACTTGGGGGTCTGCCCACTTCTCCGTTATCCACATAGCATATGGAATAATCTGATCCTAAATTTTGGTAATCGGGTAGAATCAGTCTCCTGGGTTACTCTGACGAGGCTACAGATAAGAGGGATAACAATCCCAGTAATGGATATGTAGTCACGTCCTCTAGCAGAATATATGACTGTATATGTCAGGCACTTAAGAGGAATTTCATATAGGATATATGATCAAGGGTTCTGTTATTATTAGTGTACTGATGTATATTATTTTTAGTTTAAACCCTGCCTTGCTTTGTAGATATCTCTACAAAGATGTCCTATGTATTATTTGTTAAAAAATTGTTCAATAAAAATTTTTGTGGAAAAAAAATAAATGGACAGGTTGTCAGGAGTTTGTAGGGGTCTGAAATGCTGGTCACCTGATAGATACTTGATAGTGTTGGAAGATGAGGCCAAATCACAGAGGCAATATGCAGCGAACACCAGAGTCATGAACCTACGAAACCTTTCAACCCTTGGTAGAAGCCCTCAGAATATTCTGGATAAAGAACCATTAGCCAGATCGATCACCTGTGACCAGGATGTGCCTAATCCATGACCAACAGTGAGCAAGGAGGAACTGGCTTGCCCACCAGTTCTACTTGATATTAAGTTGAGAAACTCCGGCTGCGCCATTGTAATACCTCCTAATGAAACTGTCCCAGGACGTGAAACTTGAAAGACAGGCCTAGCCATGTCCACCTGCATAAAGAACAAGACGAGAAGGGACCCCGATATACCTTAATAGGCTGTGGCCAACCATCTGAAAAATAAAAATACAGTTGCTGCCAGTATTGGGCAAATAACGAACAATGCCGAAGTATGCGCAAACTTGCCAGAGGGCAGGACTGACGGAAGTAGTTTGAACGCATTGTAATATCAGCATGGATAGCCAAGAACCCCTGCCTAACTGTAGAATGTGCTGGACAGCCAAACCCACAGACGAACACTTCAACGAACATTCTACCAAGGGAATGAGGAAATGAGGTTAGGAATATATGAAATAGTCGCAGTGAAATCACAAAACGACTGATATTGGTTGAAAAATAGCCACTGACCACCCCAATGGGCCTGACCCTCCATGCAGAAAGGTGGAGGAAGAACCGGACAAATCACAAACCCCTTAGAAACTTCTGACCTACAGCAACTCATTGACAATGAAAGCATCACTGACAACTGAAGCCCAGTAATTACATACAAAAGACTGACGGGAGAGTGATGAGGCCTGAGTGAAAGCCTACTGAAATCCAAGTTGGGCTGATGACTTCCACTTGGCACACTCAGGGGATTCCTGGTTGGTGAAATGCCTGCTGAAAAGTTGCATGTCAAATTGCTCCCAGAAGTCACCACCTGGAATTATGCCCAAGTGGCCGCCACATTGCTGCAAAAACCAATGGTGACCGTGTGCACCAAGTCCACCACCTAATGTAAGTATGGATCTAATTCTATCGTCCTACCAGGCTGACAGAACAGACGAAATCTACCAAATGCCAGAACGAATTCCGCTATGTCAAGTTTGTGGCTATGTCTGGGATCTTTGCTTTGAACACCACGAGACCTCCCTGCAAGCAAAGCTTTGATCTCCGGAATGTCCTGAGATGCTATTGGAAGAGAGACCAGGTTAAGATCTTGCCTACCAGAATGTCCTACCTGATATAGGCAGAGATGAAAAAAAAAAAGAAAAAAGGGGGCCTGCAACACTGAAGGTAACCCACTAAAGGTGAAGGAGCTGCCACTGTAAAGAAATGCCAACATCACCTGCAGGCGCACTGAGAAGAGCAGGAGTCGGGGGCCCAGCTGGCACCTCCGCTCTAGCCGAGCGGGCTATGATCCCCTCCATCCTGTCTAGCAATTGTAGAACGGACGTTAAGAGCGCATTGATTATCGCATGAATCTGAGTTAAAGAATCATGCCTAGAAACATATTCTGCGCTGGTGGATGGAAGAGGTTGGGACAGAGTTGGGAATAACAACCAGAAAAGTACTGCCCCCCCAGCTGAGGCCGGGAAAGGGGTACACCAGCAATAAAATTCAGCTATGAGTTTGGTGTGGTCCCACCCCTTAATGATGAGGTGCTACCATGCACTGAACCCCCATGCGGCGTTGGAGAGATGAATGCAAATTTGTCGCTTCCAAAAGGCGCTACATGCCCTGATCTAAGGAAATGAAGAACAGGCAACCAGCCCACGAAACAACAACACCCCTTCATACCTGACAAGTATGAGGATGTAGGTGCAGAAATTACAAGACCAACAGAGCGTGAATGTGAACCTAATGACCACCATGAACACCACCCTAGTGTATGCAGTAAGTGGGCCCGAATAACCTGCAGCGACAAGTAATTAAAAACGAACACTCAGCATGGTGGGTAGTAGTAAATGTGTAATGGTGAACGTGCATGTATGATGTATGGTATACGGGCAAGAAGATTGTGGGACGACAATCAATTAAAAACGAAACCTCAGACCGTATGGATCTGTAGACGTGACAGATCCTAGATGTGAGAACTAACAGAAATGCTACGAACGAATTGCTATGTCGGGAATGCTACGAACGAAATGCTACAACAGGAAATGCTACGACAGGAAATGCAATGACAGGAAATGCAACAAACGAAAAGCTATGAACAAAAAGCTGCGAATGAAAAGCTACGACAGGAAATGCTACGTCAGGAAATGCAACAAACGAAAAGCTACAAAAGGAAATGCTCCGTCAGGAAAAGCTACGACAGGAAATGCAATGAATGAAAAGCTACGACAGGAAAAGCTACAACAGGAAATGCTACAACAGAAATGCTACGAAGGAAAAGCTACAACAGGAAATGCTATGACAGAAATGATACGAATGAAAAGCTACGAACGAAATGCTATGACAGGAAATGCTAATGTCCTGTAGACCTCCTCCCAGTGCTGTAGAGGGATGGGTGGACTGTAAGCAAAAAGACTTGCCCAAAGATGGGTTTCAAAATGCTGACCATAAATTACTGAGAAAAAATTGTCTTCACTACTATTGTCAGAGTGACTTTCCATTCTACTGAGCGCTATTGTAGCATGTATGTAGTCTTTTCAGATTGAGTAATTATTGTACACCCAGGACTATAATACAAATACTTATCTGCAAGCAGGCCTTGGAATTTATACAAGCCCAAAATCTGATGTACATGTAAGCTTTTTTTTATTTTTTTATTTTTTTACTTTGCAGTAGATAGTACCAAGTAGCTACACTTTTAAGTTCTTGAACTATTACACATAAAGTGCTGCCAATGGTAGTTTATCCTTCCAAGGTGTGTGTGTTTTTGTCATATGTATTGTATTGTCTGATTCCATAACCCGATTTGGTTTGTATGTGGGCACAGTAGAGAATTTTCATGGGAACTTGGTTGTTTTCATCTTCCTACAATGCATAAAATAAGAATACTTGCAGTGTGACTAGGCCGTGAAATCAGCCGAGGTGGGAATAGATTTATGGACCTTGGGATTGCAGGACGGGATTCAGCGAGCTCTTCGGGTTTGGGAGGGCACCCGCGAGTAAGGTTTTACTCTTGGGGTGCTGTGGCGGGTGTTGGTCTGTGCAAGGGAAGGAAGATGGCAAGTAAGAGTGGGATCTGACGTTGTATGGGTCCAGATGCTGGTTCCCGGCTAACGGAGGTTAGCCGGGAAGTGATATAGGGGCACTGCGGTCACTGGCAGTCTCTGAGCCAGCTTGTCGGCTTGAGGCCTATTTTTTGATATATTTGATAAGGACTGCAGTGCCATAATTTTGGTGATGGCCATCAGATTGATTGTCAAGATGTTATTGCCCAGACCAACGCTCTTTTTCCGTACATTATTGTTTTTGTTTATTGATGGATATTTTTCCATAGTTATTTTTGAATAAAGTATTTTATATATAAATAAAGTAGGCTGCTACGGCCTTTTATACCCCAAGAATGGTGTGGTCTTAATTTGTAGGGGATTAAGAGTAAGAGGGGTATAGATATGGTCAAGAGTAACATCTGGTATCCAACAGTCATGTATTTTGCAATATCTACAAGTAACAACACCACAGCAGTATGAACCAATTGTTAACAACCAGGTTTGATGTTTCCTGTCCTCAGATACATAGTAAGTAGGATATAACAACAAAAAAACACGTTGGGAGCATAGGGGACTTTCCTACTAGAAAAGCAACACCCCTTGTGTAGAACATCATATAATTGCTTGTCTGAGAAAAGAACAGGAAGGTTGTGTTTAATAATCTTAACAATATTTTGATATTGTGCCAAGTAAGTAGTTAAAACATGAAACGTCATTTTAATTTAGATACTAAAACTGGAAAGTGCAAAATCTGGTGCTGCTCTACGTTGAAACCGATCAGCTTCCAGGTTTTATTGTCAAAGCCTAATTTAACAAGCTGAAGTTGGAAGCTGATTGGTTACCATACACAGTTGCACCAGATTCTGAATGCACCAGTTTTGGTAAATCACCCCCATGGTGTATTTTCCTAACCACTTTCCGCCCACACTATAGCCAAAAGACGGCTACAGCGCGGGCTTCTAGTGTCGGGAGAGCGTCAATAGACAGCCTCCCGTGATCACTCTGCTCGGCGCGCTCTGTGATCGTCAAGTTCTTCGGACTCGGCTGATCACAGAACAGGGTAAAGGGCCAATCACATCATGGCCCTTTACCACATGATCAGGTGTCAGCCAATGATCACGGAAGTAAACAGTAGGCGGTTATCGGCTTTTTTTCCTCCTCATGGTCAGCGTGAGGAGAGAAGACGGAAGACAGTAACCGGCTTCTGTTACAGGGACATCGGTCCCCTCAGTGCCCACCAGTACTGCCAATCAGTGACTCCTATCAGTACCCATCAGTGCCTCATCAACAGTGTCACCTATCAGTACTGCCTATCAGTGCCTATCAGTGCTGCCTATCAGTGCCACCTCTCAGTGCCGCTTATCAGAGCCCATCAGCGCCACCTCATCTGTGCCTATCAATGCCCATCAGTGCAGCCTATCAGTGCCCCTCAGTGCAGCCTCATCAGCACACATCAGTGAAGGAGATTGGTGGGTCCCGGTTGGTCCCTGCGGACATCAAGTCCATGGGCATCCCCCAACCCGAAAGACAACAAGTCGTACGAGTATGCGATTTCACACTGAAGGGCCGCCTTGCCGCAGTATATGTGTGTGGGCTGGTCCTGAAGTGGCTTAGGCAATTATTCTACCTCTCTCTATTACCCAGTATGGATAGTCCCTTTCCTTTAAAGAATATGTAAACCCGACACTTCATATTCCTGATATGTGCCTGCTGTACCATGTACTTGTATGAGAAAGTATCCTGTTCTCTTTGTATTGCTTCCTTTGTGTGAAATCCCTGGTGTTCCTGCCTGTACTCTGTTTTCTTATTAAAAATTGACCACACTTAGGCTGCTTTTTAGATTTGGCGTTTTGGGATCTCAAACAGAATCGCTGTGATTCTGCCTGCGATCTCAAATTGCACTAAAATCGCAAAACACATGTTCGGATGCCATTAATCTTCAATGGCACCTAAAACGCAGTGCAGTTATGCCATGATTATCACACAATAAATCACAGCAATTCTTTTGGGTGACAAGCTTCATACTTTGTGGTTTGCCATGATTGCAGCGCAATAATCGCAGTAAAATTACACCACATTTAGGAACCTGAATGTGCGTTTTGCAATTGTAGTGCGATTTGAGATTGTGGGCAGAATCGCAGCGATTTTGTTTGAGATCCCAAAAAGCCAAATATAAATGGAGCCTTAGCAGGAGAACACACCGTGATCAGTTCTCTAGCTATGCTGGGAACTCAGCCTGCTCTCCGCCAATGATCAGACTTGTCCTGTCGCCCACCCTGCACAGCCATTCACTGGTAAGCTCAGTGTACTGTTGCTGCTTCTCCTCCCCCCAGCTCTTATGCAGCTGACAACAGAGGGAATGTGATCACTCATAAGAAAAGCAAAAAAAAGGGTATTTATAGTGCTTTTTATATCTATAAACAACATTTTTACCTTTCATTTCTATTTTAAACTGAATGGGTTGTTTTACAAGGTGAGGCTTTAAATTCAACTTTGATCTTTCCTGTACGGTAACACACTCTAAATCAAACATTCTTTAGCTGAACAATTTCCCCTTTCACAGGTGAATTCACCTACTGAAATATTTCTCATTGTGTGTAGAATTTCCAGCACATGGCTTATGAAAAGTTTTAGTATAAACAGTACCTGTAGCTACATCACCTTCCAATGTTATATCTAAGAGTTAATGAGTTTATCAGTGGCGGCTGGTGGTCAAAATGTTTGGAGGGTGGCAAACAGACCTGGCCCCCTCACTCGCACTAACGCCTCTCCACCTCCCGCGGCTCGATCACAGCGGTGATCTACTCACACTACATACCACCCCCGGGGGGTGCTCGATAGGTGCCACCCCCCCATCCCCCTGCACGATCCATGGCCTCCCTACCTTATACAGTGAGAGGTGCAGGGAGGAGGACGATGAGGTGGCGGCGGCTGAATCAATCCGGGGTAGGGCTCTAGGAGAGACTGCTGCTGCCGTGGCCGATGCTTCTCCTCCCGGCCAAACAGTCCTGAGACTCTCAGCCAATCAGGTCTCAGTAGCCGCTTCCTGATTGGCTGGGAGGAGACGCAGAAAGACATTAGCGAATATTCGCTAATGTCACACAAGTGCTCTGCGCCCAAGCCCCCGGCTCTAATCATGTGTTTCAAAAAAAGAAAAAACACCATCCATGCGTCCGGTACCCTGCATGTGGAGGGGGGAGGGGGGGGGCGGCGCCTCTGGGCCCTTATTGGATGGGCTGCCACTGGAGTTTATCATTTCACTCATGAGGTAAATTGTAGATTTAGAGTGGCAATAAAAAATATGTGAACCCTTGGGATTATCTAGTGCAGTAATTTGCCATAAAATGTGATCTGAGCCTCATCTGAAGCCAGTCATACATGGATCGAAATTTTCTAGGTCCCTGCTGAACTCTCTGTACTTCGATCCATGTTTGCGCTAGCTGGTTGTACACAGGTTGTTCTATCGGTAGACTTGTGTACAAGCAGCCTGTTGGGTTTTTCCTAAACAATCAGTGCCGTTCCCCTGTCAGCACTGTCGGTTTTGATGGGGGAATCGTGCAAATTTCTTTCCTGCAACCCGTGGTTGCAGGAAATAAATCCATACCGTGTGTGGCCGGCCTTTGTCACAATAGACAAACACAATGTACTTTAACCACTTGCCTACTGGTCACTTATACCCCCTTCCTGCACAGGCTAATTTTCAGCTTTCAGCGCTGTCACACTTTGAATGATAACTGCACGGCCATACAACACTGTACCCAAACAAAAATTTTAGATATTTTTTTTCACACAAATAGAGCTTTCTTTTGATGGTATTTATTCACCACTGGGTTTTTTATTTTTTGCTGAATAAACAGATAAAGGCCGAAAATTTGGAAAAAACAAAACAAAACTTTTTCATAGTCTGTTATAAAATTTTGCAAACAGGTTATTTTTCTCCTTCACTGATATGCGCTGATGAGGCTGCACTGATGGGCACTGATGAAGAGGCACTGATGGGGTTGCACTGGCAGCACTAATGGGCACTAATAGGTGGCACTAATGGGCACTAATAGGCGGCACTGATAGGCAGCACTGATTGTTACATTGATGAGGAGGCACTGATAGGTGACACTGATGAGTAGGCACTGATTGTTAGCACTGGTGGGCACTAGGGATGAGCAAAACACCCCCCTGTTCGGTTTGCACCAGAACATGCAAACAGGCAAAAAATTTGTTTGAACACGCGAACACCATTAAAGTCTATGGGACATGAACATGAATAATCAAAGGTGCTAATTTTAAAGGCTTATATGCAAGTTATTGTCATGAAAAGTGTTTGGGGACCTGGGTCCTGCCCCAGGGGACATGTATCAATGCAAAAAAAAGTTTTAAAAACGGCTGTTTTTTCGGGAGCAGTGATTTTAATAATGCTTAAAGTGAAACAATAAAAGTGTAATAATCCTTTAAATTTCGTACCTGGGGGATGTCTATAGTATGCCTGTAAAGCAGCGCATGTTTCCCGTGTTTAGAACAGTCTGACATCAAAATGACATTTCAAAGGCAAAAAACTCATTTAAAACTACTTGCGGCTATTAATGAATTGTCGGTCCGACAATACACATAAAAGTTCATTGATAAACACGGCATGAGATTTCCCCACAGGGGAACCCCAAACCAAAATTTAAAAAAAAATGACGTGGGGGTGCCCCTAAATTCCATACCAGGCCCTTCAGGTCTTGTATGAATTTTAAGGGGAACCCCGTGGCAAAATTTTTTTTTAAAATGGCGTGGGAACCCCACAAAAATCCATACCAGACTCTAATCCGCGCACGCAACCTGGCAGGCCGCAGGAAAAGAGGGGGGGACGAGAGTGCACCCACCCGAACCGTACCAGGTCACATGCAGGTCCCCCCCAAAGCACCTTGTCCCCATGTTGATGGGGACAAGGGCCTCATCCCCACAACCCTTGCCCAGTGGTTGTGGGGGTCTGCGGGCGGGGGCTTTTCGGAATCTGGAAGCCCGCTTTAACAAGGGGACCCCCAGATCCAGGCCCCTGTGTGAAATGGTAAGGGGGTACAAAAGTAAAGTAGTGAAATGATGTCCACATGTGTGCAATCTAAGTGTCACATGATCTGTCATTACATATACACGCTTTTTTGAAAGGCCCCAGAGGCTGCAACTCCTAAGCAAGAGGCACCACTAACCAAACACTGCCATGAAGACCAAGGAACTCTCCAACAAGTAAGGGCCAATGTTGTTGAGAAGTACAAGTCAGGGTTAGGTTATAAAAAAATATCCAAATCTTTAAAGATCCCTAGGAGCACCATCAAATCTATCATAACCAAACATGGCACCACAGCAAACCTGCCAATAGACGGCTGCACACCAAAACTCACAGACCGGGCAAAGAGGGCATAAATCAGAGAGGCAGCACAGAGACCTAAGGTAGCCCTGGAGGACCTGCAGAGTTCCATAGCAGAGACTGGAGTATCTGTACATAGGACGACAATAAGCCGTACGCTCCATAGAGTTGGGCTTTATGGCAGAGTGGCCAGAAGAAAGTCATTACTTTCAGCAAAAAACAAAATGGCACGTTTTGAGTTTGCGAAAAGTCATATGGGAGACTCCCAAAATGTATGGAGGAAGGTGCTCTGGTCTGATGAGACTAAAATTGAACTTTTTGGTCATCAAAGAAAACGCAAAGCAAATCTCAGTCACTATGTACTTTATGATGATTGGTTATCAACAATTGGTTCATACTGCTGTGGATTTGTTACTTGCAGATATTACAAAACACATAAAAGTAAGGTTGAGTCTTTAACAACTGGGATAAAGCTTCCAATTAGACATTATACATATTAACTGCGACGCCAGTAATGTTGTATATGTTTGCAGCACCCTCCTAGATAGGTGTTAGGTTAGGTAAGTGTTAGGCTGCGTTCACATTACTGCCGGATGCGGGTTGCAGCAGGGGTCCGATGCGTCCCTCTTCTCCATTTCAGGGACAAATCAGGGCTGAATTTGTGCCTGAATTCGGCCCTGAAACGGAGCCAAAGATGCACAGGACTACTGTGCAATCCGCTTCATAGAGAGCCGGTCACAATCTCCTGTCATACAAATTGGATGCATCCAATTCGCACTAGTGTGAACCCAACCTTAGTGTTTGTTTTTGATAGGTAATTTTAGTTACCACACTGTAGTCAGTGTGGCTGTAGTGTTGGTTAAGATAAAAGCATAGTCTGCCTCACTGTACTCAGTGAGCTACAATAGTTTAGTCAGGCCCGATCTATGTGCACTGCTGCTGCTAGTCTGTCTGATAGCTCACACTTTATCCAGGCAACTTAAAACATTTCTGGATGATAAGTGTGGATCTACAGTGCCTTGAAAAAGTATTCATACCCCTTGAAATTTTCCACATTTTGTCATATTCCAACCAAAGACGTAAATGTATTTTATTTGGATTCTATGTGACAGACCAACACAAAGTGGCACATAATTGTGAAATTGGAAGAAAAATGATAAATGTGACACCGGAGCGGGGAAGAAAGCTTATAAGCGGAAGTTCCACTTTTGGGTGGAACTTCCGCTTATAACACACAAGTGTGAGAACACGGTCCCTAAAGCTGATACACAGACCAGAGAGGTAAGAAGATAGTCAGGGCATGAACATTACTGCAGATTCATGACATTAGGTTTCTGTGTTAAATGGTTTTAGTGGTTTATGTTAGTTTTTAGACTTTATTCTTGCTTATGTATCTTTTTCTGCTACTCTTTTTTTTTGCGTGATATTTGTGTATATGTTTAAGTGGTGAACGTTTTTATCCTGCTCATTTGTTTTCTGGGCAGGGACGTATTTATTGTAAGTACTGCAGATCCCAGCATGAAGCTATGACAAAGGTCAGATTGGCTGAAACATGCCAGCTTCCCTGCAGGGCTATCTTTAATCCTTATGTACTTAATAAACTTTCTGTTCATTTTGTTTATGTTTATTCTGGAACTTCACCATGATGCAGACTTTTTATTGTGGATGTTATTTGGTGGGCAGAGCCAGTGAGCTGCATTTTTTGTTTTTACACAGATTGGGAGCCCAACAACATAGCTGGTGTTCAACTTTAAAAATATAATGTGTATCTCTAGCAAATTATCTTTTTAATGTCAGATAGTGTAGGGAATGGTTGAAACCATTCTTAGGCTTTTTTTTCTTATCCTTGTCTTGCTACAGTGATCTTTCATATCCTGTCCCAGAGAAACACAAGAAGTATAAGCAAATCTCTACATAGTGTGACCAGAACAGGTTTAAGTGACAATTAAAAAAATATTCTTATAGATCTGTAAATAATTATTTATGACTGTGAAAAAATCTGCACTTTACTTACCATCTCCCCAGCCCTCAGAGACACCAGCCAATTCATAATGCTTTTTCCTTAGGTCTCCCAGCTTTTCTCTCTCCTTTTGCAGCTGGCTCTCTAATTCAAGAACACGCACCTGATATACATAAAAACTGTATTTACTTCACAGTGATAATTCATGACTGAGAGGACAATAGTAGGTTTTTTTATTGTAAGGCAGATAGCACTGTGTAAATGTAGTAACTCCCAGTAACCAAACCAAGTCCTTATTTATGTAACCTATGAATAAGAACACTGAAACCGGAGTGCTTGTTCTGAATAATTGTACACCAATAGACTAACCACCAAGAACTCAAAGAGAACAAACAGTTTAGTGATGGCATAATATATTTGTTTCATTTCTTTTAAATGCAGTAAATATGAAATATTTTATACATATGTTTAATATTTCCTATTGCTGACAGTAGGTGGCAGGAACATTAAAACCTTTTTAAAGGTTCAGAAGACACCTCATTTTGCGACCTGTATAGCAGAGAGATCAGATGCCACACACATAGACACAAGGGCCTTCTAAGGTAGCCCATACACGAGTCAGTTTTTTTCCTTCAACCAGCGAGTTAAAGGAAGAAAAACTGACTTGATTCCCTTATCCACACACTCAGTGTAGATGAAGGAATCCTCCCCACTGTGCTATTGTATTTTGATAGCGGGAGACTTCCCTGCTGTCAGAATACAGCAAAAATCCAACAGAGCAGTTGTACAGAAGTCAATCGACAGATCAAATCGACCTCCCTGCCCATACATGGATTGAAACTTGGCCTGTCGCTGCTGAACCGGACAAATTTAGATCTATGATTAGTCAGCTTAAGCATGCAGACAGTTCTACGCTTTCTTTTTAGAAAGAAAATGGATGTACTCATAATTACATATTTATTAGTGAATAAATATTTTTTTGTGCAGAATAAAAATAATATAAACATCAGTTGTTAAAAAAATTACCAAAAACATTACAATTTCCCTTTACTGTAATGTTAAATATTGTAATATTATTTTTAAGTATTAGCAATAGTAATATGGACATTACCTGGGTATCCATCTCTTGCCGCTTAATTTGAGTTAGCGTTAAGGTAGAGAAGTCCATTGTTTCTGTAAAACCAACAAGAAACAAATAATTAAGTGAAACATAGAATTCTTTTAATCCTCAGGTAATGATGTAATTGTTTGAATTATTTGCTTAGACTTACAGTGCCTTGAAAATGTATTCATATCCCTTGAAATTTTCCACATTTTGCCATGATACAACCAAAACATAAATGTATGTTATTGGGATTTTATGCGATAGACCAACGCAAAGTGGCACATAATTGTTAAGTGGAAGGATAATGATAAATGGTTTTCAGTTTTTTTTTTACAAATAAATATCTATGGCGTGCATTTGTATTCAGCCCCCTTTACTCTGATACTCCTAACTAAAATCTAGTGGAACCAATTGCCTTCAGAAGTCACCTAATTAGTAAATAGAGTCCACCTGTGTGTAATTTAATCTCAGTATAAATACAGCTGTTCTGTGAAGCCCTCATTAGTTTGTTAGAGAACCTTAGTGGACAAACAGCACTATGAAAGCCAAGGAACACACCAGACAGGTCAGGGATAAAGTTGTGAAGAAGTTTAAAGCAGGGTTAGGTTATTAAAAAAATCTCAAGCTTTAAACATCTCACGGAAAAGAAAGCCATAAGAACTCCCATTTGCAGTTTGCGAGAAGCCATGTGGGGGACACAGCAAACATGTGGAAGAAGGTGCTTTGTTCAGATGAGACAAAAATGTAACTTTTTGGCCTAAAAGCAAAACACTATGGGGTTGATTTACTAAAGGCAAATTGACTGTGCACTTTTCAAAGTGCAGTTGCACTCTACAAGAGCAGTTGCTCCAGAGCTTAGTAAATGAGCAGAAGCTCTGCTGACTTCCATCATCCAATCACGTGCAAGCAAACATGCTGTTTTTTTATTTTCCTTTGCATGTGATTGGGTGTTCTTTGCAAAGTGAAGCTTTACCTCATTTACAAAGCTCTGGAGCAATTGCACCTGCAGAGTGCAACTGCACTTTGCAAAGTGCACAGTCTAGTTGTCTTTAGTAAATCAACCCCTCTGTGTGGCGGAAAATTAACACTGCACATCACCCTGAACACACCATCCCCACCATGAAACATGGTGTTGGCAGCATCATGTTGTGGGGATGCTTTTCTTCAGCAGGAACAGGGAAGCTGGTCAGAGTTGACGGAAAGATGAATGGAGCTAAATAAAGGGCAATCTTAGAAGAAAACCGGTTGGAGTCTGCAAAAGACTTGAGACTTGGGGCTGAGGTTCACCTTCTAGCAGGACAATGACCCTAAACATTCAGCCAGAGCTATAATGGAATGTTTTCGATCAAAGCATATTTATGTGTTAGAATGTCCCAGTCAAAGTCCAGACCTAAATCCAATTGAGAATCTGTGGCAAGACTTGAAAATTGCTGTTCACAGATGTTCTCCATCCAATCTGACAGATCTTGAGCTATTTTGCAAAGAAGAATGGGCAAAACGTTCACTTTCTAGATGTGCAAAGCTGGTAGAGACATCCCCAAAAAGACTTGCATCTGTAATTGCAGCAAAAGGTGGTTCTACAAAGTATTGGCTCAGGGGGGCTGAATACAAATGCACGCCACACTTTTGACATATTTATTTGTAAAAAATTATGAAAACCATTTATTATTTTCCTTCCACTTCACAATTATGTGCCACTTTGTGTTGGTCTATCACATAAAATCCCAATAAAATACATTAACGTTTTTGGTTATAACATGATAAAATGTGTAAAATTCCAAGGGGTATGGATACTTTTTCAAGGCACTGTATTAGAATAAAATGTTTTAGAAGGATTTCTACACCAATATTTTCTACAGTCATCATTCATTCTTCAATCAATATAATGGATACATGTATACAAATCAGAACAGCTGTGGGCCCCAGGGAGACATTAGGTTAGGTGCATGGGGCCCGGTGACTGTGTGGGGGCCCTGCCTGGGGAACAAAATGTTTTTTTTTTCTTCCAGTTCTGAGGTAGTAGTGTAAGGAATTCATTTCCAGATCCAAGTGACTCAGCTTCACTTATAGCCGCATATTTTCCTGCAGCTGCAACATGCCACAAAGTTTACATCCTGTGGCTGAAATCTTCATCACGGCTGCTGCAATTGCACTGGGAGCCTTCAAAGACTTTTATGGGGCTGTCTTCAGAGACTGGAGGTACTTATAAAAGTAAGTGGCTGGAGGAGAGGTTTGATTTACAAAAAGGAGCTAGCCAAAGTGAGTAAAATTACACTGACCATTAAATCCCGTATAGTATATTTGTTATTGAACTGTGATCGGAGGAGGAATACAAATGAAAATGATTTGGATTTATTTTGTAGCCAATATCTGAATGCTTTGTTATGGCCATTGTCAACAACAATAGAATAGCTATAAGTCACAAAGTACACCCAGTTATGTCTGGTATCTGTCTAAGTGCTTGGTTGGCCTTATTTCAACCCTGCCAGTTGACACTCCAAATGGGCACATTACCAAAAGAACATTCTACTTACCTACTTCATCAATCTGGGATTTGACTGATTTTGTGGAAGCCACCACACCAGCAGCGTTGTGATTTACCACTTTTGAGGCTTGCATCAATTTGGTCAGGTTAGTGCTGTTCTTCTCCGCTTTTACCTACAAAGAGCAGTTGTGTGACAACAATTCTATTATGAGGTCTAATCAAAATGGGAACAAAATGGGAACAATGTAGTACAACAGTAGATTTTTCAAAGTTTTTTTAAGAAATGACAGTCTTTAATGGTGCTTTGTTCCAATGCAAAATATTGTCACATCTTTATTTATGACAGTTGGATACTGAATGGGAAACTCTTGGCTGCTTGGGATTGGCTGCTGTCAGGCACCACAAAATGATTTGCCCAAGTGCTTTGCTTAAAATGTATGCATTTTGTTACTTCTCAAAAAAATACAATCTTGATGGCCATAGTTTAAGTGTGGCATCACAGCCACACATAAACTCCTGCCACCCCCATTTAGACATTTGGTCAATCTGGACGTGCAAAGACATGACCACACTGCTCCTGAGATGCAATTGTTACTCAGGTGCAGTAGGACATGTACCTGTCCATGGGGAAGTTACTGGTGGCTCCCCTCACTGTGCTAATCAGAAGTCCTTACACAAAAATAATGGGTTACATTATACTGAGCTACCAGATACCCCAAGATGAGGCAGTCTGAGTCACATTGTACTTTGTGGGTGTCGACACAGCTTCAAATGTAACAAAGAAAACTGATGGGTTCACTTTACGCAATAGGATAACCACAGATCCATAACCCAAAATCTAGGCACATTATTATGCAAATATTGACCACAACTTCTGTAATTAATATTTGGCCGCCCTCCTGCACCCTTCTATTGGCTAGTGAAGCTACCCATCATCTTTGTGGCCAAGAAGAAAGCATGGTAGATGGACCAAATATTATTTACAGATGTAACAATGACTGTGTTATGAAATCCCTTATTCTCCACACAGAGAATGAGCATAGGAGTTTATTTACTAAATGTAAATAGGCTATTCCCTTTGCAAGGGAATATTCATCAGAGCTTAACGAATATGTTCAAATTTCACTTTGTAAAGAATACTTAATAATGTGGATTAAAAAAACTGAATTTTTGATTTGTCAACGGAAGTCAGCAGAGCTTCACCTCATTTACCAAGCTCTGGGGCTAATTCCCTTGCAAAGTGTAACTTCCTTTGCCAAGTGAACAGCATTTTTGCCTTTAGTAAATCAACCTCATTTAGTCTCCTCTTTTAGATTGTAAGCTTCATGAGCAGGGCCCCCCTATTCCTTCTATATTTAACTGTATTGTAATTGTAATGTCCCCCCTCAACATTTTAAAGCACAGCATAAACTGTTGGCACTATACAAATCATGTATAATAATAATAGCGCTTTTCACGTTAGATTTACTCATATAAAAGAACACAACACACTGAAAGTATTTCTCTAAGCATGTCAAGGTTAGCTAATAACAACTGCCTTGCATCATCCAAAGTGCATGTCCTTTTTAAGCCATACCTTGGAAGCTGCTACAAGCTGGGCTGTGCTAGCTGCAATTTCATGAGAACATACAATAATGTCTTCAAATTTTCCCTGCCCTTGGACAACAAGGTCCGCAGCATCCCTGGAAAACATGACAAAAAACAAAAGAACAGTAAATCACTCAAGATAAAGTATAACATTATGTCAGAAAAAAGTAATGGATACAAACACGAGTCTAGACTACATCTACATATTTCATATTTACAATCAGAATCTATGATAACAATCAATTTACACTAGCAGTCTGCCATACAGGTCAAATCACCCAAGTTGACACGCACACACAAACATTTTAAAGTAATAAGGCAAACTTAAAGCTAAAAGCTCAGAAGAGTTGGATGTCTCTGAAACTCACCTAAAGGCTAAACAGTAAAGCTAACCTTTCTCTGTCTTAACTATAATAAAAGACATGCAAGACTTGAAAATCCAACTTTGTCTATCCAAATACAGCCAACATTGACAAAAAGTCAGGCCGATTATGCAAGGAGCATTCTGTTTCATAGAAAGTTTTACAGTGTCTGTACATTTACCGATGCCTCAGGGGAGTTATGTATTAATACCTCTTATGTTTCTACTGCTTTAGTTATGTATGCTATCTTTAACAGTCCACCAATTCACATGTAACAAGAAGGTAATTCTATAATTCAGTTTGTTAATGATGCACCTTGAAAGCACCTGGATTTGTACCATGACCTTATTCAAATTTAACTAGCTTATGGTAAGCTGAACTTAAGGGAGGGCATATCATGTTAGATGAGACACATACAATATGTAAAACGCACGCCTCACCACGCTGCCCACCAGCTGTGAGCCGGTTAGCGGAGCGCTGTCAGCTCCTGTTTTAAAAGTTTAAAAGTTTTTTGATCAACTTAATAAATCTACTCCTTTCAGATTCACGCTATGAGATCCTTTTCTTTTTTGCCTCATATGGATGTTTATTGTTGGGGACACCGCAATACCAGAGAAGGATAAACACCTTTGGACTGAGGATCGCTTCCCGGGTTCATCATCGCTGGATTTTATCTACATACCTTTCACCCCTGCAGGGGTTGGGCGGTCCGGTGAGTGAAAGCACGAGTGGGGGTGTAGTGAAAGACGGGGAACACTTGCCACACTGAGACTACGTTTTTTTCCATCAGAAGGACACATTTAAGGAACTTTATTCTGGACATTTGTTTTTTATAGAATTGGGATTTTTTTTCAGCACTGTTTGTATATTTTTAGATTTTTTACATATATTTTTACACATTTTTTCACCACTTTGTTTATTTATTGGATTCTTCACATACTCACATTGGGGACTTTTATTCTAAAGGTTTAATTGTTAAATAAGTTTGTATCTAAGACTTTTTATTACATTTTGGAATATTTTGAGATTTTGCTTTTCACAGACATTTTTGGGCTATATATATTAGGATTATTTGTAATTTATTGAGATTCTGCTTTTTCCAGATGTTTCTGGGTACATATATACATATATATTTATTTTAGCACGTTGCACTTTATTGTATAACATTGGTGGGTGGAGCTTCTGCACATATTTTCTAGCCCCCAGAGCACATTGGTTGCACATAAAAACAATTCTATTTTTATATATGTTCTTTTTATATATGTACTTTTACAAGCATTTATATATGAACAACAATTAATGCACATATAGCCGGACAGCGCCAATTCCCCCTTTTTAGATTATTTGTTTATTTTGAATTTCACCTAGGTGAGTCCCTTCTTTCTCTTCCTCCTAAGCGCGGAACTACTGCCATTCATACATACAATATGTAACCAATATGCCCCACAGGGTGGTGTCAGCACTTGTTTGCAATTACCCCAGAACCACATTTCCTATTAAAGACAAAGAGGTGAGAAGGTAAGTGGGCTCCTATTGGTCCATCACACTGCAATCTATGATCAGGGTACAGGCCATTTATACAGCACTATAATTAATTTCCAGGGCCACACAAACCAGTGCTTTGAGATGACACTAAACACTTTTTATCAAAAGACACAGCTGCAGCCAAGGCAACTGTATGTGAGTATTTTTCCACAATTCTCTGTTTTGGTAAAGATAGAGATTGTGTTTTGTTCCCAAATGTTAGTAAACTCATTCACAATATAGTCAAACTTCCAAATGTGCCTCTTGTGGTGTTGTGTAAGTACTTGCCAATTATATTACTATAATCTCCCTTTTCCTGCCCACCCTACGTCCCTTTAACTGAGCTCATGTGCCCATGATGGTGGGCAAAGTTTTGCCTAGTCGAGTGACCACTGTGATTGGCTATCTCAGTGAGCATGCTTTTAGCAAAGAACCCTTTTTCTGCCCACGTAACGCACATGTGCAGTGGCAAGGAGTGTGGACTTTAACATCTACAGCTGCTCCTAGATCCCACCCCCCCATGTGAATGAGTGTGATGATGATAATGAGGTGAATGAGTGTGGGGTACATTGCACCCCTACCCACTGAGCCCAAATAAACAAGGGTTGTGACAAGTCCTGTATTAAAAATTACAAATGTCCCCTGATGTAGATCCAATGTCAATCATGATGGTCGTCGCCGACGCCAACCCGAGAAAAAAAGGTGATAAAGTTATATGTTGAAAGTGGGGAGATTCCCCTTTATTTGATTATACAGCTTTAGCCGCAGTGGCTGAGCTGTTTTACGTGTTCTAAAGTTTAACTTTTAATATTATTTAAAGCCAATAATATTTTTCCAATCAAAGGTGTTGGTGTGTTTTATTGTGTTTAAATTCTGCTGACTGCTATTCCATGAGGCATCAATGCAGCAGTTCACACTTTAGCAGGCATGGTAGGCGCATAAACATCCTAAAGGCATGTTATTTAGGTTATAAAGGTCTATTGGTCCTCTGTTTTATGGTTTCTGGCTTAAAACCCTACACTACAAAGCAACTATTATGATTTCCTAAGAAGGGAACTGTCCCATCTTTCTATATATTAATGTTGGTCTGCTCATTACTAAAATATACTTACACCATAACAGTGGCTCCCCAGCCCACAGCCTTGGAAGCAGAAATCAGCCCCTCTGTCCACCGTGAGTTTCTGGCATAGAACTCTTTTGGAGATGCTGCTCCCTAAAAATAATTAGCACACAATAAAGGCTTTGCAAATACATGCAAAGAAAAAGCTGAATTTCTCTGATTGTGTGATGTGCTTGAATAGGAAGTCACACAAAGGACAAGGACATACTGACCCCTCCACTCTCCACAATCTCTTTCTGAAGATCCTTTGAGGCCAGAATCAAAGCCTGAATTCCCTGCATGAGATCCGTACATGACCCTAGAATCCTGCAAAACAAAGTCACACATGTTGTGAAGAACTCTTATTTCATAACATAGGCTTTAGACTTTATTTCTTGGATATAGAGTGTTTGAACAAATAAGTAGCTTACTGTTCATTGACTTGTAATTTTAGTCCAGTGTCATCTGTTCGAGACTTCTTCAGCATTTCCTGAGGGGAAAAAATGATTATCCTGTCACACAAAGTATCTTCAAAGAACAATCTATTGCTTTTATCGGTGTCTGAATCAGACAAGCATTTTTATTTTAACTGGTATTTTGTGTGTCGCTGGGTGCTTTTGTGACCATCCAATGAACTGATTTTGCACATGCATGATGTCATCTTGTTGCTTTTAACCAAGGCACCCATATGCCCTGTACACACGATAGGATTTTCCGATGGAAAATGTGTGATAGGACCCTGTTGTCGGAAATTCCGACCGTGTGTAGGCTCCATCACACATTTTCCATAGGAATTTCTGACACACAAAGTTTGAGAGCAGGCTATAAAATTTTCCGACAACAAAATCCGCTGTCGGAAATTCCGATCATGTGTACACAAATCCAACGCACAAAGTGCCACGCATGCTCAGAATAGATTAAGACACAAAAGCTATTGGCTACTGCCCCGTTTATAGTCCTGACATACGTGTTTTACGTCACTGTGTTCAAAACAATCGGATTTACCGTCAACTTTGTGTGACCGTGTGTATGCAAGACAAGTTTGAGCCAACATCCGTCGGAAAAAATCCATGGATTTTGTTGTCGGAATGTCCGATCAATGTCCGACCGTGTGTACGGGGCATTATGGTGGCCATACACGCTTCCATAAATGATTGATTTCTTTTCTGATCAATATCTTCCAATAGAAATAATTGATCTACTGTATATTCAACAACCCATTCAATCTATATGCTACACGGGGGGAAGTGAATTTTGATCAATAGTGATAATACATTTGTAACTTATGATCATATATTATCGATTGTAATTCTATTTTCACCATGTAATCTCATGATCAGATCTATCAAAACACGACTGTATTCATGAACAAAGTATATTAGTGCCGCCAACAGATGCCGATAATATTCCACCCTGGCCGATCGAATCAATTTGATGAAATTTAATTGGAAATTGAGTCTAAATCAATTGGAAGGAAAGGTATGGCGATTTTGATTGTTTTGACAGAATTGTGCATCAATCAGATAAAAAAACAAAACAATTGAAGCGTACAGTATGTAGCCACCAATAGGGCCATATCACATTAGCTATCTTGTTGCCAGCAACAAGATAGCTAGTGTGACATGACTCTAATGCCCTGTACACACGGTCGGACATTGATCGGACATTCCGACAACAAAATCCATGGATTTTTTCTGACGGATGTTGGCTCAAACTTGTCTTGCATACACACGGTCACACAAAGTTGTTGGAAAATCCGATCGTTCTGAACGCGGTGACGTAAAACACGTACGTCGGGACTATAAATGGGGCAGTAGCCAATGGCTTTCGTCTCTTAATTTATTCTGAGCATGCTTGGCACTTTGTGCGTCAGATTTGTGCACACACGATCGGAATTTCCGACAACGGATTTTGTTGTCGGAAAATTTTATAGCAAGCTCTCAAACTTTGTGTGTCAGAAATTCCGATGGAAAATGTGTGATGAAGTCCACACACGATCGGAATTTCCGACAACAAGGTCCTATCACACATTTTCCGTCGGAAAATCTGACCATGTGTACAGGGCATTAGGATATCCTCCTGCACATTCCAAATGTCTCAAATGATTTAAGAGTTTAGGTACTTGATTGAAGGTATGCAATTAGTCAATGATTTTGGGGTCTGGTTTGGAAACATATTAAACAGATTACATGACACAGAGTGGACATGATGCTGTGGAACATGAGTCAAAAAGGAAAAGTCCTGTGAGAGGCCCAGATAATCCCAGCAGGTCTCCCCTCTTTGTGGGAGTCATTGGTCAAACTCCATTTCTGTTTGAACTGCTCTGCAGTACCTGAAGTGAATCGATAGGCACAGGTGATATCAGTGGTCTGCAGATGGAGCAGATAGGGATAAACGTGGTACTGACAGAAGACAGTGTGGCATCTAAAGAGGAAAAATCTGCAGGTGCATAATTGGTCTCCAGCTATATCCACCTACTAAAAAATATACCATATAGCTGATTGTGTATAGTGCATGGTTGTCATCAGTTTAAAAATGTTCTTTATCCACCATGATGATAGTAAGAATATGCTGAAACCACATTTTTTTTTACTAGGTAATACTAATAAAAACAGTGTTTACCTCAATCCTGGCAGCGGCCGTTTCTACAGCTGCTGCTGTGGCTGCCATTTCTTTCTCCACTAGGTCACCCAACTCCTCCTCTTTGATATCAAGTGATGGAGGACGCAACTCCTGAAAGACAAACATCCAAATTATTGTTACAGGATATACTATATGTCTGCCAATGTTATGATGGCGTGGGTTGTCTTAAAGGCAAACTTCACTTTTAGGAAGCAAGAAACAATGTAAATATATAACTATACTGGCCACCCTCACAGTAGTGCGTTTTGTACAATACCATTGCTGATTTCACTGTCATACTGAAAAAGCTGACATTCCTAAGCTGCACAGTCTGTGTCATTGGGAGAGGCATTTTGCACAGTAATGTGAAGCTATGTTGTGTGAGAGATGGCGTCAGTGAAGTCCTTGGGGAAGTCCTGGATAGAAAATGAAAATTTTACACTCCCCGAGTTCCCCTGATATTACTGATTAGCACTGAAAATGTAAATTGATCCTTTTCGTCAGGACTCAATAAAAGCCTGTGGTATAGCCAAGAGGAATATTTGTGGAAATGTTAAAATTAGTGTGAAATGTAATTACAACTGGGATTTCTAGTTCTTGGCACAGAAGTTCTAACCAAAGTAGGTCATATCACTAGAGGTCCCTTCTGTACAGTAATTACACCTGATTATTAATGACTGTGTAAATACTACAGTTAATCAAACATTCTTATCCCCGTACGACACGGCCGCTGGGAATGGATGTGATTAAAACTCCTTGTGAAATACTTTAAAGCAGAGCTGCTGTTACAGAAAAATAATTTTTTTTTCAAAATAAAATTAAAAAAGGGATTATGCTCTGAACCAGAAGAAACTTTCCTACTTACATGTCTCATTTCAAAATGATGACAAAATTGTCAAATTTCCGAAGACAAATTTGATCCAACCCCTTGTATGCTGTGTACGGGTATTCCCTCACATAACTCGAATCACGGTTTAGTACTGCTTGTATGTTAGGAAAAAGCCCAGTAATCAAAAATAGAAAATTCTGTACAATGGAGAACAATACATTTCCAGCCTATTATGAAACATTTCTTTCTCAAGTTTATCTTCTGTCATCCCTATCACATACATCTATAAATGTCACATACATCTATAAATGTCACATACATCTATAAATGTTGAGGGACGTTCTTGCAATACAGTATACAGTGTGGCAAAAAAGTATTTAGTTAGCCACCAATTGTGCAAGTTCTCCCACATAAAAAGATGAGAGAGGTTATTGTCATCATATGTATACCTCAACTATGAGAGACAAACTGTGGAAACAAGTTCAGACAATCACATTGTCTGATTTTTGAAAGAATTTATTTGCAAATTATGGTGGAAAATAAGTATTTGGTCACCTACAAACAAGCAAGATTTCTGGCTGTCGTAGACCTGTATCTTCTTCTTTAAGAGGCTCTTCTGTCCTCCACTCATTACCTGTATTAATGGCACCTGTTTCAACTTGTTATCAGTATAAAAGACACCTGTCCACAACCTCAAACAGTCACACTCCAAACTCCACTATGGTGAAGACCAAAGAGCTGTCGAAGGACACCAGAAACAAAAGTGCAGACCTGCACCAGGCTGGGAAGACTGAATCTGAAATAGGCAAGCAGCTTGGTGTGAAGAAATCAACTGTGGGAGCAATAATTAGAAAATGGAAGACATACAAGGCCACTGATAATCTCCCTCGATCTGGGGCTCCACGCAAGATCTCACCCCGTGGGGTCAACGATCACAAGAACGGTAAACAAAAATCCCAGAACCACATGGGGGACCTAGTGAATGACCTGCAGAGAGCTGGGACCAACGTAACAAAGGCTACCATCAGTAACACACTACGCCGCCAGGGCCTCAGATCCTGCAGTGCCAGACGTGTCCCCCTGCTTAAGCCAGTACATGTTCGGGCCCATCTGAGGTTTGCTAGAGAGCATTTGGATGATCCAGAAGAGGATTGGAAGAATGTCATATGGTCAGATAAAACCAAAGTAGAACTGTTAGAAACATAACTCGTCATGTTTGGAGGAGAGAGATTGCTGAGTTGAAACCAAAGAACACCATACCTACTGTGAAGCATGGGGGTGGTAACATCATGCTTTGGGGCTGTTTCCCTGCAAAGGGAACAGGACGACTGATCCGTGTACATGAAAGAATGAATGGGGCCATGTATCGTGAGATTTTGAGTGCAAACCTCCTCCCATCAGCAAGGGCATTGAAGATGAAACGTGGCTGGGTCTTTCAGCATGACAATGATCCCAAACACACCACCCGGGCAACGAAGGAGTGGCTTCGTAAGAAGCATTTCAAGGTTCTGGAGTGGCCTAGCCAGTCTCCAGATCTCAACCCCATAGAAAACCTTTGTAGAGAGTTGAAAGTCTGTGTTGCCCAGCGACAGCCCCAAAACATCACTGCTCTAGAGGAGATCTGCATGGAGGAATGGGCCAACATACCAGCAACAGTGTGTGCCAACCTTGTGAAGACTTACAGAAAATGTTTGACCTCTGTCATTGCCAACAAAGGATATATAACATAGTATTGAGATGAACTTTTGATATTGACCAAATACTTATTTTCCACCATAATTTGACAATAAATTCTTTCAAAAATCAGACAATGTGATTGTCTGGGTTTGTTTCGATATTTTGTCTCTCATGGTTGAGGTATACCTATGATAACAATTACAGGCCTCTCTCATCTTTTTAAGTGGGAGAACTTGCACAATTGGTGCCTGACTAAATACTTTTTTTCCCCACTGTATATACACTCTCCAGCCACTTTATTAAGTACATCTGTTCAATTGCTTGGTAACACAAATTGCTAATCAGCCAATCACGTCTGAGTATTTCAAAAACTGCTGATCTACTTGGATTTTCATGCACAACCATCTCTAGAGTTTACAGAGAATGGTCCAAAAAAAGAGAAAATATCCAGTGAGAATGAGCAGACTGGTTTGAGATGCAACAATAACTCAAATAACCACTCGTTACAACCAAGGTATTCAGAATACCATCTCTGAACGCACAAAACATTGAACCTTGAACCAGATAGGCTACAATAGAAGACCACACTGGGTACCACTCCTGTCAGCTAAGAACAGGAAACTGAGGCTACAATTTGCACAGGCTCACCAAAATTGGACAATAGAAGATTGCAAAAATGTTGCCTGGTCTGATGAGTCTCAATTTTAGTGGAGAAATTCAGATGGTCGGGTCAGAATTTGGCGTAAACAATATGAAAGCATGAATTCATCCTGCCTTGTATCAATAGTTCCGGCTGGTGGTGGTGGTGGTGTAATAGTGTGGGGGATCATTTCTTGGCACACTTTGGGCCCCTTAGTACCAATTGAGCATTGTTTAAACGCCACGGCCTACCTGAGTGTTGTTGCTGACCATGTCCATCCCTTTATGACTACAGTGTACCCATCTTCTGATGGCTACTTCCAGCAGGATAATGCACCACGTCACAATGCTCAAATCATCTCAAACTGGTTTTTTAAACATGACAATGAGGTCACTGTACTCCAGTGGCCTCCACAGTCACCAGATCTCAATCCAATACAGCACCTTTGGGATGTGGTGGAACGGGAGATTCGCATCATGGTTGTTCAGCTGACAAATCTGCAGCAACTGCGTGATGCTATCATGTCAATATGGATCAAATGTTTCTAACACCTTGTTGAATCTATGCCACGAAGAATTAAAGGGGTAGTAAAGCCTCCTTTTTATTTTTACCTACAGGTAAGCCTATAAAGCTTAACTGTAGGTAAAATGAATATCTCCTAAATGTCCACCATTTATGAGATATTCACCCTGCATGCAGCCAGTGACATCACTGGCACATGCGCTCTGAAGGTCCGGCATACCTTACTGGAACTTCATGCTTCATGCCGGAACCGAGGACTTCTGCATAGGAGTGACGTCATCGCAGCTCCAGCCAATCACACAGCCAGACCGTGCAAACCCAGAAGAAAGACCAGTTGAAGATGTCAGCCATCTCCCGGGAGGGCTTCGTTCTAAGGTAAGTGTTTTTTTTTACCAGCCGTGGTTTACAACCGCTTTAACCACCTACCGACCGCCGCACGACTATATACGTCCTGACTTTGAAGAGGGATATCTCGGTAATGGCAGCAGCTGCTGCCACAACAGAGGTATCCATCTCTTCAGGCGGCGGTTCGGTTAACGATAATGGTGGTCTCTGCGTCGGAGGGCCTCCCCCCCTCCCGCCGCTCTCCTACGCCCTCTGCCACTTACCGGAGCCGTCGGTAGTGGCGGAGGCGATCGGACCTGTCCGTGGCTGGGTATGTAGACGAGTGAGTCTAAGATGGCCCCCCCCTGTCTCCTATCTGAGATGTGAGGTCTTTTTGACCCCAGATCTCATATTTAAGAGGACCTGTCATGCTTTTTTCTATTACAAGGGATGTTTACATTACATTACTTACATTTACATAGATGTTTACATACCTTTACATTCCTTGTAATAGGAATAAACGTGACCCAAGTTATTTTTTTTAAAAAAACAGTGTAAAAATAAATAAGAAAAAAACATTTTTTTAAAGCGCCCCGTCCCGGGGAGCTCGCGCGCAGAAGCGAACGCATACGTCAGTAGCGCCTGCATATGAAGACGGTGCTCAAACCACACATGTGAAGTATCCCAGCCATCGTTAGAGCGAGAGCAATAATTCTAGCCCTAGATCTCCTCTGTAACTCAAAATATGCAACCTGTAGAATTTTTTAAACGTTGCCTATGGAAATTTTTAAGGGTAAAAGTTTGACGCCATTCCACAAGCGGGCGCAATTTTGAAGGGTGACATGTTGGGTATCAATTTACTCGGTGTAACATTATTTTTCAAAATTTTAAACAAAAATTGGGCTAACTTTACTGTTGTTTTATTTTTTTATTCAAAAAAGTTACTTTTTCCAAAAAAAAAATGAGCTTGTAAGACCGCTGCGCAAATACGGTGTGACAAAAAGTAAGTATTGCAATGACCGCCATTTTGTTCTCTAGGGTGTTAGAAAAATAAATGTATAATGTCTGGGGGTTCTAAGTAATTTTATAGCAAAAAAGGTGTTTTTAACTTGTAAACACTGAGTCTGAAAAAGAGGCCCGGTCTTAAAGTTCTGAAGGTAAAGGGGGTTCCAACACACATATACTGTATACATAAAAACATACACAACTGCACTTTCATCTCTCCAGAATGTATTGGAAATGTTTTGCTTACATTTGCAAACTACCTATGGCACTGTCAATCACTACTAAAGGCACTAAGACTTGGGGCTGATTAAAACTAAAAAAACTGAAAATAAGCACAAAAGTGAAGTTGTTGGTCATAGTACCCAATCCAATCTCTTATTTGTTGTCTCTATAAAGTGAGGCCTGGAATGAAAAGAAAGCATGGAAAATGGTCTAGTGGGTAGCACTCTCGCCTAGCAGTAAGAAGGGTCGCTTTTTCAAATCCCAACCACGACACTACCTTCCTGGAGTTTGCATGTTCTCCCTGTGCCTGCATGGGTTTCCTCCGGGTACTCCGGTTTCATCCCACACTCCAAAGACATGCTGGTAGGTTAATTGGATCCTGTCTAAAGTGTGGAGTGGTGAGACAACAAGGGGTTAATGGGAGAGGGAAGTAAAGGGGAGGAGGCAGAAAAATGAACTAAGGGGGTGGAGTGCTATAAAAGAAGGAGCCGGGACTTCCAGGAGCAGTGGGGGAGAAACAGAAGAGAGGAGAAAGTTGTGACACATGCTGCAGCAGCATGGCAGATATAGATTTAATCCTAGCGCACTTGCGGACGGCGGCGGTGAGCAGGGGGCCTGAATGGCTACAAGCCCAGGTAGCTACCCTTATCCAGGATGAATCGTGGAGTCGGCAGCGGGAGGTGAGGTGACGCCACGTGCTAGGAGGTCCCGGCCGCCTGAGCGCTTCTCTCCAGGCCCCTCCAGCAGAGCTCAGCGCCCCACTAGGAGCCCGTTAGCGGACCTGTCGGCACCCCCAGGCCAAATGAGCGGCGGCCACCGGGGGGACTGGGCGGAATCCTTGCCATTGGCGGAGCTTAGGGGGTGGGGCTATGGGCTGTAATGGTGCCCGAGCCTCGCTGTCCAGGACTGAGACCAGGGATAATGCAATCCCCCTCCCCTTCACAGGGCTCTGTCGGGGGAGATTCGGTGGAGGTGGAGTGGTGCCATGGCTGTGTGGTAGCTACCAGACGCTGCTGGCAGTCTGCAGGTGCAAGACAAATGGAGGGATGCAGGAGCAGACAGAGGGAGACAAGCAGAGCCTAGCAGAGGAGCCACGAGTACAGGCCTGTGCGGTGCAGCATCTGAAGGGAGACACATGGAGAGGGGGTGAGCGGCAACAAGGACAGAACCCATAGCCTCCAGGCCTGCTTCGCCTGGGGGGCTGGTCACACCGATGCTCCCAGCCACGGAGCTACGGTCGGAAGAGGAGCTGTTGGGCCCAGAAGAAGAGGAGCGCCAGGAGGAACCAGAGCAGCGGCTATGGGGAGCAGGCCCAGTCAGCCTGGTAAGTCACCTGTTACATCTGCTGTGGATGTGAATGATGCTTTGTGCAGATTACTGTGTAGCTGGGCGGTCCTCAATGTAATACAGCACCTCATCCCAAAATGTAACAATCAAGCCAGAAAAGAGGGGAATATAGGGATTATGACGGTGCCAGGAAGAACACAATATGTTCAAATATTAAAATAAGTAATTTTTATTAATACACAGAAGTTGTAAAAAATAAACAGTAGAATCACAAAGACATGGTGTGCATAAATGCTAAAAACATATCTGTAGCGAGCTTCACGTCACTTGGCCTCATGGATGTGACGGCCAATGCAGTAGGTAGGTATTTTAAGTACCCGACATGTTTCGCCAGTATTGGCTTCTTCAGGGATAGATTATTAATACCTAGGGCGCTACAGTAATTCTATGAGAGAAATATAACAGTCAGTAAATATACTGGGACAAATGATACATCAAATACAGGAAGAATATCAAAAATTCAAATATACACATGTTTGCGAGCCGTCAGTGTAGACTAACCCCCACCACCAATCAAAGAGCGCCAAGGGGACCTCCTCACACATACAACACCGGGTAGCAAAAGCCCCCCCACACCAAAACAACCACCCAACCAGACATTCTACAGATGGAAGTGAGGTACCTGCAAGTCACCAAGGGGGTGCCACACACTTCCAGGGCTAAGCCTCCAGCATAGATCACATTAGGTAGCTGCAGGGGGCAATAGGAAGCAATCCTTCCTATTGCCCCCTGCAGCTACCTAATGTGATCTATGCTGGAGGCTTAGCCCTGGAAGTGTGTGGCACCCCCTTGGTGACTTGCAGGTACCTCACTTCCATCTGTAGAATGTCTGGTTGGGTGGTTGTTTTGGTGTGGGGGGGCTTTTGCTACCCGGTGTTGTATGTGTGAGGAGGTCCCCTTGGCGCTCTTTGATTGGTGGTGGGGGTTAGTCTACACTTACGGCTCGCAAACATGTGTATATTTGAATTTTTGATATTCTTCCTGTATTTGATGTATCATTTGTCCCAGTATATTTACTGACTGTTATATTTCTCTCATAGAATTACTGTAGCGCCCTACGTATTAATAATCTATCCCTGAAGAAGCCAATACTGGCGAAACATGTAGGGTACTTAAAATACCTACCTACTGCATTGGCCGTCACATCCATGAGGCCAAGTGACGTGAAGCTCGCTACAGATATGTTTTTAGCATTTATGCACACCATGTCTTTGTGATTCTACTGTTTATTTTTTACAACTTCTGTGTATTAATAAAAATTACTTATTTTAATATTTGAACATATTGTGTTCTTCCTGGCACCGTCATAATCCCTATATTCCCCTCTTTTCTGGCTTGATTGATGCTTTGTGCAGGTTGTTAGGTATGGGGAGCGGGGTGGGGGGGGGAGGATAGAAGGGGTTGCACCAGAGGCCACAGCGGGGGTGCCGTCTGCCGTCTGGGGGTGTTAAGGGATTTGGTACGGGCAGCCAGGTAGTGCCAGCACAGGTAGCACCGTGGGTTGGGGGGCAAGCAGAGAAGATGGGGAATGGGGGGGCCCCTGGGGCAGTGGGGGAGTCCGCTGGTACGCTGCAACCAGGTTTGACGGTGAGTACCACAGCGGGAGAGAAAGCAGGGGAGCCCGCCGTAGGGGCTAGGGTTGACGTGGTCAGGATAGCGGATGCGGCAAAATGTTAAGTATATGTTTGCTACGAGGGGCCGTTGGGAGCCCATTTGAAACAAGAGGTTAGGAATAAGGATGTAAAAGGTTAGTATGTGGAAATCTTTTCACTGTTACCACTGGAAAAAATCAATTTAGATAAAACCAGTAAAACCGGACGATTCCAAAAATGAGGATGAGGGAAAGAGGAGGTATCGGTTGATCCCAAGGACCTTCGTGAATTGGCTACAGGCATTCGCCATCATGGCCAGCGTCATAGGTGAGAAAAACCCTGAACATTGCTCGGCACTGTTCTGCTATATGGACACAATAGGGGAGGCTCATAGGGTGTATGGGGGGAATGCGTGGCTTCGGTATGACGAGCAGTTTAGGCAGAGGAGGGGGGTTCGGCCAGCTCTTAGGTGGGATCATAAGGATATCAGCCTATGGGTTTGATATCATCTGCCAGGGCCCCGAACCAGTTTTTTCAAGGGGGGGCCGGGGGATCACCCACCTCTGGACTGCTGGCCGGAAAGAAATGGGGGGTGTGTTGGCAGTTTAACGAGGGGTCTTGCAAGTTTGGGGGGTCCTGTCAGTTCAAACATGAATGCTCAGGATGTGGAGGGACTCACCTCTTGTCCCGTTGTTTCAAAAAAGGAAAGCGGGCAGGGGAGTTTGCTCAGAAGAGGGACAACACCGGTGAAGGAGGTAAGGATGCGGCCTTTCCTAAATAGGTACCCGAATAGGGTAACAGCAAGGGTGTTGGCAGAGGGGTTTTCGGAGGGTTTAAGGATACCATGCTCCCTGGCGGTGATACCTTCTATGGCAAAGAATTTACGGTCGGCACTGCAGAACCCTGGGGTGGTTTCCGAGAAATTGGCCAGGGAGGTGGCGTTAGGGCGCATGAGTGGGCCGTTTGCAAAAAAGCCGCTGCGGGATTTGGTAGTGTCACCGTTGGGAGTGGTGCCTAAGAAGGAACCGAATAAGTTTCGCCTTATTCACCCCTTCTTGTTTCCAAAAGGGGGATCTGTGAACGATGGTATAAATCTCGAAGATTGTACGGTGTCTTATACATTGTTCGATGCAGCCATGGCATGGGTTAGGCACTATGGTCAGGGAGCACTCATGGCAAAATCGGACGTTGAGTCGGCATTTTTCTTGTTACCAGTACACCCAGACAGTTTTTGGCTGTTGGGTTGCTGTTGGCAGGAGGAATTCTACGTAGATCAGTGTTTGCCCATAGGTTGCTCCATTTCCTGCACCAAGTTTGAATTGTTCAGCACATTCCTAGAATGGGTGATACAGGACGTGTCAGGTTTAGATTTGGTGATACACTACCTGGACGACTTCCTATGCGTGGGTCCACATTCGTGTGTGCGATTCTCTTGGCGACACTGCAGCACATTGCGGGTAAGTTTGGTGTTCCGTTAGCAGCAGATAAGACAGAGGGCCCGACGACAGAATTGAGTTTCCTGGGCATCGAGATCGATACCAAAGCCATGGAGTGTAGGTTGCCGGGGGAAAAGGTGGCAGGGCTTAAGATGGACATCAGGGAGATGATGGAGAAAAGCAAAGTGCAGCTCAGACGGTTGCAATCCTTGTTAAATTTTGCGTGTCGCATTATTCCTATGGGTAGGGTTTTTTGCCGACGGCTGTCGGCAGCTACAGCAGGGATACAGTCTCCAACCCTTTTCATCAGACTTACCAGGGAACACAGGAAGGACTTGAAAGTTTGGCACACGTTCCTGGAAACGTACAATGGTCGATCAGTTTGGATGGAGGGGCCGGTAAGTAATTTCAATCTAGAATTGGTTACGGACACGGCGGGATCTGCGGGCTTTCTTCCAAGGGCAATGGAGCGCAGAGGTGTGGCCGGATTTTTGGGTGGAGGCAGGATTTACTCATAACCTGGTACTGTTGGAATTGTTCCCAGTGGTACTGGATATAGAGTTGTGTGGTACAGCATGGCAGAACTTAAAGATAAGTTTGAACTGCGACAACATGGGGGTAGTGCAGGTCGTCAATCGGTTATCCGCATCATCACAGCCGGTAATACGATTGCTGCACCACCTCGTGTTGCGTTGTTTACAGTTAAATGTTTTTCCATATGCTGTTCATATCCCGGGCATTGACAACACGCTGGCTGACTCCTTGTCTCGGTTTCAGTGGGACGGGTTCAGGGAGCTGGGCCCAGCTGCGGAAAAGGAGGGGATTCCCTGCACGGGGTGGCTTTGGGAGATGGCCTTGGAGTCGCCACGGGATGGATCAGGAGGTCTGTAAGTGGGTCAACCTGGGCGGCATATACTAAGGTATGGACAGAGTGGTTAGATTTTACATGGCTGGCGGGAGCCAAGCTGGGAGGGCACGAGTTGAGGCAGGCTGCTTGTGGTATATTTCGTTTCACAGCACATGGAAGGGGGAGGGGGGTCAGTGTCCGCGACTGAGCGAAGCTGGCGGGTTTGGCCTTTTTATTTAAACTTCAGGGCCTGACGGATTTCACTAAGGATTTCTGGGTGAAACAAGCGCTAAAAGGGTACAGGAAGAGTCACTCTAAAAAAGATACGAGGAGGCCGGTATCATTTTCAATTCTGCAGGTTATTTGTACAAAATTGGGTGGGATGTGTTCGTCTGGTTATGAAGTAATTTGGTTTAGGGCAGTGTTCTTATTGCGTTTTTTGGAGCATTTCGTGTGGGGGAGTTGGTGAGCCCGGCAAAACGGGAAAAAGGGGGTTTGATGGTACAGGACGTGGAGATCAAGGGCGATAGGGTGGTGTTAAGGTTGCGCAGGTCTAAGACAGACCAGGGAGGAAAGGGGGTAAAGGTGCAGCTGTTTACGTTGCCTGGTTCAGAAGTTTTGGGGTAAGGGTAGTTGAGGAACTTCTAAAAATTCGACCGGTTGGAGAGGGGCCATTGTTCATGCACGGGCCTGGGACCTTTTTATCTAGGTTTCAGTTCATTGCTGTGTTCCGCAAATGCCTTAGGGCGGCGGGGCTGGATTTTAGACAATTCGCCTCACACTCCTTCCGCATCGGGGCGGCTACAGAGGCCGCCAGGTGTGGGTTGGATGAGGCAGCAGTTAAGAGGATTGGGAGGTGGGAATCCAAGAGGTTCCTGTCTTATGTGCGCCCTCACTTGGTAAATGAGGACGTTTAAAAAAAAAAAAAGTGTTTGTGGGCGGCGCGTATATATTTTAATTTGTATTGTGTTATATCATTTCAGATGGATGTCAACCACGCCTCGTCTGGATCTTGGTGCATTCTTATGTTTTTTGGGGGGCCAGGAGGGGGGACGCTAGACCAGTTGGCAGGCAACTGGGGTTTTCGCGGAGAGAGGCATGCATTAGATGGATAGGAATTTCAGGAATGGGATGGAGCAGAGTTGTGCCTGAAGTCGAAAAATACGCTCGGCTTGACAGGCCACCAGATGTGTTGGTATTACACGTGGGGGGGGAATGACTTGGGTGTCCGATCCACCAGGGAGCTGGTTTCTGATGTGAAGTGCGATTTTTTGGCACTTCGAGTGGCTTTCCTGGGGATGATAGTGGTGTGGTCAGACACAGTAGTGAGGACCTCATGGCGCATGGCGAGATCTGTGTTCAGGATCAATAAGGCACGAATTAAGGTGAACAAGGTGGTGGGCAAATTTGTCGTTAGAAATGGAGGATTGGTAGTGAGACACATGGAGTTGGAGGTTAACGTGGGGATGTACCCAAGAGGAGATGGAGTGCACCTTTCGGCTGTGGGCATTGATTTATGGGCACTAGGTCTTCAGGGTGGTATTGAGAGGGCCTTGAGGGTGTGGAGGGGCCCTTAAGGCTAAGGGGTCATGCTTGCGGGCTGTGGCGGTATCTTTGGTCTCTGATGGTGGTAGAAAACAGATGTGATGGAAGTGGTGGGGGGCTCATTCGGTGGTATGTGCCCCTCTGGTGTGCTTCCAGCGGAAGGGTAGGCTGGAATATGGAAATGGTTGCACTGCGGGAAGGGGGTTGTCTCCGAGTTGATAATACAGCTGGAGGCCTGGTATGGTAAAATATAGTCCCACAGTGTACTGGTAAAAAGTTTAAAGTGGAGAATATGAAGTTCGGGGTGCCATCAAAGACCAAAAGATTGGGAGTTAAAATTGTCATTAAAAATGTTGTACATAGTTATACATATGTTGATTAAAAAAGTTATTTAATATTGGATTTTAATAGTTTATTAATAAAAAGGCTGCTATGGCCAGTTATAATCCAAACTCCTGTGTGAGGTCTATTTGTTATATAACAGGGGGGTAAAGAGAAAGGGGTTTTAAAACGTAAAAGGGGGTTATGGAGAGTTGGGGATATCGGTCTTATGCCCCGTACACACGGTCGTATTTTGCAACGGAAAATGTGTGATAGGACCTTGTTGTCTGAAATTCCGACCGTGTGTAGGCTCCATCACACATTTTCCATCGGATTTTCCGACACACAAAGTTTTAGAGCAGGATATAAAATTTTCCGACAACAAAATCTGTTGTCGGAAATTCCGATCGTGTGTACACAAATCCGAAGCACAAAGTGCCACGCATGCTCAGAATAAATAAAGAGATGAAAGCTATTGGCCATTGCCTCGTTTATAGTCCCGACGTACGTGTTTTACGTCACCACGTTCAGAATGATCGGATTTTCCGACAACTTTGTGTGACCGTGTGTATGCAAGACAAGTTTGAGCCAACATCCGTCGGAAAAAATCCTAGGATTTTGTTGTCGGAATGTCCAATCAATGTCCGACCCTGTGTACGGGGCATTACACTGGTCAAGGTCAAATTTGAGTGCTTGCTACTGGCAAATAAATTTGAGGGTATATTTTTTTTAAAAATTAATAACATAAAAGTGCCCAAAGGGACCAGTAAGACATTCATTTTCTTCCAGCTAAATGTCAGCTAGAATTTAGGTTCCATTTTCTGTCCATTGTATGCATCTTTTATAATACCATCAGCACCATGTACTCAATACTGAACTTTGGCAGTCATCCATCTTTACCTGAGCGATACCAGCTATCAACTTGAGTGTGGCAGTAATTTGGCTGCAGTCCACGTCATTCTCTGCTTTTTTATTCCGTAACCCCGAGAGATAGTTAAGAGCTTCTGTGCCACATGTCCGACAGCTGTCACTTAACTCTGATATAAAAGAAAAAGTACAGATTAGAACAGCAGTGATGTGGAATCTGTGATGGGGATATTACTTAGAACACTGTTATTAGAATATTAAACTGTTCTAGCAGACAGTTAAAGCATTATGAATACAGACAACACAGAACAATTAAAGTCAAATGCTAAAAAAATCCAATTATGTATTCATTTAAAAAGTCTTAAATGTATTTATACATACTAGTAGAGATGGGTTCAGGCGTGTTCGGATCGAGCCCGACTGGAAGCCGGGACTGCACACCCCCAATCATAGGCAGAGTGTGTATGTGCAGCTGCCAGTCGGGAAATGCCTCACTGCCTATGATTGGTGGTGATAGGCTCAGGCGTGTTCGGATAGAGCCCGCCAGGAAGCCGTCACTGCACACTGTCAATTATAGGCAGTGAGGCATTTCCCGACCGGCAGCTGCATATACACACTCTGCCTATGATTGGCGGTGTGCAGTGACGGCTTCCCCTCGGGCCTGATCTGGACATGCCCGAACCTATCACCACATACTAGTTAGCATTTCTACCTAAATATATCCTGACATCAGAATTATGTAATCCCTGTAGAGCAGCACCGAGTGTGAGAGAAGGTAGCACAGAACTTTTGGCTGTAATACTTTGCATGGTGATGGCAGACTAAAACTAAAGGAAGGAGAGTGCACAGATGACTGTATTAATCTTCTTCTGCTCTTTCACTGTCCATTCAAAGGCTCAAGAGGAAGAGAAGACTAAAGAAACTCCAACGGCCATTTTCATGAATTAAGTAACCCATAAAGTAGAAACATGCCATTACTATGGTTTTTGGTGCAGTAGACTATTAAAATGCACATAATGCATGCTATAAGGAATGACATTAATATAAAATATATAATTAAAATATATCCTGAAATTATTATTTTCTCCTGGAGTTCTGTTTTAAGGTGCCTCACCATTTGCACTTACTAGACTTGGCTAAAGTTTGATCCCTAGGGCGAGCTTCTAATTTTATTGCATCTAAACATTTATTATGCTGTTGTCTATCATCTAGCTCTAGCAAAACCACAGGCTGGTGAATTATTTAAGTTAGTATGGGAATAAAGCCTGGTACACACTATGAGTTTTTTTCGTTCAACCCAGTCGGAGCCGTTGTATTAATGATCCAACGTTAGTACAGCGATCTCTCCCGCTGAGCTGTTGTGTTCTAACCAGCCATTGGCTGAGAGCGCTGATCTGGAGCCGGTCGGCTGCTGGCTGGCTTCTGTCGGACTGGCTGGCATACACACAGGCTGAATGTCAGCTGCTTTTTATTGAACCAGCCAATGTCACCCGCATTCGGACCATGTGTACAGGGCTTAAAAAAAAAGCCTCAGATAGTTATGAAAAAATCTGAAATTCAGGCTAAAAAAGTATTGTCAAAATACAAGAGGTTTTATTATTTAAATCTTGGTGTCCTTTGTGTATTTCTTCCAGGTCTGTGCATTAATCTAGTTGGAAACAATGCCTGCACTTTGCCTCTCTGTGGAGTTTCCTGTAATAAATACTGATCACTGCTGCCCTCTTTTCTTGTGCAGGGTAAATATTGCTGACCTCTACTTCTAACTATGTTAGTGGCCTGGCTGCCACGCTGGTCCAATGATTAAAATACATTTTGAACGTCTAAACCAGAACATGCATTTAACAAGTGTAACCAGAACTTTTGATAAAAACCCTTTTTCAGTAGGCTATGCTTTCAGTATGACAGCCAGGCAACTGGCATTTTTTGAAACAAAGGTCAATAATGGCAATCTACAAATTTCCCCAGTAGAGGTTTCCTTGAAGTTAGAGAATTTACAATAAAGTAACCAGATGGATTGGGAAACTGAGATCCAATAGAATGGGAACAATTCAAAGTAGAGCTGTTACATGCAGAACCTCTTTTCTACCACAAGATGTCCTAAGTTTCCTGGGTTAAATTAGTGTCACCCAGTTGCGGCTGGTGCTCCATCGGTCGGGTGGCAGCAGACGGACCAGACCACAGACCCTCCCATCACTTCAGCCCGCCACCATGCCAACACCCCCCCCCCCCCCATTGCTTGCTCTCTTACCGTGTGCTGTCCAGGGATGCCAGCTTTATAAGGTCGGCAGCAGAGGGGAATCGATTTTGAAGAGATGTGCGCTGACACAGGGGCAATCCATGGAGAAGCTGACAGCACTCAGCATAGAGGGGCCTGGAGGATCGGACTTTTCGGCTGGTGGGTGGGTCGGTCCTTGGCATCACGGCGGCCTGCGTCTCCTCTTTTCTGCTCCTAGGCCAATCGGATCGCTTCTCCCTTCGCTAATCAGGAAACTGGTCTCACGACCCGCTTCCTAAATGGCAGGGAGGAGAATCAGTGTGACAATAGCAAATGTTTATTTGCTATTGTCACACAACTGGGTGGGCTCAGGACGCAGTGCTCTTTTTTTAAGCCTATGGCTCTAATCATGTGCTTAAAAAAAAAAAAAACAAAATAACATTGGAATCCATGCGTCCGGCGCCCTGCATTTAGATTAGAGGGCCTGACGCATGGATGAGCCGCTACTGGTGTCACACCCCCAGGAAGACTGAGGACATGTTGTGAGTGCAGGACATAGTGGGTTTGCCGTATAGTGCCCAGCATTTAGGAATATAAATTAAATTTCACTGGACACTAGTATAAGCATGAAATACTCACTGTCAGAGGTTCTGGTCTGAGCTCCTTGTAGGATCACATCACCGATTCTATGTGCAAACTGAACCAGACTTGGCAACAAGCAGTTCACATCTAGGAATAGAGATACATAAGCAGATAAATCTGTGATTTTCAAATACAAACTGCATGTGATACAATTGATATCAGTATAAAATTTCTTTATTTTCAATCATCCAGGGTTACAAAATAAATCAATATGGCTAAATATTTGACAGCATCCCAAACTATAGTGTAATAACTACTAGTAGTTGAATGTTTGTGGGCATTCAGAAACATTCTGGTCATATTCTTAAAGATGAAATCAAGGCTGATAAAAAAATGAACACTATAAAACATTAGGTAACACAAGGTTTTGTGTGATATGTAGGATGGAAAGTCACCTCCATGGCCTGTATGAATCTCTTATAACACGATACATATACATTTAGTGCATTTATTTAACAAAATAGGAAATGATATCTATACTGTATGGCAGCCAGATCGATACTTTATTTCCATTGGAAACCTAGAAATGTGAAAGGCTGCAAAACCTTATCATATAAAACCTTCTGTACTGCACTCCATTTTGCCTGCCCTCTGGTTTGATCAGGCCACTCTAACTATAGTGCATTTCCTCCACTTGCCTGCTATACTCTTTACATCTTTTGGTCCTTTCCCATCCTTTCTTCTCACCTGAAGTTTCCGACACATGTTTTTTCCACGCCTCCTCTAGTTTCTCTGTGCTCTCTACAGCTGCTACTGTTCTGGAGATTAGAAAGTCTGGAAGGGAAAACATGGTGTTTGGCTTTAGAAAGGTGATGTCTATACTGCAGATGTATGTGCCTGTCCCTTTGTACTCACCTGTAGATAAACTGCCGCTGGTATAGAGTGGCTCATCCAGTTGTTGGAGAGATTCCTGTATGATGGACTCTGCTTCCTGTAGGATGCGCTGTACAACACTATCTTCAATTTCCTTTACTTGTGCTTGGCTTTCCTATGTAGATAGAAAATATTATGTCTTGCATATTAGTAATTTAACCATTTCTGTACCACTATGTTGTAAAAAAAATGGTGGGGGGGGATTGATGTGTAATTCTGGAGTGCAATTTATAAGGGCACTTCAGAAAACCCACTTGGGTGGGCAGTGCACCATGAATGGCCATGACCTGAGCTGTGATTGGGCAGCTCAGATCACAGTGATGGCGTACCTTCTTGAGCTCCATGAAAGATTTTGCCTCATGGGGTAAGGATGATCATGAGAAAAGTGAGGGATCAACCCAGAACTACACGGGAGGAGTTTGTGAATGATCTCAAGGCAGTTGGGACCACAGTCACCAAATAAACCATTGGTAACATAATATGCCACCATAGATTTAAACCCTGCAGCGCCCGCAAGGTCCCCCTCCTCAAGAAGGCACATGCACAGGCCCTTCTGATGTTTGCCAATGAACATTTAAATGATTCAGAGAAGGACTGGTCTCAGATGAGACCAAAATGTAGCTATTTGGCATTATTTTGACTTGTCGTGTATAAAGGGAGAAAAATGCTGACTATGACCCTTAGAACACCATCCCTACAGTCAAGCACAGAGGTGGAAACATTATGCTTTGGGGCTTTCTCTGCTAAAAGTATAGTCTGACTTTGCCACATTGAGGGGCCAATGGATGGGGACATGTATTGTAAAATCTTGGATGAGAATCTTTTTCCCTCAGCCAGAACAATGAAGATGGGTCATGAATGGGTCTTCCAGCATGACAATGACCAAAAACCTTACCTGTGTTCATTACTGAACATGAGAAGTGACTCCCCCCCCTCCTCCCATCAGATGAAGGAGACACTGATACAGACTTTGAATGAGAGAGGGGAGAGGGGGGGAGGGAATTCGGAGGACACAGGGAGGAACATCAAAGCCCAGGGGAGAGGTGTTGGAGTCTCTCAGAGGAGAGCTTGCAGATAACAGCCAGAGAAAGGTGAGGAGACTTCACTGTTTGTATCACACTGTCTCTTCTTCCGGGTTTTAGCTGGGGACACGCTGCCATGGAAACAGAGGCATGTGAAGAACGTGCTCGTTCTAGATAGCAGTCTGGGTGTGCACCTCTTCACCAAACACACCCACATGTCCTCCAGAGGGACGGAGTGAAGGAGGGGCTGGATTGTGGAGATGTTTACACCCCCTGGAAACTTTTGAACTGAGAAAGAACCTTTAGAGGCTGATTCTGGGATCTGGGATGCAATGCAGGTATGAAGGTAGCATGTACTACCTATTTTTGCATTTCCATACTTCTCCTTTAAGGATTTAGAGAAGATCTGTAAAGAAGAGTGGACCAAAATACTTCTCGAAATGTGTGCAAACCTGGTAACCAACTACAAGAAACGTCTTACCTCTGTGCTTGCCAACAAGGGTTTCTCCACCAAGTACTAAGTCATGTTTTGCTTGGGGATCAAATACTTATTTTACTCACTGAACTGCAACTTAATTTATAACATTTGCATCATGTGTTTTTTTCTGGATTTTTGGTTGATATTCTGTCTCTATCATTTAAAATACACCTATGAAAAAAATTATAGACCCTTCATTTCTTTGTAAGTGGGAAAACTTACAAAATCTGCAGGGGATCAAATAAACATTTTCCTCACTGTACAAATGAGGCCGGTATCATGATTGAGGTTGTTACAGAAGCCCTATTTGTATTAGTACTTTCTTCTCAAATGGCATTAGGAATATATGTTAAAACTGAACTCCAGGGAAATAAAAATGCAATGCTTCTTGCAGTGGGCTGCCCCCACCACTTCTGTAAGGATTAAATGCTCATTTAGGTCTAGGGGCCACTCTCAGGCTCCTTCCATGCTGTATGTCCAGTCCCTGCAGACTCTTCTTCCCAGGAGTTGCAGGTGTTCTGATGTGATCAAGACCAACACAGGGCCCACAGCCATGCAATAAATGTGAGGATGCCAAGGGACAGTCCACTGCCAGGCATATGGGAGTAAATGAGTGATCTGGCTGCCAAGTGAGCAAAGGACTAGGTAGGTAAACTGCTGTTATTGGTCCCCTAGACATAAACAAGCATTTAAGTCTTGCAGTACGGGGGCAGTCCCACTACCAGGAGAGATTTTTCTTTCCCCAGATATAGGCATTAATTATATTATATTTCAACCTGTTGAATATTACTAGGGTTTTAAAATTGTGCTTACAAGCAGAAATATGTTGAGGTATTAAAAGAGGTTCCTCTAAAACAATCATTTAAAAGCTCAATTAGAGGAGATCATCTTCTAGACCTGGTACTGAGAAATGGGGATTGATTGTCAGATGTTGAGGTGGGAGAAAATTTGGGCTGGATTAAAAAAAAATAAATTAAAAGGTTGGCGTAAAAATGGCAGGGGTCAGTAATGGGTGGGCACAAATATCTTGAAGGCAATTAGATAATATGTTAGACAAGTTACTAAGAGTAAATGATAGAGAAAACCATGATATGGTTCACTACAGAGGTAAGTAGGATAATAAGGGAGAAAAAAATCAGCATGTAGGAGATACAAAGAAACAGAGAAAGAGTAGGAAATGGCTAAATCCATTATGAAAGGAGATAAAACCTTTTTAGGTAAATCAATGACAAGAAGAAAAAATATTATTAGATAAAAAAAAATGAAAACTGGGTACAATAAGTAAGGTGAGGGAGACCAGAATGTAGCAAACTCTTAAATACAATTCCTGTCCAGCCTCAGAAGTGAATTGCACTAACAAAACAAATTGAGGATTATATTGGTTCTATCATTGAAGGTTTATTTTCAAAGACAGAGGCAGTAGATGAACTGACTTGCTTAAAAAAGTATTAAACCCAAAACCAAAAATGTATTATATTGCAGATCACCAATCATTAGATGTGGTGGCTGCATCAGTTTTCTTTTCTTTGGCTTTTTCCCCTCTTTTTTCACCAGTTGACCTTGCCAGTAACAAACCTCCTGTATTAGTAATACACAACTCTGGATGAATCAGAACAGGAGGCACAGCAGACAGCAGCATTGTCAGTCTGGGGGAGGGTAGTATTAAATGTGTTAGCAGATTTAGATATACTAACAAATGTAAGCCAAACTCCAGCTCACACTTTATAATCACTTACAGCAAACAGTTTTTTTCTTTTGCAAACACACCTGCCAGTGTTAATGGTTTGTCTCATGAATGTAAACTGATACATTCTGCTGGAGAGCTTGTGCTTTTGAAAAATACAACAGACTTACTTGGATGGATCACCAGATGAATACAGAAGAAAAAAAGCCTAAAAAGGAAAATTAACGCAGCCATCACATCTAAGAATTAGTAAGCTGCAATATAATAAATATTCGCTTCTGAGTTTAATACTGTATTATAGCTTAATAAAGCAATGGGTCCTAATTGTAATTACTCCAAAGTTCTAAGAGAACTTTGAGGTATAGTTGTTGGACCATTAACTGATCTTTTTAATCAGTCTTCCCCATGACTGTCAGACAGCTGATATTGTAAAAATCCATAAGAAGGGTAGCAAGGAAGAAGCTAGCAAGTACAAGTCAGTAAGTTTAACATCTGTAGTAGAAAAACTAAGGACATCTCTCCCAAAAGGATAAATCAATGATCATTTAAAAAATACACAACTTTTTGGACATGGTGCAGCATGGTTTTCCTGAGGGCAGATCATATTAGGCTACCCTGACTGGAATTTTGACTATATTACAAATATTTTCCACCAAGCATTTGATACGGTTCCACAAAACGATCTCAAAGTAAAGCTATATAAGCTAGGGCTTAAACCTTGGGTGCTTCAGTGGATACACAGTTGGATGAAGGAGTGTAGTTGTTAATGGAAACCAGTGACTAGTGATGTACCACAAATCTCTGTACTAGGTCCTGTTCTATTTCATTTTTTAGTAAGTGAAACAATTGAAGGTTTGGTGGGCCAGGTATGTCTTTTTGCTAAAAACACACAGGAATGCAATAGGGTTGATATGCCTGTAACATGGAACTGGGTTTAGTATTGCTGGAAGATTTGTCAAATGAGTTCAATATTTCCAAATACAGTATAATGAATCATCTGAAAGAGATATGCCACGTACAGACAATCGGATTGTCCGACAACAAAAAACGTGGATTTTTTTTTCCGACGAATGTTGGCTCAAACTTGTCTTGCATACACACGGTCACACAAATTTTGTCGGAAATTCCGAATGTCAAGAACACGGTGACGTACAACACATACAATGAGCTGAGAAGAATGGAGTTCAATAGCCAGTGCGGCTCTTCTGCTTGATTCCGAGCATGCGTGGAATTTTGTGCGTCGGAATTGTCTACACACGCCCGGAATTTACGACGGACAACGGATTTTGTTGTCGAAAAATTTGAGATCCAGCTCTCAAATTTTTGTTTTTGGAAATTCCGACAGCAAATGTCTGATGGAGCCTACACACAGTTTCCGACAACAAGCTCACATCGAACATTTGTTGTCGGAAATTCCATCCGTGCGTACACGGCATAAAAGATTGGGGTTAGAGTGTCGGTCAGAATTACAAAATAAAAAGATTTGGGGGTGCTTATTGAGTGAAAATGGGCAAACAGTGTGGAAGGGAGTGGGGAAAGCAAAGAGATTTCTGGCGAGCATCATTAGGGGGGTCATTAGCAGGGGGAAAAAGGTCCTGATTCCTCTATATAGATCTTTGGATAAACTGAATTTAGCAAACGGTTTCCAGTTCTGGAGACCTCACTTCAAAAAGGTATTGATAAGATAGAACAAGTTCAGAGACAAAAATGGTATAAGGTCTGAGAGATTAAACATATCAGTAGTAGTAGTAATGTGTACAGTCTGGAGAAAAGAAGGGTAAAGCCCCGTACACACGGGCCGAATGTTGGGAAATAATGTCCGGTTCCAAAAAAAAAAACGTCTGACATTTGGCCCGTGTGTATGTCGATATGTCTGACAGAAGCCGCCCTTGCATGCTGAAAAACCAGCAGCCGGCCGACTCCTGATCAGAGCTCTCAGCCAATGGCTGTCCCGCTGTCAGAACACAACAGCTCAGCGGGGGGAGATTGCTGAACTTGCATGGTTAGTACAGCGGCACTGACCGGAGCTAACAGTTTTTTTTCGTGTAAATCAAAATAACTGTTATGCCCCGTACACACGGTCGGATTTTACGATGGAAAATGTGTGATAGGACCTTGTTGTCGGAAATTCTGACCGTGTGTAGGCTCCATCACACATTTTCCATCTGAATTTCCGACACACAAAGTTTGAGAGCTTGCTATAAAATTTTCCGACAACAAAATCCTTTGTCAGAAATTTCAATCATGTGTACACAAATCCAACGCACAAAGTGCCACGCATGCTCAGAATAAATTAAGAGACAAAAGCTATTGGCTACTGCCCCGTTTATAGTCCCGACGTACGTGTTTTACATCACCGCGTTCAGAACGATCTGATTTTCCAACAACTTTGTGTGACTGTGTGTATGCAAGACAAGTTTGAAACAAAATCCGTCGGAAAAAATTCATTGTTGTCGGAATGTCCGATCAATGTCCGACCGTGTTTACAGGGCATTAGTGTGTACCCGGCTTAAGGGGAATGTTACTGAAACCTTTAAATACATTAAGGGTGTGAATAAGGTTCAGGAAGCAATATTTTAGTTTGACGGTAAGACCAAGAAAATGGAGACATGACTTCAGACTAGCAATAGGATAGTTGAAAGTTAGTCTTAGAAATGATTAGTATCATTTCATCAAAAGAGTAGTTGATGCTTGGAAATACTTACATCACTGAATTTAAATATGCTTGGGATATATTAAGACAAAAAAACAGAAAAGCAAATAAAAAAAATTAACAAGGGGCAAACTCAGCTTGGTCTTTTTGTGCCGTCACTCTTCCATGTTTCTTTACCTTCCCACCTTTCTGCACCTTTTTATATTCTCTATACTAGTGTTTCTCAACTCCAGTCCTCAAGGCGCCCCAACAGGTCATGTTTTCAGGATTTCCATTATTTTGCACAGGTGATTTGATCAGGTTCACTTCCTTAGTAATTACCACAGCCGTTTCATCTGAGGGAAATCCTGAAAACATGACCTGTTGGGGCGCCTTGAGGACTGGAGTTGAGAAACACTGCTCTATACAATTAAAAAAACATGTATTGCAACAGAGGACTAAAATTTCCCACAATGACCCATAGCAGGTGGGCGGAACTCCAGCAGTGAGCGCTCATCAGTGAGGGTCACAAGAAGATAGAAGAACTGTTGGGTGGTTAACCTTACAGCATCTACTAAAAACTGATATGTATATGGAGGTTTCTTCTTTGCCTCTTGTCGCAGTGGTCAGCAAGAAATCCCCTATATGAATCTCTTTCTCAAATAAATAGGTCATGTGTAATCAATTCATTACAATGATTAGAACGAGTTACAAAAAGTAAGCCAAGCCATGCTCATAAATCATTCTGTAAACAGTGATGATAATTAAACCAGTATACCTGCTTGGAAGTTTGCATGCTGCTCTTCAGAAGCTGAATCTCCTGTTTACTGCTCTCTAGTGCCCCCTGTAATCCATCCATTTGTTGTATTTGCTCCTGTGCCTAGATATAAAAATACCCTGACTTATTCACAAGAACCTTTCCAGATCATTCTTTAAACTGTAATCACATTGTTAAATGAAATAACCTTTATGTCTTTAACAAGGAAATTCCCTGCTTGACACTTTTGCTAATGAATTGAGGTCTCCTTTATTCCCCCCTGGAGACATTTAATCTGGAAATATAACATCCTGTGTTGCACTTCATTAGGTTTTATTAAGACTAATCTTCCAGTCTGCTTACTTCACTTGCTTTTATTCTGATCTGTTTGCAAACTACAGTGCTGTAAGTCGAGATCAATCAAAAACAGTAAGGAAATAAAAAAACAACCTAAAACTTAAAGGGGTTGTAAACCCTTGTGTTTATTCACCTTAATGCACCCTATGCATTAAGGTGAAAAAACACCTGGCAGTGACCATCCCCCAGCCCCCCCGTTTTACTTACCTGAGCCCTGGAACTTCATCCGGCAGGGACGCGCTCTTCCTCTGCCTGGGGTTCTCGGCTCTTGATTAGATAGATTGATAGCAGCGCAGCCATTGGCTCCCGCTGCTGTCAATCAAATCCAATGACGCGGGCGCCGGGGGGTGGGGCCGAGTCATACATTCAGCGGCTATGGATGGCGAATGATGGGCTCGGGAGTGCGCCCGCAAGCTAACCTCCTCGGGAGAGCGTGTCTTTCCTAGGGGGTTATCTAATGTGGGGAGGAGCCGCGAGAGCCGCTGAGGGACCCCAGAAGACGGTGTTCAGGGCCACTCTGTGCAAAACGAGCTGCACAGTGGAGGTAAGTATGAAATGTTTGTTTTTTGTTTTTTTTAAATAAACAAAGCTTTACAATCACTTTAAATGGGTATTTTATCTTTCAAGCATATTTATACACAGTTTCATAGGATGGATTGACATCCATACATCCCTTATTGTAAAATGCCTGTCTTTGGGATTTCTTGATGTAGCACCCTCTTAGGGAGGTGCTAGAGAGAGAGAGAGCATAGTTTTGAGTTTCCCTGTATACCAGGGAGGCTATCAGGTACATTTAGGTGTTCTCTGTCTACCAGGGAGCAGTGATCTATTGATAGGGTCTGCTCATTGTGCTCATGTGCTGCTCAAGTTGTCTGCCTGTTTCGCACTGGTCCAATAGGACGAGGCATAATGGACAGTGGAAGGAAAGCTGACAAATGGGAGCATAGGTGTAGTTACAGCCCTGGCTATTGGCAGAAGCAGGTGCCCCAGGGCATGCTGAGTGACTGTATATATGCCTGGTGCACATGTGCTCGGGATCTTTGGCTGGAGAGTGGGGTCCCGGAAGAAGGGGGCTGCTGCCCCTCTTCTGTACAGGCTGCCATGCGACCTCAAGTGGTCGACCTGAGGGACAGAATTGAGGAAGCTGCAACCCAGATGTCCTGGAGAGCTGACTAGGAGGGAGAAGCATCTAGAAGGATCTGTTTTGGCTACAGTGAGTACAGACCTGCGTCTAAGGGCCTGTTCTGTGAGGGCCATCCCTTCAGGCTAGAAAAGTAAGTGGACAGGTGTCAGCTAAAGGGGGTACTAGTAAGTGTCCTGAAGAAAAGTGGTACGTTGAGTCTGCTGCTGGAGTAAGCAACAGGCTTTTCTTCCTACACGGCCATAGTGTGGTCTAGCAGTGAATCTGCTATCCGGATCAATTTATTGGGGTCAAGTGAGAGTTGAGTCAACTGTGCATAGTTCAAGTTGGAGTATCCCACTAATCCCTTCCCCTATCCAAGTTCTACCAATAAATACAAAAAAAAAACAACAATTGGGTGTTGTGTAGAAATCCCCATTTGTCTGGCTGCAGGAAAATCAGAGGGAAACCCAGGGACAACTATACTCAGAAACCCCTACGGGGGCAGTGCTACACGAGGATGAAAAATATATATATCCAAAAAAATGCTAAATACATCTCTAACGCAAAGGTCCTGTACTTTTTATATAAAACATTTTCAACCCAGGTTTTTTTTTAACTGGAAACCACCCTGACTTTTTTGTGTCTTTGAATTATCTGATATGAATGCCAGTGTGGGAATTACAAAAATGGTAGGCTGAAAACACTTTTGTCAGGAAAACCCCTGTGGAAATATGGAGGCCGTCACTGTCCTAATTTTTTCTAAAAATACTAGTTCCTTGGCTCTCATGTTGATTCAATAACTTAGCAATTACAGAGTCACTGATCCAGAATAAGTATCCAATTGAGCAGCCCTAACTTTCCTGATAAGCATGTTTATTCCAGGTCTGTGACTCAAAGTATTTGAAGTACTGGATTAGAATAACAGCCAAGAAACTAGCCAGTGGTACTTCACTACTGAGTATAGCTGAATGAGAAGTATAAAACATCAATTTAACCAACCATAATAGAATGGATAGCTATAAATAATACTGCCTTACCATAAAAAAAAAAAAGAGCAGGAAAATTGCCAATACAAATCAGAGGCTCATGGCGTTGCTCGCATAATGCACCTGTCGAGAACCTGTCTTACCTCTCCTGTCATTTCTCAATAAACTCACTTCCCTCTTCTGCAATATGCCATAAAATAGACTCCAAATATACCTATTCTAGTTATTACCTTTTTATGCACTGTGTTATGTAAGATATGCTAGGTAATCAGCAGCTACATGTAAATGTTGAGCTATCGCATAACAGAAGTTTATTATATTATTATATTACACACTGCTGTGTAACGGTCTATTGTTACAGCACTGTGTACTGTACAGTTTTTATATGCCTTGTTCTTACATGTTTTCTAAATAAAGGTCAGGGAACTTACAAAAATGGCAACATAGTTTAAAACCTATTATTAAAATGTGGAACTCATAAGACCACTAGAGTCTAAAAATAAGAATACAGCTTTAGTGTGTTCACATTTTCGTATTGACTAGGATTTACAGTACATCCTGAAAGTATTCACAGTGCTTCACTTTTTTTGTTTTTTTGTTATGTTAAAGCCTTATTCCAAAATGGATTAAATTAATTATTTTCCTCAAAATTCTACAAACAATACTCATAATAACAATGTGAAAGAAGTTTGTTTGAAATCTTTGCAAATCTATCAAGAATAAATAATTTAAAAAAATCACATGTACATAAGTTCTCACAGCCTTTGCTACGACACTCAAAATTGAGCTCAGGTGCATCCTGTTTCCACTGATCATCCTTGAGATGTTTCTACAACTTGATTGGAGACCACCTGTGGTAAATTCAGTTGATTGGACATGATTTGGAAAGGCACACACCTGTCTATACAAGGTCCCACAGTTAATAATGCATGTCAGAGAACAAACCAAGCCATGAAGTCCAAGGAATTGTCTGTAGACCTCCCAAGACAGTATTGTATCGAGGCACAGATCTGGGGAAGGGTGCAAAGCAATTCTGCAGCATTGAAGATCCCAATGAGAACAGTCGCCTCCATCATCCATAAATGGAAGAAATGGAAGAAGTTTGGAACCACTAGGACTCTTCCTAGAATGGGTCGCCTGGCCAAACTAAGTGATCGGGGAAGAAGGACCTTAGTCAGGGAAGTGACCAAGAACCCAGTGGTCACTCTGAGCTCCAGCGTTTCTCTTTGGACAGAGGAGGAACTTTCAGAAGAACAACCATCTCTGCCGCACTCCACCAATCAGGCATGTATGATAGAGTGACCAGAGGGAAGCCACTCCCCAGTAAAAGGCAATTGACAGCTCACCTGGAGTTTGCTAAAAGGCACCTGAAGGACTCTCAGACCATGAGAAACAAAATTCTCTGGTCTGATGAAACAAAGATTGAACTCTTTGGCCTGAGTGGCAAGCTGCATGTCTGGAAGAAAGCAGGCATCGCTCATCACCTGGCCAATATCATCCTTACAGGGAAGCATGGTGGTGGCAGCATCATGCTGTGGGGATGTTTTTCAGTGGCAGAAACTGGGAGACTAGTCAGGATCGAGGGAACGATGAATGCAACAATGTACAGAGACATCCTTGATGAAAACCTGTTCCAGAGCGCTCTGGACCTCAGACGTGGGGCAAAGGTTCATCTTCCAACAGGACAGCCCCCCCAGGCACACAGCGAAGATACCAAAGGAGTGGCTACGAGACAACTCTGAAAATATTCTTGAGTGGCCCAGCCAGAGCCCAGACTTGAACCTGATTGAACATCTCTGGAGAGATCTGAAAATGGCTGTGCACCAACGCTCCCCATCCAACCTGATGGAACTTGAAACGTCCTGCAAAGAAGAATGAGAGAAACTGTCCAAAAATAGGTGCGTCAAGCTTGTAGGATCATACTCAAAATTTCTTGAGGCTGCAATTGGTGCCAAAGGTGCTTCAACAAAGTATTGAGCAAAGGCTGTGAATACTTACTGTATGTACATATAATTTTTTTTTACATTTTTTTTAATACATTTGCAAAGATTTCAAACAATCTTCTTTCACATTGTTATTATGGGGTATTGTTTGTAGAATTTTGAGGAAAATAATGAATTTAATCAATTTTAGAATAAGGCTGTAATATAACAAAATGTGGAAAAAGTGAAGCACTGTAAATACTTTCCCGATGCACTGTAAAATAGTGATATAATATTGTGAGAAAAGCAGTAGATGGAGTGCCACTGTCACCTTTCTCTGTGTGTGCTCATTAACACGCTGATATGAATCCTCCAGCCCTTTCTTGGAGCGTTCCACATCCCCCAGAGCTTCCCGAGCCAAAGTCATCTGTTTGGTGACTTCTGCATTCTGACAAAGAAAACACAGACATCATTACATTTTCCAAACAAACATCTACCTTTTATGTTAACACGTTTGGCAATAGTGCTAGCAGGAAAAATGTTTGGCTACAGTAGCATGTCAGATTAATAAGCCATTGTAGGGCACAATGATAATTCTCAAAGTATAGAATGGCCAATGAGGTTTCAGCTTAAAGGAGAAGTAAGGTCAAAACTCTTTTTTGGCCCTACTATTTACAGTATGTGGGACACAGGAGTGCACTGTTGGCTGACGTCATTCAGCTGATCCAGACTCTAGAGAGATCCCGACTTTAATGTCAGGATCCACCCAGATGCCTGACTGGCAGCTGGCTCAGACTCTCAGCCCCCTCCCGCCCCCTCCACAACTTCGTACTCCAGTAAATGCTGGAGGGGCAGAGCAGAGAGCCATGAGGGAGGAATAGTGCTCCAATATTGATGTCAATGGGAGGAATTGTTCGTGTCAATGGGAGGAAATGACAGAATAGTGTCTCGTATCAGTGGAAGTAATAGTGCCCCAAGGGGAGGATGAAGGCAAGCAAAGGGTCACATCCAGGCCACGGGCCAGAGTTTGGAGACCACCGTCCTATGGCTTTGGTCCTTCCTTAACAACTTCCAAATATTCAGATTAGGAGTTCTGACTTTGCGCTAACTTTCTAAACTGCATGCTTGATTTGGGTCAGTACCTCTGAATATATTTAACTCAAAAACAAAATTATATTGGCCTTTAGACAGTTTTGTTGTGTCAGTGGAGAGAATCAGACACCTTTCTGAGAAGATCTGCATGACTCTGCACCAGTTCTGCATACTTCTCCTTCAGCTTGGTGTATCTTTGCTCATTAGCTATGGATTTTCCTATAAGAGAAAATAAAAAGTTGGTAAACACTGCTGTGTCTTCAGGATAGTAAAACAGTAAGCAATAAAAAACACCAATTAATAAAAGATGGCACTAAAAATTTGTAGCCTTTTCTCTACAGAACTCGACACATGTTAAAAGCACAATCTGAATGTATGCACGAGAAGACCATCAAATTGAACTGAACTCTAGAAGCTTGGCCTGAGTCTGTACTGTTTTTGTTGCCTTTCTTATCCAATATGCCAGGGGTAGGCAACTTGCAAGAGGCACACAAATCCTCTTTTGTCGGCACTCAGCTCCCTCCCCATCAGCAGAGCAGCACAGGGAAGTGTCAGTGAGACACTAATGCATGCAGGATTAAGAGGACTGTCATTGGCCACTGCTAAAGCCAATCACAGTCCTGCAAGCCCCACCCACCATCTGGAGGAAGATGACTTGCTTGCTTGTTACTACCAATCTCAGAGAGAAGGCATTTCACTGTGATTGAGAAAACCACAATCAGGTAACAGTTTGTGGAATTACTGTTGAGCTTCTGGGAACTTTGTTGAAATTATTCCTGAACCTTTGCGTCACTTACTACTTACCCCTGCACTCTGTGTCCCTTTAAGCCACAGCCAGTATTCAGCACAAAAAAAGTTGCATCCAACTTTTCCTGTGGCGCAGAGCGCTGCACTTTTTCTCAGCTGTTGGGGCCCAACCTATGATCCTGCACACTGGCCCACAGCTTTCAGAAAATGCCCCTAACCTGAGCTCATCATTGCGCATCCATTCCAGATGCTTGTATGTGACATCACATACATCACATACAAACACATGGGCTGGATGCAAGAGCTGGATCAGCACGATGAGTGTGCCAGGACAGGTAGAGGTATCTCATCTCTGCTTCCTTTTACCACTCTGCATATCACGCATATCATAGTCGAGAAGAAGATACAGCGGTGGAGCAGATGAGCAGGAGGGTGCAGCGGTGGGGAAAATGAGCAGGAGGGGTTCAGAGTTGAGACAGATGAGCAGGAGGGTACAGCGGTGGGGCAGATGTGCAGGGAGGTACAGTGATGGAAGAGATGAGAAGAGGGTTCAGCAGTGGGACAGAAGAGCAGGGGGGTACAGTGTTGGGCTAGATGAGCAGGGGGGTTCAGTGTTGGGGCAGATGAGAAGGGGGTTCAGTGGTGGGACAAAAAAGCAGGGGGTAGAGCTGTGGGGCAGATGTGAAAAGAGGTGTATTGGTGGGACAGATGAGCAGGGGGTTACAGAGGTGGGGCAGTATAGCAGGGGGAAGAGAGGTGGGGCACAGAAGAGCAGGGGGGTATAGAGGTGAGACAGATGTGCAGGAGGTACATTGGTGAGGCAGATGAGAAAGCGGGTTATAGTGGTGGGGCAGATGAGCAGATGGGTTCAGTGTTAGGACAGATGAGAAGGTGATTCAGTAGTGAGACAAAATAGCATGGGCATACGGCGGTGGAGCAGATGTGCAGGAAGGTACAGTGGTGGGGCAGATGAGAAAAGGGGGTACATTGATGGGGCATATGAGCAGTGGGGTTACAGTGGTGGGACAGAAGAGCAAGGGGGTACAGTGGTGGGGCAGATGAGAAAAGGGGGTACATTGATGGGGCATATGAGCAGTGGGGTTACAGTGGTGGGACAGAAGAGCAAGGGGATACAGTGGTGGGGCAGGTTTGCAGGAGGTGCGATGGTGGGAGAGATGAGAAGGGGGTTCAGCGGTGGGACAGAAAAGCAGGGGAGTACAGTGATGGGGCAGATGACCAGGGGGTTACAGTAGTGGGGCAGATGAGCAGGGGGGTTACAGTGGTGGGAAAGATGGCCAGGGGGGTTCAGTGTTGGGGCAGAGGAGCAGGGGGGTACAAAGGTGGGGCAGATGTGCAGAGGGGTGCAGAGGAGAAAGGAGGTACATCAGTGGAACACATGAGCAGGGGGGTACAGTGGTGGGGCAAATGTACAGGAGGTACAGTGGTGAGGCAGATGAGAAAGGGGGTTACAGTGGTGGGGCAGATGAAAAAGGGGGTTACAGTGGTGGAGCAGTTGAGCAGATAAGTTGTCTCTTCTGTCTCAGCGGTGAGACAGAAGAGCATGGGGGTATGGCGGTGGAGCAGATGTGCAGGGAGGTACAGTGGTGGGGCAGATGAGCAGGGGGTTACAGTAGTGGGCAGATACAGTCAGGTCCATAAATATTGGGACATCAACACAATTCTAATCTTTTTGGCTCTATACACCACCACAATGGATTTGAAATGAAACGAACAAGATGTGCTTTAACTGCAGACTTTCAGCTTTAATTTGAGGGTATTTACATCCAAATCAGGTGAACGGTGTAGGAATTACAACAGTTTGTATTTGAGCCTCCCACTTTTTAAGGGACCAAAAGTAATGGGACAGATTAAGAATCATCCATCAAACTTTCACTTTTTAATACTTGGTTGCAAATCCTTTGCAGTCAATTACAGCCTGAAGTCTGGAACGCATAGACATCACCAGACGCTGGGTTTCATCCCTGCTGATGCTCTGCCAGGCCTCTACTGCAACTGTCTTCAGTTCCTGCTTGTTCTTGAGGCATTTTCCCTTCAGTTTTGTCTTCAGCAAATGAAATGCATGCTCAATCGGATTCAGGTCAGGTGATTGACTTGGCCATTGCATAACATTCCACTTCTTTCCCTTAAAAAACTCTTTGGTTGCTTTCACAGTATGCTTCGGGCCATTGTCCATCTGCAATGTGAAGCGCCGTCCAATGAGTTCTGAAGCATTTTGCTGAATATGAGCAGATAATATTGCCCGAGACACTTCAGAATTCATCCTGCTGCTTTTGTCAGCAGTCACATCATCAATAAATACAAGAGAACCAGTTCCATTGGCAGCCATACATGCCCACGCCATGACACTACCACCACCATGCTTCACTGATGAAGTGGTATGCTTTGGATCATGAGCAGTTCCTTCTCCACAATCTTCTCTTCCCATCACTCTGGTACAAGTTGATCTTGGTCTCATCTGTCCATAGGATGTTGTTCCAGAACTGTGAAGGCTTTTTCAGATGTTGTTTGGCAAACTCTAATCTGGCCTTCCTGTTTTTGAGGCTCAACAATGGTTTACATCTTGTGGTGAACCCTCTGTATTCACTCTGGTGAAGTCTTCTCTTGATTGTTGACTTTGACACACATACACTTACCTCCTGGAGAGTGTTCTTATTCTGGCCAACTGTTGTGAAGGGTGTTTTCTTCACCAGGGAAAGAATTCTTCGGTCATCCACCACAGTTGTTTTCCATTGTCTTTCGGTGTTGCTGAGCTCACCGGTGCTTTCTTTCATTTTAAGGATATTCCAAACAGTTGATTTGGCCACACCTAATGTTTTTGCTATCTCTCTGATGGGTTTGGTTTGTTTTTTCAGCCTAATGATGGCTTGCTTCACTGATAGTGACAGCTCTTTGGATCGCATATTGATAGTTGACAGCAACAGATTCAGAATGCAAATAGCAAACTTGAAATGAACTCTGGACCTTTTATCTGCTCCCTATAAATGGGGTAATAAGGGAAGGGAATAACACACATCTGGCCATGGAACAGCTGAGCAGCCAATTGTCCCATTACTTTTGGTCCCTTAAAAAGTGGGAGGCACAAATACAAACTGTTGTAATTCCTACACCGTTCACCTGATTTGGATGTAAATACCCTCAAATTAAAACTGAAAGTCTGCAGTTAAAGCACATCTTGTTCATTTCAATTCAAATCCATTGTGTTGGTGTATAGAGCCAAAAAGATTAGAATTGTGTTGATGTCCCAATATTTATGGACCTGACTGTATGTAGAGGGTTACTGTGATGGAGCAGATGTGCAGGGAGTTACAGTGGTGAGGCAGATGAGAAAGGGGGTACATTGGTGGGGCAGATGAGAAAGGGGGTACATTGGTGGGGCAGATGAGCAGGGTGGTAGAGTGGTGGGGCAGATGAGCAGGGTGGTAGAGTGGTGGGGCAGATGTACAGGGGGTTACAGTGGTGGGGAAGATGAGCAGGGGTACAGTGGTGGGGCAAATGTGCGGTTGGTTATAGTGGTGGGGCAGATCAGCAGGGGGTTACAGTGGTGAAACAGACTTGCAGGAGGGACAGTGATTTGAGGTGTGAGAGTGCAGGATGTTAATTTCTCACTACTAAAGTAGTTTACAGCATTTACTTTATTAAAAATCCTTGTCGTGATTGAGAGTGTGAAGTTGACATTTCTGTGAAAACATTTTGTCGGCACACTGTGCTCAAAAGGTTGCCTACCCCTGCTATATGCAGTATGTATTGTATGATTTTCATATATAATGTGCTCCTATTGGTTGCTAATTGTAAGAGTGTTTGTGTTTGTTGACAATGACAAAATTTTCAATAAAAGCGTATCTAACTTAAAAAAAAGGATTTCTCAGGGTAACATAAGACAGTATAATAGCTGTCATATTAGGATTGCACAACTGTAGTGACAAAGCAGGCTGAGTTCTATTCTATATGGACTGATTTATGTTAAAGTATAGTGGAACAACATGTAAATGTTAATATCTTAAAATCCAAAAGCGATTTAAAATTTAATTTCCGCCAAAACTAATATTTCAGATGTTGATAGATGCTAGAGAGGTAGACAAACATAGTTTCTTACATCTCTCATGGAGTTTGATGGCAAGATCTGCAAGCTCCCAGGTCTGCATACCTTGCTGTGGGCCATTATATTGCGGTCCCAATTTCCCTGATAGATTTTTATCTTGTTTGCATTATTCAGGAATGGTAACACCCCACGTAAAGGAAAGGAAAATCGAAGCATCTGTTGTGGGCAGGACCCGAGCCAGGCACTTTTGCAGGGTGATCCCACAGCTAAAGACCTCACTAAATAATACAAGTCATTGGGTTGGTCAGCCCACATGTCTCTACCTAAAACTGAAGCATGACTTTTTGGTGAACTGACGCATACATTGTAATATAAGCATCTGCTTTTAAACTAGAAATATGGCAAATAAAAAAGAGAGTAGAGCCACACAAAACATTTATTTAGGTTTGTCTGTTTTGCAAATCCACTCCTTTTTACTTTCTAATTTTACATTTGTACTTATGATCAAAGTAATTTATATCAAAATATAGATTGTGTATCCTTTTTTAAATAAAAATTGTATAGGGAGAAGCAAAAAACAACTCCTTACTCTCTATCTCTGTAAGATTCTTCTGGGCTTGCTCAGTATCTTGTTTAACCCTCTTTAAATCCTCCAGTTCTGTTCGCAGAAAATCATTTTCATCCACTGCCTGTTCCCTCAGGTGTTTCTGCTCCGCTAACTCTGCCTCAAGCTCTTGGATGCGCCCCTTCAAGTGAACAACCAACCGATGACTCTGAAATTAATAAACCTCATTAAATACTACTAGAGAAAGTTCCTTTGCATCCTTAACGGCAGCACTACATCTGGGTTTAATCTAGGTCTCACTTCTAGGATAGGACAATTACTTTGTCAAAAAAACAGTTAAAGCTAGCAATTAGTGGCAGTGTGTGTCATTACATGCTCCTAATATTATCCCGTCTGCATCCTAAGACAACTTGCTGGAGAAAGAAAAGGAGGAGGACCCACTGATACATGAGGTCTCTGCAGACATAGGACACAGATCTGGAGTTTTTAAAAGTGACAAAGAAAGAGTCTTGAAGATGGCATCTTGACATGATGTCACAATGAGTTATTACATTTTCAAACCAAACAAGATAACTCAAGAACATGAGCTCTACCCCAGAGCTGGGAAGCCCATATAAAAGAGCAAGCAGTCCAAATGAAAGCATCTAATAGAAAGAGAGCCCTGGTATTTTTCAAAGCATCTTGAATGCCCCGAACACACGGTCAGACATTGATCGGACATTCCGACAGCAAAATCCTAGGATTTTTTTCCGACGGATGTTGGCTCAAACTTGTCTTGCATACACACGTTCACACAAAGTTGTCAGAAAATCCGATCATTCTGAGCGCGGTGACGTAAAACACGTACGTCGGGACTATAAATGGGCAGTAGCCAATAGCTTTCATCTCTTTATTTATTCTGGGCATGCGTGGCACTTTGTGCGTCGGATTTGTGTAAACACGATCAGAAATTCCGACAACGGATTTTGTTGTCGGAAAATTTTATAGCCTGCTCTCAAACTTTGTGTGTCGGAAAATACGATGGAAAATGTGTGATGGAGTCTACACACGGTCAGAATTTCCAACAACAAGGTCCTATCACAAATTTTCCGTCTGAAAATCTGACCGTGTGTACGGGGCAGAACAGTTGAGCAGTTAGAATCAGAATGTCAGAACAATGTCATATATAGATTGCAAAGGTGGGAAAATACTTCCTAAACTGTCACAGGATTTACAGAAGATTCTCAATAAGCCAAACACAACCCACCAAGAATGACTGTAGTTAATCTAAAATACTAGGGGAAATCAAAGAGCAGCTAAGTTGGTCTCTGTATATAACTGGTTATGGTAATTTAAATAATTAACCAATTGCCTTCAGAAGTCACATAATTGGTAAATAGAGTCCACCTGTGTGTAATTTATTCTCAGTATAAATACAGCTTTTTTGTGAAGCTATCAGAGGTTTGTTAGAGAACCTTAGTGGACACACAGAATCATGAAGGCCAAGGAACACACCAGACAGGTCAGGGATAAAGTTGTGAAGTTTAAAGCAGGGTTAGGTTATAAAAAATATCCCAAACTTTGAACATCTAATGGAGCACTGTTCAATCCATCATCCGAAAATGGAAAGCGTATGGCACAACTGCAAACCTACCAAGACATGGCCGTCCACCTAAACTGACAGGCCAGGCAAAGAAAGCATTAATCAGAGAAGGCCCATGGTAACTCTGGAGGAGCTGCAGAGGTCCACAGCTTAGGTGGGAGAATCTGTCCACAGGACAGCTATTAGTTGTGCACTCCACAAATCTGCCCTTTATGGAAGAGTGGCAAGAAGAAAGCCATTGTTAAAAAAAAGCCATAAGAAGTCCTGTTTGCAGTTTGCGAGAAGCCATGTGGGGGACACAGCAAACATGTGGAAGAAGGTGCAAAAATGTTATGTGTGGCGGAAAACTAACACTGCACATCACCCTGAACACATCATTCCCACCATGAAACATGGTGGAAACATGGTGGTGGCAGCATCATGTTGTGGGGATGCTTTTCTTCAGCAGGGACAGGGAAGCTGGTCAGAGTTGATGGGAAGATGGATAGAGCCAAATCTTAGAAGAAAACCTGTTAGAGTCTGCAAAAGACTTGAGACTGGGATGGAGGTTCTTCTTCCAGCAGGACGATTACCCTAAACATACAACCAGAGCTACAATGGAATGGTTTAGATCAAAGCATATTCAGGTGTTAGAATAGCCCAGTCAAGGTCCAGACCTAAATCCAATTGAGAATCTGTAGCAAGACTTGAAAATTGCTGTTCATAGAATCTCTCCATCCAATCTGACATAGCTTGAACTATTTTGAAAAGAAGAATGGGCAAAAATTTCACTCTCTAGATGTGCAAAACTGCTAGAGACATACCCAAAAAGATTTGTAGCTGTAATTGCAGTGAAAGGTGGTTCTGACGCAGGGGGGCAGAATACAAATGTATTCAACACTTTTCAAATATTTATTTGTAAAACTTTTTGAAAAGCATTTATAATTTTCCTTCCACTTCACAAATATATTCCACTTTGTGTTGGTCTATCACATAAAATCCCAATAAAATACAATTATGTTTTTGGTTGTAACATGACAAAATGTGGAAAATTTCAAGGGGTATGAATACCTTTTGCAAGGCACTGTATGGTGTTTGTACTGTTAAGTCAACCCACAGTAACTGTGAGCTGCTAGCTTTAACTGTTTAAGATATATTTTTCCTAGTGGTGATAAGGTCAATCAAGCTTAGATGTGGTGATGCTGTGGGGATCCAAAAAAAAAGAACGCAGTAAGTATTTACTCTCCGATCGTCAGTATGACAGCATAAATCGCTTGAATCCAACATTTGCATAGTTATCTAAGACCATGTACAACACTTTTCATAGGTTTTTCAAACTTGAGAGATTGAAATCTCACCTCTGCTTTGAAGTTTCCTAGTTCATCTCTTAGAATGGCAATTTCTTTATACAGTTGCTCTATCAGTCGATCTCTGTGACAAAGAATATAATAGAAAGACAAAGCAACAGATGTTGGAGATCATTGACTTTCTATTTTGGATTTATGAAGTAAAAACTAAACCAAAACCTACATTGCATCAGGCATGTTGTTAAATACCCACACCTAGTAGAGTATTTTTTCCCCCAATGTTACTATACATTGTGAATTGTCTTGCCCGTGGGGATGTGATGAAAACTTCCATCGAACCATACCTGAACCAGACCAGAAACTCTACTTGGACTAAACAAAGTCAATATCCTACAAGCCCTTGGGAAAATATGCAGCAAAATTCCTGGTGGTCAACACACAACATATTGAAAGTGCATACATTTAAGGTTTAAATACAGGTAGACAAATAAAGGCACCTATTGTGACAGAAGCAGTGGGAAAAGCAATGTAAATGTGATAGATGGGAATTGGCATAGAACAGGTAGTCACTTGACTGATCCAATTGAGGACAGGTGTGTTTGGGCCAGAAATGGAAGCGCCTACAGAGGGTAGAGGCGGCATATGAGAGTGCCACAATGGGTGTGTGTTCAGGTCTGACTGTGCCTGAACAGATAGGGATTTGTGCAAATTAGAGGTCTGGCTGGAAAACTGTCAAGAGAGATTGCTTGTGACTAAAATAGCCAGGAAGAGTAAATCAGTATAGCAGAGCTTCTGAGTTAATAAGCCAACAGAGTGCCACACAGTGAGTTGTCTGTTATGGAGTGGCCAGACAGCAAGAGCCATGGCTAGGAAGCTAAACTCTGAATTGCCAATGGTTTGCTAAATATACACCTGTGTAGGAAATTTCTGCATTGCTATTGCATTAAATTTCTACTCCAATGCATTTTCACATCTCAGTAAATGGACTGGCTCCTTAAAATGTTCTGTTTAATGCTGATCACTACAAAATGTGGACATCTTACAGAGCTGTCTGGGAGCTTCAAAATCTAGAGCACTTATGTCAAACACAAGGCCCAGGAATCGAATCTGGGCTGCCAGGCCATTTCATATGGCCCTCACACCCAGGGGGAGGGATGGAAGTGAGATGTGGATAGCCCGTAAGAGCTGAACTCTGTACACTGTGCATAGCACACCCCTCCCTAAACCTGCACTCTGTATGTAGCACACTCCTCAACACTGTACTCTGTACACAGGGCATGCCTGAAACTTCTCTGTACAAAGCACACCCCTGAACCCAGAGTTCTGAGGTAGCGCACCTCTGAACTCTGCACTATGTACGTAGCACACCCCTGAAACTGCACTCTATACATAGCGCACCCTTAAACTCTGCACTCTATACATAAGGCATCCCTGAACTCTGCACATAACACATTGCTGGTATTTATTGCCCCTTTAGGATCTTCCCATTTTTAGTGCAATATTACAACCGGCCCTTTGAGGACAGACATAATACTGATGCGTCCCACAATGCAATGGAGTTTGACACCCCTGTTCTAAAATGCAAATAATAACTTTAGTTCCTGGAACCAATGCTTGGATTCGCCACCATCTCTAATCTCATTATTGGTAACTACAAGGCAAGGCAGACGAAAGTGTTCAGGTCCAGGCTCAACCTCAGCAGCCTAACACAATTCCTATAGAGTGACATGAGTTTTGGGGCTCCTCAAACTCTCTGCAAGGTAAACTAAATGTCTTCTTTTCATATCTGCCCTTTAGTATAGTAGCTGTAATGTAAGGATAACTGTTTCAGTACAGTATGCAGAACATCCACATGTTTTAAAGTTAACCATATATACATGTGTATAAACATACTTATCATCCCTGGTCATGCCATTTTGGCTGCTGAAATTAAACGGGTCATTGTTGAAGGAGCTGCCAAAGATATCATCAAACTTATTCTCAGGCATACCCTGCAATGCAAGCAAAAAAACGGATGTAGTGTATGACAATCAAAATGTTAAATGCTAAATGTTTCAAGATAAATCTAAGTGATATCTATTGTAGTATTTATGTTTAGGTTATACTGTAGGGTTATAATTTTTAAGTTATATACGACTATTACATTCCGCAGCATTTTATATTATGGTATACCGGAAACACACATACACTGTTAATAATAAAGAACAAAAATGTTGAAGACCCTGCACACTAAAGTGGCGCTTTTATTGTCCCAAGCAGGTGCTGGTAGAGCAAAAGTTAAGTGATCCTTTTTCCTTTGTGCTGCACGGGCAAAGGAATAAGTGATTTTAAAAAAATGATTTAAAATTTTGAAATAAATATAAAAAATAACTATATACAGTATCTCTCAAAAGAAATCAGAAGTTAGGAATAGTTAAAACATTTGTTTTAAATGCATGAGATACTGCACTTCCAAAGTATAATGTTATATGTAAGTATGCCCTTTGTCTGCTTTGTCTACCCTATTTAGAGCATCAGGAACTTTTACAGAGTAGCTCCTGCAATTTCTCTTTATATGAACCACTCTCTACTTATGATTTAACTGTTTTGATGGGGCAGGGCACACTCATCAAGACATCGCTGAAACTGATATTTACTATCTGTCTACGACACATGCTTGTTTTGGAGTGGGAGGTTTAGCCCTCACTTTCTAGAGGGAGAGTATTAGGGAGAAAATCCAGAGGGGTGCTACATAGCAAAGCACACAGTAGAACTGGAATAATGAATTTCCCTTCAATATACCAATGGATGGGTACAAAAAGAAATACATTTTTACTATTTATTACTAGTTTGGCTGCTCAATAATTTATTACTGGTTTCCATTATTTGTTAAGTACTGTTGCAAAGCTATAGAATAAACCTACACACTTACACATGTTATTTTTAGGAGTGGTCCCGACGTTTGAGTCGAACATCGGGTGTTCGTTGGTTTTTAGAACAAACGTACATATGGGGCGCTCGCGGCAAGTTCGCCCACCGCGGAGCGCCCATAATGAACTGTGAGATCGCAGTGCATTGACGGCTGCTGTTTGACCAATTCCACGCCCCACACTATATAAGGCTGCTGCTTACATGGTGGCCTTATATAGTGAATGAATGGAGATTAGGCAGTTAGTTAGTGTAGTGTGCAGTCAGTCAGTGTACTACACAGTGAAACCTTGGTTTACGAGTAACGCGGTAAACGAGCGTTTTAAAGACAAGCAACTTTTTTTTTAAATTCTGGCTCGGTTTGCGAGTGTTGTCTCGCAAAACTAGCAGAATTGAAGCTAATGGGGTGTGCAGTACCGCATTTGGCCAGAGGTGCGGGGGCGCCAGGGACACACGGAACGGTTCAGAGCCATTCGGAAATACTTGGAATCACTCGGAAATACTCAGTTCCCGAGTGTTTCCGAGCCTTTCTGAGGCTTTCCGAGTTCAGCCGAGCTGTTCGAGTATTTCCGAGGTTCTCCGGCGCCCTCCCACCTCTGGCCACATGTGGTATTGCATGTAATAGAAGTCAATGCAGAACAAGTTATCTTAGTTTCCATTGACTTCTATGGGGAAACTCGCTTTGATATGCAAGTGCTTTGGATCACAAGCATTCTCCTGAAACGGATTATGCTCGTAATCCAAGGTTCCACTGTATATAATACAGTTCAGAGTATATAGTGTAGTCCGTATAGTACAGGGGTCCTCAAACTTTTTAAACAGGGGGCCAGTTCACTGACTCTCAGACCGTTAGAGGGCTGGACTATAGTTTAAAAAAAAAAAAAAACTATGAACAAATTCCTATGCACACTGCACATATCTTATTTTGAAGTGAAAAAACAAAAAGGGAACAAATACAATATTTAAAATGAAGAACAAGCAAAGTTAAATCAACAAACTTACCAGTATTTCAATGGGAAAATACCAATATATATATAGATAAATACAGCGCTACAAAAACAATATACCAGCAATAACTTTGCCCACACAGAGACATACAGATTGCACTGCCCATCAATGCAGTCTGATCAGTGCCCATCAATGCTCGCCAACGCAGCCCAATCAGTGCACGCCTCACCATCAGTGCAAGCCCCCCCTCACCATCATTGCAAGCCCCCCTCACAGCCTTACTGTGCCAAACAATGTCTCACCAGTTAGTGTGTGCACATCGGGCATCTCCTGCTGCTGTGTCATGGCTTACTGTGAAAAGTTCGGAGCGCGCTGTGATAAAAGTCCCGCACTCCTCCTACCTAGACCAGCTCGTGTGAAAGACAGAACACTGCCTCTATCACACGAGCTGGTCTAGGAGGAGGGCGGGACTTTTATCACAGCGTGCCCGAACTTTTAACAGTGAGCTCCGTGACACAGCAGTCTCCCGCTGTGTTACAACCGGCCCGCCCCGAGGCCTGGCCTGTCGGGAATCCGGCCCTGGGTGGGGTGGGCCGGATAAATGTCCTCGGCCGGCCACATGTGGCCCACGGGCTGTAGTTTGAGAACCCCTGGTATAGTATATATAATACAGTTCAGAGTATATAGTGCAGTCTGTATCATATATATAATAAAGTTCAGAGTATATAGTGCAGTCTGTATAGTATATATAATATAGTTCAGAGTATATAGTGCAGTCTGTATAGTATATATAATACAGTGCAGAGTATATAGTGCAGTAAGTATAGTATATATAATTCAGTTCAGAGTATATAGTGCAGTCAGTGTAGTATATAAATAATACAGTGGAGAGTATATAGTGCCATCAGTGTAGTATATATAATACAGTGGAGAATATATAGTGCAGTCAGTGTAGTTTATATAATACAGTGCAGGGTACATAGTTCAGTGCAGAGTATAAAATATAGTGTATTGAAGTGGTTAAGGGGAACCCTATGACAGGATTAAGAAAAAAAAACTGCGTGGGGTCCACCCCCCCCCCCCAAAATCCATACCAGGCCCTTTAGGTCTGGTATAGATTTTAAGGGGAACTCCACGCCAACATTTTTTTAAAAAACAGCGTGGGGTCCTCCCCAAAATCCATACCAGGCCCTTTGGGTCTGGCATAGATTTTAAGGGAACTCCATGCCACTATTTAAAAAGAAAATTGACTTGGGGTCCCCCCCAAAATCCATACCAGACCCTTATCCGAGCAGGCAGCCTGGCAGGCCAGGAAAGGAGGGAGACGAGCGAGCCCCCCCCCCCTCCTGAACCTTACCAGGCCACTTGCCCTCAACATGGGGACAAGAGCCTCTTCTCGACAACCCTGGCCAGTGGGCTTATCGGAATCTGGAAGCCCCCTATAACATCCCCCCATGTGAATGGGTATCAGGTACATTGTACACCTACCCATTCACCAAAAAAAGCGTCAAAAAGTAAAAACCACAACAAACAGTTTTTGATAATTTCTTTATTAAAAAAGAATGTTTGCTAGAACTTTTTGCCTGTTCACAGTGTTCTGGTGGGAACCGAACCGGGGGGGTGTTAGGCCTATCCCTAGTTATTTTCCTTATTTAAACCCATCTTCATCATCTACACCTTTTCCTCCATATAAGTTTCCCCTTAGAAACTCCGTCTTCATGCACAAAGTTGTGTATAATAAATCAAATCTCAGCAAGAATTCCCAAAGATACCTTCCAAACATGTAATGTAACAATGTAAAGAACAATTATATATTTGTGCCATCAGTTGTGCTGAGACTGCACCCTGTTAACAAGACAATATCCAGTGAAATCTGTCATCACCTACCTGAGAAGATGAATCCATTCCAACAAGATCATCTGTCTCCACTAACGTCTCACCATCAGGAGGGGAATTTCCCGTAGGTATAAGAACCACCGGACTGATGTGTTCAGACAAGGCTGACGCCCTCAAAAAATTAGGTGGATTCTACAATCAAACCAAAAAGTACAGTTAAATATTCCATATTTGCTTTGATGATCCTGTCAGACATAGCCACATACTGTATATCCTGAAGTAAGGTAAAATATTCATGTTATAATAGTCCATAACCAATCTATGTATTAAAAATAAATTAATGTCACACATTCGATCATGAGCAAAGTGCAGTAACACAACCAATCAGAAACCTTCAAACTGGTTGTAATAACTTCGCACATGCTCTTTTCCCTATTGCTGTTTACTAGATCTCTGCAATACATGCATATTTCCCGAGTTGTATCCCTTTAACCACTTTTTTTTTTTTTTTTTAACCACAGGTTTACCCCCTTCATGACCAGGCCATTTTTTGCGATACGACACTGCGTTTCTTTAACTGACAATTGCGCAGTCGTGCGATGCTGTACCCAAAAAAAATGTTTGTCCTTTTTTTTCCCACAAATAGCGCTTTCTTTTGGTCTTATTTGATCACCTCTGCAGTCCACTAAACAGAAAAGCAATAGTTTTACGACAATTTTGAAAAAAAAAAAAACAATAGTTTTTACTTTCTGCTATAAAACATACCCAATAAAAAAATGTATAAAATCAAATTTCTTCATCAATTTAGACCAATACATATTCTGCTACACATTTTTGGTAAAGAAAATCCCAATACATGTTTATTGATTGGTTTGGGCAAAAGTTATAGCATCTACAAACTATGGGATTTATTTATTTTTTACTAGTACTTATACAACAAATCGGACACCTAACTGACACTTTTTGGGAACCAGTGACACTAATACAGTGATCAGTGCTAAAAAATATACACTGAAAAATTAAATTTAGTCCTACATATCGGTTGTATACCACCAATGGAAAACCGACATGTAGGGTAAATTAAAGGCGCTCAAACACACTATAGATGTAATTGGATTGCATCAACTTCCGTGCCAATGTGTGATGATTAGGCAGGTTCCCTGGATATGTAACAGTGTATTTAAATATGGAGTGATGGTGAGACCTTTTATTTATAAGCCAATCACCTGGGTGTGATAACCTCAAATGAGCACAAGCAATATACAAGATGAAGTTGTATACAATAGTGGTGACACCCTCTAATGATAAATTAGTGATCTAGATGTGCCATGCTGAATTAACAGCATGCCTCAAAAGTGCATATAAATTCAAAACAAAACTGTGCTAACCCAAATGGTATAGTGATGGTATGATCTAATCATTGAATCAATCAGCGGAGTGTATCACACCCCTATCAATCGGCAGGTTGATTAGATATAATTCATATGATTACCATACTAATGATACCCTCTCCTAATGAATAGGTGATCTATGTACAGCACACTAAATGCAAAAATATCTGCAAAAAAATATCATTCAAATATAATATACAAAAATTAACCACTTCTTATATAGTGAGACAATCACAAACCTAATTAACGTGACAGCAAAAAATGAGTGACAATCATGCATATGGTTCAGTTCATGCTGCAAAGTTCAAAGCTTTAAATACAGTCCATGAGTAGAACCAGCCTACAGTGGGCTGTCGGTGATCACAACTGGTGACAGTGAGCAAAAATATATATTAATGAATCCCGTGCTCTATACAAATGATTCTTCAGTGTAAAATAAATAACTTGTTGAGAAAACTCCGTGTTTCTTCCACCTCACCACTGTGCTAGTGAATCGCACTCTCCAGACCTGCACTCACCGAAATAATGTGCCTGCACTCTCATGCAAGGCAAAACCAGCTTTCTTTACCACACTCATGGGGAAATATTGTATACGAGGTTTCACAGGAATGATGTTCAATGGATCCACATAAAAGAGAAGGAGTGCTCCAATAGTGTAATTCAGTACAACAATTTATTAAAATCACTGCAAACTTCATACATAGCACTCACATTTAGAAAACTTGAATAAGCTCAACACTTGTAAAAAAACTCCAAACTTCAACTCAGTGGATTTGAAAATAACAATGGTCACGGCGGACCCGAGGTGTACGGCTGCTAAATATGTTCTCACCGCTCCCTCTGGATGCCTCCGTCTCCCCGTGCGCTCGTATCCTATTCTCCTCTGTGGCTACTAGCAGATACGTCACAACTCACAGCCACGCCCCGACATGTTTCGTCATAGATCGACTTTCTCAAGGGATCCCTTGAGAAAGTCGATCTATGACGAAACATGTCGGGGCGTGGCTGTGAGTTGTGACGTATCTGCTAGTAGCCACACAGGAGAATAGGATACGAGCGCACGGGGAGACGGAGGCATCCAGAGGGAGCGGTGAGAACATATTTAGCAGCCGTACACCTCGGGTCCGCCGTGACCATTGTTATTTTCAAATCCACTGAGTTGAAGTTTGGAGTTTTTTTACAAGTGTTGAGCTTATTCAAGTTTTCTAAATGTGAGTGCTATGTATGAAGTTTGCAGTGATTTTAATAAATTGTTGTACTGAATTACACTATTGGAGCACTCCTTCTCTTTTATGTGGATCCATTGAACATCATTCCTGTGAAACCTCGTATACAATATTTCCCCATGAGTGTGGTAAAGAAAGCTGGTTTTGCCTTGCATGAGAGTGCAGGCACATTATTTCGGTGAGTGCAGGTCTGGAGAGTGCGATTCACTAGCACAGTGGTGAGGTGGAAGAAACACGGAGTTTTCTCAACAAGTTATTTATTTTACACTGAAGAATCATTTGTATAGAGCACGGGATTCATTAATATATATTTTTGCTTACTGTCACCTGTTGTGATCACCGACAGCCCACTGTAGGCTGGTTCTACTCATGGACTGTATTTAAAGCTTTGAACTTTGCAGCATGAACTGAACCATATGCATGATTGTCACTCATTTTTTGCTGTCACGTTAATTAGGTTTGTGATTGTCTCACTATATAAGAAGTGGTTAATTTTTGTATATTATATTTGAATGATATTTTTTTGCAGATATTTTTGCATTTAGTGTGCTGTACATAGATCACCTATTCATTAGGAGAGGGTATCATTAGTATGGTAATCATATGAATTATATCTAATCAACCTGCCGATTGATAGGGGTGTGATACACTCCGCTGATTGATTCAATGATTAGATCATACCATCACTATACCATTTGGGTTAGCACAGTTTTGTTTTGAATTTATATGCACTTTTGAGGCATGCTGTTAATTCAGCATGGCACATCTAGATCACTAATTTATCATTAGAGGGTGTCACCACTATTGTATACAACTTCATCTTGTATATTGCTTGTGCTCATTTGAGGTTATCACACCCAGGTGATTGGCTTATAAATAAAAGGTCTCACCATCACTCCATATTTAAATACACTGTTACATATCCAGGGAACCTGCCTAATCATCACACATTGGCACGGAAGTTGATGCAATCCAATTACATCTATAGTGTGTTTGAGCGCCTTTAATTTACCCTACATGTCGGTTTTCCATTGGTGGTATACAACCGATATGTAGGACTAAATTTAATTTTTCATTGTTATTTCATTGCCATTTAAAGGGGCAGCTCAACATTTGTTTATTCCGATTAATTTATCTATACCACTGTCATTGGTGTTTGTATTGTGCTTAATAGTTGTTAGAAGGGTAATTTTGGCGCGGTGGAGGTGTCCCTAGTGCAGAGGGCGATAGCATTGAGGACACTTTGAACATTACAAAAAATATACACTGTCACTGTACTAATGACACTGGATGAGAAGGAGTTAACATTGGGGGCAATCAAAGGGTTAACTGTGTTCCTAGGGAGTGCTTACTAACTGCGGGGGAGGTGCTTTGACTGGGGGAAGGTAAAGATCTGTGTTCCTGCTTAACAGAAACACAGAATTAGTACATTCCCCACTCACAGATGGGCGGCTATAGGCAGACCACCTTCTGCCTGTCTCCTGAGATTTAATAAATAAGGCAAAGAAAATGTGGACGTGGATGTGGATCGCAGCAAAAAATCAGAAATTATGCTTCTTTGGCTACGTTGGCTACAATGCACTTGCCACAGGTTACTACTATTTACTTTTCCTATTTTGATGCTATTTAACCACTTGCCACCCGCTCACAGTAGATATACTGCGAGCAGGCGGCGCAGCCAGGCACCGTGACGTACCCGTACATCGCAGTGTACTTCCTGGTTTTGTGGCGCGCACACCCTGTTGACCTGTGCTGTGATTGGAGTTTGTCAGCAGGGTGCAGCGAATAATTATGGCTGTACACCTGCTGATTGTCTGGCCAAAACATACAGAACTCTGTAGACAGAGATCGATCTCGCTGTTTCTACTCCCTGAAATCAACTCTAATGCCTCACAATCGGAAATTCGGCCAGCAAAAGACCGATGAGAGCTTTTGGTCGGAAAATGCGACCGTGTGTATTCTCCATCGGACTTTTGCTGGCGGAATTCCCGCCAGCAAAAGATTGAGAGCAGGTTCTCAATTTTCCGGGCAGAAAAAGTTCCTATCCGAAAATGCGATCGTCTGTACAAATTCAGACGCGCAAAATTCCTACGCATGCTTGGAAACAATTTGTTGCATGTTCGGAAGCATTGAACTTCATTTTCTTGGCTCGTCGTAGTGTTGTATGTCACCGCGTTCTTGATGGTTGAAAGTTCAGAGAACTTTTGTGTGACCGTGTGTATACAAGGCAAGCTGGAGCGGAATTCCGTCGGAAAAACCATCCAAGTTTTTTCCAACGGAAAATCCGCTCATGTGTATGCGGCATTAGTTGAGGGAGAAAAAGCAGTCAAATCTGTTAGCAAAAGTAGCACACATTACACTTGTTAGGCACACAGTTACTCCCTTGATGTTAACCCTTTCCCATCTAGTGTCATTAGTACAGTGTACAGTGTTACCACTGTATTAAAGTCACTAGCAATGTCAGTGTCAATTAGTGACCCTCTTAGCCAATGTCTTTTAGCACCAGATTGCACGCCACACTATCACAGTCCCACTATAAGTTGCTGATCACATCTATTAGCAGCATAATGTCTATAGCTGCATAAATTCTAGTATATATACAGTACCATAGTTTGTAGATGCTATAATTTTCACACAAACCAATTAATATACACTTTCTGGGATTTTTTTTTTAACCAAAGTCATGTAGCAGAATACATTTTTCCCTACGTTTATGAAGAAATTTTATTTTATTGGATATGTTTTATAACTAGAAGTTAGAAAAAAAATATTTTATTTCAACATTTTTGGCATTTTTTCCTTTATATAATAAAAAAGAAAAACCTTAGTGGTGATCAAATGCCACCAAAAGAAAGTTCTATTTGTGTGGAGAAAATGATATAAATGTCATTTGCGTACAGTGTTGCATGACCACACAATAGCCGGTTGAAGTAGCACAGTGCTGAATAGCAAAAAATGGTCTGGTCATGAAGGAGGTAAAACCTTCTGGTGGTTAAAGTTTATTTAAAAAAAAACAGAAAGCTTACCTCTGGAAGCTGGGGAATCTGTAACAGACGTTTAAAGTACTGTAGGTTACTTGAACGGTAGAACAAATCTTTCAGCCTGCATAAAAAAAAAATTAACATATATAAATGCTACCATCCTTTTTGCCCCATCCAATTGTTTTTATATAGACAGATAAAGTTCTATATTTAAAACATTAATAATTATCTAATGTGTTACAGCGAGATTTTCCTTACTTCTGAAATTGTTCCATAAAGCGATCTCGATGCCCCTGTAATGTGTCTGTGGGGAGGCCTAAAATACACAAAAAGTTATCTTAAAACACAGAGCTTCACAGGAGGTCAGTTTCACAGGGAAATGGTTAAAGCAAACCTGTGTTTTGTCCATTCAACATAAAGCAGCAAGTTAACTTTACTGCTGGCTCCATAAACTGCTTACACTTGTTTTCCCTTTGCTGCGCAGCTGTCAGGAGTGAAGATCAATGTAAAACACTGTTTATGGGGTCAGGTGGACTCCCCTTCCTGCAACATGACTGGTACTTGATTATTGATCTTTTGGGCAGCCAGCAATGTCATATTGGTGCAGGAAGAAAGTTAATTAGCGAGGGAGAGGTAGGTTGAGGGTCAGCTGTAAGTATGTACAGCAGGCCAGGCAGCTATTTAAAGGGTAACTGCACTTTCATGAGGAAAAAAACCCCAAATAATGAAAAAATAATATAGTGTATACAATTTCGGCACAAGTCATATTGTAATTGAAAGTTATTAAAAATTACTTTTCCTTTTCAATCTGTAGCTCTGCAATGTTCTGTGAAATGCAATGCAATATGGCTACCTAGAGGTATTCTGTACACAGAATGTGTACAGAACGCCCCCAGAAACATAATTTCCTGCTTGTGCAATTGGCTCACCGATTTTCCAGGAATCTGCCCTAAAATGCCACAAGAAGTCAGATTTCAGGCATCCCCTGCAACCAAATTGTTATTTTTGGTGGGTTACTCCCAATAGGAAATCACGTCTATAGGGATGCAGGCCCAGCAACTTTCCTCATTAGTGCCCAGCAGGTGCAACAGCTGATTGATAATTAAGAAACCACTCCCATTATATTAACATTCCACATGGGCACAGACAAACACACAGTGATTTATTCAGAATAATAAAAGGTAGGAATCTGCAACAACGTTTGTTAAAACCCCTGCAATGTACATAGATCACCCAGAGGGGAATTCTTTTCTCTCAACAGTGGAATTAGTCTTTAAGTAGACCTGTTACCTTGGGCTATTTAATCACTCTATGGTTGCTCACAAGTTACCAGCATATTGTAGAAATCTAACCCTGGGTTGCAGGTTCCTCAGTATACCTCATGCTGAATCCTATTTCTATGGAAAAAAAACAGCAGGGGGTAGAAAACATGTTGAGGGGTAATGGAGTCTGCAGGGATCTCAAGGAGTGGCAGTGTCATGGGTAATTACATGTGTTACAAAAATGGTCAAAGACCATCCACAACAGCAGACAGAAGTCATCCAACCATGATTCAGTGCTAGCATTATTCAAGGGAATTGATGCTTTCTACAATAGAGGTCAAAGAATGAAAAGCTCCTGTGTGTGGCATATCTACGTATCCTAACCATTTAATATTTCTGAACTAGAGAAGTAAAAATTGATGAAATAGCCATAGTAGGTCCTGTTCCACCTTATCAATGAAGTGGAGGGATGACTTCAGCTGGTTTTAACATTGACAGGAGTAGAAACAATGATAAATACAATACAGCCAACAACAAAAATGGGATGAGAATGCATTTTCTGAAGGAAGAAGGAAAAAAAAAATCCTGGTTGCTTTGTACTGCTGCCCCCTTTTAGAGTTCATCATAAGACAAGTTATTGATCATAGTGAGGTATGACTGACACTTACAGGAAAAATCTTACCAACTACAGAAAGTGAATTGACAAATTTTATAATTGAGGTTTTCCTGTTAGCCTTCCTTTAAATCAATACAGCTGCAGATATCATACAAACTTGGCCGAGTTACAATTTGAGGAGGAGGTCAGAAGAATATTTCTCCAATGTATTTCCTGTTGTATGGAGCTTTATTTACAGTGAAGAGATAGTCAACCCAGTGCAGATATTTGGGTTTTGAGTAGGTGCTAGAAGACTAAACGATTTGCCAACTTTCAGAGGCTTTGGTGTAAGGAGTTCTTTGCTCTTTCCAGGTCTTCCTACCTCCCACCACAATTATAGATGGGTGTCTCCACTCTGCTGGATGTTTTACTTAAATTGCAAAAATGACTGTAAAATGTAATCACCATTGCACGCGACAAAGCCAAGAATTCTAGTGAAAGATCTAACTTATACAATTCCCAATGGATATAATAAGAGGGTGAACGAGTACAACAGTTGCATGGCTCATATATCAGTTTTGGTGCACTCATGTAAGACTTACGATTCAAGACCCAGAATGTTATGATCACTCACACAAGAAACCTCAGTAACTGAAATTATACAGTCTACTCTCACAACTTCTTTCACTTTGTTGTTTAACTAGCGAAGATAATAAAGGAAAGTCTGGATAGCTGCACACCTTTTACCTTTTACTACAAAAATGTCAAAAAATGCTAATGCTCCTAAACGCTCCTAAAACCCAGCTAAAACGATACTGCAAAAAGCTATTACCAGCGTTTTTTATCCAGTCATTTTTCCAGCAATTTTCTACCTTAAAAAAAAAAACGCTAGTGTGCATGGAGCCTTAATCTATATTTATAATAGCTGTTTTAAACTAACACTAATCAGAGCAGAAGAAAGGATTTGCATTTAGAATACAAAGAAAATATTTTTTTTTCAAAATAATATTGCCATATGAAAGTTTTATTTGTCTACAAATCAATGGTATATGTGTTACTTTGATATTTTAAGTAAGAAAGAGGTAATTGCTTAATCAAGAGCTGAAATGTAAAAATTCTTCAGGTCAATAAGCCGTACAACAGATGCAGGAGCTGTAGTGGATAATATACAGACACTAGGTGGTGCTGCAGCTGCTGAAATCTACACACAGCATCTAAATACAGATCGCAAACTAGTAGTTTAACCACTTCTCTCGCTCTCACACTTTGAATGACAATTGTGCGGTCATGCGACGCTGTACCCAAACAAAAATTTCCCACAAATAGGGCTTTTTCGGGTGGTATTTGATCACCTCTGGGGTTTTTAATTTTTGCGCTACAAATAAGAAAAGAACGAAAATTAAAAAAAAAAATTTTTCTTCGTTTCTGTTACAAAACTCTGTAAATAAGTAAGTTTTCTCCTTCACTGATGGGCACTGATGAGGCTGCACTGACGAGCACTGATGAGGCAGTACCGATTGGCACTAATGAGGTGGCACTGATGAGATGGCATTTATATGCAGCACTGATAAGCAGCACTGATGGGCACTCATAGTGACGCCCAGTCAAGATAACTGAACCACTTCCCAGCCGTCATTCTGCTATAGGCCAGGCGGGAAGTGGTTAAAGAAGAGTTCCAGCCTGGGGAAAAAAAATGTAAGGTCAGCAGCTACAAATGCTGTAGCTGCTGACTTTTACTATATGGACACTTACCTGTCCAGGGAGCCCGTGATGTCGGCACCCCAGCTGATCTTCGAATTGGCTGTGGGGTGCTGCCGCTGCCATCTCCACTAAGGGAAATGGGCAGTGAAGCCTTTAAGCTTCACGACCGGTTCCCTACTGTGCATGCTCGAAAATTAGTGCTTCATAAGTAAGGGCAACAGAAAAAATTTAAAAACAACTGCAACAAACCCATCACAAAGCAGAGGAAGCTCTGATAATCCTCGTCAAAGGGATAGTGAATTGAAAACATTTATCACACTTGCAGATAAAATCATCAAAAAGGAGTGATGAGGAAAAACATTTGTAGAATGCTTAGGCGGGTGGGTGTCAAAGGTAAGGGCAGGGGCAAGGCAAGGTTAGAGGATGAATGTTCATCCTAAAAACAGGTTTGCATCTGTGGATTGCGGATTAACCACCATAGTGACCTAAGAAGCTCTATAATCTGAGGCAGCAGAGAGAGAAGGAGCACCTGGGAGCTTGGACTGAAGAATCCAAGATGGATACAGAGAACCCCCCCCCCCCCCCTTTCCCACTCCAGACTTGCCTCTAAAACAGCACCACAATCCACACAGTGTAGTGCAGTGTAACCCATCACAGGAACTCCAAAGCACAGCAGTGATTTGCCCCTATGTGCCCCTGTTCAGCAACCCATCAGGGGAGAAAGAGGTATTTACAGCAGCTGCATGGGAAGGCCCTTGTAGAAGGAGGCCTCATGCACAGTAGGAGGGAACCACCTGCTTACTGAGTGTGGGTGGCTGTCCTAGAAGCTTGAAAAAAAACAGTGCGGCAAGAAAGAGCAAAGTGCCTAAAACCAAAATGGTGCTGAGGCTCCCAAAGAGGTGTATACAGACAACAGCCGTCACCCCAAAGGGCCCAGCCTAAAAGGACAAGAAAAAGTTGTTCTTGATACAGTGTCTTTATACAGCAATCATTCAAGAACTTCTCCTAAGTCCCCCAAAAGGGTAGCAGCAGTGATAGAATTAGAACAGTAAGCATATTCCCTACACCACCAGAGAGGACCCCCACAGTGTAACCTCTGAGAGGGGGAGGAATCATATGCCACGTACATTAGAAGAGGAGAAGACAATAGAGGAGACCCTCCGCTTACCATATCACTGCCCGTGTCAGGATACCAAGGTTGCACCAGGAGAAAGAGCAGAGCGCCACTCATTGCAGCCGGGGTGCTGCTTGCCTAAGGCGGGCACTGGGGTCGATTTACTAAGACTGGAGAGAGCAAAATCTGGTGCAGCTGTGCATGGTAGCAAATCAGCTTCTAACTTTAGCTTGTTCAAATAAGCTTTGACAAAAAAACTGGAAGCTGATAGGTTTCTATGCAGAGCTGCACCTGATTTTGCACTCTGCAGTTTTAGTAAATCAACCACACTGTGACAGAAAAGCCCAAGGTAACTGTTCATGTGTACCCAGAAGTTAAACCTCCACAGGCTGGCCTTTCCAAAGCTGTCACAGCCATTCCCACACGTTGCAACAAGCAATCCCATGCACTCAATGGCTGGAACTTTGGAGACTACCGGGATCTACATTATCAGGCATTTCACCAGCCAGAAGCATGGCAAGAATATTAACTTTAATGGTACAAGTAAATAAAAAGATTTCTTACAAGAAAACAATAGAAAGAAACCAAGAACGAAATCCCAATACGGGGAATTAGATCTGAACTGCTTAACTAGGCCAAAAACAAAGCTCTTTAAGGAAGTGAAAGGGTTTACTCACCAGCAGGGATGAGCTATTGTTTTTTAACTACTGTTCACTTCTGCTGGTGGCAGTACATCCCAATATGTACTCCTGTCAATCAAAGTCAATGAGCCAAAGAGGAGGGGGGGGCTCCATATCTGAATGGACACACAGATCTGTGGCTTGGCTTGAGTGCCCCCATAGCAAATGTCTTGCTTTGGGGGCACTCAACAGGAGGGAGAGACCAGGAGCACCGAAGAGGGAACAGAGAAGAGGAGGAACAGGGCTGCTCTCTGCAAAACCACTGCACACAGCAGGTAAGTATAACATGCTTGTTATTTTTAACAAAAAACAAGACTATAGTATCACTTTAATGTTGTTATGGTAAGCAGCTTCTCTTCTCTTCAAAATACTTACATGAGTGCAGCTTGAAAAGTAATTTCACAGTGTAGTCATACAGATGGCTGCAATCTAAGATGACCTGTATGAGAGGAGAGAGGCGGCACTGGCCAGCTGCAGTAACAGACACTGAACGCGACATGTCCAAAGATTTAAAAACTGTAAAGAAATTAGAAAAAGTCATTAGATTATATTACATACATTCTACTTAGCTACATATTACCATGATGCTCTGCTAAACTAGGAATCAATGGAATTTCATTTTGAAACGAGAAGGCAAAAGGAGCAACTTTTATTATAAGATCCCTCAATTACGTTAGTAGTCCAGTTTACCGACAGCTATGACATTATACAGGCTGTGCAATAATCACCTATGTAAATACCTACAGTACTATGTCTCAATATGTCCATACAGGTTCTTGGAGTATCATTTGCATTAATAGGAAATATTAAAGTGACTTATGCAGGGCTTTTTTTCTCGGAGAATAGGTGCAGGAACTCCCCCGTCTGAGTCTCCCCTTGTCTCTGCCCCTTACCCACCTCTGACCACTGTCCCTTGATTCCACCCCCTACCCACCTACCAGTACTGCCCCTTTTAGAGAATACAGAACCAAGTATCATTTTATGGTGCTAAATCATTTGTATGGAACATGTTAATGATAAAAAGAAAAGCAGTAAAATAGATCCCCTGCAGCCAGCAACAATAGAATCCCAGCAATAGATCCCCACACAACAATAGACCCCCTAGCAACAACAGTAACAGTAACCTAGTAACAAAATATCCACCCAAGCAACATTAGACCCCCAGCAGCAACAACAGATCTCCCAGCAGCCAGCATCAATAGATCCACCAGCAGCCAGTAAAAATAGACCTCTCCCTGAACAGTAGATCCCTTCCAACAACATAAGACCCCCCCCCCCAGCAACAATAGATTTCCCCCCATCAGCAACAATAGACCCTCACACAAAATCAGATCCCCATCAGTAACAATAGATCCCCAAGCAACCAACATCAATACACCCTCCAACACATCCCACACCCCATGCTATTACATACATTCAGTGCTGGAGGTGCCGGAACTGCGTTCCCCCGCTTTCCCGCTGAGAAAAAGCCCTGGACATATGTCATAAATATTGCTATCCCACCTAACCGTAGCTGTGCATAGATCATGTTGTAAGCTGCTTTCTTTCTCCTGTAACAGAATACTTAGCAGTAGTGTAGCTGTGTACATTTGCCTTAACTTGCTTTCCATTTCATTATTCCTCCTTTCTCCATTCATTGGAACATTTGCAAGCTGAACACACCAACTTCTGAAGGTAAAATGTCAATCTGTACACAGTTTTCACAGCTGCTATCTAGTGATTGTTAGATAACTGTTGCAGGAGAGAGGGAGCAATAAAGAGCTCACAATGGCCTCTATTTACAGGAACTGTTATATGGGATATCATAAGGAATGGCATGAGTCACTTTAAATCGCATTGCTTGTCATGCAGACACAGTTGTGAATCTTCAAGTGTCTTTGGAACCTATGCAGATTAAAGTAAATCTAGAGGATCAATTGCTGTCAGTGTGCATCTTTTCATTTTACTAATTGCTGTTTTCTAATCTGTTTAGCCATTTTTTCCTGTATTTAATTAAAGTACGCTACATTAGTAAAGTGCAGTACATGATCTTTGAGAACAAAAAATGATTATGTTTAGTATAAGCTTGCTGAATGTAACTAAGTTCAGAAAGTTTTCTTTTCCAGTTTGGCAGGTGTGATTACCTTTTTTTTTACAAGTTGTCATGCCAATTATCTACTGAATGGTATTTAAATCTGGCTAAAACAGTTAGCCTAAGGCCTGGTTCACATCTATGCATTTTTCAGTGCGTCTTCAGTTTGGCAGAAACACACTACAGTCCATGTAACATGGTTTCCTATGGGTCATGTTCACATCTATGCATTTTATGGAAAGGGCCAAGGACTTTTTGGTTGTTTTTTTGATTTCATGGACTTCAATGGACCAAAAATGTGTATTGAAAAATGCAAAATGTACCTGGAATATGCAAACTGCAACCTGCATAGGTGTGAACCAGGCCTAAATTATAGTGTGCTGCTTCTTTATAACTACGCCTCACACTTCCCCATTGGCAGAAAACTAAATGAGTCCAATGGATACTTCAAACACCTACACAGTGATAAAAGATTAGGAAAGGTAGTGTATTATATTTATAAAGAAGCAGTGTGTGGTCGCTCAGAGCATATATAGAGTATGAACTTAGGCCTGGTTCACACCTATGCATTTTTTAGTGGATTTTCACTTTTGCATAAACACACTACAATCTATTTAACATGGTTTCCTATGGATGTAGTTCACATCTGTGCATTTTATAGGAAAAGGCCAGGGACTTTTTTCTGGTTTCATAGACTTCAATGGTTTAAAGATGTGTATTGAAAAACGCAAACTGCAACCTGCACAAGTATGGACCAAGCCTAAATTGTTCTCACAGTTTTTAAATGCATAATGAGCATTTTCTAGGCCAGTAAATACAGTGTTCTGAAAATAAATATATATATTCATTTATATTTATAATATGGACACAGACGATTAACATAGAGAGCATAAGACAGTTAGTTATAAAGTGCGGGGACATGCATAAAGCAATTTGACATCAAAACAAGGCACATATCAAGTTGCCTGATGCAAAGTCCATGCAACAGTTTTTTTTAAGTATTTTCTTCAAAATCTATTTATGTATGTTAGCCATACATTAGGACACAGAAAAGAGGATCACATGAGTAGGTACATATGACAAAACAGTAATAATAAACATACGTGAACAATGTAATCTGTTCCGAGATTAAAAGCCACCAGCTACACATACTGCAGCTGCTGGCTTTTAATAATAGGACACTTACCTGTTCTGGAGTCCAGGCGATGTCGGTACCACAGTTGATGTTTCCATCAGCTGTCGGGTGCTGCCGCCGACATTGCGTGTAAGGGAACCCGGCAGTGTGGCCTTACGGCTTCAGGCCGGGAACTCTACTGCGCATGAGTGAGGCTCCGCTCCTCTCTCCTACTGGCCTGACGACAGGGGGAGAAGGAGGGAGCCGAGTGGTGACGTCATGGGCCGTGGCTGTGGCTCCTGGAAGTGGGAACAGGATACCTGTCAAAGACAGATATCCTGTCCCCCTCCCTCCCGAAAGGTGCCTTAATGTGGCACCAGAGGGGGGGGAGACAAATGCTCAGAAGTTCCACTTTTGGGTGGAACTCCGCTTTAAACATAAGGTAGGGATTATTGTCTAACACCTCCAGACACCCCATATGGGAACAAACTGTGTTGTGAGGGGAGGACAATACGACCAGCCTGTAACGTCAATAGTTTTCCTTGTTCAAACAATTAAACCTAAAGGTATAAGGTAAAGTATAGGCAAACAATAGTCCAAGTATGGGCTAAACATGAGTTAAAAATAATAGAACAGCCAGTGTCAATGAGCTAGAAGAGGGTTTTGTACTTAGGGAGGTACAGAGCGTTTGGTCTTGGAATGAAACCCCAGAGATCTAGTAAACTATTGCGTATACTACATTTCTAAACTGCAAAGGAACAGTATAATGAATTAACATATTTAGGTAAAGCTTAGCAACGTTGTGAGTGTGACCTAGAAGCAAGTTTGAATATAGGTTTTATTCTGTCTCAGTGCTACTAATTTACTAAACATGGACTTCAGTTTTAACCCCTTGGCGCTGGCCACGCGTAAATATGCGGCCTCTCGGCTCCTGGTCCTTGGGGCCGCATATTTGCGTGAACTGCAGTCTAAACAGCTGTGCCGAGAGCGCGCGTAGTGCGCGCTCCCAACACAGTTGTCGGCACCTAACCGAAAGCTCCTGATCGCTGCTTGCAATCAGGAGTTTTCAGGTCACGTGACCGCCCTGACAGCCAATCATGGCAGTCACATGCTCTTAAGCCCTGCCCCCCTCCCAGCCTTATAACCCTCTTAAAAAAGCCATTTTTTTCACCAAAAATTATATTTTTGTAGCAGGTGGAGCTTGGTGTCATTCCTGGCATCTTACAATCTGGAAAATAATTATGTTGTGGATGTAATCCAATAGAGCGTTCTTTCTGCCATTGTTCGACTGTTTCTAATAATGTTCTAGATGGGAGTTTTAGGTGTTCCTACCTACTTTATCTGTTTAAGATACTCCTGCTGCATTCTCCTTAAAGGGGTTGTAAAGGTTCGTGTTTTTTCACCTTAATGCATCCAATGCATTAAGGTGAAAAAACACCTGTCAGTGCCCGACCTCCCAGCCCCCCCATTTTACTTACCTGAAACCTCGAACTTGACCCACGGGGATGCGCTCTCTCTCTGCCCAGGCTTCTCGGCTCTTGATTGGATAGATTGATAGCAGTGCAGCCATTGGGTCCCACTGCTGTCAATCAAATCCAATGGCACGGTCGCTGGGGGCGGGGCCGAGTCCTGCGTTCGGCCTCTATGGACGCCGAATCCTGGACTCGCACCTGGGAGCGCACCCGCAAGGTAACCCCCCCCCGGAAGAGCGCTTCTGATGTGGAGAGGAGCCGCGAGAGCCGACGAGGGAAGAGCAGGTTCGGGGCCACTCTGTGCAAAACGAGCTGAACAGTGGAGATAAGTATGATATGTTTGTTATTTTTAAAAAAATAAAACCGAACCTTTAGTGTCACTTTAAAGTGGAACTAAACTCTATCTGAGCACCACAAGCCAAAAAACGCTAATTAATTCATTTTTAATATCCAAAGCAAACCCATCCATCCAGCCATATCTCCATGTTTTATTTTGTTGAGAAATCACTTTGAACCCTTGGTCACCCAACTTCCAGCCCCCCCACGATTTATGGCCACGTCCAACTTGAGTAAGAGCAGATATTTCACGTAGCATTTGCTCCCTGGAATCCATCTGCCCTTAGCTCGGGAATGCAGGTAGGAGGGCGTACTTAGCATGACTCCTGGCATGCATGACATAATTTTGGTCTAGGCCAGAAACCAGGAAGCAACTGAAGGAATGTAAAAAAATAAAAAAGGTTAAAACAATTAAAGGAGAAGTCCAGTCAAATCTCGTTTGGCTGAGCTTCTCCTATGGATCACAAGAGTGCAGTCGGAAGTCCGCTCTTTGCTGATGTCACAGAAATCAGTCCAAGCACCGCGTCATCCCGACAATGGGAGTCTGGATCCACCAGGTGCCTGGACTGACAGCCGTCTCAGCCTCTCAGCGAGCCGCTGAGAGCCTGAGATGGCCGCTCCCCACCCCTTCACAGCTCAGCACTCCAATGAGTGAGAAGGAGCAGAGTGGAGAGCTGCTGATTGACAGTCAGCAGCTCTCCGTTTAGGGAGCTGTGAGAATCGGTCTCTTGGTTCTCAGTGTAGAGGCGCCGAGGCACAGAAGCAGCATCCACCTAGGTAAGTATGATTATGGAAAAAACCCCAAATCCATACTTGTCTTTTAAATATAATGTGTTTCTCTATCTATATACTAATTCTAGCAGTATAAGAATTAAACATTGTTACTGTTGACTGAGAGAGCTTAGTTCCTCTTTAAAGTGGAGTTCCACGCCCAAAAAAAAAAAATTAGTAATGTTTTTAAAAAAAGAATTTAAAAAAACATTTGGAGAATTTTTTTTTTTTTTTTTTACTCACCTCTAAATGCCTGTTGCTGGGGGGGTCCCTCGTAGTCTGCCTCCTTCGGTGCCTAGGCTCCTGATGTCACTTCCCACGATGCAGGAAGGGAGATCGCCTCTCCACCCTCCCTCTTGTCAATCATCAGGGACACGTGACCAGTCCCAGATGATTGCAGGGCCAGTGACGGCGTTCGGCGCAGCTCGCGCATGCGCAGAGGGTGCACAGTTGAAATGCCAGCGCCGACTAGCGGAGGGGGGGGACGAGCGGGGCTTCGATCCCTCGCATCGCTGGACCCTGGGACAGGTAAGTGTCCAATTAAAAGTCAGCAGCTGCAGTATTTGTAGCTGCTGACTTTTAATTTTTTTTTTCTAAATGGGAACCTCGCTTTAACATAAAATAAATACAATCCAATAAGGAAAGTGGGATTTTCTAATACTAGTCACAGCAGTGACCTTGGAATTCAAGTGCAGAAATCTCACCAATATAACCCAAGAAATATAAAAAAAAATGGTGAAGTGGTTTATCTCTCTAGCATCTACAAAGAACGGAATTATCAGTTTCATGTGGACTGACTCATTAAAAAAAAAAAAACAAAAAAAAAAAAAACAAAACATCAATCTTGCTTGACCATATTGCTTGCTGTGAAATGACAAATACACTTCAAACATTCCATCCTCTGTCAGTTTTAAACAGTTAAAAAAAAAGCCCTGCCCTTGGTGGCCTGCGAACAAAGTGTCACACTATACAGCTCCCACCTAACAACATGTAGTATCTGGCATATGGTGCAGGGAGGTGTGACGTTACATGTAACTATACACCTCATGAATATGGTGCTGGGCTATTATGTAACAATACACAGCAAAGTGCAACTTCCTTTCTCATTGCTGCATAATAATTTCCATGTCACAATAAGATACTCTAGAGGTCAGAGGAAGGAAAGGGCTTTACTTTGGTAATATAGTGAGCGCAAGTTCCCTATTCTAACAGCTTCTGCCAGGACCCTTTGAGGCATGCTCCTTGGAAGACAAGACATTATTATTCTCTGCCTCTAAAACGCAGTGAGGTTAGCCAAATTTTCGGAATCCTTAGCCAACCTCCACAGTTAAGTGTACACTAACATTTTAACAAAATAATAAAGTATTCACCAAAGCATACAGCAGTCAATTGATGGTCATGCAGAGACTTGGATTAAAAAACTGATAGTACCTAGAGGCTAGAGCCACTGGAGCCGCATGGATGACACAGGGGCTTAGGGAAACCCAGCACAAAGCCATTGGACAAAGAACACAGGAGCACCGCTAGTGGGAGGCCCGTCCAGGACCGTTTGCCCATACTCTTTGGCAGTGGCGTTGCTAGGGGGTGGCTTTTGGGGCTATAGCCCCGAATCTGGGGCCCATAGCCCCGAGTCTCTGCAGGGGTCCCCAAGGAGAGGGAAGGCTCTCTGGGAACCCTGATGTAAGTGGGGGGCTCCCTGGGGACCCTGATGCAAGGGGAGGCTTTCTGGGGACCCTGATTTTAAGTGGGAGGCTCTCTGGGGACCCTGATTTAAGGGGGGGGGGTTCTCTGGGGACCCTAATGTAAGGGGGGCTCTCTGGGAACCTTGATGTAAGTGGGGGGCTCTCTGGGGATCCTGATGCAAAGGGAGGCTCTCTGGGGACCCTGATTTGAAGGGGGAGGCTCTCTGGGGACCCTGATTTAAGGGGGGGGGGCTCTCTGGGGACCCTAATGTAAGGGGAGCTCTCTGGGAACCTTGATGTAAGTGGGGGGCTCTCTGGGGATCCTGATGCAAGGGGGAGGCTCTCTGGGGACTCTGATGTAGGGGGGCTCTCTGGGGATATATACACACACACACACGTATATTACTATATATACATGTGTATGCCCACCCAAGCGTATGACTTTCTTTACTACACTGCTATGGGCTCTAGCCCCAGATCTTTTGTACACCTAGCCACGCCCCTGCTCTTTGGATTCCTTTGGCTGACTTCCGCCAGGCTGTGACATCACTTCCGGGCTTCATACACAGTGCGAGCAGCTGCTGTATACTGGCCCCAACAGTTCCTGTGTCTGCAGTTTGGTTCCCCCTTCATCAGACCCCTGGCCTTACGGTCCTGTACGGGCCCCCCACTAGCAGTGCTCCTGTGTTCTTTGTCCAATGGCTTTGTGCTGGGTTTCCCTAAGCCCCTGTGTCATCCATGTGGCTCCAGCCTCCAGGTACTGTCAGTTTTTTAATCCAAGTCTCTGCATGACCATCAATTGACTGCTGTATGCTTTGGTGAACATTATATTATTTTTTTAACAATATTAAAAAGTTTTTACTTTGCCTCTGAGGTTCCTATTTATGTCTGCTGATCAGTGCTGTTCGCCCCCTTGATTATAACTAATATTTTAAGCCTACTAATAGTACTAAGTATCTACAAAATTTAATGGAATTTGCACACCAGAGCCAAGTGGTTCTTCTACTAATTGAGCATAAATAGCTACAACATTAAAGAGGATCTCTTCCCTAAATAGGGAGTCTTTATAGAAAACTGTATCAATTCTTGCTGGTTTTCTGACTCTATGAATCCTAATAATAAGATCTGTGGCTCCTATAGCACCCAGACAGATTAAGCTTCTATGCCATCCTGATAATGTGTCAGGGAAGAGTGGATTCTGTGTAATTTGGCAGTGCCAGTATGCCCATTAGTGACACATCTGCTAATATCTGGTGTTATTTCAGCTGTCAGGGTTATTGCAGAGTTAAATTCTAAAGTGGTAAACATCTGACTAAATATTTCACCACATTCATAATGCATATTTGTTGGTCAGATGTATCCACATGTTGGCCCAATCGAGACATATTCCCCAAAACCAAGACATTCAAATTCTTTCTTGAAAGAAACACAGAGGATGCCATTGCTGATTTCCTTCTAAAAATGATGGATACCAAGTTGTCTCTTGTTTAAACACCTCAGGTCAATAACAATTTTACTGATAACCAAATTGACTGTGTGTGTAAGAGCCCTAACAGTAGTCTCATCATGGCATATCATTATTGTTTCAGCAAGACCACATTCACCGATCATCCACCATACCATAAATGAAGATTCAGTAAATCTTCATTTGAATTTCCCTGGTTTAATGCTGCATCTGCCTCCAGAAACTTATATGCATCTTGTGTGTAATGACAGTAAAAGCGGAAATATATCCAGGCAAATTCAAACAGGTGAAGGTGTCTGGATTCGGAGGACAGCACAATGCTTATCAAAAGGCTGTTATTTTTTTTACAGTGCAGCAACACACAAGGCAGGGAAACTCACAGTCACATTTGTACCTATGCTGCATTATTCCAGGGGTCTTCAAGCTTTGGGGGGGCTGGACTGTGGCCCCTAGGAGTATAGGCCTCATGTACATGGGGCGTTTTTACAAACTCTCCTGGATGATTTAACTCGACAGATAGTAACCCACGTTTAAAACGTCCGTTTTGCCGCGTTTACATGACACGTTTTGACACTATTGCATTTAGAAGAAAAAAAAATAGACCAAAATGAAAAACGCCTGTAAACAAAACGCGGCTAAACGCGAGTTACCACGTTTAGAAGCGTTTGGCACTTGAAATGCCTGTAAACTCAGCTTCTGCGTGCATTTTTTTGCGTTCCAAAAAATGCTTCTAAACTCAACTGCCTAGAAAGGACTGTAAACGACCCTGTGTACATACTGATAAGATAACATAGAGGAGAGTTCAGGGGCAGTTGAAAAAAACTCCCAACTGCTGCTAAACGTCCATTTACCAGCAGCAGTGTACATGAGGCCTAAAATGTCCCAGCATTAGTGAGAGTAAACAATCCCCCATTAACGGTGTCAGTGGGCATTGTGCCCCATGATTGGTGTTATTGGGATAAATTGTGCCCCACCATTGGTGTCATTCGAAGGAATTGTGCTCCACACCGATGTCATCTGGAGGAAATGTGCCCCATCATTGGTGTCATTAGGCCCCATTATTGGTGTGATTGGGAGGAACTGTGCCTCATTGTTGATGTCATTGGTAGTATTTGTGCCCTATCATTGGTGTCTTTGGGAGGAATTGTGCCCTTGTTGCTGTAAGTGAATATAATTGTGCTTCAAGAGCCAGATAAAAGCAAGCAAATGGTCGCATCTGGCCCTAGGCCACAGTTTGGAGACAACTTCATTATTCTATGAAGATACTGCACAGCCCACTGTTCTTGAGGAAGGGATTGGGATTGAATGGATTTTCGCAAACAATCACTATAATTTACACAAGATTAGGCCAAGGCCAGGGGTGTTCATTCGGTTCATAAACATGCATGCTTGGCTTTGCGTTAAGATATTTTCTAGGAAATACCTTTAATCGTCCCATTGCTATCTAATGTGAATGACTAGACACAGACTGTAGCACATCTTAAGGTTGCAATACACAGCTCAACAAAAGTTGATTGTTCAATTGACTTTTGTTGACAGAGACAAGTCAAAAATTGTTGGTTGAACAGCATCTAAATCCAATCATATGCAGACATATTCTGACAGTCTTTATAAGAAATGGTGATGGGGTAGTAACCAATCAGAAAACATATTCCATTCACTGAGAAAATACAAAGTGTTCCCTGAATAATGCCTGTGCCATTCAGTAAGCAGAAGGTAAGCTCTCCAGAAAAATAAAAGCTTGGCACATTCTAATCCTGCTCAATGCAATCTACAAGTTAAAAAAAAAATTGATTTGGGGTTCCACTTTACTATCATATAAACTATCTGGTAGTACAACATCTATAGGAAAATGCTTTAACCGGTGACAATACATACATATAATACATACAGTATACACAATGCATTTCCTATATTGTTTAATTTGACTTTCTGCCCCTGCTCATATGAAATAGTCTTAAAGGTCCGTTTTTTTCTCAATAAAATACTTCTGTTCTCTTTTATAAGTGTGGGCTGTGGAGTAAACAAAGTGCTTGAAAAATGTACCAAAGGCAATTACAGTGATACAGTCAATGTAATGTCACCAGATCACTAAGGGAAATGAAATTATGTGGCCTTATATGGAACCAAATACTTCTGTGACGTCAGCTCTATTTCTGTGAAGTGAACTTTATTCCTGTGGTGTATAATTCCACTTCTGTAGCTCGGACTATGCATATGAATCAGAACACAAACTACATCAGTTAAGGTTTGTCTTTAATAAATGTTACTGCACGATTAAAGCCCGTTTATATCTATTTCCCTTATTTTCCATTTCGATGATAAACCACTTCCTATCTCTAATCTGTTTTTTAACATTCCTAATCATGATGTCCTGTGCTAAAGAAACGTTAAACTTTTAAAGTCCAATAGAAATTTTAGTTTAATCAACTAAATATATTCTAGGTCCATCAAAAGGTATAAAAAGTGTTGAAGTTTTTTATATACCGGTATATAAAGCAGCCACAGCCTGAGAAAAAAAGTATCTCCTCTGCCAGCAGCTGCATGAAAATACCATCTCTCTGTGTGTGGGAACAGTGGTCTCTCTGCAAAGGTCTGACACAACCCCTGCTGAGTCAGATCTATAGCTCTGCAATCAGTTGCTCTCTGCTGATTGGAGAACTCTAGTTCTGACTTAGTTAGTGGGGGGGGGGGGGGGGGTGTCGGACCACATATATGAAATATAATACTTTGCACACTGTTTGTTTCGAAGCACAATGAATTCAGCAGATTTTTAAACAAATTGTTTAGTTAATAAACATCGGATTAAAGAACCACTTCTGGCTGCCAATTCTGAGTCTAAAATGTATGTGAGAGCTAAGGAAAACGTGGCTATAATCAGCATGGTTACTAATCATATAATCATTATGGCAGCCAATCATAGTGACCAATGGCCTTGTTTACAAACAATAAAAAAAAAAAAAAAGGTTTACACTTTTATAAGGTTTATAAGTTGTTAGAGTGTAAACTGCATTTTTTTCACATTTTTTTTAAACTTGTCAATTTAAAAAAATTAAAACAATCAGAAAAAATGTATCAAATACAAAACTTAAAGTGGTTGTAAAGTTAGAAGGTTTTTTTTTTATCTTAATGCATTCTCTGCATTAAGATAAAAAACCTTCTGTGTGCAGCAGACTCCCCTCCTCATTGCTGCTGTCAATCAAAGTCAGTGGGCCAATAAGGGGGAAAGGCCGGGCTGCAGCTCCATATCTGAGGGAGGGGCCAGGAGCACCGAAGAGGGACCCGAGAAGAGGATCTGGGCTGCTATGTGCAAAACCACTGCACAGAACAAGTGAGTATAAGGTGTTTGTTATTTGTAACGAAAAAAACAAGACTTTAGTATCACTAATAAATCCTACAGTAGGCAAGTTAATCCTAATCCTAAAGTAGGCACATTATTCACATATAATCATTTTACCAGTGGTAGTGTCAGAGTCAGTCAACAGTAAGTGGATGCAAACATGCTTGGGATAAACATTAAATGATATATATATATATATAGATATATATACATACACACACACACACGTACACGTGGCTTCCTTCTGGGGCGACAGCCATGCAGACCAAATTGATGCAGTGTGCGGCGTATGGTCTGAGCACTGACAGGCTGACCCCCCACTCCTTCAACCTCTGCAGCAATGCTGGCAGCACTCATGCATCTATTTCCCAAAGACAACCTTTGAATATAACACTGGGCACCTGCACTCAACTTCTTTGGTCGACCATGGCGAGGCCTGTTCTGAGTGGAACCTGTCCTGTTAAACCGCTGTATGGTCTTGGCCACCGTGCTGCAGCTCAGTTTCAGGCAATCTTCTTATAGCCTAGGTCATCTTTATGTAGAGCAAAAATTCTTTTTTTCAGATTCTCAGAGAGTTACTTGCCATGAGGTGCCATGTCGAACTTCCAGTGACCAGTATGAGAGAGTAAGAGCGATAACACCAAATTTAACACACCTGCTCCCCATTCACACCTGAGACCTTGTAACACTAACGAGTCACGTGACAACGAGGAGGGAAAATGGCTAATTGGGCCCAACTTGGAGATTTTCACTTAGGGGTGTACTCACTTTTGTTGCCAGCGGTTTAGACATTAATGGCTGTGTGTTGAGTTATTTTGAGGGGATAGCAAATTTACACTGTTATACAAGATGTACACTCACTACTTTACATTGTAGGAAAGTGTCATTTCTTCAGTGTTGTCACATGAAAAGATATAATAAAATATTTACAAAAATGTGAGGGGTGTACTCACTTTTGTGAGATACTGTATACAGTATATGTACACTATACTATACTGACACACTACACTAACACCACACTAACACTCTACACTCAGAGTCAAATGTTATGTAAAGCTGTGTTAAACACTGCACTAACACACTACATTGACACACTATACTCACACATTATACTAACAATACACTAGCACTAGCAGAGTCACAATAAGTGAACACAGTAACTCGCTAGTAGCAATCTGAGCCCTGCTCAATCTATCTCCATCCCAACAAAATGCAAAAGCTTCCTATGGGAAGTTACCTTTTATAGTGTGGGGTGGGACTATGAGCATTGAGCCATGATTGGAGAAAGTCATCATCACTTTGTCCAATCAAGGCTCTGACAGTGCTCTGGTGTCCTAATTTGCGAAGCCTTGCAACTGACCAGTGGTCAGGTGCAAGGATTCATCCAATTAGGGCCCTAGAATGCACTGTGAAGCACGCAGTGCATTGTGGGTCGCTCGGCGGTCGAAAATCCAGCCGCGCTCCCCACAAATTCGGGTGTTCGCTGAACGGGTGAACAGGCGATGTTCAGGCTGAACTTTTGCTTGGCTCAAACCGCTTGCCCAACACTACTTTTAAGAAGTTTTTCCCACACTTGAGATAAATTTGTGTCGGGAGGGAGGGGAGGGGGGAGCTCAGAACTGAGCTTGTCTATTCACAACACCAAAGAATTGGCAGCGCAAGATCTTTATTGGAATGGTGAAGTAGTTTATTCCATAAAAACAAATAGTACACTTAAAATCTTGATGATCAGCATAGATGGCAGATGAAAAACACCTCTGGATTGTACGCAGTTTGATGGATGAAGAAACTACAAGGCTGAGCCTGTCCTATCCCTCTAGCCGGCATCATGGAGATAAGAACATGGCAGCTGTCAGAAAGCCCGGAATTCCTGTACAAACGCAGTTTACCTCGTGGCAACCCCTTAGTGTTTGTGTGAACTGAGGGATAATGCTGAGGGCAGTCTAAAGTGTTTGATAATGGAGGAATTGTTGGAAGAACAACAGCATAGTAGCTTTTTATAATGTGAACTATATACTGTATGCATTATACCTTTCTATGCAGCAGGTGGCACTGTAATGTGCATCTATGGTAATGTAATCAGAGGAAGTGTTATCTTTCTCAGTGTATGTGTTCTCTTATATTCCTGCTTCCTGTTCCATGATAAAGACATGCTGAAAAGACATGTTATGATATTCCTCCATGAAAGTAAAGCGTTTGCTGTATCCAAGAAGCTTCCAGCGCATAATTTCAATACTTTGCACAACAGGAATGAACCTCTGAAACGCGTTAGGCCACCCTCAGCATTATCCCTCAGTTCACACAAACACTAAGGGGTTGCCAAGAGATAGACTGCGCTTGTGCATGACATTGAGGAATTCCAGGCTTTCTGACAGCTGCCATAATCGTATCTCCTTAATGCCGGCTAGAGGGATAGGCCAGGCTCAGCCTTGTAGTTTCTTCATCCATCACACTGCGTACAATCCTGCTGTGTTTTTTTATCTGCCATCTATGCTGATCATCAAGCTTTTAACATGTAAGTGTACTATTTGTTTTTATGGATTAAATTACTTCATCATTCTAATGAGGATCTCATGCTGATATTTCTTTGTTGTTTAGGTTCCTGGGTTATTCCTGGGTCTTTATCTGACAAGCTGCAGGACCCTTGTATGTCGGAATGAACATTTGTCCTCACCAAGCTGATAGCATAGACTGCTGTCTGTTGGGCTGGGCCTTGTAGTGTGCTTTTACTGGTGTGTGTGGTTTTTTATATACTCTATTCACAGTTATAACACAGTTCTTCTGCTGTGTGAAGGGGGATGCGTTCCTTTCCTCCAATCAGCACCCACATACTGTAACTGCAGTCTCTCCGCCCTCTTGTCTACTGACAGATTAAAAAAGGTTTTTAACGCGATCAGTGCTTTTGAAGGGGTGTAGAAAAGAGAAGACTGCAGATAAACAAGTATAACCTATGTAGGAGGATTGGTTTAATCTCTGTGTATCATCTGAGGCCTGTCACTTGACTGGGTACATGTGAGGGTTTACAACCACGTTAACATACACTTTGAACAGGAAATGGTTAATTGAATGATTTGTTCATTGCAAACCACTAGATCAGTAATATGCAATTAGTGGACCTCCAGCTGTTGCAGAACTACAAGTCCCATGAGGCATAGCAAGACTCTGACAGCCACAAGCATGATACCCAGAGGCAGAGGCATGATGGGACCTGTAGTTTTGCAACAGCTGGAGGTCTGCTAATTGCATATCTCTGCACTAGATGCTAAGGTGGATTGATCCTGTAACATTGACAGCTCTCCTATCTTGTCTGTGCTGTGTCACAAAAAAATGTCATCAACAAATTATACATATATAATTTGTAAAGAAAATATAACACTTACCTGCATGAAACAGATTAAGCTCCCATTCCATGTAATCAAATATCTCCACAGTGAGTTGAAAACTGAATAGGATCAAACGATAAAAGAAAAGGAGTAAACCAAGAAGCTTCCACCATCACAGCTAAACTAGATAGTGTACTACAATGCATCAAATTGTAATGGTCATCCACCTTAAAGATAAATACCTGTCAGTCACATACGACATTTTTATGGTTGGCATTTCCAAAAATAGGGAGACTATTCCCTTATGGGTACTGACATTACTTCTTCAGATATTCATTAGAACTGGCATCTAAAAACAGGCTGCTCTAGTTAGCTTTATAAGATGCCTGGGTCTGCTGCATGGATTAAGAGCATGTTAAATAAAATCGAACTAAAGATAAACATGAATGATCTATAATAAATGTACAGGGACACAAACAAGCCATGTACACTCAAAAAATACACACGCAAAAAAAAACCGGCAAATGCCTTGGCTGGAGCTTCGTAAAGACGTGGTTAAGAGTTTCAGCTAAAACAGGAAGGTGACAGACATAGTGGTTGGAAAAACACTACTTGGTTTGACAGATCTCAGCTTCTGTTGCCACATGCACACAAAGGCAGAATCCGATCACTCCTTGGACCTGAGGTGGTAGTTACTTTGTATTAATGTGTGGCCAACAAGTTTGCAGAAACTGTGAGTTATCAAGTCTACATGGAACAGGATCTCTAACAAATATCTGTCTTTTTGGAAAACTAGATAAAAGTACCTAATAAAATGGTCACCATGTGTTTGTGAACTAAGCCCTCTGGTTTCCAATGAGTTTTATTCGTCGTTCCTGACTTTTTAACTTCTCTAATCATTCTTTAGAGTGCTTTGTAAAGATAATGGCCCCATTCAAGCTGGCCACATATTAAACTCCACAGTTAAACCTTCCTAGGACCATATCAATCCCCAAAAGGCATACAGTATCCACTACGTTTTGGAATTATTGGCATCAAAAGACCACAGTCCTGGGCCTAGATTTCACAGCACCAATTTCCGGACACTTACAGATAATGATCTTCATGAAATTAGGATGTTCTTAGTTAATTATCCCAAAACAAAAATACAATCAGCAGCAACCAGTCAGATCTTTTTTTATTTCCCTAGTTAATATGCATTATAGTTTTATTTTGCTCTAATTTTTAATTATCAGCCCCTGTGCATACTACTTTAACTGACCTTCCACACTATTGACTAAGATTTTCATCCTGAGTATAGTAATAAATAAATATCTAAAGTGATAAAACAGACATCTGACCGTTTTATACTGCTCAGTGCACTATAAAGTGGCCGAGATAATTTAATCAATAGAATTCATTGAATTACAAAAACCAGACCAATGGATGTGAGATAGATGATGGTCTTCGTGTCTAGGAAAATAGACATAAAGCATTCAATGCAAAAAGATGGATAACAGTTCCAGGTCATAATGTCGTTCAATCTGTTTCCTTCCCCATTTTATCTCACAGTGATAAAGAAGAAGCAGCTCTCTATCAGCACTGTAAGTCAGCATTTCCTAATGTAAAACTAGGGCATGGTTACTTCTTCTGTGTGTATATAACATACACATTCCATTGGGGATTATATAAGTAAATGCTGACACTAAGAACTGTGAATATTGTGTGGAGGTTGCCAGCCATGAGATCGGGAAAAAAAATAAAACATGTTTAGAGCATGAAGTTTATTTTTTTTAGCTTGCAAACTATTTGGATTATTTGGCTACATTTATCTTTATCCTTCACTCTCCTGATAGCAAAAACCTGATACCCATTTAAGTGTAATTTTTAGAGACTCGTTAATGACGGTAATAGTACCACTGGATTGGCGTAGGGCCAATGTGGTGCCTATATTTAAAAAGGGATCAAAGTCTTTACCAAGTAACTACAGACCTGTTAGTTTAACTTATATAGTCAGGAAGATACTGGATAGTTTAATAAAAGACCACATAGATGAGTTCATGGTGGAAAAAATATTTTAAGCAACAGACAGCATGGATTCATGAAAGACAGAAATTGTCAAACAAACCTGATTTCTTTTTATGAGGAGGTAAGTAAAACCTTGGACAGAGGGGTGGCTGTGGACATGATATATTTGGATTTTGCCAAAGCGTTTGACACAGTTAGCCATGTGTAAGGTAAAATCTACAGGCTTGAAAAGATCAGTTTGTAAATAGATAGAAAACTGGCTAAAATACAGAATTCAGAGAGTAGTGGTTAATGATTCTTACACTGAATGGTCTAAGGTTATCAGTGGTGTACCCCAAGGTTCAGTGCTGGGACCCTTACTTTTCAATATCTTTAAACATGATATATGGTCTAGGATTAAAAGTACCATTTCAGTCTTTGCAGATGACACCAAGCTATGCAGGGGAATAACGTCCTTACAGGATGTCTCCAACTTACAAGCCAACCTCAATGCACTTTTCATTGGGCAACTATGTGGCAAACTAATGTCGATAAACGTAAAGTTATGCACTTGGGGGCTAAGAATATGCCATTATCATACATACTAGGGGGAGTACAACTGGGGGAATCCATAGTGGAGAAGGATCTGGGTGTTTTGGTAGATCATAAGCTTAATAATAGCATGCAATGCCAAGCTGCGGTTTTCAAAGCTAGCAAAGTCCTTTCTTGTATTAAGAGAAGTATGAACTGCAGAGAGAGAGAGATCATTTTGTTCCTGTACAAATCATTAGTAAGACCTCATCTGGAATATGCAGTTCAGTTTTGAGCACCAGTTTGCAAAAAGGATATCAGGGAACTGGAGAAAGTGCAGAGAAGGGCAACCAAACTGATAAGAGGCATGGAGGAGCTCAGCTATGAGGAAAGATTAGAGGAACTGAATGTATTCTCTCTTGAGAAGAGGAGATTAAGGGGGGATATGATCAACATGTACAAATACATAAGGGGTCCATATAGTGAACTTGGTGTTTAGTTATTCACTTTAAGGTTATCACAGAGGACAAGGGGACGCTCTTTACATCTGGAGGAAAAGAGATTTCATTTCCAAATAAGGAAAGATTTATTCACAGTAAGAGATGTGCAAATGACTCTCTCCAAAGGTAGTTCTGGCCAGCTCAGTAGATTGCTTTAAAAAATGCCTGGATTCTTTCCTAGGTGTACATAATATAACTGGGCACTAAAATTTATAGGTAAAGTTGATCCAGGGAATATCTGATTGCCTCTCGGGGGATCAGGAAGGAATTTTTTCCACTGCTGTAACAAATTGGATCTTTACTGGGTTTTTTTTGCCTTCCTCCAGATCAACTGTGGGTAAAGGATTGTGTAAATGGGATTGTATGGTTGTTTTTTTGTTTTGTTTTTGGTTGAACTGGATGGATTTGTGTCTTTTTTCGGCCTGACTATGTATATATAGCCAAAACCTTTTATTGTGTTTCGGATAAAGTACATAAGAGTTGAAACCCCGGTCCATTGATTTTTTGCTGTTTGTATAATGTTTTCCCTCTTCCCTCACCTCTGGTCCTGGACATGGCAACATGGCAAAGCTAGGGTCAAATCCCAACCATGGCACTACCTGCATGGGTTTCTTCCGGGTACTCCGGTTACCTCCCAGACTCCAAAGACAAACTGGTAGGTGAAGTGGTTCCTGTCTAAATTGGCCCTAATATGTGTATGTATGAATGTGAGTTAGCCTAATGCCCTGTACACATGGTCGGATTTTCCGACGGAAAATGTTCGATGGGAGCTTGTTGTCAGAAATTCCGACCGTGTGTAGGCTCCATTGTACATTTTCCATCGGAATTTCCGTCACACAAAATTTGAGATCTGGATCTCAAATTTTCCGACAACAAAATCCGTTGTTGTAAATTCCGATCGTGTGTACACAATTCCGACGCACAAAGTTTTATGCATGCTCGGAATCAAGCAGAAGAGCCGCACTGGCTATTGAACTTCCTTTTTCTTGGCTCGTCGTACGTATTGCTCGTCGCCGCGTTCTTGACGTTGGGAATTTCCAACAAGATTTGTGTGACCGTGTGTATGCAAGACAAGTTTGAGCCAACATCCGTCGGAAAAAATCCTTTTGGGTGTGAACAGGAGCCCTCGTACAATTTACTGTATTGCAACAATACTGTCATGCATTACCTCTACACTATGTTTCGTTGAATCTATGTTGTATTTTGTTTTTAATCTATGCTATGTTTAAATAAAAATCTTTTTACGGTATATATTCTGGTAGATGTACTCACTATCTAATACTTGTCAGCAAGTGAGTAAAGTCCATTCAGGGGAATTCGCTTTTCTGATATTCATGTAATTATTGGATGTGGCACTGCGTTTCTTGGGCCTAGGGAAGCTAATCACCCTATTCAGTCAGAAAAAATCCATGGATTTTATTGTCGGAATGTCCAATCGTGTGTACAGGGCATTAGAGTGTAAGCTCCTTGAGGGCAGGGACTGATATGATTGTACAATATACAGTACGTAAAGCACTGCGTAAATCTGTTGGGGCTATATAAACACCTGTAATAAATAAACAAATAATAACATTTCAATCATTGTAATATAGTGAGGTGGGTAATGTGAAGGGGCAGAAGCTCTACATTGGGGGGGTACAGGACACTACTAAGGGGGAGAGGGGCAAAGGACACTACAGTGGGGGGGGTAGAGGACACTACAGTTGGGAAGTGTTGTGAAGGGGGCAGAGAGAGAACATTGCGTTGGGGGGGGGGGGTACAGAACACTACAATGAGAGGGAATTGTGAGAAATGGAAAGAGAACACTTTGGGGGATGGGGAGGCAGAGGACACTGCTTTCAGGGGGCAGGGGACACTTTGTGGGGGGCAGAAGACACTGCTATTGGGGGGGGTAGAGGACACAGAGGTGGGGGTGATGTAAAGTGGGGCAGAGGATGCTTTTGAAGGGGTAAAAGACACTACTGGGGGTAAGGGGACGGGGGATGATGTGAAGGGGGGCAGAGGACACTGCTTTGGGGGAGGGGTACAGGACACTACTGTGGGGGAAAGGGGGGCACTACAGTGGAGGGGGTGATGTGAAGGGGCAGAGAACACTGAATTGGGGGGCTACAGAACACTACTGTGGGGGGAAGGGGGCAGAACACACTTCAGTGGGGAGGGATGTGAAGGGAGCAGAGAGAGGACACTGCATGGGGGGGGGGTTGAAGAGAACACTACTGTAGGGGGAGGGGGCAGAGGACACTGCTATGGGGGCATACATATATACACTATATTGTCAAAAGTATTGTGACGTCTGCCTTTACACGCACATTAACTTTAATGCATCCCAGTCTTATTCCGTAGGGTTTAATACTGAGTTGGCCCACCTTTTGCAGTTATAACAGCTTCAACTCTTCAGGGAAGACTGTCCACAAGGCATAGGAGTGTGTCTATGGTAATGTTTGACCATTCTACCAGAAGCGCATTTGTGAGGTCAGCCATTGATGTTGGATGAGAAGGCCTGGCTCACCGCCTCCGCTCTAATTCATCCCAAAGGTGTTCTATCGGGTTGAGGTCAGGAGTCTGTGCAGGCTAGTCAAGTTCCTCCACCCTAAACTAGCTCATCCATGTCTTTATGGACCTTGCTTTGTGCACTGGTGCGCAATCATATTGGAACAGAATGGGGCCATCCCTGAACTGTTCCCACAAAGTTGGGAGCATGAAATTATCCAAAATATCTTGGTATACTGACGTCATAAGATTTCCCTTCACTGGAACTAAGGGGCCAAGCCCAACCCCTGAAACAACCCAACACCATAATCCCCCTCCACCAAATGATTGAGGGGGGGGGAGACTGGAGCTCCTCTTTGGTATCTAAACACAAACAACAAGACCCAGTATGTTGTTGTACAGTTTCCTGCAATGAAAACAATGTATTCCTCTTTTCTTTTTTTAATGGCCTGCTTTAAAATAAATCACACCAGCAAGACCACAGACACTTCCTGCCCTAAGGTGACACTGCTTGCTCAGTTCAGCTACACAACTAAGTAATCTTTTGTGAGGGTTTATTTTTACTTTAAATAATTTATTTTAAAAAAGGTGCTCTTATACATAGCTTGTATACTTATGTTTCTGCTTATATACGAACACTGATCGCTGGCTTCTGGGGAAGTATGACATTAAAGGGGTTGTAAAGGTAAAAATTTTTTCACCTTAATGCATTCTATGAAAAAACTTCCGACAATACCGCCGCCCCCAGCCCCCCCGTTTTACTTACCTGACACCTCGAAAGTCAGCCGCTCGCTCCCGACATTGGCTACAGTGGATGGATTTAAAGCAGCATAGCCATTGGCTCGCGCTGCTGTCAATCACATCCAATGACGCGGCGCGCCAGGGGGGGGCGAGTGAAACAGTGAGCGGCTATAGCCGCCGGCTGTATCACGGGAGCGCGCCCGCAAGAACTAACCACCATGCGAGGGAGCTCACATTAAGGTGGTTAGTTCTTGCGGGGAGGAGCTGAAACAGCCGCCGAGGGACCCCAGAAGAGCAGGTTCGGGGCCACTCTGTGCAGAACGAGCTGCACAGTGAAGGTAAGTATAACATGTTTGATATTTTTTTTTAAATTACCTTTACAACTCCTTTAAATGTACTGGTATTGTAAAGTAACACTCAACTATGGGGTAGATTTACTAAAGGCAAAAAAACTGTGCACTTTGCAGAGGGCAGTTGCCTTCTGCAAGTGCAATTGCTCCAGAGCTTAGTAAATTACGTAAAGCTTCACTTTGCAATGAGTACCCAATCCCGTGCAAGGAAAATTAAAAAAACTGCATTTTTGCTTGCACGTGATTGGATGATAGAAGTCAGCAGAGCTTCTGCTCTTTTACCAAGCTCTGGAGCAACTGCTCTTGAAGAGGGCAACTGCAAACTTTGCAACTTTGCAAAGTGCACAGTCTTTTTCCCTTTAGTAAATCAACCCCTATAAGTCTTAATAATAATAAATCATAATTGAAAATATTATTAACCCCAAAAACAAAAAAATAATATATTGTCGCTTACCAATCCATAAATGTGGAGGCTGCATTTGTTTTTTTGGACTTTTCCGTTTGTTTTTTATCTGGTGATCCAGCCAGTAACACACTTCCCTGTTTTAGGGTGTCTCAAGTCTGGATGGAGGGGCAACAGAGACACCTTGGAATAGCAACTTTGTCAGTTTGGGGAGAAGGTAGTGTAAAATGGACTAGCAGATTTACATTGACTTGACTAAAGTTGGCTCTACACTAGTAGATTTTCCAATTAATGCTTGTAGGTAAATTTTCAGTACATTTGATGACTTGACGAATGTTTGCTTTTAACATTCAATTTTGGAATGAATGTAATTTTCCAAACAAAAACCACATACACTGTTTTCTATCCTGCTCCTTCAAATGATCTCAGCACTGGGGTCTTAAACAAGCGTTGATTTGACACCACTAGCGATAAAAAAAGTGAACGTTTTTAAAACAAAGAATTTCAAAAGAAATTCTACTAGTGTATAGCCAGCTTAACAAATAAAAGTTGTACTCCAGCTAACACTTTTTGGGAAGTTACAAAAACTGTTTTTTTTTTTTTCTTCCTATTAGGATAAAAGTTTTATATAATTAAATAAAAGCTCACCATCAAAAGCACCTTTGGCAGTGTTAAATTGTTTGTTTCAACCCTGTAACTGCCTCTTTTGCTGGACAACTTCATCTGTTAAAGGAAGTTTAAAAATAAATGGTAGGATCAACAAGTGAACAAAAAAAAAAGCCTAAAAAGGGAAAGTAATGTAGCCATCACATCTAAGAATTGGTAAGCTGCAACAGCATAAATTGTATTTGGGGGTTAATACCTCTTAAAAAATACAAGATTGAGTATCATGTCTGGCAAGCCATTGTTAGCGTCTGTCTTGTCAGTTATGCACCGTACACACGGTCGGACATTGATCGGACATTCCGACATCAAAATCCTAGGATTTTTTCCGACGGATGTTGGCTCAAACTTGTCTTGCATACACACGGTCGCACAAAGTTGTCGGAAAATCCGATCATTCTGAACACGGTGACGTAAAACACGTACGTCGGGACTATAAACGAGGCAATGGCCAATAGCTTTTATCTCTTTATTTATTCTAAGCATGCGTGGCACTTTGTGCGTCGGATTTGTGTACACACGATCGGAAATTCCGACAACGGATTTTGTTGTCGGAAAATTTTATTGCCTGCTCTCAAACTTTGTGTGTCGGAAAATCCGATGGAAAATGTGTGATGGAGCCTACACACGGTCGGAATTTCCGACAACAAGGTCCTATCACACATTTTCCGTCGGAAAATCCGACCGTGTGTACGGGGCATAACAGTTTGAGTAAAAAGAAGTTTTATATTAAGCAAATGTATTTAAGGTAGGAATGAAACTTACAAATTATTGACATCATTCTCTCCAGCCTCATCCAGCTGTCGGTCAGTCATCTGAAGGTTGCCCGGGAAACGAGGGTTCTAGGCACAGGAAACAGAATAATAGTGAAATATCGTGCATAGGAGGAACAATATTAAAGGTTTTATTTAAGATCTGTAGAAAAAAAGAAGATATTGAAATAGCAGAAAGTGAGAGAGAGAATAAAGCATGAAGAAGTAGGAATGTGATCATTAAAACTGAACTCCTAGACTTCTGGTTCCGGCACCGTATGTAGTGGACGGGTGAACCAATGGCTCTGCTCCAGCCCGCAGGAAAAGCCGACATACAATCCCCCGGGGCAGCTCATCTACCGCTGGATCTCCTCTCACATCTCCCTGCGACATGGAGAAGTACCTATCTCAACAACGATCCCATTCGGGATCACGATCGAGGCACACGTCCCCCTCACACACAGACACAGATCCTAAAATGGCTGCCTCAGAGCGCCCTTCATCTCCCTCACAGAACACATTGGGCGCTGTGACAGGAGACGCTGCGGACCAGGAGGAGGAGAATGATCTCATGGAAGAAAGTGAATTGGGGACTCCAGAACTCCAGGACTCCTACGGAAAGATAGCACAAGCAGTGGCAGCACTCCTATCCCCCACCATCACAGCGGCTGTGGACAGAGCTGTGGCGGCAGGCATTTTACAGCTCAGGAAGGGTGCTGGGATAATAGTCTCATAGACTCACAGAAGCAGAACAACGCATATCATCTCTGGAGGATGACCAATATCAAACAAATGCAGCTATGGAAAAATACTCCCAAGCGCAACAACTCCTTCACGAACGAATAGAAGATTTGGAAAATCGCTTGAAGATGAACAATTTAAGAATAATCAGTCTTCTAGAGACATACAAGCCGGGATCTTTGCTGGACATCTGCATCACCCACATACCAGAGGCCCTGGGTCTACACTTTAAATGTGTGGCTGAAAGAGCTCACCACATAGGTGCTCCAGAAAACAACCAAAAGAACCCCAGACCTGTAATTGTCAACTAGCTTAACTACGCAGACCATCTTGCTTTCCTGCAAAGTTATCGGAAAGCCCATTCTGTGGAATTAGAAGGACACAACCTCCTAATATTCATGGATTACTCGGCAGAGGTGTCCCGCAAATGAAAGGAATTCCAAGCGGTCTGCTCAGAGCTCTTTAAGAAAGGCATCCGCTTCACATTGGCGTATCCTGCCATACTCTGCCTGCAAGCTCCTGATGGGAAACAACTCACACTCCACACTCCTGAAAAAGCAGAATCCTTCCTTCACTCCCTCACATCCAGACCAGCGGCAGCTGATAAATTCACCAATATCCTCAAACAGGGACCCAGGGAACAGAAAAGCCCCAGGAGTGATCCTCCTAAACGTCTAAAACCGACCACAACACCGGATCCAACTTATCAACACTGCTGAGCAGTCTTTTAACCCAAATATGCCTTCCGGTTTGTGGTATCTTTGTGCATCCTCCTACTCTAGGGGACAAACTGTAAGAAGATGCCAGCATACGCCAACAAGGCTGACTTCTCTTGTTGAAAGTCTAAAAATCCTTTATATAGATGTGAATCTTATAATATTGTAAAGTGTTTAATCTGCAAATCCTGGCTTAAATTCCACTTCCAACATATTCCACTAGGAGGAGCTATCTATAGTGGTATCTTTTAATTCACACCCCTATTATGCACACACATAAGAGGAGTTGTAACCGGGGTTACTCATTTATTTATTCTTTGTGCTTGCGGGCTAGGGGTATTACTGGAAGTGGAATTCACATGCGGAAAAAAGTGAAGTCATATATTTACACGGTTTACTATTTTAGCTTTATTCTTACTCTATTTTTACTCCTATCTCTTTCTCTCTCATTCGGTATGGGAAACAACCCTCCAAGCATTTGCCAAAACTGTACCTCTGTAACCTATGAGCAGAACATCCGATTCCCCTCACCAAATAGCAAATGCAGACACCAAGGGATCTCCCCTTTCCATGTCCCACTTTACATCACATGAGAGTAGTTTCATGGAATGTTAAGGTAACATGTATTGTCAAAAAAGAGGATTATCCCCCATGTGGGGTTTTTTAGCTGTCAGCAGTGTTAGAAAAAATGTATATTTTTTATATAAATATATATATCCTTTAATTTTAAAGGATGATGATGATTAGGTACAGTTTTGGCAAATGCTTGGAGGGTTGTTTACAGTCTATTTATATCCTCTTAAGAAGACCCGTTGGGGTCAAAACGCGTCAGTTCTTACATACAAGACTCATGTACTATTGTTTCTATGGTGCAATTGTCACCGTGTATTTTTATTGCATATTTTTATGTCATTGGCGCTGTTTTTATTGATTATTACTTTTGTACTACAGTTCATGTTTTGACTGTTTATGTCCAGAGTAATACATTTTTTGATATTTTGTGAAAACAAAAACTACTTACTATGTTAATTTTTTAGTATACATTTTTTCTAACACTGTTGGCTGCTAAAAAACCCCACATGGGGGATAACCCTTTTTTTTTGACAATTTCATCGAGGTGCGCAGCTATTTTTTGTCTTTTCCCATATGAGTGTTTTTTTTCTTCTATTTAGGTAACATGTATTTACCTTGTAATGTGAAACACTACACTCTGTTTTGTATTGTGAAACAGTCTACCTTGTAATTTGAAAAAAAAAACAATAAAACATACTTAAAAAAAACTGAACTCCCGGGAGGTATGAAAAACACTTTTTAATCTAATGATGTGTTCCCAAAAAAAATTACTATATAAAATTAGTTCCTGACTGTCTTGATTTTACCCTTTTTGTCATCCATTGCATAGTATTACTGTAATGTAAAATGTAATAGATTGTGGTCTTTCAGAAAAGCAGAACTCAAACAGGGAGAGGCAATACTCCAAACTAGTCAGGGCTCTGCACAGTGCACATGCTTACAGAAAGGGAGAGCACAGGGATGACCTCACCAGTTTTCTGCTGCTCCCCGAGGTCAAGTAAAAGGTTAGGGTGTGCCCTGGACCAGGCTGTATTGCTAGATGCAGTGTAGTCTACAGAGATGTCCAAGATCTGTTTTAAATTGTAAATATATAGTACACCCAGTCCACTTGAATATCACTTTTGTAATAACATTTTAATTGAATCTGTATCTTTATAAGTGAATTGTTGATATTCAAGCACACTGGATGTACTATTTACTATTTACAGTTTATAGCAATTATCCTTTTTGTTTAAAGTCTGCACCTAATTATTAAGGGGTATTACAGTACATAAAAAGGGACATTGGCTGCTTTGTCTAGCAGGAATGTCTGAATCACAACAATGGCTAAACTGAATGAGATATCCTTTTGCAGGTAAAAAAAAGTTGATATGCACATATTTGCAATACTTAGCTTTTAGCACAGAGTTCAGCTAAACTCTGAGTCAAATAACGCTTTATTCAGATGTTTTCAACTGAGTATAAGGCACAGGGTAAAGTAAGACAATAGACAAAATACTGAATTCCAAGCGAAGTACAAGATAACAGTGAAAAAAATACACACATGCTGAAAACAAATTAGCTGAACTAGCAGGCTCAGGGCCAGAGGCCGTACATAGGATAATGGAATTCATAGTGCAAGTACAAGCATGTGTATAGAAACAGAAACAATACAATGGGACAGGAAAGGGTTTTATGAGGAGTCAAAGTGAAAGACAAAAAAGGGGGAGGATAATCAAGGATGAAAAGAAAGGACCTGCATGGTCCCTGTATTTAATAAAAAAAAGGGTCTGAAGATTTTGAAAGTTCCAAAAATGCTCAGAGAGAGAGATAATCAGGGGAAAAGGAAAATCACTGCAGGAGAGGTAGAATCCCAGCGGTCTTAATTTTAGAAAAGGACCCAGGAATTATTAATGAAAGGGAAACCTCAGAAACAGCTTGAATGTCACAAATACACATGGAATTGTACATGGAAAATACTTTTAGCCATAACGGTGAAATCAAGTGACAACCCCACCAAACATGCAAAAAGGAGCCTTCTTCTTCCATGTACCTCTAGCAGGTTTCAGGAGAAGAAGCAAACATGTATCTGGGGTCCTGTACCAAAAGGACACAATCTTATAACTTTTCCCCTGGAAATATGAAGACATTTAGAGTTTTTGCATGAAAAGGAAACATTTTCTCCAGTTGTCCACTAAAAACAATGTATTCAAAGAAAGTTTCCCATTTAGATATGAACAGAGGATCCGTCTTTGAGGTCCCCTCGCTAAAAATGCCATATAACTGAGAAACCGTATGGTCAGGGTTAGAGGATCGTGAGAGGAAGTCTTCCAGGGGAGCTGATTCAGTGACAAACTAGGAATCTGTTTTAAGTCTATGTAAGAAGCCAGTGAGCTGAGTTGAGGGTAGCCTGTTATTGCCAGACAATAGAGATGGAGATGAGGAAAAAAAGTCCAAGCCCTAGAGATAGTATAGTCAGAAAGGAAAATACATAGTTAGGGCCAGTGCTTCTGAGACAGGGTCGCTATCACAGCTGTCTATAAACCAGGTTTGAAGAAATTATTTTCAAATATAGGAGTCAAAGAACCCTTATGGTTGGAGAATTTGTGAGGGGTGATTAATCTGCCCCATAGAGAAGTAAGAGGCTGGGCCACAAAGGGAAGGGAGGATGGATGGGGACGTTAGGCAGAGGGCAGCCAGGGAAGTGACCGAAGGTCCAACGGAAAGATATCTTTTTCTAATTGGATCACTTATTTGTTGGGTTTTTTGATAGAACCAGTAAGAGAGTCTATTTAGTAGAGTGGCTTTGTGGTACGGTTCAAAATTTGGTAAACCCAGGCCACCCGCCGCTTTAGGTTTTACAAGAACTGCCATTTTAAGACAGGGTCTTTTGGGGTTAGCATACAAATTCAGTGATTCGAGTTCGGCGTTGGGTAAAGAAACCCGTAGGTGGAATAATGGGAATCGTGTTGATTATATAAAGGAAACATGGGAAAATCTCCATCTTTAATGTATTGATGCGAATGAACCAGAAAAATATTCAGTTCAGTTCAGATTTAAAAAGCTATATAAGCAGGGCCGGCGCTCCCACTAGGCGAACGAGGCAGCTAGGGCGCACTGCTGTCTAAGGGGGGGGCAGCCACGGGCGCTGACTTCCCCATTCACCTGGCCAGGGAACACGAGGGGCCCTACATAGGGCTGGAGCGCTGACTGACTCTCTAGAGAAAGCAACAGCCATGGAGGACATCCATCATGGCTGTTGCAGCAGGGGTCAGCAACAGCTCAGCCTATGAGAAGGGCACAAGGACAGTGGAGGAGGCGGGCACGAGGACAGCAGAGGAGGGGGGCATAAGGACAGCTGGGGAGATGGAGGAGGCGGGCACAAGAACAGCAGAGTAGGCAGGCAGAATGTCTCTGGACGTAGTAGCTATTCCCCCGGTGAGTTCGCTCTCTAATCCTGTTGTAGTCACCCATGCGGCCTTAGGAAAGACTAACGACACACTGCACCTAGGGGTGTTAGTCTTGCCTAGGGCGTGAAATAGTCAAGCACCGGCCCTGTATATAAGTGTGTAGATATCAGGTTTTTAAACTCCTACCTTTGTGTGGAAATCCATCTTCGTGTTCAGAAGCTTCAAATAGATGCTACATAGCTGTCCATACCCGTCACTAAGATGCCCCTATAATGCACACAAATGGTAACCTTTAGAATTATGTTTAGGGAACTCAGTCTACACTTGTAAGTACTGTTGAACAAAATACAATATAGTATTGATTACTAGATCTCTGCTGATCTTGAATAGAAAATGTCTATCAAGAGAATGATTCTATCCTAATTTGAAGAAGTTAATTTTTAATTTCAAAAAATTTACAACAAAAAAAAGAATGTCCCACAGTATGGTTTTCCTTTCATGCACTGCTGTCAATCTACAGTAAAACAATTACAGAACCTGCTCTTTAAAGCAGAACCGGGACTGACACTCAACAAACAGAGAGGCACTTTAACAAAAGTGGATTTGTATCAAGTGATATAAAACTAGTTGACAAAATGCTCTTACCCACATCCGGCTCATATCAATGAGCTCATTTTTGTAACGCAGAGAGTCTTTCAAAACCTGAAAACAGGGAATACATGAAAAGTAAATCAGATAGGGAACTTTGTGAAAGCCATTGATTAGTAATTTTACATTCTGATAAAAGTTTTATGAATTTCTTGTAATCTAGATAAGTTACTCCAAGCATACGTCTCAAATGTAAAATAGCAGAAAACTCTAGTAGGTGTGGGGTTAGTTTGGAAAGTGAATACTGGTACACAAAAATTTCTCATAGGACTTTGGCAGAACAGAGTAAATGTTTTAAAATACATGTCATGTATATGGGTATTCTAAGATATTTAATCTGGTAAGCGTACACGCTGTAGAATGCATTTCATACTCACATTGGGGTGACCATCTCGCAGCAACTTGTGAAAAACATGGCAGAATTTCCAGCAGAGAACTGCATTGCTGGACAGTGGCAGGCGGTTCACAGCTACCCAAAAGGTCTGAGCCCCCTTCTCATGATGTGTCCCCAAAATACAAGGTGGACTTGTGTTAAGAAAGCAACTCATATGTCTCAGAAAACAGAATAGCAATAATAATAACTATTACTAGAAATAAAATGCAGTACAAATACATTAGCATTGCACACAATTAACTTTGGGTTGTGATAAGGAATTGCTGGGCTATTACTCCTATGTTCACATCACCATTTCTTTGTATAGTTCCAATGTAAAAAAAAAACGGAGGCCACAACCCAATTTCCTATACCGCAATAAAACATTATTGATCCAGTGATCATTCTCCGTCTGCCTGAGTTCCTCTGGTGTGCATCACTCAGAAATGAGCTTACTCATACTCGGCAGTTAAAGCCCAATTGAACTTTCATTTTAAATCAGCAGAATATCCTCCAGGTACATAAAAAAAAAAGTTCAAATTCTAAAAGTAGAAAGGCCTGTCTGCAGCCTGCATGCTGCACAGAAGAATTCCTTGCTCGTTTTGTGAAAGCAATGGTCTCTCTGAAGATGTCCAACACACCCATAGCTAAGTCAGAGCTAGAGTCTCCAATCAACAGGGATCATGTAATTTGTCAATTCCAGAGGTATAGGTCTGATGTAGAGGGCATGTCAGACCTCAGCAGAGAGACCAATGCTTCCACACACAGAGCAAGCATCCTTAAGTGTAGCACGCTGGCTTTTTTTATTCAGGTTGTGGCTGCCTTCTTAAGAAAGCGAACTGTAAAACTTTGCACACCTTTTGTTTTAATGCACAAAACCTGGGTTAACAAAGGTGTCAATAAATTGACAGAGTCTACTAATCATAGTTGTGAGAGGAGAACTGCTTTGGATCATTACAAACTTTCAATACTGTACTCAGTTTTGAGCTTCAAAGCTATTCCTGGTCTCAATAAAAAATAAGGGGTACATTATGTAAAAATAAGAAGTGTGTTTTTTCCCATAGCAACTAAGGCCACACTCTTTCGATTTGCAAATTTAAAAGAATGTGTGTCAATGGCGCTGTAAGCATTTGAAAGTATTTTGAAAGTATTTTGCATGTGTACTCCTGAAGTTGCCCTCATGATGATCTTTGGCATTACGCAAGCGTGTTTTTAGTGTTGCTTATACTGTATGTGTTAAAAGGTGAATCATTCATTGATCCCCCCCGTGAGGGCAACTGTAAGATTACTGAGTCCGAATGTCGCCCTGACCTTGCAAGCCTCCCGACACCTCTGACACGCTGGGATCGAACATATTTCAAAGTGATAATGCAGTTACACAGACACCAGACTGTAGCAAGGTAAACAAGTATTTTATTTAAGATTCTTGAAGCAGATAAAAACAAGAAAAAAACTTAGGCAGATATCTTTCAGTGTTAAACTCTTACTCTTGGTAAATAGTGTTGGCCAAGCATAAGTTCGGTTCGAACATTGTCTGTTTGCCCAATCAGCCAACACCCAAACTGGCAGGGTGTTTGACCGTTTATTCGGCCCGCTGAACACCCCACAATGCACTGCACGCCACACAGTGCATTCTAAGCCCTGATTGGCTGAAGCAGTAAAGGCTTTGCCCAATCAGGGCACAGAACACTGTCAAAGTCATAATTGGAGAAACTCCTAATGACTTAGGCCAATCATGGCTCTTTGCTCATAGACCCACCCCATACTATAAAAGGTTCCTTCCCAGAGGAGCCATTTGCAGTGTGATATTGGAGTAGAGATAGATAGAACGGGGCTCTGTTCACTGCTACTAGTTAATGTGCTATTGTGATTCTAGTGTGAGTGTACAGTGTCAGTATAGTGTAAATATAGTGATAGTGCAGCGTCAGTGTAGTAAATCTGTGCAGTTTTACTGCAGTATATTGAAGTGTGTCAGTGTAGTGTGTCAGTGAGTGTAGTGCGTCAGGGCAGTTTTACTGCAGTATATTGAACTGTGCCAGTGTAGTGTTTCTGCTGTTTTACTGCAGCATGTTGCAGTGTGTCAGTGTAGTGCATCTGTGCCGTTTTACTGAAGTATATTGAAGTGTGTCAGTGTAGTGTGTCAGCCCAGTTTTACTGCAGTAAATTGTAGTGCGTTAGTGCAGTTTTACTGCAGTATAATGAAGTGTATCAGTGCAGTTTTACTGCAGTATATTGTGTGTCAGTGTAGTGTGTCAGGTCAGTTTTACTGCAGTACATTAACCACTTCAATACCACGGGCGTCATATGACATCCTTGGCTTTGAGCGGGTATATCTGAATGATGCCTGTAGTTACAGATATCATTCAGATATTGCCGGTTTCAGCCGGCGAATCTCTACACCATAGGAATGATCATAGCGGCCGTTCCGCCGCTTGATCGTTCCTATGGGAGGCGAGAGGGGACGTCCCCCCCTCCCGCCGCCCTCCGGTACTTGCTCCGACTCACCGTTACGATCGGTGAGGCGGAGAGTGGATCCGCCGGTGCCGGATGTAGATCATAGAGATTTCTGGCGGACCAGATGGTCCCCGGAGTCTCTATGATCGTCGGAGGCCGGGCCCGATGTTATGACGTCACGCCCGGCCTCTCCATTCAAAAAAAGGCGCCGCTTCAGCTGGGAAGCGGCGATCGTTTTATTTTTTTTTTTTATTTCAGGCTTCCCAGCCTAGTGGTGAGATATGGGGTCTTATTGACCCCATATCTCACTATTAAGAGCACCTGACATGTCATATTGCTATTACAAGGGATGTTTACATTCCTTGTAATAGGAATAAAAGTGATCAATTTTTTTTTTCAAAAAAGTGTCAAAATAAAAAAAAATAAAATATAATTAACAATAAAAAAAAATTTTTTTTTTTTAAAGCGCCGCTGTCCCTGTGTGCTCGCACGCAGAAGCGAACGCATACCTAAGTCCCGCCCACATATGAAAACGGTGTTCAAACCATACATGTGAGGTATCGCCGCGAACGTTGGAGCGAGAGCAATAATTTTGGCCCTAGACCTCCTCTGTAACTCAAAACATGTAACCAGTAAAAAAATTTCAAGCGTCGCCTATGGGGATTTTTAAGTACCGAACATTGGCGCCATTCCACGAGCGTGTGCAATTTTGAAGCGTGACATGTTAGGTATCTATTTACTCGGCGTAACTTCATCTTTCACAAAATGCAAATACATTGGGCTAACTTTATTGTTTTGTTTTTTTTTTTTAAACACAAAACAGTTTTTTTCCCCAAAAAAAGAGTTCGAAAAATTCCTGCGCAAATACTGTGTGAGATAAAAAGTTGCAACAACCGCCATTGTATTCTCTAGGGTCTTTGCTAAAAAAACATATATAATGTTTGGGGGTTCTATGTAATTTTCTAGCAAAAAAAATATGATTTTTACATGTAGGAGCAAAGTGTCAGAATTGGCCCAGTATTGAAGCGGTTTAATGTGCGTCAGTGCAGTTTTACTGCATTATATTGTAGTGTGTCAGTGCAGTTTTACTGCTGTATATTGAAGTGCGTCATTGCAGTTTTACTGCAGTATATTGTAGTGCATCAGTGCAGTTTTACTGCAGTATATTGTAGTGCGTCAGTGCAGTTTTACTGCAGTATATTGTAGTGCCTCAGTGCAGTTTTACTTCAGTATATTGAAGTGTGTCAGTGCAGTTTTACTGCAGTATATTGAAATGCATCAGTGCAGTTTTACTGCAGTATATTGTAGCATGTCAGTGCAGTTTTACTGCAGTATATTGAAGTGACATTTCTGTCAGCGGCAGTCTTCAAGTTAAAGTGCATCAAACATCACTTTCCATTGATTAAAGTGCATCCAATTACATATTTCCCCATCTCTATTACATTTTTGGAAGGAGGAGGAAAATGAGGGTGAGGCACAACCCCAATCAGGTAGGATGTCCTCCAGAGGCAGCCATCAAGGAAGAGTAGAGAGCAGCCACCCTAGTCCATCAGATTGTGGAGCCGACATCCCAGTCTGGGCCTTTTTTGCACATGTGCAGCCGATCGCCCTGTTGCAATTTGCAAACTTTGCCTCAAGCAGATCAAGCGTGGCGAAAACACCAGCCATTTGGGTACCACATGCTTGACAAGGCATTTAACCTCCCACCACTTAGCCCATTAGCAAGAGCACCCGACAGCCACACTTATTTTTAGATAATGTACTTATTTTTGATAAATGAGACCAGGGATGGCTTTGAAGCTCACAGCTGAAGCTTTGTCTTCGCCAAGCTCTACATTCTAGTGAGCAAAGAGTCAAGTAGCTGTAGCCACATAACATGGGAGCTGTGTTTGCCTGGGTCTATCACTGTCTATTGGGTTATTCTAGAATATGTTTTGGTTCTGCATTTTCTTTTTGGTTCTTTTCATGAAGGATGCTATGAAATGAGCAACAGAGGCAATGAGTCTCTGGAAAGACTCCCTTTTCTACCAGTCCTGGTGACCATGGTCATGGATTTAGCTGTTCTCTATTCAAAATCAATGTTTTAGCTACTACATATAACTCTTTAATGACATTTATTTTATCCAATTTCAGATGCAGCAAGATCCTGAAAATGCTTCTGGGCAAGTTTCTTTTCACATAATTCATTTTTTTCTCCTTTAGAGACACCCAGAAGCTTACAGTAGGCTTAGTCAAGAATACATGGACATTTACATCGCTTAGCAAATGGTCACTGGCAATAAAAAAAAAGCACTGATGCTCAATGTCAGGATGAAAAACAGAAGCTATGGTTCATAGGCAAGGTTCTTATATGAATTTAAATAATTAATTTCAATGCTGGTACCCTATAGTTTAAAAAAAGGAAAACAAAGAATGTTGTATCCCAGAAATTAGAACTATTGCTGACACTGCAATGTAAGGCTACAGTCACAGTTGGCAGTTAGCAGAACACAGTGTCATATCTACAACCCGGGAGGAATTGAGCCCTTGCAGCTTCCACCAGGAAGACCTCAGATTACCATATCTGAATCACAGAAAAGTCACAAGGAAATGTGGAAATGAAAAGTTGGACAGGAAACACAACCAAGTGAGTGTTTTCCGAAAAAAGGAAATTAATCATTTTTGTCTGCTGAGTTCACTGGTAATGACAGCATCATCAGCAACAAACTTTTAACTCTTTAACATGCTAATGATAGTAATCCCCATCTAATTTACCGATTAACCCTAATAATCCAGATAGCAAGTAATTGTGCTGCAAGTTTGAAAATGGCTTTCTAAGCTCTTGCTAGACTTGCCAGGCTTCACAAGTTTGTTGCACAATTGCAGTCCGCATTGCATGACTCCAGATCAACTTTCTTTGCAAACATTCTGCAGGTCTGCTGCAAGTTCTGGTTCACTTATGCTGTGTAATAGTTATCCCACCACAGGGGGCACTGTGGCTGAATTTTCATCATTCCTCCCTGCTGTGTGTAAGGTTTTTCTTTAATTGGTGCTGGGGCGTGGTGTGCAGAGAGGTGAGCGATATCCATGAGATCTGATATGGAGTTCAGAGCGGTAGAAATCAATGAGTGACTAACCCTAACATCCCATTGGTGAAGCACAATTAGGAATGTTTTATTTTTCCTTGTTTATATTTATATGCTAGCAGCTCACCTTAACTGCTTGCCGCCTGCACACCGTCAAATGACAGCGGGACGGTGCGGCTCTTGTTCTGGGACTTCATATGATGGCGTCCCAGGACGACCACTCTCGCATGCCCGCGGGGGCGCGCAGCGCAGCGATCGAGGCCGCACCATGTTGCTAGGACACCGCGCAACCCCGATCTCTGTAAAGAGCCGCGTTCGTGGCTCCTTAACCATGTGATCGGCTGTGTCCAATCACAGCCAGTCACATGTAAACAAGAAAGTGCCGGTAAATCGGCTCTCCTCGCCTCACACTGACAGAGTGTGAAGAGAGGGGAGCCAATCAGCGGCATCTCCTCACAAGGGGGTATGTAGGAATGTAATCAGGGCACTGATCATCAGTGCCCTGATTATAATAGTGCAAAAAAATGTCACAAAGCAGTACCCACAATTGCCCACCAATGCCAAAAATCAGTGCCCACCACTGCCCACAAGTGCCACCAATCAGTGCCCATTAGCGATGCCAGTCAGTGCTGGCAATCAGTGCCACCTATCAGTGCTGCCCGTCAATGCCCATCGCTGCTGTCAATTAATGCCCATCAGTGTAACCCATCAGTGCCACCCATCAATGCTCATCAGTACCACATATCCATGCCACCTATCAGTGCCCACCAGTGCCACGTATTAGTGCCCACCAGTGCCGCCTATTAGTGCCCACCGGTGCCACCTAACAGTGCCCATCAGTGCCGCCTATCAGTGCTCATCAGTGCCACATATCAGTGCCACCTATCAGTGCCCATAAGTGCAACATATTAGTGCCTTCTCATCAGTGCCACCTAATCAGTGCTCATAAGTGCCACCTTATCAGTCCCCATAAGTGCCACTTCATCAATGCCCACGAGTTCAGCCTATCAGTGCCACCTCAACAGCGCACATCAGTGAAGGTGAAAAATTACTTAGTTACAAAATTTACTGACAAAAAAAATAAAAAACTTTTTTTTTTTCAAAATTTTTGGTCTTTTTTTTTTGTAAAAAATAAAAAACCCAGCAGTGATTAAATACCACCAAAAGAAAGCTCTATTTGTGTGAAGAAAATGATAAAAATTTTGTTTGGGTACAGTGTAGCACGACCACGCAATTGTCATTCAAAGTGCGACAGAGCTGAAAGCTGAAAAATGGCTTGGGCAGGAAGGGGGTATATGTGCCTGCTAGGCAAGTAGTTAAACAAAGACCACAACAGGTCTAGTGGTGCTTTTAGGAGAGGAGAGTAGAGTGGAATGTGATTTCCATAAAGGATCCATATATTAAAGCCTTGTCAGACCAGATGTGGATTTCGATGCAAGCGAGGAGAGGAGAGTGGAACGTGAACTGCCATTAAGGATTTGTATACCAAAGCACCACTAGACCTGTTGTGGCCTTTGTTTAAGGTGAGCTGCTAAGGCACACTCCTGGTGGATGCCTGGATGGTGGGAACAATTGTGTTCACAACTTTCAAGAACTGTTTTTTGAGCACGTGATCTTCACATCTCATCACTTTTTGATACACTTGTACTTTATTATTTGGGACTTACTTTATTGTTTTTTATGCAAAATCGGATAAATACCTGCTTTTAAATTGAGCACTTTTATCACCGTTTTACATATTGTCGCATATTATTGTATTTTTTTTTTTTTTAATTAGGGATAGTCATTTATGCATATTTGTCTTTTTGCTGTTTAGCTTCTTTAATTAGTGCACTTTATCACTGTTTCACATAGTGTCGCATATTACTGCAATTTTTGTTTTGTGTTTGTTTTTGTTTTTTTATTGTATATATTTTTTTTTTGAGAATTGTTCTTTTTCATATTATAATTGTTCTTTTTAATGTTTTGTTAAATGTTCACACTAATAAAAAAAAACAAAACTAAGATGTAATCCAGTATTATGTATTGATTTTATTCAAATATTTTAATAAAGATCAGTTTTGTCTTAATGCACTATTCAGTGAACTGAGGTACATTTTTTAGGGAAATGGTAAAATATAGGCCAAAAAAGCTGAACTAAAAATATCTCATATATATTTTGAGAGCTTTTTTTTTTTTTTTCTACGTCAGCCACTTTGACTTAGATTTTGCAATGTTTCTGATAATTAAGCTTTCTTCACTTATTAGTGAATAGACCGGATAAAAACAGGCACTTGGACAAACAACAAGAAAAACTAGTGCCAAAGATAGTAAGGCTCGGTTTCCACTAGTGCGACTTGTCATGCAACTTGGGACTGCAAAGTCGCATTACAAGTCGTACTCCATGATTTCCAATGCGTACCGTTCATATCTGTGCGACTTCAAGTCGCAGTGACTTTAACATAGTCCCTGCACTACTTTGGTCCCACTTTGATGCGACTTAAGGTCTATAGACCTCAGGAATACACAGGCATGGCTTCAAGTTGCATCAAAATCGCGCGATTTTGAGGTTGCAATACTGGTCAGTGTTGTCAACCGTCAGTATTTTTACTGGCAGCCAGTAAAAAACAGGCAATTTTCTCCTCCCAGTAAATGCCAGTAAAAGTAAAAGATTGCCAGTAAAAAATATGGCTGTGATGCTCGGCTTGGTCCAGAGCCGGCTGAGACCATCTAAGGGCCTATTACAGTGTGATTGGGCGGCTCTGGTGGAGGGAGTGCCTGAGCATGTCATGTGATGTCATTGTGCAATGGAGCCAAGCAGAGCGGCCAGGACTTTTTGTGCGAGTCTGCGGTATGGGAGCAAGGCAGGCTGGGAGCAGTGCTGTTTAGACTGGAGTGGACTGGAGGGATCACTTGACTTGGTGAGAGACTGTCACTGAGACTGTGACTCAGGAGGGGACATGTCGGTGAGGTCTCATCATCATCTGTGCTACTGCACACTGCTGTCAGTGTCACTGTGAGAGTCAGTTTTATGTGTGTGTGCCGCCCATTCCAATTTCTTGCCCTCCTGAGGCCTGTCCCTGAGCTACCTACTTACTATAATTGAAAATAAAATAAGAAATATGTTTTTTTCCTTATTATCTACCCTAAATCATATTGCTAATTGCATATTGTATTTGTTTGTAGTCTAAATACTCAAATTTGCACTTAAAACTGTAATTTTGGACATGATCACAGGTGCTGAACCAGCCAAACCAATCTCCACCCTCTACTCCACCATCCGTCTTCCCAACACCATAGCCTTGGCCTATACTGCTAAGACTAGATGGGAGGTGGACGTTGGAATAATTGAGGATGAGGATTGGGATGAAATCTTGGAAGACGTGAAAAAAGTCTCCCCCCAAACTGTCAGGCCGCCTCACGCAGTTGTATATTGTACACAGGACATATCTGACTCCTCAGAGGATAGCGCGTTTCAAACCCATGTATAATTCAGGATGCCGTCTATGCGACCACACACAAAGCTCCTTCTATCACCTTATATGGTCCTGCCCAACTATCCAAGCATACTGGATACAAGTGATACGCTTCCTGCATGATCAGATGGGCTCTCCCGCTACCCTACACCCAAAGATGTGTCTACTCGGTCTGCTGCCAGACGTAGACACTGACAAACTCCTTTGTACCTTTCTACATGAAACGCTATTCTTGGCGAGAAAAGCGATAGCCCCTAATTGGATGCAGGCCCTACCCCCTTACAATCCATTGCTGGAAAAAAGAAATGAATGACACTCTCCCATATAAAAAGCTGATTTATCTACATAGAGGATGTCCGCTTAAATATGAGCAGGTCTGGAACAGATAGTTGGAGGATGGTGAAACATGAACTTGAAATGTTGATATGTTCATCTCTCATTCCCTCCCTCCTCTCCCCCTTATTGTGTACTGGCTTTATGTCCAGTGGATATTCCAGCCTATATCACGCAGGTAGCTTAATGTACTCATGTATGTACTACTGTTCTAGCCATGTTGACTTACATTATTTTATGTACCATGCATATATTTTTTTCAATAAAGTTGGTTTTCCAATAATAAAAAAAAAAAACTGTAATTTTGTAACTTTTGGAAATGCCAGTAAAAACTTGGCTATGCCAGTAAATTTTGGGTGTTGTTTCAGTAAGTTTCAATCTGGTAGGTTGGCAACACTGTTACCGGTGAATCACCGGCATAGGTGTGTGTGGCCTATTGCATTAGGGTGCGCACCCCAAATATCAAACACACATGCGTGTGTGTGATATATTATATATACATACAGACACACACACTCTTATGGTAGAGCCGGTACAGTGAAAGAAGTACGGTAGCACTTCATGAATGGCAGAACTTGTCAGAGGAGATATTTCCCATCTCCCTGCCTGTACACAGAGCGATAATGCTAATGCGCTTGGGGTGATTAGGGTGTGACCAAGCACACCTGGCACACACCCTGCGCGTGCCTATGATCACCAGTTAATTGGCAAGTAAAAAGAAGCAAGCAGCGCAAATCTATAATCCCACGATCTGGTGATAGTGAACCCACTGCTATTAACCTGCTCTTACTAGAGACTTGCCACGCAAATTTGCTACAAATTGGAAAAGTGTCAACTAGAACTTGTGCTTCAGTGCTCTGCAAGTGTACAACTTGCCAGGGAAGATGTGCAGCAAGTTCACAAGACTTACAATTCAATACTGCCACAAATATGTGGCAAGTTATCCTTGCTATCTGGGAAACTACTTGAAGAATTTTAAATTTTAACATCAGCAATATTGAAGGATTGCATTGATCTTCACCACCAAGAGAAACAATGGATCGTGCCACAACTGAAGTCTATACAATTCACTGAACACAGTTTGAAGCGAGTAGGACATTTTGAAAATGATAAGTGAGTGGGAATTATGGCATGATGTACACACTTTAACTGAACAATACTTCTAACGCTCAACTCCGAGCAGGGTACCATGTATATAAAAATCCAAGAAGCATCAGGATCAAAGGTAGGTTGGTTTGGAACTACCAGATGCACAAGGGTCTCAGACAACTAGAGTCTCATACCAGATTTGTGTATCTAGAAGTAATCATGTAGAGTTCTCTTTAATGCCCGGCCTTGTGTTAGGTTGACTAATACCATATTTATTGATGTATAACACGCGTTGGCATATAACACGCACCCCAATTTAAGAGGGATGTTTCAGGAAAAAAAACTTTTTTTTTTAAATAAACCACTTTGAGGCAAAATAATGGTTAGTGAGAATCAATGCAGCCTGTTCTGTGCCCATCTGCAGCCTGTTCTGTGCCCATCTGCAGCCTGTTCTGTGCCCATCTCCCCCATCAATGCAGCTTACCATCTCTATTATGAAATCATTCCGCAATCCCTCTTGGGACTAGTGACCCTGGGAGCGGTGTATTAAATCACTTCTGGGGCCACAGCTGGCATTTCTCGAGGATGCAGCTTGCTGCTCTGTGAACTACTACGATGCAGTACAGGAGACTCATTCTATTTCCCGGTTTCTTTATTTGGAGACTAAAGAAAAGTGGTGCATGCCAGAGGCTGCGGTCACCAGCGTTTTGCGCTAATGACTAAAAGACTACACATCCCAGAATGCCTCGGGAGCAGAGCCAGCAGAGTGGACGGATGGTCCGAAAAACACATGTTTGGGGCAGGGCTCCACAGATGATTCAGGTGAGGCGAGGTCGAGAGAGGGCTGCGGAGAGAGGCATGTCAAGGGTATGGCGTTGGGTGTGGTCTAGCAGGGAAGGGCGGGAATGTCATCTGTTTCCTCGGATTGCAGTCACATACACAGTCCCGCCTCCGCCATCGGCATTGGACCAGCTCCTGTGATAGACAGAACACTGGTCCAATGCCGGGGGCGGAGGCAGGACGGTGTGTGTGACATGCGAGCCAAGTTAGAGCCGAGTGAGAGCGAGCGGAGAGCAGAATGGAGAGGAGACGACGGCTCAGTGATTTCCGGGGGCACTCGTCCCCCTCCTAGGTACGCTGTAGGTGTATAACACGCACCCACGATTTTCCCCCTATTTTCAGGGGGAAAAAGTGCGTGTTATACGCCGATAAATACGGTACTTACAGGGAGCAAAGTTACTCCAGGATTCTAGGCTGGCAAAGAAGCAGAGATCTATGGCCAATGTTCTCAATGAGACACGTGGTACGATTAGTTGCCACAGGATGAGGCACTGCACAAGTTGTAAAGGCAACAATATGGTACACTAGACTCCAATGTTGCCAGCAGACACAAAGCAGTATCAAGGGAACCTGTGATTATACGGTCTGGTTTTGTTTTTATTTCTATAGTGAGCGACATTAAGGGTGACCAGAGCACTTAACCAACCACAAAATTTTGTTATGCTGGCAGGTTAAGATACATGTTATCTTTTTGGATCACTCAGGATATCCCTAACAGAATCTCTATCTTCTTCCAACTGCCTTAGTCAAATGTTGTTCCTCCCCCAATGGATTCTCCATAACTTATAATAAATAAATGAGTAGTTGGCTGAAATAATGATATCCTAATGATGGCATCCTGGGAGGAAGAACAGACACAAAATACAGCAGGAAAATCCTACTAAACTAAATCCTAAATTCTACTAAAGCCTTGTACACACGGTCAGATTATTGGATGAATTTTTGACAGTTTTTTGTTTGATGCTAGTCTCAAATTGAAAATGAAGAGGGTACTCACTATCAGAAAATTTTCGGACGGCAGAATTCAATGTCAGAAGTGATGTAATGTGTTGAATTGTTTTTTATGTGTTCTTTCATTTCTGAGCATGCCTAGTCTTGCTCTTCAGATTTTTTTTTTGTCAGAAAACCATACTAAATAAAAGAAAATCGGACGTTGCGGTCACATCAGACAATAATTTTCAAGCCTGCACATCCAGTTTTTGTCTGCCGAAAATTCGTAATCGGCGGTCAAAAGCAGCATACTAACGATCAGAAAATGGGCAGATCGTTCATCGGGCAAAGTTTATCTTCAGATTTTCTGACCGTGTGTACAAACCTTAAGAGCTATATGAATGTTGTGTGTGAGCGAAACCATTGTTTCCTATGTAAACCTATAATGTGTCAGTATAGGGAGGGAAGTGAGAGAAAATCTCTCCAAAGTGAGGTAAACTGCCTCCCAGGCAGTTGCCATTGGAATAAGTGTCCCTCCTGTAGGATTTTACCCTCACCTTTTATTGACCGCTATTTTTATTTTTACTTTTCCCTCGCTTGCAATGCCAGTGGTCACCAGGATCAATAGAGAGAGTAAATCAACCCAGCAGAGACACAGAGATCAATCAAAAGCTGAGAGGGGTTCTAACCTTTGCCCCACTCCTTCCAAAACGAAAAAGAAAAATGGCTTTAGATGTATTTTAAATAACCTATTTCTGCTTTTTACACAAACAGTTGCATAGAAAAAAAAAAATTTCAAGAACAGAAATTTAACGACACCAATGTACTTAAAAATAAGAGAAATGATCATGGCCAACAGAAGCACATCTAACACATCATTAAAGTCGCGTCTCCGGCTGCTAAGCCAGGATCAGCCTTCTCCTCCATTCTTTCAAAGTAGCGTGTTTTATGAATATGTAAAATATTAATTCTAATCCTAAGAATAGCCTGACAGGCTGCCAGATCTGCCCTGTGGGAACAAAAAAAAAAAAAAACCTGATGTGCTCTACCATTTGGCATTCCCTTTCTGCCCCCGCCTTAAACCTATAAAGGTGTCACAATGCTACACTTCTTGTTGTAAAGGCCCATTTAGATGTAATTGTGATCCCTTCCTCCCACATGCCCTGCCAGAACACCTTTGTGTCGCAGCCTTGTGCATCCCCTGCTTCTTTCTTTTCAAAGGATATTTCTTGCATGTTTTTCTTTCACAGCGGCTTCTTGAGTGTTGATAGCTTTGTTTATACTCACAGTCTGAAAAAGGAAACAGAAGAGAGAGGTGAGAGAGGACCTACACACAATAGACTGATAATAAACCAGTAAAAGCAACATTCAGCAATGCAGCTGCTTCTCCGCGCTACCCCAGACCCTGGTTGGATAGGCATTATAAGGGATTTTAAAAAGGACAGCTGGAATGCCATCCCTGGCCCAAATTCTCTCTGTGCCAACTGAATAGATGTGTATTACATGCATCACAAACATTTGAGAGTTCTACAAATCCACGTAAAGCATTAAACTAAGGTAGACTGCTCTTAACGGCTACAGAACATATTACAACTTGGTTTATGAAAACAACAACTTGACTTAAAAGGGTTACTAAACCCAGGACCCTGCATTCACTATATCTGGTCTCCCACAGTACATAGAACATGAAAATGCAATTATTTTAGTAAATATAAACTGCTAAATACTAGGGTTGTCCCGATACCGATACTTGTACTCAGGCAAATGCTCCCGATGCTTCACCCGATACCTGGATAGTCAGCAGTGATTGGTGAGTGGGGGAGTTACAAGCTTCTCCCCCAGCAGCTTTCAGCTGCTTTAGTGAAATCGATACAGCGGTGATCGGTGCTTGTAACTCCCCCACACACGATCACCGCTGACTGTCACCGCATCCTCCATGCCCCCTCCGTTCTGCTGTCCCCCTCCGTTCTGCTGTCCCCCTCCGTTCTGCTGTCCCTCTCCGTTCTGCTGTCCCTCTCCGTTCTGCTGTCCCTCTCCGTTCTGCTGTCCCTTTCTGCTGTCCCGTTCTGCTGTCCCCCTCCGTTCTGCTGTCCCCCTCCGTGTCCCCCTCCGTTCTGCTGTCCCTCTCCATGTCCTCCTCCTTCCTTTATTGTATGGACAGAGTCAGATGACTCTGTCCATCCACATAACTGAAACATTGTAATCTCCTGTGATTATGATGTCTCAGTTTATGAATGGAGAGGAGCCGCTGTCTTCTCTCCATTCATTTTCAGTGCAGCTGAGGCTGCAGAGAAAGGGACTGGGGAATCTCTATCCTTGGTCTCTTTCTCTGTCTCAAGGGGGAGATATCAGGGGTCTGTTAAGACCCCTGATATCTCACCAAAGCCCCTCAACAGGGCTGATTAAAAAAAAAAAACACACACACACACACACACAAAGTATTGCATTAAATAATTAAAAAAAATTATTGTAAAAAATAATAAAAATTTAAATAAAAAAACCACACAGACACTGTCCACCCCCTCCCCCTAAAAGAAAAGAAAAAAAAAGAAAGCATTGTAAAAAAACAAAAAAAAATTGTAAAAAAAAAAACACTGTCACGTGACATTAAAAATAAAAGTATCGGTAATCGGTATCGGCGAGTACTTGAAAAAAAGTATTGGTACTTGTACTCGGTCTTAAAAAAGTGGTATCGGGACAACCCTACTAAATACCTTTTCTCATCAGCAGTATACAGTATAGCAGTCTTGTGACTTCTATTAATGTCCAGTCAAGTACTGGTTAAAGCTTGTGGGAAGAGTTTTCTGACTATCCTATGAGGCAAACAACTCACCAAGTGGGTAACTGAAAAAATATTTTTCTAAAAAACCACATAACATAAATGATTATTACACAAAACATATTGCGTGAAAAAATATAAAAATATAAATGTACAAAAACTGTGCAAAAGCACACTGCCACCACTAGGTCACTAGAGGTGAATTCAGAGACGTGAGTGAGAGATGGTCTAGATCAATCACAAAAATCCAGATCAATTACACTGAGACTGAAAATTACCATATAATCATAAATGATAAAATGTATCTGTGTATAAACAAAAAACAACAGAAGATCTATTGAGTCACACAGTTCCTTCACATGAGGACACTCTACAGACTTCAAGCTTGTTAATTCATATGGTACACTTAAATGGCAAATAGGCTGGTGCCGGTGATGTTTTGAGAGGAGATCTTGGAATCACAAACCTCGCATTCCACCAAAGGGAGAAAAGAAAACACATAGCATAAAACCTATGGTACCGTGAGATCACCTGCGCATAAAAGCGCTACTCACGGAATCGATGTGCAGAGCAGGCATTCAGAATAAGGGCCGGTGTTCGCTGCTGAACGGCGTGCGTTCCACCAACACCAGGAAGTGATGTCACTGGTTCTCGAGTATGCGAGCGTGGGCCGGATGTTGCGTCGACGCGTTTCGCCCCTCCCCCAGGGCGTTATCAAAGACTTTGATAACGCCCTGGGGGAGGGGCGAAACGCGTCGACGCAACATCCGGCCCACGCTCGCATACTCGAGAACCAGTGACATCACTTCCTGGTGTTGGTGGAACCCACGCCGTTCAGCAGCGAACACCGGCCCTTATTCTGAATGCCTGCTCTGTACATCGATTCCGTGAGTAGCGCTTTTATGCGCAGGTGATCTCACGGTACCATAGGTTTTATGCTATGTGTTTTCTTTTCTCCCTTTGGTGGAATGCGAGGTTTGTGATTCCAAGATCTCCTCTCAAAACATCACCGGCACCAGCCTATTTGCCATTTAAGTGTACCATATGAATTAACAAGCTTGAAGTCTGTAGAGTGTCCTCATGTGAAGGAACTGTGTGACTCAATAGATCTTATGTTGTTTTTTGTTTATACACAGATACATTTTATCATTTATGATTATATGGTAATTTTCAGTCTCAGTGTAATTGATCTGGATTTTTGTGATTGATCTAGACCATCTCTCACTCACGTCTCTGAATTCACCTCTAGTGACCTAGTGGTGGCAGTGTGCTTTTGCACAGTTTTTGTACATTTATATTTTTATATTTTTTCACGCAATATGTTTTGTGTAATAATCATTTATGTTATGTGGTTTTTTAGAAAAATATTTTTTCAGTTACCCACTTGGTGAGTTGCTAGCGCAGGTCTTCTTCTCTATAATAATATTAAAGTATTAGCACTTTTCACCTAGCAGCTGCAACATATGAATTAGTTTAGAATATATCCACTTGCAAGCGCTGTCTTTTTATTAATTTATCCTATGAGGCAGCAGGACCCCTGACCCTCTGTCTGGACAGTGCTGATTGGCCTTGTGCTGATCACATGCACTCTCCCAAGAAAAAAAAAATCTCTCTAGCAATACACACCAAACTGAGCATGTGCAGCCTGACTCCATAGACTCTGTGTTATCAGGAAATTATTAGGGGACGGTGGAATGAGGGGAGGATCAGAGAAGACAGGATCAAGCAGCCTTTTTACACAATGCAGGGGATTAACCCCTTAGGTTCCACAGTGAGTATAACCAGCATGCTTTACTGCATATACAGACTGATTTTACCGTTATGGGTTTAGTAACACTTTAATATGTAAATATTTGTGAGTTTGACGAAATATAGTGTAATTAAAATGAGGATAGAATAGCGAGGAAAAATGTATTGCTACAAAGAGCTACCTGTTATCCCTAGAGTACAGTTATTAATTTCTAAAAAAAACAAACAAAAAAAAAACAGGCAGATTATACATACATCGATTGGTAGATCGACTTCTGTATAACTAGGATGCCCATAAATGGATCAAAATTCGGGCAGTTCCTGCTAAACCGGCAAAATTTCGATCTATGTGGCTGGCTTAAAGCGGAGTTCCGCCTTCCCCTCAAAAAATTAAAAGTCAGCAGCTACACTACATACTGTAGCTGCTGACTTTTAATATTAGGACAGCGATGTTGGCACCATAGCCGATGTTTCCATCGGCTTCCGGGTGCTGCCGCTGCCATTGCCGGTAAGGGAACCCGGCAGTGAAGCCTTTCAGCTTCACGGCCGGGTCCCTATTGCGCATGAGCGAAGTGTGCTGCGCTCTCCTATTGGCCTGACAGTAAGGGAAGGGGGAGGGAGGAGAGGGGGCCGGACTTCTGACGTACCTTGCCGCAGCGAGGTCTGACAGAAGTGGGGACAGGGTATCTGTCACGAAAACAGGTACCCCCCCCCCCCAAAAGGTGCCAAATGTGGCACCATGGAGGGGAGGAGACAGATAAGCAGAAGTTCCACTTTAAGAGAAGAGATTTCCAGAAGACATCTGTAAACTGATCTAGCATCAGATAACATGAAGCCTGTGCATTCTGTATTCAGATCTCTATCAGTTCACTTCAGGAAAATGTATGATAAGGAGGTTAGACAGTTAAACCTCTGTATTCACTCTGTATTAAACTGACAGTCATTTTGCAGGTAAAATCGTTGCATTAAAACTCTCACAGCCCCTTTAAAGAATACATTTCATCCAAATATATCTCTTAAAATCTGATGGATGCTATTGCTAAACCATGGGTGGCCCTGTAAGCTCTAGGGATGAACTGAGGCGTATTCAGATCCCACTCATCAGAGTGAGCCCACCAGAAAACTGTCACCTGTACTGGGCCAATCATAAGAAGCCAAGGCAAGATGTGTGTATCTGTGCGGCTGTGGGAGGCAGAGAATACTTTGGCTTCTTATGATTGGCTGAGTACAGTGCCAACTTCCTGTAGGGATACTTAGCTTGATAAACTTTTGACAAAAAAATCAAAGAAACCAGGTGGAAAATTGTCAGCCGTACAGTGACTGTATCTAATCAGATGACTAATGCCGCGTACACACGACCGGACTTTCCGGCAGAAAAGGTCAGACGGAATCATTTCATCAGATATTCCGATCATGTGTGGGCTTCATTGGACTTTTTTTTTTTTAATTCTGACGGACCTAGAAATAGAACATGTTTTAAACCTTTCCAATGGAATCAATTCCTATCGGGAAAACCGTTCGTCTGTATGCTATTCCGACGGACCAAAAATAACGCAAGGGCAGCTATTGGCTACTGGCTATTTACCTTCCTTTTTCTAGTCCCGTCATATGTGTTGTACGTCACCGCGTTCTAAATGATCAGACTTTGGTGTGATCTTGTGTACGCAAGTCAGTTTCAGCAGAACTATGTCAGAAAAACCGTCAGAGTTTATTCTGACGGAAAAACTGGTCGTGTGTACGCGCCATCAGAGTACAATTACTGGCAGGGAAGATTCCTTCCATCCACACTGTTTGGTGTGAATGAAGGAATCCACTGAATTTTTTTATACAGCCAGTGGAGCTGAATGGGAGAAGTTGAAGCCTGTATGGCTTGCCAACAGTCTGGGGCATTCTCTGAAGTTTAGATCTTATTAGACCCCTTTTACACTGAGGCGGTTTTCAGGCGTTTTAGCACTAGAAATAGCGCTTGTAGACCGCCTCCTATTGATTTCAGTGTGTCTTTTCACACTGGAGCGGTGCGTTTGTGCGACGTTAGGAAAAGTCCTGCAAGCAGCATCTTTGGAGCGGTTTGGGAGCGCTCCCAAAACGCCCTGTTCATTCAAATGAATGGCCAGCGCCTGAAAAGCGCTTCAGAAGCGCTGCAACCAGGGGCGTAACTACCACCATAGCGACCCATGCGGGCGATATGGGGCCCACAGCCGAGTTGGGCCCAGTGAGGATAAGAGCACCGCCGGCACAGTCTCCCAGCCAGGGGAAGAGAGAGGAAAGGAAGAGGCGAGCTGTCCGTATCAGCAGAGAGCTGAATTGCCTGATGTAAGAGCTTTCATTAGAACTTCCGGTGTTCCCGGGGCTCACGTCACATAGCTCCACCTTTTGGCCCGATGCCTTTGATAGACAGAACGCCGACCAATGCGGGACATGTGACGTCATCAAAGGGCCAAGAGGTGGGGCTATGTGACGATGAGCCCCGGGAAGACAGGAAATTCAAATGAAAGCTATTACAGCGGGCAATCCCGCTCTCTGCTGATCCGGGTGGCTTGCCTCTTCCTCTGCATAGGTGGGGCTGTATGGGGCACACGTCACGCTGTATGGGGCACAGGTCACGCTGTATTGGGCACAGGTCACACTGCATTGAGCACAGGTCACGCTGCATTGACACTAGGGCAGCTGTGGGGGGGGGGGGGCTGTTTGCAGGGGGGCCCCATACAACATTTTGCTATGGGGACCTGCTATTTCTAGTTACGCCCCTGGCTGCAACATGGGCACTTTTAACCCCTTCTTTGGTCTGCTAGGGGGAATTAAAAGCACCCCGTTAGCGGCCAAAAAGCGCCGCTTAATTAGCGCTAAAGTGCCGCTAAAATGATCAGAGCTTTATCGCTACCACGACTGCGGCCCCAGTGTGAAAGGGGTCTTATGCCGCGTACACACGGTCGGACTTTTCGACTGGACTGGTCCGACAGACTTTCCAGCGTACTTTCGATGGACTTTTGACGGACTTCTGACAGACTTTCTAACGAACGGACTTGCCTACATGCGATCACACCAAAGTCCGACAGATTCGTACGTGATGACGTACACCGGACTAAAATAAGGAAGTTGATAGCCAGTATCCAATAGCTGCCCTAGCGTCGGTTTTTGTCTGTCGGACTAGCATACAGGCGAGCGAATTTCTGGGTCCGGCGGAATTACGACGTAAAGATTTGAAGCAAGTTCCAAATCTAAAGTCCATCAGATTTGCGACTGGAAAAGTCCGCTGAAGGTGCGGTGAAGCCCACACACGATCGGATTGTCCGCCGGCTATGGTCCGTCGGCGTCCGTCGGACCAGTCCGGTCGAAAGGTCTGACCGTGTGTACGCGGCATTACTGGTGATCCTCTCTGATGCAGCCACTATTGTATTACACATTTCTAGGCCAAGGAAGGTAATATGGCCGCTCCCTGAGCTCCCAGTAGGAATGGAGGGGAGAGTAAGCTGGGTGAATCATTGCAAGGCTCAGTCTGACATACACTGAGGTAAATAGAAACTATTCTGTTGGCTGCTTTCCTGTTTTTATGCAGTTTATTTCCCAGAAGGAAAACGGAATAACTGGGCATGTCAGCCATTAAACACATTATGCCGTGCCCAGTACTTGATATCCCCGGATGGGGGGGGGGACAGACCACTAAAATAAATAACTTCTCTATACAACAAGTGGTTATGTGCCTGTGATCAGTTACGGGTCTTAAACTTGATAAATGTTATTAAACTTTATACCTTCATAGCAGACTGACAACTTTCATACCTTTCATTCCTTAACTTTCATACCTTTCATTCCTTAACTTTCATACCTTTCATTCCTTAACTTTCATAGTGCCTCTTTCATACCTGCTTTCTATATTATCTACCCGTTTGTTACCATTTCCTAACTACATCTCCTGAAATATTCTACACAATGGGGAAATGTTTTCCCTGAATTAACAGATTTTACTTTCCTCTGAGAATTAGTCACAGGCACCATGCTGCCATACAGTATATTGAGAAATATCGGATACAAGGGGGTGTGACCCTAAACTGTGCACAATGTGCACTAATACAGAATATCACTTCCCCTGTAATAGGAAGGGCAGGCATATGTGGACACAACAGGGAATTTGCTGATTTGACTCTCACTGCGTACAAAATGAAAGCAGATTTCTGCTATGGGTCTGTCTATTTTGCAATAACATTATAATTTTGTAATGCTATATACAGTGCCTTGAAAAAGTATTCATACCCCCATTTGTGAGGTCAGGAACTGATGTTGGGCAATAAGGCCTTGCTTGCAGTCTCCGCTATAATTCATCCCAAAGGTGTTCTATCAAGTTGAGGCCAGGACTCCGTGCAGGCCAGTCAAGATCCCCCATCCCAAACTCGCTCATCCATGTCTTTATGGACCTTGCTTTGTGCACTGGACCAAATCATTTGGTGGAGGGGGGATTATGGTGTGGATTTGTTTTTCAGGGGTTGGGCTTGGCCCCTTAGTTCCAGTGAAGGGAACTCTTATGCCGCGTACACACGATCAGAATTTCCGTCAGAAAAACCTGCAGTATGCAGTAGTTTATTTAGGTTTTGTGCTGCCCTAGGCCTGACTAAATTTAAATATGACCCACCCCTTCCTGACAAGGCCACACCCCTTCCTTTTTAAGACCCGCCCTGAAATTTTCGAATGGGGGGACACTAGTTCTGAGGGCCTGGAGGGGGGGGGCAATGGATTCCCTTAATTTGCATAGATTTCCTCTCACTTCCTGTTTGTCTATGGGGCAGGAAGTGAAGGGAAATCTTTGCAATGGGACAGGGATGGTAGAAAAAAAACTGACAGGGGCTATAACCCTCCCTTATTCTATCCAAAATGAAAAAAGAAAAGTGATGCCTATAATTCTACTTTAAGCACAAATTATAAAAATATAACCATGCCAATGGTGCAGCAGAAAACATATAGCACAATGAGGAAGGTTTGTGGTCCAGGATGATAGGACAGTCAAAATTGGAAGTGGCGCCTCCCCCCCCCCCCCTCACAGTTGCGGAATGCCGGCCGCCGCAAACCAGAAGCAGTGCGGGCGCTTTATGGGGGCACTAGATTTATTTACCTCTCAGCCCAGTCCGCCCCATAAGACTGGCTCTACACTAACAGCGCAAGCCGGCGGGGACTCTTTCCGTGCTGCCCCCCTGCAAACTGCTGCCCTAGGCCTGGGCCTTGTTGGCCTAGGCCAGGATACAGCGATGGCAGTAGTGTATTTAGGTTTTGTGCTGCCCTAAGCCTGACTAAACTTGTGCACCCCCTAATTTAAATATGACACACCCCTTCCTGACAAGGCCACACCCCTTCCTGTTTAAGGCCCGCAGAGAAATTTTCAATTGGGGGGATAGTATTTCTGAGGACCTGGGGGGGGGGGCAATGGATTCCCTTAATTTGCATAGATTTCCTCTCACTTCCTGTTTGTCTACAAGGCAGGAAGTGAAGGGAAATCTCTGCAATGGGACAGGGATGGTAAAAAATAAACTGACAGGGGCTATAACCCTCCCTTATTCTATCCAAAATGAAAAAAAAAAAGTGATGCCTATAATTCTACTTTAAGCACAAATTTCTAATAATTTTATAGAGAGAACTATGAAGATATAACCATGCCAATGGTGCAGCAGAAAACATATAGCACAGTGAGGAAGGATTGTGGTCCAGGATGATAGGACAGTCAAAATTAGAAGTGTCGCCCCCCCCCCCCCTCACAGTTGCGGAATGCCGGCGCCGCATACTGGAAGCAGTGCGGCCGCTTTATGGGGGCACTAGATTTATTTACCTCTCAGCCCAGTCCGCACCATAAAACTGGCTCTACATTAACAGCGAAAGCCGGCGGGGACTCTTTCCGTGCTGCCCTCCTGCAAAGTGCTGCCCTAGGCCTGGGCCTTGTCGGCCTAGGCCAGGATACAGTGTTGCTTCTGACAAGGGAGCTTGTCTATTCAGACTACAGCTCTGCATGTTTCTTTGTGCTTATGTGGATTTGGGGGAGGGGTTTGTGCCTCTCCTCCAATCAACTTTCACACAGTGTCCAAGTCCAGTCTCCCCACCCACCCCTATCTACCTCGTGGCGGTGCCCCTACCGCCGCGATGTTCTCCGGGCACCCGCGATCGCTCCTGAGAGAGACAGAATGGAGATCTGTCAAAGTAAACAGACAGATCTCTGTTCTGTCAGGAGAGAGGAGACAGATCTGTTGTTCCTACTGATTAGGAACAACGATCGGTTTCCTCTTCCAGGCAGTCCCATCCCTCACATTTAGAAACACCTCCCTAGGACACACATTTAACCCCTTGATTGCCCCCTAGTGTTAACCCCTTCCCTGCCAATGACATTTATACAGTAATCAGTGGCTATTTTTAGCTCTGATCGCTGTATAAATGTCAATGGTCCCAAAAAAGTGTCAAAAGTGTCCGATCTGTTCGTCGCAATGTCGCAGTCCTGCTAAAAATCACTGATCACTGCCATTACTGCCTGTGTCGGGGAGTGAGATTAGAGAGAGATAAACAGATAAACACTTGTCTATTCAGACTACAGCTCTGCATGTTCCTTTGTGCCTATGTGGATTTGGGGTAGGGGTTTGTGCCCCTCCTCCAATCAACTTTCACGCAGTGTCCAAGTCCAGTCTCCCCACCCACCCCTATCTACTGCTGGAAGATGAAGAAAGATTTTTAACACGATCTGCCCTTTTCAAAGGGTATAGAAAGGGGAAGACAGTAGATATACAAGTAAAACTTATGTAGAGAGAATTGTTTCATCTCTGTGTATCATCTGAGGCTGTTCACTTCAGTGGGTATATGTGAGGGTTTACATCCACTTTACCTACTTGCCGACCAGCCACCATCATAATACGGCGGCAGGTTGGCTCCCCTGCGCAAATCGCTGTAGCTGTATGGCGGGCGCTTTAAGGGGTATAGGGGGCGCGCGTCCACCACGTGACGTGGGAGCTGATGCACGTGCCCGGCAGCCGCGATGTCCTCCGGGCACCCGCGATCGCTCCTAAGAAAGGCAGAACGGAGATCTGTCAATGTAAACAGACAGATCTCTGTTCTGTCAGGAGAGAGGAGACAGATCTGTTGTTCCTACTGATTGACAACAACGATCAGTTTCCTCCTCTAGGCAGCCCCATCCCCCACAGTTAGAAACACTTCCCTAGGACACACATTTAACCCCTTGATCGCCCCCTAGTGTTAACCCCCTCCCTGCCAATGACATTTATACAGTAATCAGTGGCTATTTTTAGCTCTGATCGCTGTATGTCAATGGTCCCAAAAAAGTGTCCAATCTGTCCGCCGCAATGTCGCAATCCTGCTAAAAAATCACCGATCACTGCCATTACTAGTAAAAAAAAAATAATAATAAAAAAATACTGTACTACCTTATAGTTACATTCTATTCTGCTCTTCCACTGTAGTAACGACTGGCCCCCCCTTTCCCCTCCCCCTTTTTTTCATCCCACACTCCTTCCCTGCCTTCCCTCTCCTACCCCCTTTCCCCTCCCTTCCTTCTCCTGTGCTTTCCCTCCCTTGTCCTCACTGTGTTTCTGCTTCCCCAACCCCCCTCTCTCCCTGCCCTCCTCCCCCTTTTTTTCCCTTCTTTCCCCCCTTATTTCTTTCCCCGCCCCCCTTCCCCCCACATCTTTTTCCCACCTTCCTTCCCTCCCTCTCTTTCCCTCCCCCTCTTTTTCTCCTACCTCCCCTGTTTTTGTTTTACCCCATTCCCACTCTTCTCCCCCCCTTTCCCGCCCCCTCTTGCTGCCTCTTTTCTTATATTTTCCCCTTGTTCATTTCCCCTCTTTTCCCCTGTCTTTTACTCCAATGGAATTCTGTATATCACTTACCCATTACCCTGTACGTTTTCACTACCTTAGATATACTCTCTGCTAATAATCCCCCATGTCCCCCCCGGGGGGAATCAATTGGCTGTTTGGGACCTTTTTTGGCTTTAAGCCCTTGGCTAAGCAACCTCTCAATGTTATTTTTATTGCTGTTCTGTTAATATCATTTGCTTGCCAATGTGTATGTACGCATGTCCTAAATAAGCTACCTGCTTTTATAGATTACTCCCCCTGACGAAGCGGCAATAAGACCGAGCAACTAGTAGAGGATCTTTAATCTATCAGGATAACTCCACCAGATATCCCCTTCAGGTAAAACCTATGAGTAATTGTATACTGTAAGGTTTCATTTCCCTTTTTATTGAATTATTGATTCTGTTGAATTGTATGTTTTTTGTATGTAATAAATGAGAATTTTTACTGAAGTTGATTGTCTGCCTATCAGTACCGGGATAGTCCACAAGCATTTCCTCTTGGTTTGATTGTGTGAGGACAGCCTCAGCAACTGTCCGCACCCTCTCTCCTCCCTTTATTTTTATATAATATTTGGATGATGGTACTTTTTATACTTCAATCTTTGAAATGTTTATCTGAGGCTATACTCAAAAATTTCATTATGGATGATACAAAAAATTATGTTTGCGTGAGATTTGGTGTTTTCATTGACATTGCAGCAAATGTAATTATGTCTGACCAGTTTACCCTAGAATTGCTCTATAAACAATTAACATCCGTATAACATATGTACCTTGATATGTACCTTAACTATGTTTGACTCCCCTCTGCACTTTGGTTTTCCGGCAATCAGAATTGGAAACTGCCATTTACCAGCGACACCATGCAACTCGGGGTGTCACTCAGCCCCCCCATGACAATTGCTATACAACAAAAGCGCAGACAGAAGTCAGACATGGTGCTATGCATTTATCAAGGTACATGCTAGTATATGGTTTTTTTTAGACCCCTTTCACACTGGGGCGCTTTTCTGGCGTTTTAGCGCTACAAAAAATGCCTATAAAGCGCCTGAAAAACGCCTCTTCAGCCACCCCAGTGCTTTCCCACTGGGGTAGTGCGCTTGCAGGAAAAATGTCTTGCCAGCAGCATCTTTGGGGCGGTGCGGGAGCGGTGTATACACCCAACACGGGCGCTTTTAACCCTTTTTCGGCCGCTAGCGGGGGTTAAAAGTGCCCTACTAGCGTCCGAAAAGTCCCGTCTTAACAGCTAACGCACCCAGTGTGAAAGATGTCTTATGCCGCGTACACACGATTGGACATTCTGACAACAAAATCCATGGATTTTTTTCCGACGGATGTTGGCTCAAACTTGTCTTGCATACACACGGTCACATAAATCTTGTCGGAAATTCCGAACGTCAAGAACGCGGTGACGTACAACACGTACAACAAGCCAAGAAAAATGAAGTTCAATAGCCAGTGCTGCTCTTCTGCTTGATTGCGAGCATGCGTGGAACTTTGTGCGTCGGAATTGTGTACACACGATCGGAATTTACGACAATAGATTTTGTTGTCGGAAAATTTGAGAACCAGCTCTCAAATTTTGTGTGACGGAAATTCTGATGGAAAATGTCCGATGGAGCCTACACACGGTCGGAATTTCTGACAACAAACTCCCATCGAACATTTTCCGTCTGAAAATCCAACCGTGTGTTCGGGGCATTAGTGCTAATAGAGTAATTGTTCGCTGTACAAAGAATTGTTATTTGTTTGAACAGCTACCAAGGTTAGATTTCAGCTGCAATTTTCCTAGGTGAATTTGATTGTTGCCTGAGAGGGAATTATGACAAAAATGTGATACATGATGTCCTGTGCATCCATGCTACAAGTTACATTGGAGCTCCAGATAAATAGTTATGGGAGTAATGACCCCACTTCTGTAAGGATGGCCACATGCCAAGATTGAAGATCAGTTTATGAAGATTTGACACTTTGGATAATAGCTTTAACAGATGTATATAGTGGAAAACTCAAAAGGGCAGGTATAAGCCAATAAATTCAGTAGAAAAACAGTGGCAGTTGCTGTAGGTCACCTTGATCTTTGAACAGCAGGACAAAAATGATTATGCAGAATCCAGCAAAGGAAGATTGGATGATGTGACCTGGATCTAGAGTTCAGCTCACAGCACTGAAAGGTCAGCTGACAATCCGTCTTACAGCTGTTGAGCATCAACTGCTGGACAAAAATCCCCTGAACAGCGAAATGTGAACAGAGTACCATATGGACAATCTTTTCTCAGAGCGCCCATGTGATTGTGTCATGATGCATAAGGAACACTCAGGAACAGTGTGCATTTCAGCATAATGTTATGATGCACTCAGGTGTTAATCATTTTGATAACGTCCAACTTGTTTTAATACAGGGTCACTGCAGGTAAGACTGGATAAAAAGGAAAAGACTGTCTACATTATCACTATCTACCCACCTGCAGCTTTTTTTCATAAAAGTATTATCTGCACACCTCATACACAGATTGTGAGGCAAAGAAATAAAAAAATAATTCTATACCATAAGGGTTCATTACAATACAAACCCATCAGTAATTCAAACTAACTGCTTTATAGCAATCTTATACCAAAGGTGGGTGCACATACACACCCATTCATTCAGCAACAGTTAAAATTGGCTGTAGGAATGTTTCCAAATGTGGTGCAAACTTTCTTTAAAAAAAAGTTCTGGATTAACGTTTTAAAATGTATTTATAAATATATAATATTTTGTGCACTTATTCACCTGCCATCAGTGCACCAGTGAGCACTTCCTCTCTCCACCTCTACTTTGACACGCACTTCCTCCCTCCTCCACTGCATCAATGTGCACTTTCACTGTCCTCCACTGCACTGGCTTTAAAGTAGAGCTATATGCAAAACTTTTTTTTTAATCATTTTGGATAGAGCAAGGAAAGGGTATAACCCCTTTCAAATTTTTGCCATCTGATTGCAGAGATTCTCCTTCACTTCCTGTCCCATAGCCAAACAGGAAGTGAGAGAAAATACCTGCAAATTAAGGGATTTCCTTGTGGACCCCCAGGTCCCCAGAACTAGTGTCCCCATTGGAAGATTTCCCCTCTATTACTTTTCTGGGGACAACCCAACATTTGGGATTTTCTTTTACTTTCACTTTCAATGATAATGGTAAACAAGACATATAGAGAGGGTGAATCTCCCTAAGGGGGGCACAGACAGCAATAAAAACTGACAGATATTCTAATCTCTCTACACTCTATCCAAAACTAAAAAAAAAAGTTTTTCCTTTAGTTCTTTAGTTATACTTTAACTTCCTCTCTCCAACTTTACATCGACGCACACTTCCTCCTTTCCTCCTATGCACCGGTGCGCACTTCCTCTCTCCACCTCTACATGTGCACACACTTCCTCTCTCCTCCACTGAATCAACGTGCACTTCCTCTCTCTACCTCTACATTGACATGCACTAGCTCTGTTCACCTCCACATCAGCGCACACTAAGTCTCTCCTCCACTGAACTAATGTGTACCTCCTCTCTCCATCTTTACATTAATGCACACTTCCACTCTTCACCTCCACATTGACGCACACTTCCTCTCATCTCCACTGTACTGGCATGTACTTCCTGTCTCCTTGTCAGGGTGTAAGCCAGAAGAAGGATGCACAAAGACCTGGTACAAACGAAACAGGAAAAAACCGGATCATACTCATGCTTGTTGGGGCATGCTTGTCTGCACTGGCACACACAACATATGATAGTTCCTGGCACCTCCTGGCCTTTATAAGGATAGCAGATACACTCAGACTTTGCTAATTGGTCTTCAGCTTCCTATATCCTGTGTTCCTACATAGTTACATAGTTAGTAAGGCTGAAAAAATACACCAGTCCATACAGTTCAACCTGTGGTGTGTGAGTGTGCTTGTATTTATGGCAATAGTAAATCGTATATCCCTGTATGTTCTTGTGTGCTCAGTATCTTTGGATTTCCTGTTACTGACCTTGCTAGCTTCTAGACTTGTCCTTGCTCTCCTGGCTCTGACCTCCGCTTGCTCCATGGACTTACTCGTATCTGCGCCTTGTGATTAACCATGGCCAGCCTTTGCTTAGGCTTTTGCCTGACTACCGTAATTGACCTTGGCTCCTATTCCTGACTATGTCTCCTCTCTAGCCTTGCCTGCTCTGATCTGCCTGCACGTTGCAGTATGCCAACACTACCCACTGCCATCTCCGCCTGGCTCTGTCTCCTGAAGTGGCTTTGCCACTAAAGATCCATCCAGCCAGAGCACAGCTGGCAACCCATGGCGGCTCAGCATCCCCTGTCATCACTTCTAGGGGTGTTGTGCACACAGCCACAGGGGAAGCCTTCTCATTCCAGCCTCAAGATCAGGTACATTACACTCTTTATTTGCACCATCACACACTTCCTCTCTCCACGTCTACATCGACGTGCACTTCCTATCTCCTCTAATGCATCAACGCTCACTTCTTTTTTCCACCTCTACATCAATGCGCACTTTGTCTCTCCTCCACTGCACCAAAGTATACTTCCTTTCTCCTCCTCTACATCAACAAGCGTTTTTTCTCTCCAAATCTACATCAAGCACTTCTTCTGTCCTGCACTACATCGCCTTGAGCTTCTTCTCTTCATCTGCTGCACGAACACGTACTTCCTCTCTCCACCTCTACAACTTCCTGAAAGTTGAGTTGAGGCTTGCCCCTTTCTGAATATTAAACTCTGTTCTACCCCCCCCCCCCTTCAAAAGTAAAGTAAAGCTTTGGCCTGCTCCTTGTGAAAATAAAGTCGTGGCCTGCCCCTCATGAACGTGGAGCCTGATCAGGCAGCTACTAAAAGTTGAGTTGTGGCTTGCCTCATTGCTTGCCTCATGTGTTTCACAGAAGATAAACAATCACAATGTAATTAGAAAGTCAAAGGAAAAATATTTCACCATGCATCATTTCCTCCTTTGATCTCCTGCTGTGTGTTCACAACAATCTCAGCAGACCCAGGGACAGTTCTGTAGAGTGACATCCGTGAATGTGGCAGTATCCAGCCCCAAATCCTTTTATCATTTGCATATACAATAATAAACTATCGAAAACATTTTTTTTTAAGGTTTTATGTTTAGTATATTGATTTTTGTGAGATAGCTTAGATAACTCATTAAAAACAATGCACTGTCTGTTGTATAGCCAATATCTTATCTCAACAACCTTAAAGTAGAACTTCACTCTCCCAATCAACATTGCCCATTTTTAATTCTTATGCTGCTGGCATTAGTTAAATGATAGGAAAGCATTTCATATTTAGTTGTTTGAAACTTTTTTTTACATTTCTTCAGTTACTTTCTTGCCCAGGCAAATTATGTCATACATCCCAGAAAGCCTCAGGAGAGGAGGAGAGGTTTTCTTAGCTAAGCACATTCTCCTGCATGCATGCTTGAGCTAGGGGAAGATGGACTCTAGGAAGTAAATCCTACATGAATCATTTGCCTTAACTCAAGATGGCCACGGCCAGAAATGCTAGGGTGTTGTTTTTCAAAGTGATTTCTCAACAAAATAAAGCATTGAGACATGGATGGGAGAGGGTTGCTCTGAATATTAAAAATACCGTATTTATCGGCGTATAACACGCACTTTTTTTCCCCTTAAAATCAGGGGAAAATCGCAGGTGCGTGTTATACGCCAATCCCCTGCGATCCCGAGCTGTCACATCTTCAAAATCGCCGACCGAGATTTGAAAATGGTGCCGCCGGCGCCGAAATACACAGAGCCGGTCCTCGGCTCTTCCCGGCGGCTATCCGAACCTACTCGGCTAGGTTCGGATAGCTCCGCTCGGGACTACGAGTGGAGCCGAAAGTGAACGAGAGCCGCCGGGAAGAGCCGAGGACCAGCTCTGTGTATTTCGGCGCCGGCGGCGCCATTTTCAAATCGCGGTCGGCGATTTTGAAGCCCTGGATGGCAGGGATAGAGGATCCAAGGCTGCACTGGGGCAAGGCTGCACTGGGGAAGGCTGCACTGACACGGCTCCACTGGGGAAGGCTGCACTGACAAGGCTGCACTGGGGAAGGCTGCACTGACAAGGCTGCACTGGGGAAGGCTGCACTGGGGAAGGCTGCACTGACAAGGCTGCACTGGGGAAGGCTGCACTGACAAGGCTGCACTGACAAGGCTGCACTGACATGGCTGCACTGGGGCAAGGCTGCACTGAGAAGGCTGCAATGATGGGCATTTAAATGTAAGTTTTTTTCCCTTCAACTTCCCTCCTAAAAGTTTTTTTTTCCTTAAAATTCCCTCCTAAATTGGGGTGCGTGTTATACGCCGGTGCGTGTTATACGCCGATAAATACGGTAAATTAAATAGTGTTTTTGGTCTGTGGTGCTCAGATGCAGTGAAGACTGCTTTAAGTAACAAGACTTGTAGTGGCTAAGATACTCTCCTCTACTGGCTAATCTAAAAATGTTAATATATAATACAGTAATAAAAATACAGAAGCAAGCATGTGGGCGAATAGTAGTACAAGGTCAAATGCCATACGGGGCAGCATTTAGGGGAAGATCTTGTGGTTATGAATGTGGCATAAAGAGAGGATTTGTTCAAGAAGCAGCATCCTGCAGGACATGGGATACACACCATTACAATACTGTACATGTGTTTGATGCTGTATCTACCACAATGACTAAACTTTAGCTTTAACTGTTTGCCAGAAATCTAGCTTTAAAAGAGAAGTGGTCCACAAGGGAAGCATGGCCAAAAGAGCTCTGACCATACTACTCTAGTGGGTCACTTGTGCTCTCCTATGACCCAGAATCAGCAGGCTAAAGCCAGCTGTGGGCTGATGCCACTGAGCTGCTCCAATTTCTGGATGTATCCCAACAATATTGTTGGGATCCACCCAGAGCACTGCTGAGAGCCTGAGCCAGCGGCTCCCACCCTTCTCTCTTGCAGGTGCTCTATTGAGCACTGGGGGGGGGGGGGGGGGCAAAGCACAGCTGCTCTGTGCTCAGAGCGATCCTGAGAACTGAGCGATCAGTAGTCAAGTGATTGCCTAGTTCTCAGGCTTAGAGCTAGCAGGGGACAGCTACAGCATCAGACTGATGCTGCAACCATATAGGGGTGTGTGCATGTTCTCACACTTCTCTTTTAAAATTGAAGAGCACACTGACTTGGAATATGCAGGAATAAAAATATGTTCCGCTACTAAATTAACTGAACACCTAAATAAAGGCTTAAAAAGGATAAGAATTAAAAAATATATGCAGCTGCTTCTTTATTATTTTTATAGGTTTGTTCAATTAAGCCCTTTTTCAATGCTAGTACAAATCCCCAGAGCGTGGTTTTATTTATCTCTACAGTCAGTTCATGCAATGTATTCCTAAACACACAAATTTATGTGGCGTAAACATAGACAAATAACTAGGACTCCTGCATGAAAAGATATATCTGGGTCAAAGTATAAAAAAAATGCATAGAGTTTAAAAACTACATAGTCATCTATGCAGAAAATGTTAATTAAACGCTGAATTGTATGTTAAAGACAGAACGTAAACTGTAAAATAAAGTGTCATTTTATTCAGATTTTTGTATCGATGTCTGCTCTGTGTCTTTATGTTGTATAGGAGACAGATATTTTCAAAATGCAATAAATGGTATCCATACAGGACACCAAGACCATATTATAACTGGCGATTAAAAAAAAAAAAATCCAGGTTTTGGGTTAATTCTTTAAAGGAATACTCCCATCTGCTGCTGACATCTCTTTGTATTAAAAGAGAAGTTCAGGATTTTAAAAAAAACAAAAAAATAACATTTAAACTCACCTAGGTGGATGCAGCATCAATCTAATGCTGCATCTGTCCCTGCTGGCTCCACAGTGATAACTGAGCGATCGAACACTGCTGGTTGCTCAGTTCTCAGCATTCTGTGAGCAGAGAGCCATAACTGTCAGTCACCGGCTCTCTGCTCTCCCCAACAGCACTCACTGAAGGGGGTAGGAGGGACTGGCTTAGGCTCTCAGCGGATTGCATGGAATGCATGAAGGTAAAAAACCTTGAGCTTTTACAACCACCTTAAAGTGGAACATAACCAGAGATTAAAAGATAGGGGAAGCTGCATACTCAGTATGTTCACACTACCCGCAGAGAAAAACATTCCATTTTTGTGTGGGTAGTGAACACAACTGCTGGTGGTGGGGGGGGGGGGGAGCAACGCCTTGCATTTTACACCCCCCTTTCTTTTTAGAAAACATTAATGGAATGCCACCTTGAGCTGCGTGTCTATGCATAAAAATGGGTCACACAGAGACCTGCAAAAACGCAGCAGAAAGATGCAGCCGTGTTGCAGTGGACAGCTGCAAAGAAATGTAAATGGGGCACACAGAAAAGCAGTTTACTGTGTGCCCCTATGGACAGCTGCCTTTTTCCCTATGCAGAAAAATGCAGCTCTCTTTACAAGTGTGAACCGGTCCTAAGGCCCCATTCGCACTTGAGCGTAGCAGAAACGCACGTTCCCGCTTGCTTTTTTTTTCATGCATTTTGAATGGCTGCCATATGTGTGACAAACACCCCAACATAGCTCCAGAACCATTTCGGTCATTAAGCATCAGACGTTTTTTTCAGTGAGCATTTTGGTGCCTTAGTAGTGTGTTTTGCCACGTGGCAAAGTGCGCCTTCGCCGATAATTAATGCCAATGCAGGACTGACCTGTGATTGCAGCATGTTTTCAACGTTTCCAAGACACGCAATATAATGTAAATTTTTGTGTGTTTTGCCCCACGTTTAGGAAACACGTAGGTGAGAATGCAGCCTTAGCCTCCATTCATACTTGTGCGACTCCAAACTTCGGGGTGCGAATTTGATCTGGTTCTCTGGCACTAAGTCACATCAAAGTAGTGCAGGCGTCTTTTCAAAGGCGCTGCAACTTTAAGTTGCACCGATCTGAATGGATGCCATTGACAACAACGGGCTGTGACTTGTCATGCGACTTTATATATCCAAAGTCACATGACAAGTCACAGAAATCTGAATTTGAGCCTTAGTTATTACATCTGCTTCTAAAAGTGACCATAAAACTAAAATTCTAATATCACTTCAATGTAGTCTATTTTTTTTGATTGAATGATCTTCCCTTAAGCTGGATATACAATGATCACATTTTTGGCTGTTTTTAGCTGAACTGGCCCAAATTCAGGAGTGGGTGGCCCAGTCAGTACCCTCCTGCTCGACATCCTTCAATCTACAAATCAAAGGATCCAAGCAGATAATTCTCAGCCAGATAGTGACTCTAGCCAATCAGCTGCTGTCACTGCTTAGCCTCCGCTATATTCTGATAGCAGCTGGCGCTGGTTGGCAGAATACAATAACCTCAGAGGGTGATTTAGAAACTGTTAGATTTTTTTTTTTTGTTCAGCCTGTAAGTTGAACATAAAACATCTGTTAGCTTTGGGCTTCAATGTTCTTTGAATGTGCTGCGTCCAGTACTGCTTATATTTGCCAGTAATCCATATAATGCGTATATTAGTTAACACATTGTAATAAAACTTGATTTGAAAGCAAAAATGAAATAGGGTTCACCAAACAAATGTTTCCATTCTATGGAAGCAGTTTAAATATCAGAAAAAAATAGTGGGTACATATTTAAAACATTGACAGTGGTTTTACAACTTTTGCAAATGCTACAAATTTTGATACATTCACACAGTAATTTTGTTTTTAAATAGACTCCTATGCCGCGTACAGACAATCGCACATTCCGACAACAAAATCCTGGATTTATTTCCAACGGATGTTGGCTCAAACTTGTCTTGCATACACACGGTCGCACAAATGTTGTCGGAAATTCCGAACATCAAGAACGCGGTGACGTACAACACATACGACGAGCCGAGAAAAAATGAAGTTCAACAGCCAGTGCGGCTCTTTTGCTTGATTCCGAGCATGCGTGGAGCTTTGTGCGTCGGAATTGTGCACACACGATCGGAATTTACGACAACGGATTTTGTTGTCGGAAAATTTGAGAACCAGCTCTCAAATTTTGTTGGTTGGAAATTCCGACAAAAAAAATGTCCGATGGAGCCTACACACGGTCGGTATTTCCGACAACTAGCTCACATTGAACATTTGTTGTCGGAAATTCCGATCGCGTGTACGCGGCATAAGAGATAATAGTGAAGTCACACAGCTCAGCTATATCTGCATACTCATGCGGTAATACCTGATTTCACCATAGGGGGTGCTGCAAATGCTTTTTAACAACACAATGTGGAAGATTGTGCATATGTGATGGTCTGTTTAGCAATCAGCAAAACATGCATGACTTAAAGGATAAGCATAACTACCAACTTTCTAATATGAGTAATTGGTACACCATTTAACGCTAAGTATCCAGGTAGAGGACACAACCCTGCCACGTTACACAGAGCAGAAATATTTATAATGCAAACGACAAAAAAAATGACATGCTTTTTTCCACCACTGCTATTTCTTTATACAGGCTTTTCATATAACAAATGCAATACATTTAAAGGTTGAATAAAAGGGTTAGGTTAGCATAAAACACTCATTCATGGGTACCGGAGAAGGACTGCGGGCAAAACACAAAATTTAGTGATAAATATGTAAAGCATTAAGATATTATGAAAAGTATACAAACAGCTCAGGAAAATGCAAATATTTGAACTGCTGTTTCTGCCAAAGCATTTGTTATTCTGTTCAAAAGCTGAACTCCAGGCACAAAAGCTTTCATTTCAGTATATTTCCCCGTTAGCCGCAAGGAATATAAATCCACTCTGAGAGCACCAAATGCCTTTGCAAAAAATACTTTGTAAAAGTAGCAGTGATATCATCACAGTGCTGTACATAGCCTGAGCAGAGCTATGGGAGGGGTCCAGCAGGTACACCTACTACAGGCTGACTGCAGAAAACCACAGGAAGGGGCGAGACAAGACCAGCCACCCTGTACAATAAGAAAGAGCGGCAATCAGTAGTCTTTATCATATGAAGCTTTTTTAAAAAAGGCAAAAAAAGTGTGTCTCCTGCTTGGCACAGAACTGTAAAGCTGATCTTTTTCCTTGAAAGTCCTACAGGCAGGTGGACTGCTCCTTCCTTGATGTGGTTGTAAAGCTGAACTTCTGGCTGACCTGTGATCCCTCTGACTATCACTGATTCCTGAATTGGCCTGGAAGCTATAGGCTTTGCCCAGTTCCACCTGATGTCTTGTACAGCAGTGGTCATCAACCCTGTCCTCAGGGCCCACTTACAGGCCAGGTTTTATGTATTACCTTGGGAAGATGCAGACTAGAATACTGCAATCACTGAGCAGCAAATGATATCACCTGTGATGTATTTCAGTTATCTTGCAAACCTGGCCTGTTAGTGGGCCCTGAGGACAGGGTTGATGACCACTGTTGGGCAGGACCAGTCTCCAACCAGTCTGGCAATCTATTTCAGGCTGTGCTCAAATAGATCATCCTTTTCACCAGCCATCCTTGCCCATGCAATGCCTGTGCACACGTCGGCAAGTCCCGCACATTGTGATTCCTTGTCTATGGAAGTTCCTCTGTGGCTCTGCTCACCTGTCCAAAGAAACCCTGCATGCTGAGCAGTACCCTGTCCCTGGAAGTTTTGCTCTGCACTCTGCTCACCTTCCCCTTGAAACCCTGCCGGCTGTGTAGTACCCTGTCCTTGAAAGCGCTCCATGATCAGGTCTTGTGTGGGGTGAAATGCATTGGAGTAGAAGGTGGACAGGCGAGACTATACAATGTGAATCCTCTACTTGATTTATTAAAGCTGGTTTTACATCAGTGATGGCATCAGTGTACAGTTCATTGATTTCTAACTGACAAGCAGACCCTATCCTTGGAAGTTCCATTGTACACTCTCTTACTTAGAAATCCTATGTGTCATCCAGTTTCCAGTTACCTCAAACTCCTGCGTGCTCTGCAGTCCCTCATAGCTTGTTTGTGGTAATGATCCACCGCTCATCATTCCCCCTTGCTCACCTCTACTTGGCTGGTAGTAGTTGGGGTAGTACTCTGGGAGCGGGAAGCTGCTAACCCATCTCCTCCATTAGGGATCTTGAAGACTTCCTGTTCATTAGACTTCACTTACCAGCAAACTCAGCCGTGGACAGGGTGGATTTTCTCTGGACTTGGTTGGCAGGTCGGAATTAGAAACTAGCCATAACCATTGGTTATAGTTATTTGCTAATTCTCTTTAGCATTCTCCAGAATTTTCACAGATTATCTCTTGTTACAGAGACAAAGGTATTTCCTATGCCCCTCAGCTCCATCTAGTGGGTATAATGTGGTAATTTACAACTGCCCAAAATAAATTTATTAGGAAGACAAAATAGCCTAATAACAGCTTAATAATGTAGATTTGCTGGATGAGTTGCTATGCAAATTATCTATAAATAAACCCCCATGTGTTTTTACTAGCCTGGTGTTTCACTTTCATTTGTGGTTACATTTTGTTTTGGATCCCCAGTTTGGAAGTCAATCAAAGTCATTGTCTCACCCAGATCCGATCTGTCGAGGGTCTAACAAAGGGTTAGACCCAACAGCCACTGTGGCTTATGGCGCATCCCACTCCAAAACAGATGTAAGTATTTGATGAGGTTGGAGGGTATGTTACCAAAGGCAGCCTAAAGGGGAATTAGTAAACTAAGGCCTACTTTTGTCTTTAGGTCTACATTAAAGCGACCCTGTTGGAAGGTTAGAAAAAGTCCAAAAATCAGTACCCTGTGATGAAAACAGCTTCATGCTTATCTGTCCGTCAGGGGGGTTGCAAAAACTTTGCATAAATCCTATCCTGCCCTCCTGGGTGTAAGGAATAGAGTGTCTCCTGCTGGCTGGCTCTTCCTGGAAAATCCTAATGTGTCCTGCTGTGACTAGGGGTCATCATAACGAACTACAGCGACCAGTAGATGGACCTTCTATCTGATCAGCCTAAGAAGTTACATAGGATTGGATTTAGGAGCTCAACTAAAGTGCAAAGCTTCTTCAAAGAGAAGTATGGCCAAAGCTTTTTTGGTCATACTTCTCTTCTGTGTCACAGGAGTGCATTTATTTTTGATCTCCTGTAACCCAGAGTCAGCTTATAGTGGGCCCACTGTCAGCTAACATCACAGACCCACCATGACTTCGGAAGAATCCCAACAATATTGCTGGGATCCACCTAGCTGTCGGAATGATGGCTGGTTCTGGCTCTCACGCGTGGTTGAGAGGTCGAAGCCAGCTGCACCTGCCACCTCACCAGCCTGGCACTCCAGTGAGCTGGAGGGGCAGAGCAGAGAGCAGTGCCTGACAGTCAATGCTCTCTGCTCCAAGAAGATCGAGAACTGAAGATCAACGGTCATGTGATCACTCAGTTCTCGGTCTTAGAGCTGATGGGGGTCAGCTGCAGCATAGAGGTGAGTATAGATGTTTGTCTTTGAAATACCCCAAACTACTTTACTTTCAAATTGCTCATTGGATAGATAAGTATGAAGCGGTTTTCTTTACAGGGTACAGCTTTTAGACTTTCTCCAACCCCCTGATGGGGTCACTTATGCTTCACAACATAAGCATACCTCCCAACATTTTGAAATGGGAATGAGGGACACCTACCAGCAAATGTATGTTGGCATGGGACACGCCTCCTGCCACACACCCTTAAAGGAGAATTAACCCAAAAAAAGGATAATTAAATCCACAAGGGCTTTTTTTTTACCACTACTATTCCTTTATATTGGCTTTTAAAATGTACAAATGCAGCAATTTAGAATTTGGAAGAAAGGTTTAGCACTGGGAAACACTTTTTGAAAGATAAAACATGCATTTTATATAAAACTATATAGATCAGACAAAAATGAGGGGGAAAGAAGGACAGAGGGACATTGCTCCAAATCAGGGACAGTCCCCCGAAATCAGGGACAGTTGGGAGCTTTGTATAAGCATTACAAATTGGCAGTTTGATTATTTTGTACTGTGTGAAAACAACTTGGTATATGCTTGGGACTCCTGTTTTAACTGCTTCCGGACCAGCGGCTGCAGTTTTACTGCGGCAGGTTGGCTCCCCTGCGCGAAATCACGTTATTGTACGTGATCTCGCGTGGTCCGAATAGCAGGTGCGCGCCCGCTGCACATCGGGGGTGCCGATGCTCATGGCTGACGGTCGCGATAACCGCCGGCCACGAGCGATCGTGAGCTGGAGACACAGAACAGGGACAAGTGTGTGTAAACACACACTTCCCTGTTCTGTTCTGACAGGAGTGACAGATTGTGTGTTCCTATTAGCTAGGAACCACAATCTGTCACTCCCTGCAGTTAGTCCCCCCCCCCCTTCAGTTAGAATCACCTCCCAGGGAACACAGTTAACCCCTTCACTGCCCCCTAGTGTTAACCCCTTCACTGCCAGTGACATTTTTACAGTAATCAACGCATTTTTAATTGCACTGATTGCTGTATTAATGCCAATGGTTCCAAAAATGTGTCAAAATTGTCCGATGTGTCCGCCATAATGTCGCAGTCACGATAAAAATCGCAGATCACCGCCATTACAAGTAAAAAAAGAATAATAATAAAAATGCTATAAATCTATCCCCTATTTTGTAGACACTATAACTTTTGTGCAAACCAATCAATATATGCTTATTGCGATTTTTTTACCAAAAATATGTAACAGAATACATATCAGCCTAAACTGAGGAACAAAATAGTTTTTTTTATATATTTTTGAGGCATATTTATTATAGCAAAAAGTAAAAAATAATGCGTTTTTTTCAAAATCGCTGCTCGCTGCAGAGGCGATCAAATACCACCATAAGAAAGCTCTATTTGTGGGAAAAGAAGGATGTCAATTTTGTTTGGGTACAACGTCGCACGACCGCGCAATTGTCAGTTAAAGCGACGCAGTGCCGAATCGCAAAAAGTGCTCTGGTCAGGAAGGGGGTAAATTCTTCCGGGGGTGAAGTGGTTAAGGAAGGTTCTCTGGGATGACTCAAAAACATTACTGTCTGGCACATGAATTAGATGTACGCACAGAATGTGTTTTTTCCAAACTCCAGAATTTGGAGGCTGGCTGGAGGTGTGGGTGTTAGTGTTTAGGGCCCTATTTTTAGACTGCAATGTGAGACTCCCGTGCCAGACAGGAAGCACCACTCCTTAGTCTCCGCACAGCTCAGTTTGTGCACCTTGCACAGCATTACTGCTTCCCAGCTTGATCTCTTTTCCCGCTGGAGGCTCAGCCTTAATTCCAGACTTGATGTCATTAAACAGTGGTGTTCCCCAAAAGGTCATCTCTGTAGGAGGCAAAAAACCTGTTATTAAGTGACATCTAATGAGCAGGGCCCTCTGATTCCTCTTGTACCAAATTGTAATGTAACTGTAATGTCTGCCTTTGTTTTGTTAAGCGCTGCGCAAACTGTTGGCGCTATATAAATCCTGTATAATAATAATAATAATATCTCATAGCCAGGTTTGTCCTCTGTTTCTTTGATTCAGTTCATTATTTCACCCTTCATGCTGCGACTAATGGAGTCGCAAAGATTTTTGAAATAGAGAAATCCACCCGGGAGTTAGACAGATGTCCATTTAATGGCTGCAGCAGATAGATGACTCTGGATGGTGTGTGTGCTACTTCTAGAGTCCCCAAGGGTAGTAATAAGTCCAGGGTGTATTCAATCGACCAGCATCTGCCCAGAATCATTCGGCTTTCGATGCAGAACAAAATTTAAAATGTAAACTTTTTTTTTTCTAGCTTTGAAAAGAGACATGACAAGTTAGAACCCCTGTCAGGTTGTTATAAGAATGTGGGTTAAAAGCATTGGAACCCTGCAGTTTTATTATATATTTATTTATGGTATGATGGTGGCATAAAACTGGCTATTGACATTTCTAATATAATCCAGTTCCTAATGAACCGGGCAAAATTCACTCCGTAGGTGGCCTTGTTGATTGTCTAATGCCTGATATCCCTTGATTGAAAAATTTAAGGAGCCAGGCAGAAAATTGTTGGTAGAACAGCAGCTTCATCTACTCACATGCAGCCGCTGTTCTGGCGTTCTGACAACTGGCAGGGTCGGCTGTCAAAATACAATTAATGCAGCAGGAGATTGAGAAGATAGGGGATCTGTTACATCTTTTTTGTGCAGCCTGCAGACTCAACGGAAAACATCTAGATGTGTACGGCCAGCAGTGGTGGCCACTCCATTAGGGGTGCCGCCCCCCTAATCCATGCGCCCGGCCCCTAATCTACATGCAGGTCATTGGATGCATGTATTTCAATGGGTTTTTTTTTTTTTTTAAGCACATGATTAGAGGCCCTAATTGGCTTCAAAAAAGGTGAGCTCAGGGCGCAGTGACAATAGCGAACAATATTTGCTATTGTCTTCCTGCTTCTCCTCCTGGGCCAATCAGAAAGCGGGTCTTAAGACCCGATTGGCGGAGAGGAGAAGCGACCGTATTGGCCGGTACCAGAGAGGATGTATGGGGAGATCCGGGAGATGGTCGTCCTCATCGGATCGATTTTTCTGCTCTGCATCACCGCCAACACACAAGCCAGAGCCCGACCACGTGAGTACCACCCACCGACCGACCCATACACGCATCGTACGACTTACCGACCAACAGGGGACTGGGGTTCAGGTGGTTTGCTTGCCACTGATGACCAGGTTAACTATGGAGAATCTGAATATTGGACTGGCAGCTTCTGCACACCAAAAGAATTCCATGATCACATTGGTTTATGATAAAGATGAGTAATTCTAGAATTGTAGCACCACAGCATAATATCAGTTCATATACATTTATTTTTTTTACTGGTATTTTACAGTATATAGCACCGACAACTTACGCAAAGCTTTACATATCTATTGTACATTTACTTCAGTCCCTGTCCTCAAGGAGCTTACAACCTAAGGTCATTAAAATCACATTCATACATACACATACTAGGCCAATTTACACAGGAGCAAATTAAGCAACCAGCATGTCTTTATAGTGTGGGAGGAAACCCATGCAGGCACAGGGAGAACATGTAAACTCCATACAGATAGTGGTGTGGTTGCGATTTAAACCGACGATCCTAGTGCTGCCAGGCGGAAGTACTAATCACTTAGCCACTGTGCTGCCTATGCACATGTATGTTTATTCCAAAAACAAACTGTTTACAAAGCCAACATGTTTCAGGGGTTATCAAGGGTGTTTCCAAGACAATTTCTATCTCAACCGGTGCCATTACCCTCACCAATCAATCAGTCCTATCTTTCATTTTTTACACACAGTTAAGAAAATTAATATGTAAAAGCTGATCGACTGTACTCAAGAAAAGACAAAGTTTGTCTCAGTTACTTTTTTAATAACTCCCCCCAATGTGTTTTGACAGGGCTGCTTGAACCATCTGCTAATGGATGCTGTTAAAATCCTTTCACTGTCAAAACAGTGATTTTTGAGTCTGCATACATTGATTCTTTTTATTCACTTCAAGTTCTGATGAAGAGGTTGGACTATAGCCCCCAAAACTCATTGGCAGTGAAAACGATTTGTTTTTGGAATAATCATATATCTGGGCTTGAATATTTTTTATTATACAGGATTTATATAGCGCCAACAGTTTGTGCAGTGCTTTACAAAATGAATGCAAACATTACAGTTACAATACAATTTGGTACAAGAGGAACCGGAGGGCTCTGCTCATTAGAGCTTACAATCTAAGAGGAAGGGTCAATTGATACAAAAGATAATAACTGTGGGGGATGAACTTATGGAGAAAGTAAAAAACAGTGTATTAGAAGCAGGATAGGCTTCTTTAATGTGAAGGGTTTTCAGGGATTGTCTAAAGATGGATAGATTAGGAGACAGTTGGACAGATTGGGGCAGGGAGTTCCAAAGAATGGGAGAAGCTTTGGAGAAATCCTGGAGGAGAGCATGGGAGGAGGTGACAATGAAGCTAGAGAGCAGGAGGTCTTGGAAGGACCAAAGAGAGCAGCTTGGTTGATATTTTGAGACCACGCTAGTGATGTAGCTGGGGGCAGAGTTGTGGATAGATTTGTAAGTTATTGTTAGTACTTTGAATTTTATTTGTTGGGTGAGTGGAAGCCAGTGGAGGGATTGGCAGAGAGGGGTGGAGGACACTGGACAGTTGGTAAGGTGGATGAGTCTTGCAACAGCATTCTTGTGAGACTGAAGGGGGGTAGCCTATGTAAAGATAAGCCAATGAGAAGGGAGTTGCAGTAGCCAAGGCGAGAGGTAACCAGGGAGTGAATTAGAAGCTTGGTGGTGTCAACGGTTACAAAGGGGCATATTCTGGAGATGTTGTGGAGGTTGAGGCGGCATGATTTGGACAGGGATTGGATGTGGGCCTGAAAGGACAGTTCAGAGTCCAGGGTTAACCCAGCACCCTGGAATGTGGGGACGGACTGATAGTTGTGCCATTGATCTTAACAGAGAAGTCAGGGGGAGGGGCACATGTGGGAGGAGTTATTATGAGCTTGGTTTTAGATAGATTGAGTTTGAGGAAGTGGTGTGGCATCCAGTCAGATATGTCTGATAGTAATGTGATGCATGGGGAAACGGTTGGGGTGAACTGAGGGGTAGAGAGATAGAGGGACAGAACCTTGGGGGACCCCAACAGTAAGAGGAGTAGGAGAGGAGGAAGTAGAGTTGTAAGTGACACTGAAGGTGCGGTGAGATAGGTAAGATTCTAACCAATCTTACACAGCACAGCCACGGAGACCAAGCAACTCAAGTTTTTTGAGGAGTGGGTGGTCGACTGTATCGAAGGCAGCAGAGAGGTCCAACAGTAAGAGGACAGAATAGTGACCTTTGGTTTTAGCTGTTAGTAAGTTGTTTGTGAGATTTAGGAAAGCAGTTTCTGTGGAGTCTTGCGGTCAAAATCCAAACTGAAAGGGATCAAGAAGGTTATTCTCAATGAGGTGGTCACTCAGCCGATTGTAGACTAGACGTTGAAGGAGTTTGGAGGCAAAAGGGAGTAAGGAGATGGGTCTTAGGTTGTAATATTACAGCATGATGTTTCAATTCTAGTCCTCGCTGGGGACTTTTATCTTCTCTATTTGTCCAGGTGACCAATGTCACTAAGATAGAAAGTGATGAAAAATCTAAAAAACTGAAACAGATGTGAAATCTTCCAATGGGGACAACCTGTTCAGGTGATAGCTGTTTAAAAGCAGAATTTGCCTGACTTGGGAAAGATTTTCTCCCACTTCCTTGTTAATTCACCAGCACATGGAATTGAAGTAAATCTCCATTAGGGATAGGCTCTACTCTTGAATAAGGCCCCTTTTAAACGGGCTGACCGATTAGGTCCGCCTGTAAGTTTTTTAGGCGGTACCCAATCGGACCATCAATTGCTCTCTATGGAGCGGTGGGTGTCAACGGACATGTGTCCATTGACACCAGCTGAAATCTGATCCAATCCTATCCCCATTCGTCTAGCAGATAGCATGGCCGTTGGGTATAAACAGACAGGCAGTCGGTTTACATCCACGCGCCCATAGAGGACAGCAGCTGTGTCTGTATCCGCTCTGCATAAGCAGATAGATTTCCTGCTGAGTCCGCCCCAGGTGAAAGGGGCCTTAGAAGGAAACCAGTGCAGGTTTATGTACAGTACATGGGCACTTCTGCCCATGGCTCCACATGCATTAGCAAGTGGGCGCTTGCAAAGTGTAGCGTGACCGCTCGGCACTGATGGTATGTAGTATAGCAGAAAGAAGTTGCTGAGTGGTCTTTAGCTTGTTCCTGATTATCTGTGATCTGACCTGCTGATTCTGTCTTTTCCATGTGGACCCCCCTCATCGTCTCAGTTTCGACCAAGTACGGGATATCTACCCAATGGCACACAGGTAGCATTAAATAAAAAAAATGGATTTACCACTTTCCTACTCTATACAAAATTTGAAAAAAAAATATTTTGGCTACACAGAAAAAGCAACGCTCATGTTTGTGAACCATCAGGAGAAACAATACAAATATATAGGCAGCTGCGTTGTGGCCACCCACTGCATACATTGTTCAAGCTGTTGCAATCTTATGCTGTTTGAATCAGTACACTGTAACAGACCTGGCATTTGGGGGATAGGTGTTACAGTAAGGGTCTATTCACACCTGTTAGGTGTTAAGTTACACACTAACATGTGTTGGGTTAAGGCAGCCTATTCATTTTTAATGTACTTTCAAAGCACCGAAATGAATAGAAAAACATGCCTGCACCTTTATTCTTCAACACGTGCAAATAATGCTACACAGGTGTGCTGTGGATGAGCGTTGGGGTGCCATTCAAAATGAATTGTATCACAACACAATGATATGAATTAAAAAGGACAGAGTTTAAAATGTACCGTAGCTGTTTTTGTTAGGCTGGATTCACACCTATGCATTTTTAGTGCTTTTTGCATTTTGCAGGTTTGCACTACAGAACGTGTTCCATAGGAAACCATGTTAAATGGACTGTAGTGCAAACCTGCAAAATGCAAAAAGCACTAAAACTGCATAGGTGTGAATCCAGCCTTTCTAGGAGAATGGGCTCCTCTGCAGTGGGGCCGCGCTAATACAGATATGACCATATATAATACAATAATAGAGTCCATAAACCACCACCAGATCACTTCAGTCAAGTGAAGTGAAGTATATTTTGAAAGTAAAAATAAAGTGCCTTCTTCCACCAGCTAATGATCAAACATCCAACTCACCAGACCAAGGTGATACCCATTACAGGTAGTCAGAAACACATATGTGACAAGGGAATGATATTTCCAATGTAAGTGGCCCCACGCGATGGATCTGTCAATGAAGGTAAGTATATCCAAAAGAGAACACGTCACTTTTGTTTTTCCTTTGGAATGCAGGTGCAACTCGATCGGCGTTCCTGCTTGTTTTCATGTGCCGATCATAGTTTTCTTAACTTTAAGTGTCTACATGTTTTTTTTATGCAAATAAATCATTACTAGCTACACCATGAGGAGTTCTCTCTTCTCTTTTTGATATACAGTTGTGCTCATAAGTTTACATACCCTGGCAGAATTTATGATTTCTTGGCCATTTTTTAGAGAATATGAATGATAACACAAAAACTTTTCTTTCACTCATGGTTAGTGTTTGGCTGAAGCCATTTATTATCAATCAACTGTGTTTACTATTTTTAAATCATAATCACAACAGAAACTACCCAAATGACCCTGATCAAAAGTTTACTTACCCCAGTTCTTAATACCGTGTATTGCCCCCTTTAATATCAATGACAGTTTGAAGTCTTTTGTGGTATTTGTGGATGAGGCTCTTTATCTTCTCAGATGGTAAAGCTGCCTATTCCTTTTGGCAAAAAGCCTCCAGTTCCTGTAAATTCTTGGGCTGTCTTGCATGAACTGGACGTTTGAGATCTCCCCAGAGTGGCTCAATGATAATGAGGTCAGGAGACTGAGATGGCCACTCCAGGACCCTCAATTTATTCTGCTGTAGCCAATGACAGGTCGACGTGGCCTTGTGTTTTGAATCATTGTCATGTTGGAGTGCCCAAGTACGTCCCATGTGCAGCTTCCTGGCTGATGAATGCAAATGTTCCTCCAGTATTTTTTGATAACATACTGCATTCATCTTGCCATCACTTTTGACCAAATTTCCTGTGCCTTTCTAGCTCACACATCCCCAAAACATCAGCGATCCACCTCCGTGTTTCACAGTAGGAATGGTGTACCTTTCATCATAGGCTTCGCTGACTCCTCTCCAAATGCAGTGTTTATGGTTGTGGCCAAAAAGCAAAATTTTGGTCTCATCACTCCAAATGACTTTGTGCCAGAAGGTTTGAGGCTTGTCTATGTGCTGTTTGGCGGATTGTAAGTGGGATACTTTGTGGCATTTGCGTAGTAATGGCTTTCTTCTGGCAATTCGACCATGCAGCCCATCTTTCTACAAGTGCCTCCTTATTGTGCATCTTGAAACAGCCACACCACATGTTTTCACAGTGTCCTATATTTCACCTGAAGTTATTTCTGGAATTTTCTTTGCATCCCGAACAATTTTCCTGGCAGTTGTGGCTGAAATTTTAGTTGGTCTACCTGACCGTGGTTTGGTTTCAACAGAACCCCAAATTTTCCATTTCTTGATTAGAGTTTAAACACTGCTGATTGGCATTCTCAATTCCTTGGATATCTTTTTATATCCCTTTCCTGTTTTATACAGTTCAACTACCTTTTCCTGCAGATTCTTTGACAATTATTTTGCTTTCCCCATGACTCAGAATCCAGAAATGTCAGTGCAGCCCTGGATGAAAGATGCAAGGGTCTGTCAGGGGTCCAGAAACTCATTGACCTTTTATACACACACACTAATTACAAGCAAACAGATCACAGGTGAGGATGGTTACATTTAATAGCCATTTAAACCCCTTTGTGTCAAATTATGTGCATGTTATCAGGCCAAAATCACCAGAGTATGTCAACTTTTGATCAGGGTAATTTGGGTAGTTTCTGTTGCCATTATGATAAAAAAAGAGTAAACACAGTTGATTGATAATAAATGGCTTCAGCCGAACACTAACCATGAGTGAAAAATGTTTTTGTGTTATCATTCATATTCTCTGAAAAATGGCCAAGAAATCATAAATTCTGCCAGGGTATGTAAACTTATGAGCACAACTGCACTTGCCTTCATTGATGGATCCATCGTGTGGGGCCGCTTCCATTGGAGAATTCATTCCTTTGTCACATACTGTATGCTTTTCTGACTACCTGTAATAGGTGTCACCTCGGTTTGGTGAGTAGGATGTTTGCTCATTAGCCGGTGGAAGAAGGCACTTTATTTTCACTTTCAAGATATACTTCACTTCACCTGATTAGAGTCATCTGGTGGTGGTTTATGGACTGTATGAATGTAATATTTATGGTCATATCTGTATGAGCGCGGTATGGAAATTTTATTCTATTTTCTTTTCACATTTTAGACCATTGGTCTCACTACTGGCTGCTTCATACATTGCATTGTACACAATATCAATTTGTATTTATATTTGTATTTCATTATTTATTTATATATTTTATAATTATATTATTGTTATTTTTGGTCCAGGGTGCCGTGCTCGAGCAATTGTGGTTTGTATGGCCCTCACTATTGTGAACCTAGCCTAAGAGGCTGCAGCAAAGGGGTGATCTGTACCAGGCATTTGTGAACCCAGCCAAGAGCTGCACAGGTAGTAGAATTGACATGGCTTTAATAAAAAAATCCCTCCGAAGTGAGGGAAACCTGGCTTGCCACCAGGGTCACCAGAACTAGTGTCTCCATTGGAAAATTTCCTCTCTGTTGGGGTCCATGCACACTGAGCTTGAAAATTTTTAAAATTCCACGGAAGTTTTGCTTTTTTTTTTTTCTGCCTATTTTCTGCACATTAGGGCGCTTTGAGGCACATTTCAAGAGGAGAGTTTAGAGGCAGAAAAAAAACATCACAAGTTTGTTTTTGAGAGGAGTTCTCAGACAGGAAAAACGCTAAATGCTCATAAACGTGCATAAATGTGGCATTTAGAAGCATTCGGCCTTTTCAAGTGTGCATTGAAAATGAGCAGAGGGGTATGTTTTGCGAAAAAATACTTCAAAAAGCAAATACCCATAAACTTATAGAAAATTTAAAGATTATATTAAAGCTGAACTCCAGTAATGATCTTTTTTATTAAACTTACTTTGGTCCACCTTGATTACATCTAAGAATTCATATCTCACATCCCGAAGTCTGCTGAGGATATAGAAATTCTCTGTAGTAGATTTTGCTACACACATTCTGCGCTGGATTCTTCCAGGTGCTGCTTGGGTGATTTGCCATCTTTATGCTGAACACAGGGAACTGCTCGTTCAGGCACCTCCGCCATTCATAAAAAGTGTTGTATTTTTTTCACTGAATTCAAGGTGTTCTCCCATTGGACAAAGCAGATAGGAGGAGCAGATTACATCACAATCTCTGGCTAACCTAATCAGAAAAAAATCATTGTGTTCATTAAAGAAAACACTGTATTCTCTGAATGGAGGAGGTGCTGAGTGAGCAACCCCTTGTATTCAGCATATCGAAGGCAAGTTGCTTGAGCAGCACTACACGGCACAGGCTACTACAGTGAATGTCTGTATCCCCAGTGGCCCTTCAGATGTGAGCTAGATGTAACCAAACTGGTGCCATTATAAGTTTTTTTAAAAAGGCTATTACCAGAGTTCAGATTTAAATTTTGCCCAGGGCATCATGGGTTGATGACGTCACAATAGGTGTGGCCTCCAAATTACATCATTGGGTACCAATATAAGTCATTGCACACGGCGGACTCAGCATTACACCGGGAGATCGCGTCGAGTCAACATCGGAAGAAGAACAGAGGGAGAAGACCCAGCAAAAGAGCGAGAAGATAGCGGAGAGAGAGGACAGCGCAGAGAGAGGACAGCGTAGAGAGGAGAAGAGATGGAGAGGGGAGAAGGACCAGCAGATGGAGAAGACCTCGCCAGATGAGGGAGAAGAGCCAGAGCTGCCTTAATAAAATACTTTAAAAACCTGTGCAGTGTGTTTATTTTTGAAACTTTTTTTTTTAGGTGGGGTACCATGTACCCCATACTCATTCACCTAGGGTGGGGGGCCAGGATCTGGGGGCCCCTTTGTTAAAGAGGGCTTCCAGATTTCGATAAGTCCCCAACAACCACTGGCAAGGGTTGTCGGGAGGAGGCCCTTGTTCTCATCAACATGGGGACAAGGTGCTTTGGGGTGGGGGGCGCAGGGCCCCCCCTGCCCCAAAGCACCAACCCCCCCCCATGTTGAGGGCATGTGGCCTGGTATGTTCCAGGAGCTCATCCCCCCCTTTCCTGACCTGCCGGGCTGTGTGCTCGGATAAGGGTCTGGTATGGATCTTGGCGCGAGGGGGGGGGCTCACGGCAAATTTCTGGTGCGACTTCTATTCAATTCAATGGGCTCCCATAGGGAACCATTGATTTTGAATAGAGAGAAACGTGGCTGAAAGCTAGCGTGGCTAAATGCGCACTGACGCCGATGCAAAACGCAGTTAAAATAGCGTTTTTAACTGCGCTTTTTTCCTGGTGTTGGTACTAGCTTTACTGCTCGTTTTTAAAAACGCCTGTGGGCATGAGGCCTAAGAGTTGGTTTAAACAATGTGTTTATTTTTAAATTCTTTCTACTGCTGTAGATTTGTAGTGAAACGTGGAAAATGAAAAATAAATAAAATATACTGGACCTTAAAAAGTATAGTGCACCAATCATGAAATCTAGTAATAGACATTTATTGGCTTGTTACCGCAATGTGTTAGGTTTCAACAATCCTATGTTTGAGAATACATGGTTCACCAGTAAAACCTTCATTAGATCTCCCCCAATAACAAAAGTGGTCCCATTAGGGGTTCTTGGAGGAGTAGCAACCTTTCATTCTGGGGGACCATGTATCTCAGTTATCTCCTATCTTTAAGCTGTACAAATAATACACTTGGAAGTTTCTGTTTGTTTTACCCATTGTTAACGTAACTTGTCTTTCTATGTATTTACTAAAACTGTATCTCGACATGCAATGCTTACATTGTTTACTCCTGTTTTACCACAAACAATAAAAACGATTGAATCAATCATGAAATCTAAACTAAGATTTTAACTATATGCTATTGGGAAGTGATAATAACAAATTAATATTACATTTTGGGGTTTAAACAAACAGAGCAGTCTGGTTCAAAAGAGACAGAACAGCGATACAGGATGCAGCAGCCGTATCATTAACCCCGGGGATTTCAGCAGTATCAAAGGGTACCACGCAGCACAGAGTCCAGCAGCTCACTTTGCTGAAACTGTGCCAGCGATAGATAAACTGTCATAGTCCCAGCCTGGCACGTCCATTCTAATTAACAATGGGTGACTCCCTTTCACTGGATCATTCCTGCTACAAACACTGCACTGGTCACTACACCCAAAACTGACAATACATGACTACAACTAACTGGTTAGAATCTGAGATGCATTTCAGCTGCTTCAAGCTTTTGAATTTACATTTACTTGTATGGTGGACGAAAGCAAACATAGATACACTATAAATCTATACACTATTTTACCAAAACTATTGGGACATCTGCCTTTACACGAACATGAACGTAAATGGCATCCTAGTCTTATGCCCCGTACACACGGTTGAATTTTCCGATGGAAAATGTCCGATCTGAGCGTGTTGTTGGACATTCCGACCGTTTGTGGGCTCCATCAGACATTTTCCATCGGATTTTCCGACACACAAAGTTTGAGAGCAGGCTATAAAATTTTCCGACAACAAAATCCGTTGTCGGAAATTCCGATCGTGTGTACACAAATCCGACGCACAAAGTGCCACGCATGCTCAGAATAAATAAAGAGATGAAAGCTATTGGCTACTGCCCCGTTTATAGTCCCGACGTACGTGTTTTACGTCACCGCGTTCAGAATGATCGGATTTTCCGACAACTTTGTGTGACCGTGTGTATGCAAGACAAGTTTGAGCAAACATCCCTTGGAAAAAATCCTAGGATTTTGTTATCGGAATGTCCGATCAATGTCCGACCGTGTGTACGGGGCATTAGTCTGTAGGGTTCAATAATGGGTTGGCCCCCCCTTTGCAGTTTTAAAAGCTTCAACTCTTCTGGGAAGGCTGTCCACAAGGTTTAGGAGAATGTTTGACTATTCTTCCAGAAGCACATTTGTGAGGTCAGGCACTGATGTTAGATGAGAAGGCCTGGATCTCAGTCTCCGCTCTTATTCAACCCAAAGGTATTTTATTGTGTTGAGGTCAGCACTATGTGCAGGCCAGTCAAGTTCCTTCACCCCAAACTCGCTCTTCCATGTCTTTATGGACCTTGCTTTGTACACTGCAAATCATTTGGTGGAGGGGGGATTATGGTGTGGGGTTGTTTTTCAGGGGTTGGGCTTGGCCCCTTAGCTCCAGGGAAGGGAACTCCTAAGGCATCTGCATACCAAGACATTTTGGACAATTTCCTGCTCTCAACATTGTGGGAACAGTGTGGGGGTGGCCCCTTCCTGTTCCAATATGACTGCACACCAGGGTACAAATAAGGTCCATAAAGACATGGATGAGCGAGTTTGGGATGAATTAGAGCGGAGATTGCGAGCCAGGCTTTCTCATCCATGTGCCTGACCCCACAAATGTGCTTTTGGAAGAATGGTCAAACATTCCCATAGACACACTCCTAAACCTTGTGGACAGCCTTCCCAGAAGAGTTGAAGCTGTTATAGCTGCAAAGGGTGGGCCAACACAATATTGAACCCTACGGACTAAGACTGGGATGTCATTAAAGTTCATGTGCGTGTAAAGGCAGGCGTCCCAATATTTTTGGTAATATAGTGTACATGAAGCATCTGAAATACATCCCAAGAAAGAATGATACTGCTGCCTCTGACTCCGCTACACTTAACTTAGAGGGTCATTCCTTCTACAGCAGAACAAGATTTTATTTCCATGATGTAAATGAATAACACAGAGAGAGAAACAACACCTTCAGAGCATGGGATGGGCAGACCTGTAATCTCTGGAACAAAGAGCTTAAAGCAGAGTTCCAATCATATTTTTGTTTATCAAAAGTCAGCAGTTCCAAAAAGTGTAGCTGCTGGCTTTTAATAAACAGCCACTCACCTGTCCCAGGGTCCAGCGTTGTGCTCACCCACGCTGTGTTCTCCCCATGTCCTCCCTCGGCGGCGCTGGCATCTCTACTATGGGCACTATGAAGCCGCAAGCTGGCACAGCCGGGTACCCACTGCACATGCGTGAGCGGCGCTGCACTTTGTGACTGGTCCCGAAGTCTTCTAGGACCTGTCATGTGTCCCAGAAGACTTTGGGAGGGAGAACTTCCACTTCTGATCACCTAAGGCGACTGGAACAAAAGTGGGAGCAGATACCTGCCAAAATTGGGTACCTGCTCCTCCCCCCTTTTCCTCAAAAGCTCAATTTCACAAACAGGAGTCGGGGAGGAGGCATTAAAGAGGAAGTTTCAATTTTGGGTGGAACTCCGCTTCAATAAAGATATCACCAAGAGATTAAAAAAAAAAACCTGATAAAAGTTAAGTAAGATTTCCAGGCATGGTATATTTTTATAGCTGCCATGGTTCACCTTGGATCAATGTGACTATGTATGTTCCATACCAGGCCAATGTCCCTGGAAGTTGGAAATCACTGTAGTAGACACCGTTACTCTAGCAATCTCCATTTGCTTCTAGGCCCCCAATGCGAGCCGCTGGCCTGCTGCACTTTGAATTTACTATTACCTTTCTGGGGACAACCCAACATTTGGGATTTTCTTTTACTTTCACTTTTATTTTACTTTCACTTTTAACTTTTAATGATATAGGCAAACAAGACAAATAGAAAGAGTGAAGCTCCCTAAGGCAAGTCATAAATTATGCAATTATCTTTCCTTCAACAACGGGGGGGATTGGTAGATTGACTTCAGTACAACAAGCCTGCCCATAGATGAAGTCGACCACGGGTGGGGGGCGGGATTGGTAGATTGACTTCAGTAGAACCAGCCTGCCCATAGATGAAGTCAACCACGGGTGGGGGGGATTGATAGATTGACTTCAGTACAACCAGCCTGCCCATAGATGAATTTAATGATATAGGTAAACAGGACAAATAGAAAGAGTGAAGCTCCTTAAGGCAAGTCATAAATTATGCAATTTTCTTTCCTTCAACCACGGGGAGGGGGGGGATTGGTAGATTGACTTCAGTGCAACCAGCCTGCCCATAGATTCATGGAAATTTGGATGGTTTCTGGTCAACCAGCCAAATTTCTGTCAGTCTACGACTGGCTTAACGGGGGCACTGACAGATAAATCCCAGTTAGATAGCTAAGGCATGCTGATGTGTGTTTGCACATGAAATGATGTTTGTGTTTTAAAGTGGAATTTCGCTTTCCAAAGTAACAATGACTATTTTTAATCTTTATGCTGCTAGCATTAGTAAATAGATATTAAAGTGTGTCATATTTACTTTTTTTTAAACTTTTTTTGCATTTCTTCAGTTACTTCCTGGTTTGTTGCCTAGGCAAATGATATCATACATCCCAGTAGTCTTCAAGAGGGGAGGAGGGGTTTTCTCAGCTCAGCACACCATCCTGCCTGCATGCTGCCTGCATGCCTGAGCTAATGGCAGATGGATTCCAGAAAGTAAATGCTAAATGAACCATTAGCCCTTATTCAAGATGGCCACAGTCAGAAATGCTAGGGGCTGTTTTTCAAAGTGATTTCATAGCAAAATAAAGCGTGGAGACATGGATGGACGGGTGAGTTTGCTTTGAAATTAATCGCAATGGGACGGTTTCTGCTGAACCTGCCAAATTTCAGTATATGGTCGGCTTAATGGGGGCACAGACAGATCAGACAGATGAATCCCAGTTAGACAGTTGGGGTATGCTGATGTGTGTTTGCACGTGCAATGATGTCTGTGTTTAAAGTGGAATTTCACTTTCTCAATCAACAATGACTATTTTTAAAGTGGTTGTAAACCCTTACAACACAATTTTACCTACAGGTAAGCCTATATTAAGGCTTACCTGTAGGTGCTGTAAATATCTCACAAACCTACACGGTTTAATAGATATTTACAATTCCCCGTACAATTCCCCGTACAAGGATTCTTTCTTCTGCGCATGCGCCGACCTATTCAGCGCATGTGCACTTTAGAAATCTCACGCTGTGCCGTTCCAAGTAGAGGTCATGCCGTGACTGGCAGCTCCCGTGCGCACGCTAGCAATAATCGCATGTAAAATCTGGCAGGCTGGTTGTACCCAAGTTGATTGATCGATCAACTTGGGTACATTCAGCCTGCCCATACATTTTTCGAACCATTTATGGCCAGCTTTAGCCATCCTGTGGTGTAATGGATCAAAGTCACAGTGACCAGGCATTTTTCCCTACTCGTTATCTTCTTGGGCACTGGTCCCCCCACTGCTCCTTTTCGGGCGATAAGTTTCATGCGATCTGCCGCAACTGGCAGGTAATCCTGTCACGCAACAATCGCGGCACAATCGCATCACATTTGGGATACCATTGAAGGACAATTGTGTGCAGCATGTTGTGCTCGCGGGCAGAATCACAGTGAGATGTGAACGGGGCCTAAGGGTTCATTCCCCTACGAGACCCCTCTTTCCTGGCAGCAATAGCACAAGGCCATAAACAGGTGGGTGGTTAACTGCACCTGCCTACAAAGTGCCTGCCCTTTACCATTACTTCACTCCTGTGCTACCTGGCTCTGTCTCTAACAATGCAAAGCCTTGTGGCTGAGCAGCCAATTTCTAGACCTGAGTATTATCAGGTACATTACCAGGGGGGTAGCCCATGGCCTCCCCAGTCAGGGACACCCCACCCCCCAGCCAGCCAGCCATACAACCATCCCCCCCCCCACAGGCTCTCACTCGATTGATCGCCGCTCCCCCCCCCGTTGCTCGAATACTGCATTGCACGCCTGTCGCCCACCAGCCCCCTGCACTTACCCCATTCCAGGTCGCTGCTTCTCCCCTGCATTTCCTCCCAAGCGCCGGTGATCACTTCTCCTCCCGGCCAATCAGGACTTAGGACCCGTGGCCAATCAGGTCTCAGGACCCGCTTCCTGATTGGCCAGGAGGAGAAACAGGAAGACATTAGCGAATATTATTCACTAATGTCACACAACTGGGTAGGCTCCGGGCGCAGTGCCTCTGGCTCTAATCATGTGCGTCTAAAAAAAACCAAACAAAAAAAACCCCATTTGAATCTATGCATCCGGTGCCCTGCATGTAGATTAGGAGCTGAACGCATGGATTAGGGGCGCGGCGCCTCTGCTCCCTGAATGAGTGGGCATCACTGTTACCAGGCATGTGTCTAGCCCATTAACACTTGCAATGCACTAAAACAAATGTCCAACTTCCCTATAATAAAAATGGTGTCTGTTTCCATCTGCAGTGCAGTGCTTTTTGGAAAAAAAGATCCATGCGTTAGGAGGCTCAAAGAAGTCAATGGCAGTGCATCAAATGAATATAGCATGCGTTTTAATGCGTTGGCAACATCAATTAACAAGGCTTGGTCAATCTATCCCACTTCAAATATTCTAAATTCAAAAATGTGGGTGAATAGAATGCACCTGCCTGATGCTACAAAAAAAGCACCTCTCTGCACATGCATAGATCTTACTAGACTCTCAGACTTTCGTGGGTGGGGAGACTGTGATACACTCTGTTTAAATAAAACATTTTCTTATAATAAAAAAATATATACAGTATACATTAAATTGTAATAGAAAATGTCAGTACTGGCCATAAAATTCTGCACCTTTAATGAAATGATCCCCAATTTCCTGCAGCACTTATTACACTCCCAGTCCCCAGAGATAAACATGAACCTTTTATTATTAGATCTTGCTAAACATTGTAACAACTGTTATGCTGGCTAGTAAACATATTTTCTCTCTGCTTTCTATTTTCCATAATAAAACTGAAGACTTATGTTAGGTGGGAGACAGATACATAATTATTTTATTACATATTAGAGTAGAAAGCTTCAGAAAATATATGGAGCTAGACTGGCGGATTTCACTCAGGGCTTATTCAGATGGGCGGTTGACAGACAACTGGGGGGCTTGATATGTTGCCTCCCCACCTCCTATTTTAACCCTCAAAAGGCTGAACCACTACAACGCAACAGTAGTGGGTGGTTGTGCCCCAGCCCCATTAAGGCCCCTTTCACGCTGACGAACCGATCGGGTCCCCCTGTCAGTTTTTCAAGCAGACCCAATTGGACTATCCACAGCTCTCTATGGAGCGACGGATGTCTGCGGACATGTGTCTGCTGACACCCGATCTGATCCAGTCTGCTAAAAACCGGCGGATTGGATCGGATGACAGTTGGATGGAAACTGATCAATTTCAGTCTGACCGCCCCATAGAGAACAGCGGGCTGTGTCCATGTCCGATCGGCACAGCGGAGTGAATACGGACCTGTCATCTGCCTGCTCAGCGGGGATGTGTTACTGTGTTACGCTGGGTATACACTAGTAGAATTTAATTTGAACATTCTTTAGTTCTCTAATCGTTAATTAATGTTCGTTTTTCATTGCAGTGATGAGAAAACTTGAAGAAGCAGGATGGAAATTTTTATTTGGAATGTATGAATTTCTAGCAGTGTATTTGATTACAAAATTGAATGTTAAAACAAAACAAAATTTTTAAAGAGGTTTTAAAGTCAGAAGGTTTTTAATCCTAATGCATTCTATGTATTAAGATAAAAAGCCTTCTGTGTGCAGCAGTCCCCCTCAGCCCCCTTAATACTTACCTGAGCCCCATCTCTATCCTGCGATGTCCACGAATGTCTCGGCCATCCAAGACTCTCCCTCCTGATTGGCTGAGACACCATTGCCTCCCACTGCTGTCAATCAAATTCAGTAAGCCAATCAGGAGAGAAAAAGACTCGCCTCAGGAGGGGGGGGGGGGGCTGGAGCACAAAAGAAGGACCTGAGAAGAAGAGGATCCAGGCTGCTCTGTGCAAATCCACTGCAACAGAGCAGGTAAGTACTTTAACTACTTTCGAATGACATTTGAATTTACAGAGAATTTTCATTTGAAATTTTACTAGTGTATACCCAGCCTTTAGTGCTGGTGCATTAATGCACCTCCAATGAAACAAATATTGAATGTTACAAAATTTTTGACACAACACACTATTGAGTGATGCCATGTGTTGCAGCATGTTGGAGTGCTACTCAAATTTAAATGGCATGGTGACGCATTAACACGTTTTGTGCATGCAGTGGGTTGCAGCAATGAATGCGTTCATTACATACACCCCATAATTTTTCTAATGCAACTGGTCAGCCCACTCATCTCTTCTTGACAGTCAGTAATCTGCTGTGAGACAAAACTCATGGTTCCTTACTTAATATATGAGAATTCAAGAGGACATTAACACAAAATGTGTAAGTAAGCAACTTGAGCACATGTTAACTACCAAAATATTTTCAGTTCTGAGAGTAAGCCAATTAGGTGCAGCCTCAGATTAGTGTATTTTGATAGCAGGGTGTCCTGCTGTCACAATACAATGTTCTGGCATTGGGGTTCCTCCACCCTCCTTGTTTGTGTGGATGGAGGAATCTGTTAAGTTTTTTTTTTTTTTTAGAAAAATGGTTGAACGAACTAACTGTCTATGGCCAGCTTTAGACAGGGCAGCAAGCACAGGACATTAATTATCCTCGTTTTGGAGTTGCGCTTATTTGCATTTCAACAGTTCTTCCAGTTTCAGAAACTGAGGAAAAAAATATTTAAAGATTATAATTAGACATCTTAACATCTCTCTCATAAGACACTATAGAAACATTTTTGTTGAGCCAGAGCAAAGAATGATGATGTACAATGGCCACCAATCGATAGCAACCAATTGAATTTCATCTATTTAGAGCAGTGGTCTCCAAACTGCGACCCATGGGCCAGATGTGGCCCTTTGCTTGCCTTTATCTGGCCCTTGGGGCACTATTTTCTTCCACTGATACCAACAACGGGGGAAAATTCCCCCCATTGACACCAATGAAAGGGCAAAATTCCTTCCAATGACACCAACGATCTGGCACAATTCCTCCCAATGACACCAAATGTGGGGCATTGTTTATTCCCACTGACATCGGGACCTTTTCTACTACCAATGGCCACAGTCCGGCCCCCCTTAAGTCTGAAGGACAGTAAACTGGCCCTTTGTTTAAAAAGTTTGGAGACCCCTGATTTAGAGCAATCCAAGACACAAGAGATGATTGTTCATTGGCTGCTTTGATTAGAGTGGCCACAGACAAACTTACAGTGTTCAGCCATACCATTATGACCACTGTCAAGTAAAGTAAATAACATTGATTATCTTGTTACAATGGAATTGCAGTTTGTTGTGTATGGGGCTTCATAGCCGCAGACCAGTCAGGGTACCTATGTCGAACCAGGTCCACAGCCAAAAGTGCCTACAATGAGCATGTGAGCATCAGAACTGGATCAGAGAGCAATGGAAGAAGGTGGCCTAGTCTGATGAATCACATTTTCTTTACATCATGTGACTGGCCAGGTGCATGTGCATCGCTTAACTAGGGAAGAGATGGCACCAGGATGTAGTATGGGAAAAAGACAAACCAGTTGAGGAAGTGTGATGCTTTGGGCAATTTTCTGCTGGGAAACCTTAGGTCCTGCCATTCATGTGGATGTTACCTGACACCTACAACCTGCTCTTGGAGCGCTATTTTATCCACTGATACCAACAATGGGGCACAATTTCCTCCTCCACTAACACCAGTGAAGGAGCACAATTCCTCTTGATGGAGCCTGAATCCTCCCAATAACACCAATGATGGGGCACAATTCCTCCCACTGACACCAATGATGGGGCATTGTTTTTGCCTCTGACGTCTGGACCTTTTCTACTCCCAATGGTCACAGTTTGGCCTCCCTAAAGTCTAAAATATGGTAAAACCAGCCGCTTGTTTAGAAAGTTGGAAGACACCTGTTCTAGGGAATTAGTGGTGCAAACTATCAAAGTTTGACAACAGGGCTGATCCTTTCCTCTCCAGTACAAATGTATTTTGAATGATTCTATAATCCCAGTACGGAGTGGATTATACAGACCTAAATATGTTAAAAAAAGAAAAACAGTTTTATTTTCCACTAACATTTCCAGAACAGTTACAAGAAACAGTATTTTGATATTAATAGGTTCTTTTTATAGAAGCCAACAAATCTAGTAAAAGCAAGAGAAATTATTCCTGTTCCAAAATACTCCCAGTCTAAAAATATTAGTATGACGTTTCTATAAAAATTTCCTCTGGTTGCAACACATTCAGACAAGGTCAAAGTGCTGGAGACAGCCACACAGACCAAGTGATTGTTAGCCAAGCTGCCATATTTGACCAATGAATTATATTGAGAAGAAACAGTAAAGTATTGCTACAGAATTTGCACCTGTAACAACATAAGTAGAAAAATATCATTATCACAGTCAAAGCGTAACTATGCTCAAAATGTAAAATCACATATTTATTTCCACATTGAATATCAGTTATTTTTAGCCTACTCCTATTAATCCGAATAAGCTTGAAGTTTGTAAACTTACTTTGTAAAGATCCCCACACATTTACTTCCTTGAATTCTGTAACACGTTGTCAGGTCACCTGAGGCCAGGTGACAGATGCACACCGCTGAACTTAGGAGGGCACCGCTAAGGTTGTGGGCCCTTTGGCTGACTGCTGAGGATGGAGCTCTGGATGGTTCAGGAAAGCTGCTCCACTTGAACACCGACACAGACCAAACAGGAAGCTAAAGCGTAAGATTCCCCAGGGTGTGGAATCTAAGAGCAGAAGCAGCAGTAAGCCAGGGTCAGGGTCACTAGCAGACAGGAATGGTCAGGACACGCCATGGTCGGTACATGGAAGTCAGAGATAAACATACAGCAGGGTGCCACACCAGAAGCCTAAGCGCAAACTTTGCTCGGCAAAGCTGGCTTGCAGTGCGTGGGGTTAAATAGTGTTTCCTGTTGAGAGGCTGGGGTGGAGCCATGCTGAGAGCTCATACTTAAACACTCAGGTGTGAGGGCACACTCTCTAAAGCTGAGACACAGACCTGAGAGGTAAGCAGACAGTCAGAGCATAAAACATTACTGCAGATTCATGACACACATATTCCCTATGCCCCATGAGTAGGCTCTGCTGTGTCACACTTTTCACAGAGCCTGCCTTCTGAACTAATGTTTGAGTTCCTGCTACGGTTGCCACCTGTCCGGGATTCCCCCGGACAGTTTGGGTTTTTGAATCATGTTATTATTCAGACAGGAATGTGGCTCGGAACAGGGCCTGACAGGAGGGTGAGGGGGCACTATGCATGCTACATTACTATTCTCTTTGGAGCGCCCAAAGGTGTCCCAGGTCTGTTACAACCCTATAGTGTATACTAAAAAAAAAATAAAAAATACTGTGCTAAAATATTCGGGTTTGGCTTGAAGAAAAGGTGGCAACCCTAGTTCCTGCACTTATTCTCTGAGAAAAAAAGCTCTCTGTAGAAGGCAGGTTCTGGGTATTCTGTGACCCAGCAGTGCCCACTCACATGACATAGGGAATAGATGTTGACAGAATTCAAGGAAGTAAATGTGTGGGGATCTCCACAAAGCAGGTTTACGAGCTTCAAGATCATGCAGATAAATAGGCGTAGGCTAGAAATAATTGAAAAACAATGTAGAAAAGAATATATCATTTTATATTTTAACCATAGATAAACTTTAAAAGCATCTTTTAAAGTGCTACTAAGCCCAGGACCCTGCATTCACTATATCTGGTCCTCCATTGTACACAGAACATGGAAATGCAATTATTTTAGTAAATATAAACTGCTAAATACCTTTTCTCATCAGAAGTATATAGCAGTCTTGTGACTTCTATCAGTGCCCAGTTAAAGCTTGTTGGAGGAGTTTTCATACTGCACTGAGCTGTCCTATCAGGCTCTGACGCTCTGTTTGGACAGTGCTGGTTGGCCCTGTGCTGATCTCATGCACTCTCCCAAGAAAAAAAAAACTCTAGCAATACACACCAAATTGAGCATGTGCAGCCTGACTCTATTTACTCTGTATTATCCGGACATGTTTTGGGGGCAGTGCAAGAAGGGGAGGATCTGTGCATACAGGATCAATCAGCCTTCTTGCACAATGCAGAGGATAAACAAACCCCTTAGGTTCAACAGTGAGTATAAGAAGCATGCTTTACTGAATATACACACTGATTTTACTGTTGTGGGTTTATTAACACTTTCACAAAAGATGTTTTCCACCTCTCTCCATCTGTATCAAGGAAATTAATTTAGCAAATTATAGAAAGCTCAACGGCATGTGCAATTATGCTATGATTGAAAAACAGAACAGATTCTAGTACTTCTGCATTTTGCAGATATGTCCTTGTACACTTGGCCTATTTGCTAATGTAATAACTGCAAGTAATACAATAATCATTATAATTATAATAAAATAATGAAAAATAAAACAAAAAAAGAGTTTTCACTATGTATACATTTGAAGTGGAAAAATAACCTAACCTGCTACTGACACCACATTGGAGACACCCGCACATCAGTTGACCTATTCAGCTGCATTCACGCTCTTAACCCCAGGATTCTTTGGTATGCAAATATCCCTCCTGCTACCTTAGTCCATAACCCTGCTGAGCTTCCTCCAATTTCCTATGCTTTGATTAAAGTGTGCCTGAAAGACACAGGCGTTAGCGCTGCCAACCATTCAGAACCTCTCTTCAATAGTCAAGACTGGCCTTAAAAAAATGACAGATTACCATTGCTATGTGGCCACTGACACTTTCCTTTTAGACACCTTTATACAAAATGCTCATATTGATATATCTGTCCTAAAAGAGAGTCACGGTCATGACTTATGTGAATGTGTAAATTTCACCTTGAGCTGCTGAACTTTGTAAACAACAGGCTTTTTACAGTAAAGAACGGAAGAAATATGTTTTTGAATATTATATTTTAATATATTTGAAAGATATGTTTAAAAACAGTCCAGAGCTACATCTGCTAACTGCTGTGACAATATAATATTCATATGCAATATGATTTATTTGTTTGTATAGTTGTGATATATAATATAACTAGAAAAGCTACAATTTCTGGGGAAATTGTGAAAAGTGTTCTTGCCTCTACAACAGGAGTGGGCCGAGTAACTGGGTGGAGTGGCTTGAGTAATTGTGTGGTTGGAGTGGCTGGAGTAACTGTAAAAAGTGTTAAAAAGCTTAATATTTTAAAAAGTATAAATAGTAGTAAAAAGGTTGAAGTCCCATCATTAGCTGAAAGAGCTAATGATGGGATTTTTTTCTTCAAAAAAGATTTTTTTTTTTAAATGATTTTTTTTTTTTTAATTTTTTTTTTTCAAAAATGATTGTTAAAAATTTTTTTTTTTTCATGGGGTGATCATAATGTTTTGGCTGATCATGTTGTGGTCATAATGTTTTGGCTGATCGTGGGGTGGACATAATGTTTTGGCTGATTATGGGGGGGTCATAATGTTTTGGCTGATTATGGCATGGTCATAATGTTTTTGCTGATCATGGGGGGGTCATAATGTTTTGGCTGATCATGGGGGGGTCATAATGTTTTGGCTGATCATGTTGTGGTCATAATGATTTGGCTGATTATGGCATGGTCATAATGTTTTTGCTGATCATGGGGGGGTCATAATGTTTTGGCTGATCATGGGGGGGTCATAATGTTTTGGCTGATAATGGGGTGGTCATAATGTTTTGGCTGATTATGGGGGGGTCATAATGTTTTGGCTGATAATGGGGTGGTCATAATGTTTTGGCTGATCATGTTGTGGTCATAATGTTTTGGCTGATCATGGGGGGGTCATAATGTTTTGGCTGATAATGGGGTGGCCATAATGTTTTGGCTGATCATGTTGTGGTCATAATGTTTTGGCTGATCAAGTGGGGGTCAGCTTTTGTCATACCTTCATCTAGCAGATGAAGGTATGACCACATGCATTTGGGGGGTCTCAGCATCTTGTGTTTACAACCACTGTTTCCTAGCAACGCTCATGTCCTGTTTATGCTTCACAAATACTGCTCAATACACAATACACAGGTTAATGATAGATGTAAGAACTGTGCAGTAATTCAAATGGCCGTATTTTAAAAACTATAAATCCTACAGCGAAGATCTTTATATTGTGAGAATCACAAGGCCCAGACCTAGATTTTGATGTATAGTATGTCTCTGAAATATTAAAATTGAAGGCACAGTCGCAGTTTAGATATTGCCCTTCAAATTTGAAGGGGCTAGAGTGTAGTTTCAATGAATGTCAATGGACAGCGTGAGTTGCAAACAAATGGTCATATTGTGAAAACTATCAGGACTATGGCTTAGCCGTGGACATGTTTAGTGGCAGCAGGGATAGCTGAACGTTTTGATATAAGATTGGTGTAGGTGGGCTTGAAAATGAGGGAGTGGTGGCAGTTTAGAAATCATGTTCTGATTTTTCAGCTTTTGTCACCTCCCACTCTAGTTTTGAACATTTCCCCATTCATTCCTATGGGACCAATTTCGCTGCATAAATGACGATATTTCGTGAACCATTCGGCGAAACGTTCCACAAAGTAATAGCACACCAATCGGAAATAATCCGCACGTTTCGGTATATTACTTGTCTATGTAGTGTAAAAACTGTGGGAGGAGTTAGGGTGGTAAATTTGGCTATAATAATATATATGTGAGATAACAGTAAGTGGTCTTGCTATGCAAGAACACTTAATAAAAAACAAAACATATTTGTAACATTTTAAATGGTAACCCTAAGATGACCATAATAATTTAAGAAATTAAATATGTATTAAACCACCATATATTGCCTTTATTACCACGATATTTTGTTACAGTATGTTCATACTATGTATTCATGTTACACAAACACCTTCAATGTGATTGATGGTGGGATTAGGCCTCCTCCACATGGGCGAAGGAGCAGATTCTTGTGGCTGGCGCCACCACCAACCCTTCCCCCCCTCAGGTGACGAGCGGAAAGGTGGCCTTACCTTAGGAGATGAGGAGGTGTAGGGCTGCTGCTCCTCGCTCAAGCTGAGAGAAGAGCCGGGGCTTCTCCTTCCAGCCATACCGACAGGCTTCTCTTCCTGGTTGAGCAGGAAGTGGATCCTGAGACTCCCTGGCCAATCGTGTCTCAGGATCCGCTTCCTGATTGGCCGGGGGGAGAATCAGGAAGACAATAGCGAATTTTTATTTCACTATTGTCACACAACTGGGTGGGCTCAAGGAGCAGCGCTCTGCGCCCCAAGCCTACCCTTTTTTCAAGCCTCAGGCTCTAATCATGTGCTTCCAAAAACCCCAATTGAAATCCATGCGTCCGGCACCCTGCATGGAGATTAGGGGCCGGGCGCATGGATTAGGGGAGGCTGCCCCCTGTATGAACAGCCCGCCACTGGCGCTTACCATTTAAATAAGTAGAGCTAAACACAAATGCCTGTGATTTCACAGACCAGCGCTAATTGCCTGCATGAATGAGACCTAACTTTATTTTTTAAAACTTAAATAAAAATAAGCTACAGACAAACAGAACTGTAGAGTCCTTTGGGGATAGGATCTCATTTACAATAATGCATTTAAACACATCACAATGCCGCATAATGTGGTTTGAGCCATTAAAGAGGAACTCTAATCTAATTAAAAAGAATTATGTTATAAAGGGCAAATACAGAGATAATGTGTTTTGTACACACATATGAGCATGAGTAAGACATGTGATAGTTTTAAAGTCTTACTAAACACACAACAGTAAAATCAGTGTGTATATGCAGTAAAACATGCTTGTTATACTCACTGTGGAACCTAAGGGGTTAATCCTCTGCATTGTGTAAAAAGGCTGGTTGATCCTGTTTTCTCTGACCCAACCCTTCTTCCAGTGTCCCCAATTCATCTCTGGATAGTACAGGGGGTAGGGGACAAGTTGCACATGCTCAGTTTGATGTTTATTGCTAGAGAGTTTTTTTTTTCTTGGGAGAGTACATGTGATCAACAAAGGGTCAATCAGCACTGTCCAGACAGAGGGTCAGGGGTCCTGCATCCTTTATAGGACAGCTAGAGCAAAATGAACACTCTTCCTACAAGCTTTAACCAGACACTGTAAGAAGTCACAAAACTGCTCTAAAAGCTGCTGAAAAAAAATATTTAGCAGTTTATATTTAGTAAAACAATTGCATTTCTGTGTTCTGTGTATTGTGGAAGAACAGATATAGTGAGTTTAGTAACACTTTAATTTAAATAATCCCATCATTATGTTTAACGTTTCCAAACCTTGTTTCTATATAAAGTTTGTACTTACATATGCTCAGTAGTTGTTCACATTGCTTGCTACAGAGTCTGAATAATGCAAACCCTTTTGCGCTCTGACCCATACCTAATATATAATATGGATAAATTCTGCAATATACTTAGATCCAGTTTTTTGAGTGCACTTTTATCGGTATGACTGTATGCAATTATTTAGTGGTCTTTTGCATTTTATGTTACATTTATAGTTTTCCATTATTGTTTAGTGCTGCACTGTAAAAGAGTCACATTTTATTTACTACAGAACCTGCCTGTTGTGCCTGAAGTTTGAGATTTCTACTCCCAAATACAGTAAATGAAAGCTGAACGCCGGTCTGTATTAAAAACTTGCCATTAGGCTGCCCTATTTCCCTCATACATTCATAAAGTACAACTCGTTCATTCTTAGGAGGAGGAGAGTAATGCAAAGGACTACTTACCTTCCCCACCGGTTCCACAGTTCCTCCTCTTCTGGTTGTGTAGCTGTCACCTGTCCTGCATTGTACGGGTCGATGTTCAGGACCCACCCACATTCTGGAGTGGTCAGTTTTTTATTGCTGTCTGTGTCTTCCTGTCCCAGTGACAATCTTTACCCTTATTTCTCATCCTGGTGTCATTTGAACAGTAAGTCAGGACAATTAAAGCTTAAAATGTATATGCAGCCAAAACATTTTGCTATTTTGGAAAGTATAGAAAAGAGTTAAAACCTTTTTTGCTTTTTGTGTCCCATTATCGAGATTACCCTTCACTTCCTGTCTTTGAAATACAACAGGAAGTGTTCCTTCCCAAATATTTGTTACCAGAATAAAATGCTCCCCCTATCCTAGCTGACCTCACTTTGTTTTAGTGACAGCTGTAAAATTTTGGATGTTCTTATTTCTGTCTTGGTCACCAGGACAAACAACAAGGGTGAATTTTACCTGCAGGGACACATACAGGAAAAAAGAAAAAAGGTTACCAGCCCTTCCTTAAAGGGGTTGTAAACCTTCGTGTTTTTTTCACCTTGACGCATCCTATGCATTAAGGTGAAAAAACTTCTGCCAGTGAGCAGCCCCCCAGCCCCCCCCCCAATTTACTTACCTGAGCCCCTTCATTCCCTTGTTGGAGACACGTTCTCCCTCTCTGCATGGGGTCCCAGCTCTTGATTGGATAGATTGATAGCAGAGCAGCCATTGGCTCCCTCTGCTGTCAATCAAATCCAATGACCCGGGCGCCGGGGGGCGGGGCTGAGTCTGGCATTCGTGTCTATGGATGCAAATGCTCGACTCGGGAGCGCGCCCGCGCAGTAACCTCCTGGGAGAGTATTTCTCCTGGGGGTTATCTAATGCGAGGAGGAGCCGCAAGAGCCGCCGAAGGACCCCAGAGGAGGAGGATCGGGGCCACTCTGTGCAAAACGAGCTGCACAATGGAGGTAAGTATGACATGTTTGTTTTTAAAAAAAAAATAAAACACAAAGGTTTACAATCACTTTAAGCCTGGTACACATGATGAGCATATCGGACGAATGATCGTCCATTTTTTTTTTGCATGCTAGTCTCATATTGAAAACAAATAGGTTACTAAAGTTACAAAAATTCTCGCAAGACAGAATACAGCTTCCGGCGATGATGTAATTTATTGTAATGTATTCTTTCATTTCTGAGCATGCGCGGTCTTGCTCACTTGATCTTTTATGGCTGAATACTGTACTGATGAAACGAAAATCGTTTGTTCGGTTATCGTACAAGAAATATTTTCATGCTTGTCCCTTTGGATAATTTTGCATGAATTGTTATGATTGGCTCTTGAAAGCTGTGTACCAATGCTCAGATTATCGGACGATCGCTCCAATTTTCATCCGATTTTCTCATTGTGTGTACTAGGCATTACTCAATCCACAGCTAAATAAAAGCTATACAAACACAATAACACAAATATTTACTTTTCCCACGTCTTGACAAAACTAAAAAAAAAAAAAAAAAAAGTAATGTATGACTATAACACCCCAAAACTACACCCAAAGATTTTTTTATATCTTTTGGGGAACTCCTGACCCAAGTTCCCAGAGTTCCCAGCTTCACTCTCCTCTGCCCTGGCCACAATTGGAGGAGACTGGGTGTCCCACTGGGCTGTTGATATTTGTATTTATATCACAATTTAAACTATATCCTTGTTATCCAAAGATAATCCATACACATCCACTATTTATTGGCCCTGTAATATATTCTTCATGAAATTGTTAGTGTGTTTTTCTGCCACCTTGTATCATCTACCCTGAGCTCCTGAACCTTGCCTTTACATCGTTATGTCCGCTTGTTTGGGATATGCAGCACAAGTTAGTTGCAGTCTTGGGCACTGCCCCTATGCACACTACACAGTCCATAGTCCATAGTCCATCTCGGTAGCAAGAAAAAAGGGTGGCTACGTTTCTACATACAGTGGGACCTTGGGGAATGCACGCAGCCACACTCCTATGGTAAGCTGCATCAAAGCACAAAAAATGACTTTGGAGATTTGGAGGAAGCTGAGAGCAATAGAAGGTATTTTTTTCAGTTAAGAACACATACCGGTACTTAAATAGATTTCTTTTTTTTTATACCAGAGATATTGTCACTTTAACCCCTTCAATACAGGGCATTTTCACCCCCTTCCTGCCCAGGCCAATTTACAGCTTTCAGCGCTGTGAGGCTTTGAATGACAATTGCGCGCTCATACAACACTGTACCCATATGAAATTTTGATCTTTTTTTTGACACAACTAGAGCTTTCTTTTGGTGGTATTTAATCACCTCTGCGTTTTTTGTTTTTTTTTTGCGCTATAAACAAAAAAAGAGCAACAATTTTGAAAAAAAAAAAACACATTTTTTACTTTTTGCTATAATAAATATCTCAATTAAAATATATATATATATATATTTCTTCCTCAGTTTAGGCCAATATGTATTCTTCTACATATTTTTGGTAAAAAAAAAAAATCGCAATAAGCGTATAATGATTGGTTTGCGCAAAAGTTATAGCACCTACAAGATTTTTGGCATTTTTATTTTTTTATTTTTACTAGCAATGACGGCGATCTGCCTTTTTTGTCAGGACTGCGATATTGCGGCGGACAGATCGGACAGTTTTGACGCTATTTTGGGACCATTCACATTTATACAGTGAACAGTGCTAAAAAAATGCAATGATTACTGTATAAATGTCACTGGCAAGGAAGGGGTTAATACTAGGGGGGGGTCAAGGGGTTAAATGTGTTACCTAGAGAGTGATTCTAACTGTGGGGGGAGGGGACTGCCTGGGGGAGGTGACCAATCGGTGTTCCTCTGTACTGGGAACACGCAATCGGTCTCCTCTCACCTGGCAAGACGTGGATCCGTGTGTTTACACACACGGATCCACGTCCCTGCTCTGTGACCGGCAATCGTGGATGCCCGGTAGACATCGCGGCCGCCAGGCACGCGTATCGGCACCCAAGTGACGCGGCGGGTGTGTGCGCCCCCTAGCGGCCGGCAAGCCGAGAACGTCATATGACAGCTGCCCAGGATGAGAGGGACACCTTGTGGCCGATATTTGACTTATACGCGGGATGGGAAGAGGTTAAGGAATTTGATATGTGAGTTCATGTTTGTGCAACAGAAAAAATAATGAAATAACACAAGTAAAAACTGTAATTTGGCGTCTGTGTTTGCACAATAATTGTACGTGCAGCGATCAATGTAGGCAATTTCTTTTCTTTTGAAAGAACCTTCAATTATGAATTTTCATAGGCTTGCAAGCGTGTCGACTACAGAGACAGAATTTAGCTGTCCAGTGAATGGATGAGTCTACCAGCACCATGTTAAAGAGGAGCTCGTTTCCTCCCACAAAATGTAAAGTCAGCAGCTACAAATACTCTATACTTTTTTTTGTGTGCGTTTTTGTGAATTTTTTTGTTGTTTTTGGTATTGCACAATAGTGATTATTATAGTGGGTGTAATCTTTATCACCTAGCACATGTTAATTTTAGGATGTATGTAGTTTAATTAGCGCTTACTTTATATTTTTTGTTTGTATACTGATGCTGACTTTTAATATAAGGACACTTACCTGTCCAGGGATCCAGTGATGTCTTCACCCGAGCCAATTCTTCAATCGGACGGCTTTGCATCCAAACTAAGGGAAACCGGCAGTTCACAGCTGGTTTCCTATTGTGCATGCACAAGGCACTTTCTGAATGGTCCTGCAGGCTTCTGGGACCTTTGATGTGTCCCAGAAGGCTGAAGTGGGGGGGGGGCAAACTTTCGCTCAGGTGGCCACAGTGATCTGACCAGAAGTGGGCGCAGCGCGCAGGTACCTGTTAAAACCAGGTACCCACTCCCCCCAAAAAAGTTCTGATTGTGGCAGTGGCAAATACGTGGAATTTGCCTTTTTGGGTAAAGTTCTATAACTCTGGTTCTTTCTCAGGTTCTAGCTAGCAGGAAGGACCCTACCAGTGCTTCAAGCAAAGGCTGTTCAGATAGACCAGTCTGGCCCATTCGTAATCTAGACATTTGCTCTAGCTCTAGGCTTGGCTAGAAGCCATAGAACGACTCATGTAATTATGGTGCTGGACCCCTACTCTTCTCAACACTTAAGTGCCACAGATCATTTAGGAAAATTTTATTGGTAAGCTATGAAAAAATGGCCCGATACATGTAACCACTGCTGAACACCCAAAGACCGACAACTATGCAATCTATGAATCCATTAATCTATGAATCCAGTTTAAATTCACAACACATCCTAACCACGGCACCAGGACCGGACTGGGATAAAAAATAGGCCCGGGCATTTTGGACTGAGCAGCCAATTTTTCCAGGAAGGAAAGGGGAGGGTGGAGGGGTTTGGTAGGCATTTGCGGGGGTGGCTAGTGTTAGTGTCCTGCACACTGTAATGTGCAGGGGACACTGTGATATAATGGGGACAGCACTGTAATGATTACAGTGCCCCTTTACAGGCAGGCCCCTTTATATTACAGTGTCTCTGCAATTATCCCCCTCCCCCTTTTCTCTGTAATCACAATGCCCCCTTTTACATCAGAGTCCGCACAGACCCCCCTTACATCAGAGCCCCCTTACATCAGAGTCCACACAGAGGTCCCCTTACATCAGAGTCCGCACAGACCCCTTTACATCAGAGTCCTCACAGACCCTCTTACATCAGAGTCTGCACAGAGGTCCCTTTACATCAGAGTCCACACAGAAGTCCCCTTACATCAGAGTCTGCACAGACCCCCTTACATCAGAGTCTTCACAGACCCCTTACATCAGAGTCTGCACAGAGGTCCCCTTACATCAGAGTCCACACAGGCCCCCTTACATCAGAGTCTGCACAGAGGTCCCCTTACATCAGAGTCTGCACAGAGGTCCCCTTACATCAGAGTCCTCACAGAGGTCCCCTTACATCAGAGTCCGCACAGAGGTCCCCTTACATCAGACCCCGCACAGAGGTCCTCTTACATCAGAGTCCACGCAGAGGTCCCCTTACATCAGAGTCCTCACAGACCCCCTTACATCAGAGTCTGCACAGAGGTCCCCTTACATCAGAGTCTGCACAGAGGTCCCCTTACATCAGAGTCTGCACAGAGGTCCCCTTATATCAGAGTCCACACAGAGGTCCCCTTATATCAGAGTCCACACAGAGGTCCCCTTACATCAGAGTCCGCACAGGGTTTCCCCTTACATCAGAGTCCGCACAGACCCCCCCTTACATCAGAGCCCCCTTACATCAGAGCCCCCTTACATCAGAGTCTGCACAGAGCCCCCTTACCTCAGACCCCTCTTATATCAGAGTCCGCACAGAGCCCCCTTACATCAGAGTCCGCACAGAGCCCCCTTACATCAGAGTCCGCACATAGGTCCCCTTACATCAGAGTCCGCACAGAGGTCCCCTTACATCAGAGTCTGCACAGAGGTCCCCTTACATCAGAGTCCACACAGACTTACCTTACATCAGAGTCTGCACAGACCCCCTTACATCAGAGTCCGCACAGAGATCCCCTTACATCAGAGTCTGCACAGAGATCCCCTTACATCAGAGTCCGCATAGAGGTCCCCTTACATCAGAGTCCGCACAGACCCCCCTTACATCAGAGTCTGCACAGACCCCCTTACATCAGAGTCCACACAGAGGTCCCCTTACATCAGAGACTACACAGACCCCCTTACATTAGAGTCCACACAGACCCCCCTTACATCAGAGTCCGCACAGAGCCCCTTACATCAGGGTCCACACAGATCCCCTTACATCAGAGTCTGCACAGACCCCCCTTACATCAGAGTCCGCACAGACCCCCCTTACATCAGAGTCCGCACAGACCCCCCTTACATCAGAGTCCGCACAGACCCCCCTTACATCAGAGTCCGCACAGACCCCCCTTACATCAGAGCCCGCAGAGAGCCCCTTACATCAGAGTTCACACAGAGCCCCTTACATCAGAGTCCGCACAGAGCCTCTTACATCAGATTTCGCACAGAGCCCCTTACATCAGAGTCCGCACAGACCCCCCTTACATCAGAGTCTGCACATAGCCCCTTACATCAGAGTTCACACAGAGCCCCTTACATCAGAGTCCGCACAGAGCCTCTTACATCAGATTTCGCACAGAGCCCCTTACATCAGAGTCCGCACAGACCCCCCTTACATCAGAGTCTGCACATAGCCCCTTACATCAGAGTTCACACAGAGCCCCCTTACATCAGAGTCTGCATAAACCCCCCTTAGAGTCTAAAGAATTTCCACTTACTGTAAGGGGGAGTTCTGTGGACTCTAATGTAAAGGGGAACCCTTATTTAAGGGGGGATCTCATGTAAAGTGGTGTTCTGAGAATCCTGATTTAAGGGGGAATGCTGTGGACTCTGGTGCAAAGGGGAGCTCTGATGTAAAGAGGGTCTCTGGTCACCAAAACCCACTCTTGCATCAGAGTCCACAGAGCACCCCTTAAATTCATTTTACACACTGGGAGGCAGGAGAGAGGGTGATCTTACTCACCCCAGGATGGAGGCTCAGGCACAGGCTGCCTGTATCATTTATCTTCTGAGTTAAAACTTCCTTCACATCTCCCCAAGTGTGTTGGCAGGGCAAACACAGAAGTAGAAGGGCGGGAGGAGAAGAAGCAGTCCATCCGAGCGGAGAGCTGAACTGTCAGCGTCGGCTCTGAGGCTGAGCTGTGTGTGAGAGAAACACACAGCTCAGCCCATTCAGCCGCTAACGTCATTTGTAGTTCCGCTGGAGAAGACACAGGCATGGCCACATAGCGGTAGGTGAGCGGCGGCCGCGGTCTGTGTTCATCCTGTCCAGGCCGTGGTCGCCTCTTACCTCCCACTGTACGGCCTGGACATCAACAGGCCACGAAATGGGCGGCCACGGTCCACGCGGCCCCGGCCCACTGGGCAAATGCCCGGTCTGCCCTATGGCCAGTCCGGGCCTGCACGGCACTACCTGCATAAAGTTTGCATGTTCTCTCAGCGCCTGCATGGGTTTTCCCCGGGTACTCCAGTTTTCTTCCCAAACTCAAAAGACACGTTGGTAGGATAACTGGCTCCTGTCTAAATTGGCCCTAGTATGTGCATGTAAGTGAGTAATGCCCCATACACATAGGCTGAATGTCAGGCGGTATTGGCCAATGGTTCCCGCTGCTCTCTCAGCCACTGAGGAAGAGACCCGGGAGAGCAGCTGCTCCTCTGCACATCGCTGGATCAAGGTGGGCTTCTGAAAATATTTTACCTTCTTGCTTAGAATGCATGAAGGTAAAAAAACCTTGAGCCTTCACAATCACTTTAATAGAAGTACCACATGTAAAGACTGGTAAACTGCAATATCTATCTATCTATCTATCTATCTATCTATATATATATATATATATATATATATATATATATATATATATATATATATATATATATACATACACACACATACATATATATATATATATATATATATATATATATATATATATATATATATATACATATATATATATATATATATATATATATATATATATATATATATATATATATATATATATACACTAAGGTTTCTCTAACTTCACCATTTTGAACACCTTGCAATACCAATGCAGATTTGATAGTATGTATATTGTGCAACATATGTGCTCTTCCACACAGCCAGTGTCTTGTCCAACAACTTCATAAAATAATCTCCTATAATAACTGTACTGGTATCTTTTTTTTTTTTTTTTTTTTTTTGTGGTTACTCCAAGAAAAGTGAAGGTAATTTACAAAAAGCATTTTTCTAATCCAGGTGTGCAACTTGTATCTATCAGTCCTGATTGTCAAATGCATATTTCCTGGTGCACATTTTTACCATGCAACTGTGGGGTTGATTTACTAAAACTGGTGCAAAATCTGAATCGAGAGGGGTGTCAGGTAAGTAAAGGGGGGCTGAGGGGGGCAATGCTGACACCTAAACATGTTTTACCTTAATGCAATGTATTAAGGTAAAAAATGTTTAGACTTTACAACCCCTTTAATTGAACAAGCCGAAGTTAGAAGCTGATTGGCTACCATGCACAGCTTCACCAGATTTTTCACTCACCAGTTTTAGTAAATTCAACTCCACTGGCTCCCTTTCTGCTACACAAAAGTAACATTTATATGATGCAGTAGCATGAAGTTAACCATTTCTTACCAAACACTTCAACTCTAGTAGAAAGTTAACAATGTTACAAATTACGAACTGTCACAAGAGGTTCATCGCATAGTAATTTAACAAGTCATACTGCAATGTAGCTGAGCCATTAGAGATACTTTTGGAATCAATTGTTTTCACATTTTATAAAGTATTGACATAAATAACAAACACAAAAACTCAAACATGTTTAGTAGTTTATAAACACACAAGAAGTGTCTGTTTCTTTGCCTGATAGCTTTACCATCATCAGCCTGTAGGCTCCTTTGTGGCATGGACTGATATGGATGGTCCTAGGGTCTCCAAAGCACTTTGGAATTTGCTGCCACTATATGAATGAACTAATTAATTAACTATCATAGAACTGTCATTAAATTTTAACACTTTTGGAGGAAGAGTAGTACAATAAAAAAAATGCAGTCAAGGGGTTAAAAAGATAACAAAAGTTGCAAAAAGTCGCCTCCCCCAGCATGCAAAGATGTACTCACCATTTTGCCAGCGTCCATGTTTCCAGCAGGATGTCACCCAGGCCAGCAGAAGACCCCTTGTTGCAGCTGTACACACACTCCACCTTCAATAGCCCAAATGGTGCTCAGGAGTTAGCAGGGAGCCCAGAGCCACATGATCCCTCTGCCCCCTCTTCCCCAGGGCCACACCAGAGGATCACCAACACAGGGACAACAAAAGCAACAGTCTGCCTGCTGGGGGGTGGGGGGGAGGGGGCAGGGATGTAGATGAGCAGAAACTTGCTTGCACAGTGTTGTTTAATGAAAGCCAAGCTGGGCAGGGAGAGAGCAAAGATAGGCACCCAGATCTAATGGTCTGATCAGGCTGGGCACTGTGTTTAGGATTTAGGGGCACCCAACTGCATCAGTAAATCCAGGCAGTGATGAAGGGTGGGGGAGGGCACCAAGTGATGCAGGCAGGGTGCTCCACAGACAGCCATACAAAATCCAAGTAGAAGTAAATAGCATCAAATAGAAACTAAGCAGCGATGGGCAGATGAGAGTGAGACAGTTGTACAGAGGGAGTGTTGTAATAGGAAGGAGCACAGACAGATCAGAGAGGGGGTGGAGATGGGCTGTACAGATCCATGCATAGGCAGATACACACTGTATACAGGGAGCCAACCAGAGAGCATCCACTGCATGCAGACAGAGCACAAACGACAAAAGGGATGGAGGCAGCAACACCACTGATCCTCGTCTGCTCACACAGCCTGCAAATAGGAGGCCAACTCTCTTCCTGCTGCTAGATAGATGGGGTAGAGAGGCTGAGACATGGGCAGAGACAGGGACAGCCTACAGAGAGGGGGCAGAGACAGGGACAGCCTACAGAGAGGGGGAAGAGACAGGGACAGCCTACAGAGAGAGAGGGGGGCAGAGGCAGGGACAGCCTACAGAGAGAGAGGGGGTCAGAGACAGGGACAGCCTACAGAGAGAGAGGGGGTCAGAGACAGGGACAGCCTACAGAGAGGGGGGCAGAGACAGGAACAGCCTACAGAGAGAGGGGGGGCAGAGGCAGGGACAGCCTTCAGAGAGGGGGCAGAGGCAGGGACAACCTACAGAAAGGGGGGGCAGAGGCAGGGACAGCCTACAGAAAGAGGGGGGCAGAGGCAGGGACAGCCTACAGAGAGGGGGGCAGAGGCCGGGTCAGCCTACAGAGAGAGGGGGGGCAGAGGCAGGGACAGCCTACAGAGAGAGGGGCAGAGGCAGGGTCAGCCTACAGAGAGAGGGGCAGAGGCAGGGTCAGCCTACAGAGAGAGGGGGGCAAAAGCATGGACAGCCTACAGAGTGGGGGTAGTCAGAGGAAGGGACAGCCTACAGTGAGTGTGGGAGAAGCAGAGAGGAGGGGTGCACAATGGAGAGAATTGTGGGAGCCCCTCAATTTCAACCAGACAGAAGGGGAATGGACATTGCATGGAGCAGTGCTATTAGAATAAGAATATATGCTTGCAGCGACTGCAGGAGGAGCGATGATGATGATGATGATGATGATGATGATGACGATGCACAGTCCTCAGGACCGTTCTTCTCTTCATCTCCCTTTATTGGGAATACAGTCAATCACACTCATTCCATTAGAGGCAGATTAGCGGATGTGGGTTGTCAGTAACCCGTTCTGTGTCCTGGCTGCTGACATTCTCTAAGCAGTCCCTCCAGTGATGCCATCTGCTCTTCATTGCCAGCTTGTCATGCCAGTTCATCCGCCCAGGCTCATTCATACTCCTCATTGCTGGCTTTTTGGGATTCCTCCTCCGGAATAATTGCATATATAAATACCTTAACTGAGTATTTTTACATGCCATGACATATTGAGGAGGAACAGTGTCCCCGGGGCATCCTAGAAATCTTTTGCTGGGCCAATACATGTTTGCTGCTCATACTTTGACTGTCTGAGTTATTTCTAAAGAGACAAGTTGGTTGCTTTTGGTTAAGGAATTCTCTACTAAAGTGTCCATCCAGCAGTCAAATCTGACTGTGTACAGTGCCTTGAAAAAGTATTAATACCCCTTGAAATTTTTCACATTTTGTCATGTTATGGTCAAAAACGTAAATGTATTTTATTGGGATTTTATGTGATAGGGGTCTCCAAACTATGGCCCTCAAGTTGTTCAGGAACTACAATTCCCATCATGCCTAGCCATTTCTGTGAATGTCAGAGTTTTACAATGCCCCATGGGACATGTAAGATAGACCAACACAAAGTGACACATGTGAAGTGGAAGGAAAATGATAAATACATTTTTTACAAATACATTTCTCAATTGGATTTAGGTCTGGACTTTGACTGGGCCATTCTAACACATGAATATGCTTTGATCTAAACCAGTGGTTCTCGACCCTTCTAGTGCCGTGACCCCTTGATAAAATTCTCCAAGTTTTGGGGACCCCTAATGCCGCGTACACATGATCGGACTTTACGGCATACTTTGTCCGGCGTACCGGATTTCATCGGACAATTCGATCGTGTGTGGGCTCCAGCAGACTTTGTTTTCTCAAAAGTTTGACGGACTTAGATTTGAAACATGTTTCAAATTTGTCCGACGGACTCGAGTCCGGTCGAAAAGTCCGCTCGTCTGTACACTAGTCCGACGGACAAAAAACGACGCTAGGGCAGCTATTGGCTACTGGCTATGAACTTCCTTGTTTTAGTCTGTTCGTACATCATCACGTACGAATCCATCGGACTTTGGTTGATTGTGTGTAGGCAAGTCCGTTCATTTGTAAAGTCCGTCGTAAAGTCCGACGAAAAGTACGCCGGACAAAGTCTGCCGTAAAGTCCGCTCGTGTGTACGCGGCATTACAGTAAAATTATTTTCGCAGCGTGGGTTGTCAGCACCCAAGGCAAGACAAGTAATTTGGGCCCCTAACCCACGGACATTTAGCGCTCCCTGAGTCCCTTCTACTCGTACAGTATTAAAACCCCTTATGGTACATTTTAGGATGTACCACTCTTTCTCTTTTGTTCTTCTTTCTTCCTCTTTTATCTCTCCCTCTATTCTAATTTCTTGTTTTTTTTCCCCATCCCTCTCTCTAGCCATTTTCTTGTTTGTTCTCTTATTCTTTCTCTCCCTTTTTCTTTGTTCCTCCCCCTCTTTTCCTCTCCCTTCCATGTTCTTTATTTTTATTCCTTCTCTTACTCCTTGGTGGGGGGAATGGGATGAGTGGCAGTGCTGGGGAGAGTTCTGATCAGCCAATTTAGGTGTTCTTGATCAAGGTCATCTGCTGATCTGAGAACTGTAGTGGGGACTTTTAATGGCAACTATAATCACAGGTAGTGTTACTTACTGTGTCTCCGACTTTGTGGTGTCTCGTAGCAGTGACACCTATGCCGAAATCAGTAGATAGGGTCTCCTCCAGCCCCTCCCACTTAACATTCCTCACCAGTCAGACCTCTAGTCTCTTCCCCCCCAGCCATGTTGTGAACTGAATGGGTGGCTGCAAAAAGGCTGAGTGGGCAGCCACGGGCTCCAGGAACAGCCCAGCTGGGCGGCCACAGGATCCAGGGACAGCTCTGCTGGGCGGCCACAGGTTCCATGGATAGCGTTGCTGGGCTGCCGCAAAAATGCTGGGAGAGTGGTGTGGGCTTCAGGAACAGCCCAGGATTCGGTGACCACTGGCAAATCAACATTCGACCTCCAAGGGGGTCCCAACCCCCAGGTTGAGAACCACTGATCTAAACCATTCCATTGTAATTCTGGCTGTGTATTTAGGGGTGTTGTCCTGCTGGAATGTGAACCTCTGCCCCAGTCTCAAGGCTTTTGCAGATTAACAGGTTTTCTTCTAAGATTGCCCTGTATTTGGCTCCATCCATCTTCCTAACAACTCTGACCAGTTTCCCTGTCTCTGCTGAACAAAAGCATCCCCACAACATGATGCTGCTACCACCATGTTTCACAGTGGGGATGGTGTGTTCAGGGTGATGTGCAGTGTTAGTTTTCTGCCACACATAGCGTTCTGCTTTTAGGCTGGAAAGTTCAATTTTGATCTCATGTGACCAGAGCACATTTTTCCCACATGTTTGCTGTGTTACCCACATTGCTTCTTGCAAATGGGACTTCTTATGGCTTTCTTTCAATAATGGCTTTCTACTTGCCACTCTTTTATAAAAGCCAGATTTGTGGAGTGCACAACTAATAGTTGTCCTGTGGACAAATTCTCCCAGTTGTGGATCTCTGCAGCTTGTCCAGAATTACCATGGGTCTCTTGGCTTCTTCTCTGATTAATGCTCTCCTTGCCCGGCCTGTCAGTTTAGGTGGACGGCCATGTCTTGGTAGGTTTGCAATTGTGCCATACTCTTTCCATTTTCGGATGATGGATTGAACAGTGCTCCGTGAGGTGTTCAAAGCTTGAGATATATATATATTTTTTTTATCCTAACCCTGCTTTAAACTTCTCCACAACTTTATCTCTGACCTGTCTGGTGTGTTCCTTGACCTTCATGATGCTGTTTGTTCACTGAGGTTCTCTAACAAACCTCTGAGGGCTTCACAGTACAGCTGTATTCATACTGATATTAAATTACACACAGGTGAACTCTATATTGTAATTAGGTGACTTCCGAATGCAATTGGTTTGACTGGGTTTTATTTAGGGGTATCAGAGTAAAGGGGGCTGAATAAAACTGTATGCCACACTTTTCAGATATTTATTTGTAAAAATGTTTGAAAGCCATTTATCATTTTCCTACCACTTCATAATTATGTGCCACTTTGTGTTGGTCTATCACATAAAATCCCAATAAAATACATTTACATTTTTGGTTGTAACATGATAAAATGTGAAAAATTTCAGGGGCTATGAATACTTTTTCAAGGCACTGTATGAGGGAGGGCCTCGACCCCCTCTGCCCCCCCCCCCTAAAAAAAAAAATTGTCATGGTCACACGTGTTAACCTAGTTGGGAGCCCTAAATTCTTGTATAAGCTTTGGCTTCTAGCTCTGCTAGAAGGGCACCAACCTGAACTTGAAAAGTCAAAAGTTTCCATTTTGAAGACTTATATGCAAGTAATTGGCCATAAAAAGGGTATGGGGGTCTGGGTACTGCCATGGGGGACATTTATCAATGCAAAAAAAAGTTTTTAAAAAAGATCGTTTTTACAGGAGCATTTTAATGATGCTTAAAGGATCACTAAAGTAATTTTTTTTTTTTTAAATAACAAACATGTTATACTTACCTCCATTGTGCAGGTCGTTTTGCAGAGTAGCCCCAAATCTGGTCTTCTGGGGTCCCTCGGCGGCTGTCTCGGACTCAATACTTTCATGCGAGCTCCCTTGCATGGTGTTGAGTGCTTGCGGGCGCGCTCCTGTGACACAGCCGGCAGCCATAGCTCACTGTATCACTCGACCCCGCCCCCCGGCTTGCCGCGTCATTGGAGGTGATTGACAGCAGCGCGAGCCAATGGCTGCGCTGCTTTCAATGCATCCACTGTAACCAATCAATGGCCAGGCTGAGCGGCTAAGAGGATGTCGGGGACGAGCGTGGGACTTTGGAGGGGTCAGGTAAGTAGAACGGGGGGGGGCTGGGGGGGCTGGTATTGTCAGATGTTTTTTCACCTCAATGCATAGAATGCATTAACCCCCCTAGCGGTATTCCCGAGTCTGGCTCAGGGTGGATTTTCAATACCAGAAGCAGTATCCCCGAGCGAGACTCGGGATTGCATAGCAGGATCCAGGAAGAGTTTACTTACCTTGTCCCCTGGATCCTGCGATGTCTTCCCGCTGTGATCGGCAAGCCGCCATGTCTCGCTCGATTCACAGTGCCGAGCTCCGTTCCCTGCGAGCGTTGCGACGCACGGGGACGGAGTTTGGCGGCAAATTCAAACAGTAAAACACACAATATAGATACAGTATACTGTAATCTTACAGATTACAGTACTGTATCAAATAATGACACATCCCCTTTGTCCCTAGTGGTCTGCCCAGTGTCCTGCATGCAGTTTTATATTATATATACTGTTCTTTCTGCCTGGAAACTGGAGATTGTCCATAGTAACCAAAACTGTCCCTTTACATCAAAAGTGGCTTTAGACCAGCTAGAAAACAGCGATAATAAATTAGAATCACTCGCAGAATTGAGCGATAGTGATTTATGGGGAAATCCGTCACCAAACACTAAAAATAACGAAAGCGACAATTCTGCAACTGAGCAAATTTCAGTGTTTTTGATTTGATTACATTATTGAATAATTTTTATTATTATTCTATTATTATTTGTTATAATTATTTATAGTTATTTATTATATTATAATTTTTTATTTCGTTTTTCAATCTTTATCATACCCGGGACGTCTACTAGACTCTGGTTTGGACAGATTTAAGTGAATTATTCCTAAGAATTACAGGCCTACAATATAAAACGCCAAATTTCTGTGCAAAATAATGGTACCGCTTCCAGCACCTAAAATCTGAAATAATCATACTGCCAGGGAGGTTAAGGTGAAAAAACGTTTACCTTTACAACCCCTTTAAAGTGCAACAGTAAAAAAAAAAAAAAAATCTTTAAATATAGTGCGGGGGGGGGGGGCGCCTCAGTCTGCCTGTAAAGTGGCGCATTTGTATCGTGAATAGAACCTACTGCAGCAAAACTAACATTTCCAAAGGAAAAAAATGAATGAACTGACATTTAAATTTCCGGCAATACAATACCATTGTCGGCAATAGAAAAATGTTAAAAAAACGGCGTCGGGTCTGGTATGGATTTTAAGGGGAACCCCAATTTTTTTAAAAAAATGGAATGGGGTCCCCCCCTAAATCCATAACAGACCCTTATCTGAGCATGCAGCCCGGCAGGTCAAGAAAGGGAGGGGACAAGCGAGCGCCCCCTCCTGAACCATACCAGGTGACATGGCCTCAACATGTGTGGGTGCTTTGGGGCAGGGGTGGGCAGAGGGGGCATTCGGATTTTTAGGAATCTCTGAATGAAATAGTAATGAATTTCATTGAAATTCTTTCTGTTTATTCGTTTTCTAACGAGTTCCAAATCTTCAGAATGATTCGAAAAATTATCAACCGATTTTGAATTCTCTGTGTAGAATTGCTGGTTGTTAAGGATGCGGCAGCCAGCTTCCCAGCCCGCTTCTTAACAACTGACGCCGCTGACAGCTGAAATGTAAACAAAATAATTCCGGCAATAGAAAAGTCAGAGAAAAAAACAGTGTGGGGTCCCCCCCAATCCATACCAGGCCCATCGGGTCTGGTATGGATTCTAAAGGGAACCCCACATCAAAATCTAAAGATAAAAACGGCGTGGGCCCCCAAAACCTATACCAGACCCTTATCCGAGCATGCAGCCTGGCAGGTCAGGATTGGGGGGGCGAGCGAGCTCCCCCCCCGAACCATACCAGGCCACATGCCCTCAACTTGGACATGTTGATGGGGACAAGTGCCTCTTCCCCACAACCCTGGGTGGTGGTTGTGGGGGTCTGTGGGCGGGTTGCTTATCGGAATCTGGCAGAGCCCCGCCTGCCCTAAAGCACCCCCCCATGTTGATGGGCATGTGGCTTGGTATGGTTCAGGGGGGGCACTCGCATGTCCCCTCCCCCTTTCCTGACCTGTCCTTTACTGTACTGCAAGAAAATGATTTTACTGTAAGTCCAAAATCCTAGTAAATAAGTTAATGATGTTAGGGAGGGAAGGTGGGGCCGGGGAGGGAGCAGGAGGCTATCAAAAATGTGGACCTTTCTCTTGCTATGGAAGGTCTGCTTTAAAGGACATTTGTATTGTTGTCCTTATGCTCATCCCCCCCTCCCTTAGTGCTGCTCACCTGGACAAATAGCTTCTTCCTAGATTCAGGGATCTCTCCTGTCTGGCCTTGCCATGTGCTGAGCAGCCTTTCATCAAAAGCATCCCTGTCAGGTCCTCCTCTCAGTGCACATGTGTGCCACTCCCCAATTGATTCCTATGAGTAAGGTGTACTCATGGCAGCCTCCAGTGGACCAAGAGAGTATGGCTCACCCATACAAATTAATAGGGCCATGGCACACGTGTAAGCAGTGGTTAGTACCCCCTTTAAGGAAACCCATCCCCTTTAGTTAGGGCTAGCTTAGTCCCTTCTAATCTAGGGCCAAAAGAGCTTGGGGTAGAGGTTGATGGGAAGAGGTTACCTTCAGCACATGACTATGTAAACTTGTAGCCCACAAGAGTGAACCCTTCAGGGTAGGCACGGTATAGGCTCTGAGGAAGAACCCACCTAAGGGGACCTACAATGAGTGTACTGGACAGCAACCTGGAGTTATGTCAATGTTGAATTTGAACTGGGCAGAGTTACTGATGTCGGGTACAAAGAGACAGAGGCAAATCTGTGTTTTGAAAGTGAACTGTGCATCTTAATACTGCTGCACTAAAATGTTAAAAAGGCTAAACAAGTGGACATTCCTTTATTTCTGCAGGTGGACTTCAAGCCAGGAAAATGTGAGTGACCAAGATGGTTGAGTTCTCCCATGTTACAAGTGTGTGGTGCCCTATCTCGATCCTGTTGCAGTAGGATGGTGGGAAGGACCTTGGCCAGCATGACTGTTGCTGGCGGCAAATCGGGTCCCTGCTAACACATGCACACTAAAAAAAGGATTTTTTTACTGGATAGACTGTGTAGCATGGGTCAGACCCATACAACAAAGATTGCTGGGTCTAGAAAGAAGGAAAGTATTTGTCCAGATAGGCAGCACTCAAGAGGATGGTGGTGGGGGGGAGAGGAGTGTACCGACCTAAGGGTAAAACAAATGTTAATGACTAAGCACAATTTAGAAACGTTAACATGTGTTGGTCAAACTGTTTCAGAACATATTAGGCTTTCATTTGGTGGTAAATGGTAATGGATATCTTTTAAATAAAAAATTATTATCAAAAAAAAATTGGACCCAAAATTGTAAAAAATATATAGATTTTAAAATTTAGCTGTTTAGCTATTAATGTCTAAACTGCTGGCAACAAAAGTGAGTATACCCTAAGTGAAAATGTCCAAATTGGGCCCAATTAGCCATTTTCCCTGCCCGGTGTCATGTGACTCGTTAGTGTTACAAGGTCTGTACAGGTGTGTTAAATTTGGTGTTATCGCTATCACTCTCTCATACTGGTCACTGGAAGTTCAACATGGAACCTTATGGCAAAGAACTCTCTGAGGATCTGAAAAAAATAATTGCTGCTCTACATAAAGATGGTAGGCTATAAGAAGATTGCCAAGACCCTGAAACTGAGTTTCAGCACAGTGGCCAAGACCATACAGCGGTTCCACCTAGGATAGGTTACGCTCAGAACAGGCCTTGCCATGGTCGACCAAAAAAGTTGAGTACACGTACTCAGCGTCATATCCAGAGGTTGTCTTTGTGAAATAGACGTATGAGTGCTGCCAGCATTGCTGCAGCATCCAGTTTGGACATTTATCACTTAGGGGGTGTACTCACTTTTGTTGCCAGTGGTTTAGACATTAATAGCTGTGTGTTGAGTTATTTTGAGGGGACAGCAAATTTACACTGTTATACAAGCTGTACACTCACTACTTTACATTGTAGCAAAGTGTCATTTCTTCAGTGTTGTCACATGAAAAGATATAATAAAATATTTACAAAAATGTGGGTGTACTCACTTTTGTGAGATACTGTATATATATACTATATATATATATATATATATATATATATATATATATATATATATATATATATATATATATATATATAATAAAAATATACTGACCATGACTCTTTAACCTTTACTTGGCTCAAACACTAACCCTGGCACTGACGTAGATCAAACCGCGATCTACTGTAGGTATATTTTATTTATTTATTATTATTATTATTATTATTTTCTATTTTTCTCTCTGCAAGCAGAAAGAGATACAATATACCCCCCCCCCCTCCATTCCTCCATTCAGAGAGATAAAAAAAAAAACACAGGGGCAGGCTTCACAATGACTGACCACGGTGATAGCCAATCAGAGGCTATCAGAACGATCATGTGATCCGGAAATGGGAGTTCCAGGTCCCGATCGAATGGGCCTTAGTGTGTGTGTTAGATAGGAGCCTTAAATTTTAAGCTTCATAAATTGACAGCTCTATAAAAATAACTATAATAAATAAATAAATATTGTGCCCACTGCAGCAGTTATAGTCACCTACCAGGGCTGCCCTCCAGCTTCTCTGTTGAAAACCAGAGTGTAGGGTGCAGTAGCAGTCGTATCACTCTGAAAGTCATATGACAGTGCTAGATCCCAGAACTGTCACGTGAGAGGAGGTCACGTGCTCCCCCATAGGTATTGTCACCAGTTGCAATATAGGCAGGATCAGTGAAGGAGCGCTAGTAAGGTAAAGTATAACTAGTGGAAGGATGTACACTTTACAAGTTCACTGTCATCTTGCCCTGAGTGGACTACCCAATAGTCATACTATTGATAGGAATGTGACATCTATGAGTGTGCTAGACTTCAAAATGCAAGTTTGGGCTTTTGTTAGTGGGGAAGCTAAAGCTGCACTTCTGTAACAGGGTTGTATTGGATATATAAGTATTCTATGAATTCCAAATTTAGTAAATGGAGCCTGCTGAAGATGTCAGGAGACATCATCCTGGCAGTGTTCAAATTTATCAAAAGGCTTCACTTATTTCACAAGCTAATTGTATATATTCCTTTTGTTTTCACATGTTTTTTTATTTTCCTTGCATGTCCCCCTCGGATCTACAGTGACTTTACTTCCAAGTGGATTTTCCTTTAGTAACTAACCCCCAAAGTGTCCTTCCAATTTCAATCTGTGCAAACACCCAGTGCTCCCCACAGGATAGATATGGCAAATATATCTTCTTGCCAGATATTAGGACCTTCCAAGGTTTATATGCGCATCAGTGAGCAATCACCCCTCCCTTTGGGTATAAACTACCTCAGCTGTTCTGCCTAATTGGTGGACTCCAATGATACAACTCCCCACAGCAATTATCCTTTAGGGAACTCCAAAACCCGATCACACGGTATACCATATGGAAAAGGAAAACAAACTCATTGTGCAGCATTTATTAAAAGCACACAAGAGTTTATTTCAAGGTTCTACTTACAGCAAAGATGAGTGTCACAACGTCACCGCTGCTCTGTGCCTAGCCTGATGTACATTTTGTTCGATGGGACTTCTTCTGTGAGGCAGAAAAGTTGGATGGTGTTGGACAAACGTGTATTTCCAATAAGCCTTTTGTAACATCTTTGCTGTAAGTAGAACGCTGCTGACCCCCTCATAGTGCCATGAGAATGTCTGCCTCTCCTGGTTGGCCTTCCAGACATGATGAGGGGGGGAATTATTAACAAAATGTAATAGAGATGGGGAAATATGTACTTGGATGCACTCGATAGAAAGTGGTGTTTGGTGCACTTTAACTTGAGTATCCACTACACAGACACACTCCACTAGCACAATACAATATACTGCAGTAAAACTGCACTAATGCACTTTAATATACTGCAGTAAAAGTGCACTAACGCACTTCAATATACTGCAGTAAAAGTACTCTGACGCACTCCAATACACTGCAGTAAAGCTGCACCAACACACTTCAATTATACTGCAGTAAAAGTGCACTAATGCACTTCAAGATACTGCAGTAAAAGTGCCCTGACGCACTACAATATACTGCAGTAAAACTGCCCTTACACTCTATACCGACACACTTCAATATACTACAGTATAGCTGCCCTGACACATTAAACTGACACTAAAGTAAACAAGGAAGGTCGCACTACACTCACACTGCACTATCACTATATTCACAATACACTGATACTTTACACCCACAGTAGAATCACAATAGCTCACTATAGCAAACTATAACTCGCTAGTAGCAATGAACAGAGCCATGTTTTATCTATCTCCACTCCAATATAGCACTGCAAATGGCTTCTCTGGGAAGGAAACTTTTATATTGTGGGGTGTGTGTATGATCAATAAGCCATGATTGGGCACAGTCCTCATTTCTTTCTCCAATCATAGCTCTGACATGTGCCCTCACTGGACAAAGCCGTCATTGCTTCAGCCAATCAGGGCTTCCAATGCACTGTGCGGTGCACAGTGCATTGTGGGGAGTTCAGTGGGCTGAACAAACAGTCAAACCCCCCAACAATTTGGTTGTTCGCCGAACGGGCAAACAGCCAATGTTCAGACCGAACTTTAGCTTGGCATGAACCGTTTACCCAACTGTATCCACAAGTTGCTTCTAGTGTCTATTTGTTCATTTGTTTCGAGTGTCCATTTGTTTCTAGTGTCCATGTTTGTTATATTAAAGTGCATCAAAATTTTTTCTAAAAAGTGGCGTGAGGGTCACATGTTTCCTGTCAAAATTGGAGCTCCAGTCTGCAGCCAGACCTCTCCCCCTCTCAATGCAGTACTCGCCTCCTCTGAAGTGCTGTGACTTGCAGAGTGTAATCCCTGAGATCCAGCACCACTCATCTTCTGGTTGAAAGACACTGAGCTCTGTTGAAACATTCCATTTTTTAATGTCACCCCAATAAAGCAACACCATTGTAGGGTACCACGATAGAGAAATGTGAACCGTCTGTGTGTGTTGTGGTGAACTGCAGTGAAAAAAATACTGAATTGTGGTCTGCCTCACTGCATTGCACGTTATTACTTTTAAATAATTATAGGTGTTTATATAGCGCCTCCGATGTTTTACACATCTATTTGCATACTGTAAATTCACATCAATCCCTGGCCTCAAGGAGCTTGCAATCTAAATGCACATGCAAACAATCACACACACACATACTAAGGCCAATTTGGACAGGAGCCAATTAAATTGCCAGCAAATCTTTGAAGTGTGGGAGGAAATTGTATACCATACAGATAGTGTCCTGACCAGGAATGGAACTGAGGACCCCAGTTAACACATACCTGTAAGAGCGTGCGCAATGATTTCTTGTGCTATGTAATGTAAATATAGCACCCTCTAGCTAGTGTACTAGATGTAAATACTGTAGGTTTGTTAGTGTACAAAAATTGGTTTGGCTGAGAGCCAGGCCTGGGTTGAATCTGGGTCAGGGTTGAGTGACTCAGGGAGGCTGAGTGGCTCAGCAAGCAGCTTCTCTGGTGCCTCCCCCTGTTTTTTGGAACCTTGGAGAAGCTTCCAGATGTAGTAGGTGGAGGTTAGGAGGAGCTATTTGGCCTCGACCAATCCCCAGGTATGAGGTCCTCGACCAATCCCCAGCAAAAGGGGGCTGGAAGGGGGTAGGTATCTCATAAATAGGCATAAGTAATGCCGGCAGGGGAAGGTGGAATGGAAGATGGAGATGGAGTGCTGAGGAAGCTGTCAGTGGCCCTTGAGGGTACCCCCCCAGTCTGGGGTGGGGTGACCTCAGGCCTGGGGCTTGGGTGCTGAAGGGACCCTCAACAATACACAAAGGAATCCTTTCCTGGAGTCATGGGGGCAAGTGAGAGGACAGCAGGAGCAGGTCAGCACATCTGGGGGATCTCCTGAGAAGTCAGCCGGGTGGGCTGGTGAGTGTTCTGCCTGGGAGGACTGTGGAGAGAGTGTCAGTCTGGGAGGACTGTGGAGAAGATCCATCAGATCTGGTAAGGGACCACTCCCTTTTTCTAATGGACGGAACATTTTGCCATTTCTCTTGAACACTGGTAGTCACGGAGTTGAATAGATACTGTATAAATATGGTAAAAAAATACATACTGTATAGTGTATATTCTTCTTTGTGATCTTTAAAAGCTAGGAGGCATTCTGCATTGCAGTCATGGGAATTTAAGACACATGGCACTGCAGGAGATGAGAATTTGAGACTGATTTTTGGCCGTGCAAAGCCTATTTAAAGAAGGAATAGATCTGCCACTGCTGGCAACATGAGAATTAAAACCACAGTTCCGGCCTTTATATTCCAGTGAATAATAATTTGCCAGCTGCGTGCAGGATACTGAGGAGCTGTGTGTGAAGGTATAAGGGGGGGGGCTACCCAACTTTTAAGATCCCATTCACATGCAGCTGCTTCTATCTTCCAAACTGTCTTCTCTGAGCCAGAGATTGCTGTCTGCACAAGAGGTCACTTCTAATAGCTCAGAAAGCCCGAGAGTAGAAAACATCCACAACATTGAAGGAACTGGTCAAACTGAACTGAAGATTGTAGAATAAATACAGACACAGATATACATTGTTATTGCAGGATGCTGTCTTAGCTTTACTAATGAATTATTAAGGGACATTCGATGAGCCGGATTTAGTCCGTCCGGTGGGACCATTAGGGAGCTCTTAGTCTAGCTGTCTTCATCCATTTCATAGGGAGCATTTTTTTCCCCATCAGTACTAAAGGGGCCCTCAATGCAACATAAGACAAATTGACATTTCATAGGGAATTATTGCCTAAAACAAAGAAGAGTGAAAAACAAAACATTGCAAAGCTGGAACATCTGTAATATACCACTAAAAATGTATTCTGGTAATAAATGCTGGAGTTTGGTCTCACTAGTCCAACATTTGTTGGTCTTCATTATAGGTTATTTTATTTTAAACTTTGATCCGAAATAAAGTATTGATCAGCGGTAATGGCAAATATTCCTGTATATTGCTTTTAATTTTCTATACAGCCAGACCTTGGGTCTATCAGTGCCCATCCAAGCTATATGGCAACTATTTTTCTATTTGCTATATGCTCCGTCACCAACCACAAGCCTCAGCTCTTCACATAGCACAATGAGGCTTTTATGCACAAAGGCAAAAACAAAAAGTAAATGAAGTAGAAAATGAATTTAATTCATTCATTAATTTACACTCAGGCCAGTGACAAAATCAGAAACAAATCTGAGGGAGCGCAACATAGCTCAGGTCCAAATTAGCAATATTTAAAACTGGTTTCACACCTAAGCATTATTGAAAAATGTGTGTTTTAATACACTTTAAGGCAACTTGTTAATGTATGGCACTTTGTGCGGTACAATGCCATTCATTTTGAATGACACCCTAACACACAAAGACCATAGTGGTCAACGCATCCACATAGCTCCCAACTGTCCCTGATTTCGAGGGATTGTCCCTGATTTGGAGCAATGTCCCTCTGTCCCTCATTCCTCCTCATTTGTCCCTCATTTTGGTCTGATCTATATAGATGTATATAAAATGCACTTTTTATCTATCAAAAAGTGTTTTCCAGTGCTAAACCTTTCAATTTCTAAATTGCTGCATTTGTAAATTCCAAAAGCCAATATAAAGGAATAGTAGTGGTAAAAAAAGCACTTGTGGGATTATATACAATCTTGTTTTTTGTACAATTCTCCTTTAAGGGGGCGTGGCAAGGGGTGTGTCCTATGCCTGCATACTTTTGCTGATAGGTGTCCCTCATTCCCATCTCTAAAAGTTGGGAGGTATGCATCCATACTGAGGCACACTGCAATGCCCATGTGCACGGGGCCCTGGAGGGACTCATATAAAACATCATCCTTCCTCAAACATTCAAAATGATATTTTAAAAATGACACTACAGTATATTGTATTCTTATTAATCCATAAATAATACAAATATAATAATAAAAATAATCCATACACACTGACTACTTAAAGCAGTATCAAACCCAAAAGCAAACAATTATTGTATTGCAGCTTACCAATTCTTAAATGTGATTGCTGCATTTGTTTTCTTTTTTAGGCTTTCTTTCTTCTATTTCCATCTTGTGATCCAGCCAGTAAGCCTGTCACAGGGATGAGACAAACCATTTCTCTCTGGCAGGGGTGCTTACAATAATCGACTTTTATATAAGACCTTTGTCCCAAAAGGAATTTGGGAAGTTTGATGTAGTTAAAAATTAAAGTGTTACTAAACTCATGACCCTGCATTCACTATATCTGACCTCCCACAGTACACATGTAGAACATGGAAATGCAATAGTTTTAGTAAATATAACATTTTAAATACCTTTTCTCATCATCAGTATATAGCAGTATTGTGACTTCTATCAGTGTCTGGTTAAAGCTTGTATGAGGAGTTTTCATTCTCCTCCAACTGTCCTATCAGGCTGCAGGACCTCTGACCCTCTGTCTGGACAGATTTGTTTGCCCCTGTGCTGATCAAATGCACTCTCCCAATAAAAAAACAAACTGTATAGCAATACACACCAAACTGAGCATGTGCAGAGTGCCCCCGAGGCTCTGTTCTATCAGGAGTGGAAGGAGGGGAGATTCAGAGAAGACAGGATCAAACAGCCTTTTTAAAAAATGCAGAGGATTAACACCTAAGGTTCCACAGTGAATATCACAAGCATGCTTTGCTGCATATACAGACTCATTTTACTGTTGTGGGTGTAGTAACACTTTAAATTTGTTAGCGTATTTAAGCACTTTAATACCGGACAATTTCACTCCTTCATGCCTGGGCCAAATTTCAGCTTTCAGCGCTTTTTGTACTCTGAATGACAATTACTCAGACATGCAATACTAACCAAATGAAATTGTTATTTTGTTTTAGACAGATAAAGCTCTCTTTTGGTGGTTTTTAATCACCACTGGGTTTTTAATTTTTTTGCTAAATAAACAAAAAAAAAAATGAAATTGTTGAGCAAAAAAAAGCATTTCTTTTGCAAATAAATCATCTTTTTTCATAGATGTAGGCCAAAAAGCACAAACTATGGTATATAACAGCTGTTAATAAATGGCGGCCCACGGTCCGATCGCGGACTGAGCGATGCTTCTGTCTGGATTGTCAAGCCGCCAGGATAGAGTGGCACATCTCTGCAGCTCAGCAATCATTGGTTGCTGAGACCAAGGGCGTTCCAGCAACCAATGACGTTGCGTGTTCGCCCCAACCCATGCTGTAGAGTGCCATTTAACATAAAATGTGCCCATCAGCATGGCCCTTATTTTATGTTAAAGGGCATACTGATGGGCACAATTTATGTTAAGGGGCACACTGTTGGAAACATCTGATATAAGGGGGCACTCAGGGGAATGCCTGATGTAAGGTTGCATTGTGATGGGGACACCTGATGTAAAGGAGCACTCTGATGGGTAGACCTAATATAAAGGGCACTCTGATGGGCAAACCTGATGTGACGGTGACACCTAATGTAAGGGGGCACTCTGATGAGGACACCTTATGTAAGGGGGCACTGTGATGGGGGAACCTTATAAAATGGGGCACTCTGATGGGGAGAAATTATGTAAGGGGGCACGCTGATGGGAGACACCAGATGTAAGGGGGCCTTCTGATGCAGAAACCTAATGTAAGTGGGCACTCTGAAAGGAACACCTGATGTAAGGTGGCACTCTGATGGGAACACCTGCTGTAAGGTGGCATTCTGATGGGAACACATTACTTAAGGGGGCACTCTGATGGCGACACCTGATATAAGGGGGTACTCCGACGGTGGCAACTGATTTATAGAGGTAGTCTGATGGGGCACCCAATGTAATGAATTACTCTGGTACGGGCATCTGATGTAAGGGTGAACACTAATGGGGACATTTACATTTACAGAGTATTACCAGAGTGTGTGAAGGAAACAGTAACAAAAGCACCAGAGAGCTTGGCTCTCAATAAACACCCACTCCATAAGAATTACCTACAACTCTGTCTACTCCTCTCCTTTGCCCCAGTAGCAAGGTCCCAGGCCTCCTTCAGTCTAATGAGAACCTCCAGGCCAGAGATAGCTGAAATCCTTCTGTATTTGGTGGGCTGTGAGGCATAGTGGGTGTAATGCAAGGTATATTCATTGGGCGCCAGACACATATTGAATGCAAAGAGATTTTATTTCTCTTAACAGAACTTTGGGAGAGAGGGTTAGAGCCAGGACACCCTTAGGTATTTGCAATGATAATTGGCAGACTCCGAGACTTCAACAGGAAGACAGCCATGCAGAGAAAGGCATCCAGCAAGCCACTTCTGCATGTGGAGGAATGCTGTCTCCTATGGCAACAATCTTTAACACAAAGTGTAACATTTCCTTCACTTCCACTACAATCACGTCATGTAATTTTTCAGCCCACTGAGCTCCCAGTCTCTCACACTAGACTAGATGATTCACTGCCACTGAATCCCTTGAGCTCTTCCAATATTCACTGTAGTATCTTCCTCAAGCGTCATCCCTGCTGGGTCCCTAGCTTGGGACTCAAGATACTTTTCAAGCTTCGCCCCGTTGGCCTGCTCGGTTCTTGGCTTGACACACAAGGCTGCTCTGCAAATGTCACCTCGGCTGACTGGGTCCCTGGCTTGATACCAGCTGAATTTTTCTGCTTCTTCACTGTCCCCAGTTGGTGAGAATTCTGCTCCGGTACTTGCTTCAGCTACTCACTGTGGTCCCTGCTAATAAGGTGGTTGGTCCCTTAGTGGCGACAGCTTCCACTCTACCTCTGACCACGACAGGTTCTCTAGCCAGCAGAACTGTCACTTTTGGTTGGACTGCAAACCGCAATCCCAACCCTGCGCTGCTCTCTTGCTTCTGGATAGGCCCTCAGACAACCTAGCAGCCAGATGTGCCTGGGATAGGCCCAAACTCTGGCCTAGTGGCCTATAGGGGTATGCCTAGATATCAAGAATAATGTACAAGTCAATGTGAGAGATGACCTCACTAAGCTAGCTAGGGAGGAGGTGGAATCCTTATGGGTAGAGCTCCAAAGGGATGACGCTAAGGGGAAAATAATACTGGGAGTATGCTATAGGCCCCCTAACCTGAGGGAGGAGGAAGAGACGGATCTTCCATCACAATTTGGATTACAGCAAGGATGGGAAGTGTTATCATAATGGGGGATTTTAATTATCCAGACATAGACTGGGTGGAGGGAACCACGCATCAGTCTAAGGCTCGCCAGTTCCTAAATGTCTTGCAGGACAATTTCATGGTCCAGATGGTAGAAGCACCAACTAGAAATAAAGCGTTACTGGACCTACTGATTATCAACAATACAGACCTGATCACGAATGTGGAAATACAGGGCAATTATGGAAACAGCGATCACAGGTCAATTGGCTTCAGTATAAATAACACAAATAGAAAACATAAAAGGGGAATACAAAGACACTGAAGTTCAAAAGAGCCTTCCCTAAACTACGAACCTTGCTAGAAGGCATAAATTGGGATAAAATCTTAGGAACAAAGAACACGGAGGTTTGCTTTAAGAGAATATTAACCATTTCAGCCCTGGAAGATTTGGCTGCTCAATGACCAGGCCATTTTTTGCGATACGGCACTGCATGGCTTTAACTGAAATTTTCGCAGTCGTGCGACGCTGTACCCAAAAAAACCTCACGTTCTTTTTTTCCCACAAATAGAGCTTTCTTTTGGTGGTTCTTGATCATCTCTGCGGTTTTTATTTTTTGCGCTTTAAACAAAAAAAGAGCGACAAGTTTGAAAAAAAGCACAATATTTTGTACTTTTAGCTATAATAAATATCCCCCAAAAAAGCAATTTTTTCCTCAGTTTAGACCGATATGTATTCTTTTACATATTTTTGGTAATAAAAAAAAATTGCAATAAGCGTACATTGATTGGTTTGCGCAAAAGTTATAGGGTCTACAAAATAGGGGAAAGATTTATGGCATTTTTATTATTTATTTTTTTTACTAGTAATGGCAGTGATCAGCGATTTTTATCGGGACTGTGACATTATGGACAGATCTGACACTTTTGACACATTTTTGGGACCACTGACAATTATACGGCGATCAATGCTATAAAAATGCACTGATTACTGTGTAAATGTCACTGGCAGGGAAGGGGTTAACACTAGGGGGCGTTCAAGGAGTTAACTGTGTTCCCTAGTGTGTGTTCTAACTGTAGGGAGATGGGAGTGATTGGAGAAAATGACAGATCGTTGTTCCTAGCTAGTAGGAACTCAAGATCTGTCTCTCCTCTCCTTGCTGAACAGGGAATTGTGTGTTTACACACACACGTCTCTGTTCTGGTTCTCGTGCCCATGATCACGCATGGCCGGCGGTCATCGCGACCACCGGCCACGAGAATCGGCACCCCCACAGTGCAGCGTGTGCGCGCCTGCTATCCTGCTTAAAGGGACCAACGTACAGCCACGACGGTTTGCTGGATCGTGCCGACCTGCTGCAGTATAATGACGGCGGCTGGTTGGCAAGTGGTTAAATAAGGGCATTAGCCAGTGCATCCCATTGGGCAATAAATTTAAAAAAGCAAGATCATCATCGGCATTCAGACTTTATAAAGAATGTAACAAGAAATGTAAGGGTGCAATTAGGATGGCTAAGATAGAACACGAAAGACAAATAGCGGAGGAAAGCAATAAAAATCCCAAGAAATTCTTTAAGTATGTAAACAGTAAAAATGGGAGGACAGATCTGGTTACAAAGGATGGGGAGATGGCAAAGGTATTGAATTCATTCTTCTCCTCAGTCTTCACGAAGGAATCGGGGAGCTTTAGTAAACAAAACTGCAGTGTTTATCCTCATGACACACAACAGGAAGGACCGCCATGGTTATCAGAGGACAGAATTAAAATTAGACTTGGGAAAGTTAACATTAATAAATCACCTGGGACCAGATGGCTTGCACCCGAGGGTTCTTAGGGAACTAAGTAAAGTAATTGCAAGACCATTGTTCCTATTTTTTACTGACAGTCTACTGACTGGAATGGTACCAGCTGATTGAAGAAAAGTCAATGTAGCACCAATATTTAAAAAGGGCCCAAAATACATCCCTGGGAATTACAGACCAGTTAGCCTAACATCAATAGTGTGCAAGCTCTTGAAGGGGATGATAAGGGACGATATACAAGATTTTAGTAATGAGAACGGTATCATTAGCAGTAATCAGCATTGATTCATGAAGAATCGTTCTTCCCAAACCAATTTATTACCCTCCATGAGGAGGTGAGTTGCCATCTAGATAAATGAAGGCCAGTAGACGTGGTGTATATGGATTTTGCAAAAGCATTTGACACAGTTCCCCATAAACGTTTACTGTACAAAATAATGTCCGTTGGCATGGACTATAGGGTGAGCACATGGATTGAAAACTGGCTACAAGGGTGAGTTCAGAGGGTGGTGATAAATGGGGAGTACTCGGAATGGTCAGGGGTGGGTAGTGGGGTCCCCCAGGGTTCTGTGCTGGGACCAATCCTATTTAATTTGTTCATAAACAACCTGGAGGATGGGGTAAACAGTTCAATCTCTGTATTTGCGAACGATACTAAGCAAAGCAGGGCAAAAACTTCTCCGCAGGATATGGAAATCTTGCATAAAGATCTGAACAAATTAATTAACTACATGGCAAATGAGATTTAATGTAGAAAAATTTAAAATAATGCATTTGGGTGGAAAAAATATGAATGCAATCTATACACTGGGGGGAGAACCTCTGGGGGAATCTAAGATGGAAAAGGACCTGGGGGTCCTAGTAGATGAAAGGCTCAGCAATGGCATGCAATGCCAAGCTGCTGCTAACAAAGCAAACAGAATATTGGCATGCATTAAAAAGGGGATTAACTCCAGAGATAAAATGATAATTCTCCCGCTCTACAAGACTCTGGTCCGGCCACACCCAAAGTATGCTGTCCAGTTCTGGGCACCAGTCCTCAGGAAGGATGTACTGGAAATGGAGCGAGTACAAAGAAGGGCAACAAAGCTAATAAAGGGTCTGGAGGATATTAGTTATGAGGAAAAGTTGCGAGCACTGAACTTATTCTCTCTGGAGAAGAGACGCTTGAGAGGGGATATGATTTAAATTTACAAATACCGTACTGGTTACCCCACAATAGGGATAAAACTTTTTCGCAGAGGGGAGTTTAACAAGACGAAAAGAGGTTTAACCCTTAACTATGTAGAGGGTTCTTTACTGTAATGCCCCGTACACACGGTCGGACTTTGTTCGGACATTCCGACAACAAAATCCTCTGATTTTTTCCGACGGATGTTGGCTCAAACTTGTTTTGCCTACACATGGTCGCACAAAGTTGTCGGAATTTCCGATCGCCAAGAACGCGGTGACGTCAAGCACGTACGACGAGACTAGAAAAGGCCAGTTCAGAACCAAGCGAGGCACCCTTTGGGCTCCTTTTGCTAATCTCGTGTTAGTAAAAGTTTGGTGAGAGACGATTCGCGCTTTTTCAGACTCGTGGCTTTCAGATCGTTTTCTGCCGTTCAGTTTGTGCTTGTGGGTTTGTATCTGCTCTTCAGTGCGTGCAGTCAGTTCGTATTGGAGTTTCCTGTGCGATCTTGTCCGCTCGTTGCTGTTTTTCAGGTCGCTCTTCACAGGCCTTGCTGTTCTTCAGTGCGTTCTGTTACTTCGTTCTGAGCAGCCGACCGTTTTCTAGCCATGTTGCGTATGCGTACTCCTCATAGAGTTCGTGCTGTGTGGGGGCTTGGTGTTGGGGTCCTGACCTTGACACAAGTCCAGTCCATGAACAGGGTGGGGAGGAGTTCATGGACAAAGAATTGGTTGCTTCAGCGTGACCAGTTCTGTCATATGCCTTTGCTCCGTGAGATCCGTGAGAATAATCCTGATGATTTCAGGAACTTTCTCAGGATGACGTACCCCGTATTTCACCGTTTTTTGGCTTCGCTGACCCCCTATATCAGCAGGCAGGATACCGGCATGAGGCAAGCCATCACTCCGGAGCAGAGGTTGGTCGCTACCTTGCGGTATTTGGCCACAGGGAGAAGCCTGCAGGACCTCAAGTTCTCGACAGGCATCTCCCCCCAGGCTCTGGGGATCATTATCCCAGAGACCTGTTCTGCCATCATCCAGGTTCTGCAGAAGGAATATATGAAGGTAAGATTTTTATCCTTTTATATCACATTTTATTGTATTGAATGTTTGATAATATATTGTATTTCTTTCCTCATTCCCTAATTACCATGATTGTATTATGCTGTGAATGTCCCCTTTGTCCTCATGCATGCTGGATTTTTATGTAATTATTATTTTAGGTCCTTCATACATATTTGCCCTTCACTAATCTCTCCAGCATGGTGTCTCCTGCCCTATATTCACCTCATGTAGTTACTTAACAATGTATTTTATCAGCTCCATAGTAGTGCTTTACCCCAAACACCCCCTAAAATGTTTGGAAATGTTATTTTTGATTTAAATTCAGGCAGAGGGCCAGAGGCTTTTTTTTGTGGTGTCCCCAAATTTTTTGTAACCCTCCCTCCCCCAACTGCTAAGTCAGCTGATCCCAATTCTCTATCCTCAATCATCTATCTGCTGACTTTGCCAAACCCATACACACTATACCCACCTCTTTAGTGCTCAGATTTATGGATGAATTCCCCAAAGCATGTAGTGCAAGGGCCTGCCTGTATACTTTCCAATGGTACTGTTTAAAGTTCTTGTATCCTATTATGATCTTGATAGGTAATAGCAGAATGTCCAAATGTGCTCAAATGTGTACAGTGTGTATTTATATCTTTGTATTATGACACTTCTTACCTGTCCAGTGGGCTGCCAATAGTGTAACTAAGGAGGGGCTGTTCCAAGTAATACCCTGTATTTAGGCATTCATCTCTCAATGAAGTGAAGAGGGTTACCTGTCCAAGAGTCCCCCCCCTATAATGTTAGAAATGGCCCATGAGAGGGGGGGGGGGGAATATGATAGGTGTACCTTATACTTTGTTGTTGTTAAATTCCCCTTAATAAATGCTATCTGGAGGTTGACCCATAATGTTTGTGTCTAATCTGCTTGCCAGGTTTCTGTGAAAAAATAGTAATGTTTATTGTTTTTTCCTCAACAGTTTCCTTCCACGCCACAGGAATGGCAGACTGTGGCCTCCCACTTTGCCCAGCGGTGGGACTTTCCTAACTGCGGAGGGGCAATTGATGGGAAACACGTCCACATCGTCCCACCACCCAACTCGGGGTCGTACTATTATAATTACAAGGGGTTTAATAGTATAGTGATGTTGGCGGTGGTGTCGGCTAATTACGACTTCTTGTATGTGGACGTGGGGAAGAATGGCCAGATGTCCGATGGTGGAGTGATCGCCCAGACGGAGTTCTACAGGCGTCTCCAGAATGGCAGCTTGGACTTGCCACCTTCAGAGGACAATGTTGAAGGTCTCCCATTTGTGTTCGTTGCTGATGAAGCATTTGCGCTGGGGGACCACCTGATGCAGCCATTCCCGATGAGGACCCTCACCCCGGAACAGAGGGTTTTTAATTACCGGCTGGCCAGAGCCCGAAGAGTGGTGGAGAACACATTTGGAATCCTGGCCAGCCGGTTCCGATTATTTATGACACCCATCCATATGGCGGAGTATAAACTGAACCATATAATACTTGCCTGCTGTGTTCTCCATAATTTTCTACGAAAACATTCAGCCAACTATGCTGGCTCAGTTGGGCCTGAGGTTGGAATCCCAAATACATCAACAATGACGCAACTTGAAAGCGGCTGTCCTGGCTTGCCCTCCCTGAATGCCCGTGATGTCCGGTTACGATACCTGGAGTTCTTTGCAGGTAGGGGGGCTATCAATATGCCAGACAATATGTGACACCTTTTTCAAATAAAAAACAACCAAAAGAAATTCTTGGTGGACATTTACTGCTTGTGTTTGTTTTAGCTGACCCTGACAGAAATGTGTTGAGTGCAGAAAATGTCGTGATTGGGTAACCTTATAAAAAACAGTGTTGTCTGGTACTTCCTAAATGCAAAAACACATTTCACTACAAGTGCACTTGCAACTGCACTGAACCTGCACTTGTAGTGCAAAGAGGATTTGCCCTTAGGAAATAACCCCCATTTGTGCATAAAACAACAATTACATCACCCCAAAAGTGTTGTAGTGTTGAGACAATAATCCACACATTCTTGAGTAAGGCACTTTTTTATACCTGCACAATCACATGCGCATTTACCAAAGGTTTTTAAAACAAACCAACATGTTTGTTGTATAACAATGTTTGCAGTGCTATCTGCCATCATGGGAGATCAAGGGACGTGTTTGGGGGGAGCAAGCCCTTCCTCAACGCTACTTTATAATTGAGGAAGGGGTTGCCCCCCCCAAAACGTGTCCATTGATCTCCCGTGATGGCAGATAGCACATGTTGGCACACTGTGTGCATCCTCCAAATTTGGCTTTTCTAAACATTGAAAAAAGTTTGGTACGATAAAACAGGTGATTTTGTGGGGTTTAAATTCGCCCCAAAACATCAATGATGTTATTATTTTTTTTAATAACATCACTGATTTGTTGCTGGATGTTTTGCAATTGGAGATTACACCCCATGATCTCCCGATCAGTATCTGGGCACTTTCAGATGTAAAGCGTTCTGGATCCCTCACATCACGATCACCTAAAAAGAGATAAAGAACAAAAAAAAAGGTCTCAAAAATCTGCCACCAGCCATCTCTTTTACCTGAGTCTGTGGTCGCAGACACTCACCTGTTGTGGTGCCAATCTCCACCACGTCTTCTTCTTCTTCCTGCTCAGCTTCTTGGGTTGGTATTTCCCCTTCTTCCAGAGAGGGGGGGTCTCTGGTCTCCTGGGATGAGGGGTGTCCGAGTCTTTTCTCCCCTATGTAAAACAAAAATGGTATACTTAGCACACAGATATTTGATGGCAGAACTATAGAAATAGGAAACATTGCTTGGAAGTGGGGTACAATTGTCAATTTTAGCCGAGTTCCAAGATGTATATTTTTTATTGCCCTTTGTCAAGCTGCAATACTTTACCTGTTTGGTACAAGCTTCACAGATGGAGACCCCCCTATAGTATACACTAGAGCACCTGTGTGGCCCCCTAATAAAAATGGTGTTCTTGTGTCCCACACTAGTGCTCCAGTGTCCAGATGTGAAAACAGCTGCTCAGTGTCCTCTCCTTACACACAATCTAGTTTGCATTTCATTCTAGTAACAAACCCATCTACACAAACAAATATTTGGCATCCAAGTAGGCCCCCAAAAATGTGTGAAAATGCATATGGCCTAAACAATGGTGTTCTAGAGGCCGAAAGAAAAATGTTTGATACGAACGAATAATGTGCCCATGAACATTAAAGTTGACCTTTGGAAACGTTACAACTAATCAAAGCATATGGAGCAGAACGAACGTAATAAAGACAGAAAGAATAGGAACACAGCACAACTACTTACTTTTTTGCAGCACTCTCCGGATCTTTCGGTACTGCTCTGGCTCTCTCAACTTCAGGTCCGACCACCGCTTCCTGAGCTGATCTTTAGACCTTCGTACCCCGAAATTCCGCTCTAGACTCCTGACCACTTTTGCCATGATTTTGGCCTTTCGGATGTTGGGGTGGGGGTAAGGCCCATATTTTCCGTCATAGTCGGACTTCCTCATGATGTCGACCATCTCCAACATCTCCCCAAACGACATATTTGTGGCCTTAAAACGTCTCCTTCTGGATCGGGACGTGCCTGGATCCGCCCTTTCCTCCTCCTCCTCGTTGCTACAATTAGCCCGCACCTGCTGTATGTCCGCCATCATGCTCTTCCCCCACTGCGCCGAATGAAAAGGGGCGGGGAATACACTAGAAAGAACGTCAGGGGCGGGCGGAGTTACACGCATGCGCAGTGTATATAAAGCGTAACACGCGTGCGTATTACGTTTGATCTGTGAGCGGAGGAAGGAGCATTGAACGCGGCGATCGTAAGAACGAAGGTAAGAGACAAACTTGGGCCTATACTGCTTCTATAGATTGAGGCCTATATTGTAACAAGATTAGGAGAGTTTGGTGTGACATTAGGCTTTGTCTTGTGTTGTGTCTTGCAGTGAACATGGATATGGTACTGGAAGATCAGGACTTCATTTCAGTCTTCATAGAGATGCTAAGGGAGCTGCCCTGTCTGTGGGAGATTAAACACCCCCATTACAAGAACCAAGCAAAGAGGAAGGCAGCACTGGAGCAATTGTGTGAAATTGTGAAGCAGGTGATCCCCACGGCAGACATCACTTTTTTAAAGATTTTCATTGGTGGCCTGAGGAGCACATATCTGAGGGAGCGCAATAAAGTCCTGTATTCACAGAGATCCGGAGCAGCAGGTGACATCTATGTCCCCAGGATGTTGTACTACGACAGGCTGCACTTTCTGGCAGGCCAGACTGAACCCAGGTCATCACTCTCAAGTCTTCGTTCCACACTTCCTTCCCCCCCGGCTGAGGCTTCTGACGCCCAACCTGGGCCTTCCAGGCCACATGTGGAGGAGCCCAGATTGAGCCAGGTATAGCATTCCTCTAAATATTTCTGCTTGTCCAATCAATGATGTTAACTAGATGTTAGTTGGGAGTACTAATTTATGATTGTGATTGATGATGCAAAAACTAAAACCATGTCCCTTTTTCATACACTGGGAAGTCTCAGCCAGGAGGTGGCCGGGCCGAGCCGGCTGGCTGATATCAAGGTCCCTCCACCCCCCCTGGAAACAGAAAGTGGCAGTAGGAGGAGTGCCCTAGAGGAGGCGGCTATAAGATTTTTTTGTAGGGCTACAGAGGTCCTGGGAGCACCACACACCAGGCAGGAGAACCTTGCTGCATTCATTGCCTATAAAATGCAGAGGATGGAGGAGGGCCAAAAAGCCATGTGTGAGGCCCTCATATCAGAGGCTCTGGCGAAAGGTGTGAGGGGCCAAATTACACCTCACACACAGCTTTGGGATGGTCCTCCTCCTCCTCCTGCAGGTCCTACTCCTCCTCCAGGTCCTACTCCTCCTCCTGCCACATCTCCAACTGCACAGCCACAGCCCGGAAGGAAGTGTGAAAGGAAGACCAGAGAGTGATTGCCCTGGATCCAGTCTGGTCAGCCAAAAGATGCAGCCTCTTGTGGTACCACAGCCTGGGGACACTGATGTCATTTGCTGCTATCCGAGTCTCTGTGAATCCCGGACCAGACTGCCCTCCCTTACATATGGACTCCTCAGGCCACCAATTTTGAGGTTTAACAATTGATGTCTGCCGTGGGGGTCCCAGGCTTCACTAATTTCTCCTGTTGATCCAGTGTTGCCTTCCTCTTTGTTTGGTTCTGATCCCTTAATAAAGGATTTTTGTTTTGAATTATACTCTCCTATGTGTTTTCCTTCAAAAATTACAGTTTGTGAGGATTCAGGTACATTTCTAATATACAATGTGAAATGAACAAGGGACACCAACAACAAACAATCTCCTGGAGATTAAATAATAAAAGATATCAATGGTGTTGGGGTAACTTGCCACACAAAACACACACAAAAATATTCTGGAGTAAAAATAAAAATAACATTGAACAAAGATCAGCCTTGGAAAACATCCAAACATTAAAGGAAAAAAAAGGCTTAAAAACAAAAAAAAAAAACATAAAAAATATAAAACTGTCAGATGTGACAACTAATAACAATATATTGAGGGAATCCCACTAAAAAAACACAAATAAAACTTTGTGAGAAGTGTGTGTGAATATGAGCAGCAAAACTACTTAATTCTTGTCACATTATAAAGAAGAAGAGAGTGCGCTGTATTAAACCATTTTTTACATTGCAGCGTGACGAAAGTGCTGTATCCATTGCGAACGCTAAGTTTACCAGAACGAGCTGTCCCGTGTCGGAATTTCTTCTGAGCATGCATGGCACTTTGTGCGTCGGAACAGGCCACACACGATCGGAATTGACGCGATCGGATTTTGTTGTCGGAAAATTTTATCTCCTGCTGTCCAACTTTGTGTGTCGGAAAATCCAATGGAAAATGTCCGATGGCGCCCACACACGGTCGGAATTTCCGACAACACGCTCCGATCGGACAATGTCCATCGGAAAATCCGACCGTGTGTACGGGGCATAAGAGCGTCAAGGATGTGGAATTCCCCTTTACAGACGGTGGTCTCAGCGGGGAGCATCGATAGTTTAAAAAAACTATTCGATAAGCACCTGAACGACCACAACATACAGGGATATACAATGTAATACTGACATAATCACACACATAGGTTGGACTTGATTGACTTGTGTCTTTTTTCAACCTCACCTACTATGTAACTATGTAACTATATGTAACACACGTCCACCCAGACAGCCGTCCAAGTGGCACAGAACACTGATCACCTGACTCCACCCAAATATATAGGTTCTCCCAGCAGGCCAGGGGATTTAAGAAAACCCCTGCCCATTGGCTGGGATACCCCATATACCCATAATCTGACCTTGCATTGCCCTTCTCGTATCTAATGCCACCAAGTACATGGCCACCTAGTGGCAAAGGAGAGAAGTGCAGCAATTACAGACTTAGATTCCATGCACACTGGAGCTGATAAACTGCAGTTTATTGGTGTTTAAAAGCCCATAAACTCCACTCTATGTTAGCCTATGTGTCCATGCACACATGGACGTTTTTTTAGCTTTAATGAGCAGTGGAGTTTATGGGCTTTTTTCTGAACGCCAGAAATTCGCGTTCAAAGTGCCGTTTTTCACCACTAAAAAAAGCCAAACGCCGATAAACGCTTATCAACGCACGTTAATTAGCGTTCGGTGTTCTATTTTTTCAATACATTGTGGGAGTTTGGAATGCATTGTGGGATTTTTGGAGTGTTCTCTGTGTATTTTTATTAAAAATGCCCATTAACGCTAACAAACGCTCATTGACACTAGTACAGAACGCTGTTAAAAGCTAGTTTTTCAACAAGCGTTTTATGACAGCAATCTGGCGTCAAGAAAAAGCTTTCTTGAGCTCCAGTGTGCATGGAGCCTTAGAGTGAAATCAATTGATCCCTAACAATGGGCGAAGTTAGCTATACCTGGCAGATACATTTAGGAGCAACCCTGCCTAAACACCAGGGTGCTACACCCCTTTCTGTGGGTGTCCCCCAAGGCTCTGTTCTTGGACACTCTTCTCTTCTCTATCTATACCTCCTCCCTTGGTCACTTGATAACCGCCCATGGCTTCCAATACCATCTATATGCCGATGACACCCAAATCTATCTGTCTGCTCCTCACCTCACTCCTTCCGTCTCCTCTCGCATTACTAACTTACTAACTGACATATCAGCATCGATGTTGCACCACTTCCTTAAAATAAACCTCTCTAAAACCAAGCTGGTATTATTCCCCCCTGCCCGTGCCCCCCTCCATGACTTTTCCATCAAATTCAGTAATGCAACCATCAATCCCTCCCCTCATGCCAGGGTACTAGGTGTAATCCTACACTCTAACCTGTCCTTTCATCCCCAAATCCAATCACTGTCAAAAGCTTGTAGACTTCACCTCCGTAACATCTCTAAAATATGCCCCTTTTTAACCACTTCAGCCCCGGAAGGTTTTACCCCCTTCCTGACCAGAGCACTTTTTACAATTCGGCACTGCGTCGCTTTAACTGCTAATTGCGCGGTCATGCAATGCTGTACCCAAACGAAATTTGCGTCCTTTTCTTCCCACAAATAGAGCTTTCTTTTGATGGTATTTGATCACCTCTGCCGTTTTTATTTTTTGCGCTATACACGGAAAAAGACCGAAAATTTTGAAAAAAAATGATATTTTCTACTTTTTGTTCTAAAAAAAATCCAATAAACTCAATTTTAGTCATACATTTAGGCCAAAATGTATTCGGCCACATGTCTTTGGTAAAAAAAATGTCAATAAGTGTATATTTATTGGTTTGCGCAAAAGTTATAGCGTCTACAAACTAGGGTACATTTTCTGGAATTTACACAGCCTTTAATTTATGACTGCCTATGTCGTTTTTTGAGGTGCTAAAATGGCAGGGCAGTACAAAACCCCCACAAATGACCCCATTTTGGAAAGTAGACACCCCAAGGAATTTGCTGAGAGGCATGTTGAGCCCATTGAATATTCATTTTTTTTGTCCCAAGTGATTGAATAATGACAAAAAAAAAAAAAAAAAAAAAAAATTACAAAAAGTTGTCACTAAATGATATATTGCTCACACAGGCCATGGGCATATGTGGAATTGCACCCCAAAATACATTTAGCTGCTTCTCCTGAGTACGGGGATACCACATGTGTGGGACTTTTTGGGAGCCTAGCCGCGTACGGGGCCCCGAAAACCAAGCAACGCCTTCAGGATTTCTAAGGGCGTACATTTTTGATTTTACTCCTCACTACCTATCACAGTTTTGAAGGCCATAAAATGCCCAGATGACATAAAACCCCCCCAAATGACCCCATTTTGGAAAGTAGACACCCCAAGCTATTTGCTTTGAGGCATGTTGAGTCCATGGAATGTTTTATATTTTGACACAAGTTGCGGGAAAGTGACAAATTTTTTTTTTTTTTTTTTTTTTTTGCACAAAGTTGTCACTAAATGATATATTGCTCACACAGGCCATGGGCATATGTGGAATTGCACCCCAAAATACATTTAGCTGCTTCTCCTGAGTACGGGGATACCACATGTGTGGGACTTTTTAGGAGCCTAGCCGCGTACGGGACCCCGAAAACCAAGCACCGCCTTCAGGATTTCTAAGGGCGTACATTTTTGATTTTACTCCTCACTGCCTATCACAGTTTCGGAGGCCATGGAATGCCCAGGTGGCACAAACCCCCCCCAAATGACCCCATTTTGGAAAGTAGACACCCCAAGCTATTTGCTGAGAGGCATGGTGAGTATTTTGCAGCTCTCATTTGTTTTTGAAAATAAAGAAAGACGAGAAAAAAAATGTTTTTTTTTTCTTTTTTCAATTTTCAAAACTTTGTGACAAAAAGTGAGGTCTGCAAAATACTCACTATACCTCTCATCAAATAGCTTGGGGTGTCTACTTTCCAAAATGGGGTCATTTGGGGGGGTTTTGTGCCACCTGGGCATTCCATGGCCTCCGAAACTGTGATAGGCAGTGAAGAGTGAAATCAAAAATTTACGGCCTTAGAAAGCCTGAAGGCGGTGCTTGGTTTTCGGGGTCCCGTACGCAGCTAGGCTCCCAAAAAGTCCCACACATGTGGTATCCCCGTACTCAGGAGAAGCAACAGAATGTATTTTGGGGTGTAATTTCACATATTCCCATGGCATGTTTGAGCAATATATCATTTAGTGACAACTTTGCGCAAAAAAAAATAAAAAAAATAAAAAATTGTCTCTTTCCCGCAACTTGTGTCACAATATAAATTATTCCATGGACTCAACATGACTCTCAGCAAATAGCTTGGGGTGTCTACTTTCCAAAATGGGGTCATTTGGGGGGGTTTTGAACTGTCCTGGCATTTTATGCACAACATTTAGAAGCTTATGTCACACATCACCCACTCTTCTAAGCACTTGAAGACATAGCCCTTTCTGACACTTATTGTTTACATAAAAAAATAATTTTTTTTTGCAAGAAAATTACTTTGAACCCCCAAACATTATATATTTTTTTTAAAGCAAATGCCCTACAGATTAAAATGGTGGGTGTTTCATTTTTTTTTTTCACACAGTATTTGCGCAGCGATTTTTCAAACGCATTTTTTGGGGAAAAAACACACTTTTTTACATTTTAATGCACTAAAACACACTATATTGCCCAAATGTTTGATGAAATAAAAAATATGATCTTAGGCCGAGTACATGGATACCAAACATGACATGCTTTAAAATTGCGCACAAACGTGCAGTGGCGACAAACTAAATACATTTTTAAAAGCCTTTAAAAGCCTTTACAGGTTACCACTTTAGATTTACAGAGGAGGTCTACTGCTAAACTTACTGCCCTCGATCTGACCTTCGCGGCGATACCTCACATGCATGGTGCAATTGCTGTTTACATTTGACGCCAGACCAACGCTTGCGTTCACCTTAGCGCGAGAGCAGGGGGGACAGGGGTGCTTTTTTTTTTTTTTTTTTTTTCTCTTTATTATTATTATTTTTTTATCTTATTTTTAAACTGTTCCTTTCATTTTTTTTTTTTTTAAATCATTTTTATTGTTATCTCAGGGAATGTAAATATCCCCTATGATAGCAATAGGTAGTGACAGGTACTCTTTTTTGCAAAAATTGGGGTCTATTAGACCCTAGATTTCTCCTCTGCCCTCAAAGCATCTGATCACACCAAGATCGGTGTGATAAAATGCTTTCCCAATTTCCCAATGGCGCTGTTTACATCCGGCGAAATCTACGTCATAAAATGCTCGTAGCTTCCGGTTTCTTAGGTCATAGAGATGTTTGGAGCCACTCTGGTCTCTGATCAGCTCTATGGTCAGCTGGCTGAATCACCGGCTGCATTTTCAGGTTCCCTGTTGAGACAGGAGAGCCAGAGAAAAACACGGAAGATGTTGGGGGGGGGGGGCATTCCCTCCCACTGCTTGTAAAAGCAGTCTAGAGGCTAATTAGCCACTAGGATTGCTTTTACATGAAAGCCGACCGCTGGCTGAAAAGAATGATACCAAGATGATACCTAAACCTGCAGGCATCATTCTGGTATAACCACTCAAAGTCGTGAATGGCATACCTGAAGACAAAAAAATGGTTAACAATAAAGCACAGTAAACGGTAAAGTATAAATAATTACATACCTGAAAAGCAAACGTGATAAAACATAACAACAATAAAACATTGCAGAATAGAATACAGTAAAAAAGAGCAGAACAATAGAGAGAGAATAGAGAGAGAGAGAACAATAAAACGACAACTATTTTTATTTTATATTTTTGTTTGTGTTTTTTTTTTTTTTTTACACTTTTTTTTGTAACTGTAACTTTTATAACTGTAACCGATTCCAGGTTCGGGTCTCTCAAAATGCGATGGCATCTCGGGAGACCCTGTGAAAGTGTGCCTAGTCTGTGCAATGCTGTACCCTACGCTAATACTCAACTAGTGCATGGTAGCGTTCAAAACATTCACCAATGCAAAGACCAGGATTATCAGGACAGGAGGGACAATAATAGCGGGTGTCACGCCTATATCCGCGCTTGCTGCAGACACGACATCTTTTTTGGGGGGGTTTGTTGGGTAGGGGTACTCGGGAGGACATAAAAATGCCTCTCATGCAGCCGACTGCATTTGGTTGGGGATGTGAATGGGGGAAGTACGGGCGCTGCAGAAGCGGTGGGTTCCCAATTAGGATTGGCGAATGCAGCAGGAAGGGCATTATGGGCACGACGGGCCTGTGTTTGTCTTTTTGGTGGCAGCGGGACACTACTTGTGCTTGCCACCTCACCAGCTTCAACTGCACTTATGGGACTCGCCACGTCACCAAGTGTTACTGCAGTGCTGGTTTGATTACGACCGGGGTGTACTAGGCCGCTGGCGCTTGCCAGTTCACCAAAACGCTACAAAAAAAACTGTTAGCGATCGCAGGGATCAGGCCTGACTCTGCGAACGCTGCAGTTATGCGTTTAGTGTTTTGTAAGTGACAGTGATCGATCGATACTGCACTTGGGTGGGCTGGGCCGGGCCGGGCGGAGGGGCAAAACGCAGGTGCTAGCAGGTATCTGGGCTGATCCCGCTAACACTGCGTTTTTGGGAACCCTAAACTGCTGGGGACGCTAGTATAGATCTGATCAGATCAGATATTGATCCGATCAGATACTATACCACTAAGGGTGGTGTATGCTGCGTGCGTGGGTGTTAGCGGTACTGGCGCTAATCTGACGCTGCCTGGGGCTGGTGCTTGCCAGTTCACCAAAACGCTACCAAAAAAACTGTTAGCGATCGCAGGGATCAGGCCTGACTCTGCGAACGCTGCAGTTATGCGTTTAGTGCCTTGTAAGTGACAGTGATCGATCGATACTGCACTTGGGTGGGCTGGGCTGGGCCGGGCGGAGGGGCAAAACGCAGGTGCTAGCGGGTATCTGGGCTGATCCCGCTAACACTGCGTTTTTGGGAACCCTAAACTGCTGGGGACGCTAGTATAGATTTGATCGGATCAGATATTGATCCGATCAGATACTATACCACTAAGGGTGGTGTATGCTGCGTGCGTGGGTGTTAGCGGTACTGGCGCTAATCTGACGCTGCCTGGGGCTGGTGCTTGCCAGTTCACCAAAACGCTACCAAAAAAACTGTTAGCGATCGCAGGGATCAGGCCTGACTCTGCGAACGCTGCAGTTATGCGTTTAGTGCCTTGTAAGTGACAGTGATCGATCGATACTGCACTTGGGTGGGCTGGGCTGGGCCGGGCGGAGGGGCAAAACGCAGGTGCTAGCGGGTATCTGGGCTGATCCCGCTAACACTGCGTTTTTGGGAACCCTAAACTGCTGGGGACGCTAGTATAGATTTGATCGGATCAGATATTGATCCGATCAGATACTATACCACTAAGGGAGGTATACGGTGCGTGCGTGGGTGTTAGCGGTACTGGCGCTAACCTGACGCTGCCTGGGGCTGGTGCTTGCCAGTTCACCAAAACGCTACCAAAAAAACTGTTAGCGATCGCAGGGATCAGGCCTGACTCTGCGAACGCTGCAGTTATGCGTTTAGTGTTTTGTAAGTGACAGTGATCGATCGATACTGCACTTGGGTGGGCTGGGCTGGGCTGGGCGGAGGGGCAAAACGCAGGTGCTAGCAGGTGTCTGGGCTGATCCCGCTAACACTGCGTTTTCGGGAACCCTAAACTGCTGGGGACGCTAGTATAGATCTGATCGGATCAGATATTGATCCGATCAGATACTATACCACTAAGGGAGGCATATGCTGCGTGCGTGGGTGTTCGCGGTACTGGCGCTAATCTGACGCTGCCTGGGGCGACGCATATCACCGCCGGGCGATCAGGGGGCTAAACCTTTATTCGGTAATAAACGGCGGGTGCCCTGACACTATAAAAAATAAACGAACTAACCAGCGTCACCCGTAACGGTTATACGGTGATCAGTGGTGAAAGGGTTAACTAGGGGGCAATCAAGGGGTTAAAACATTTATTAGGTAGTATATGGGGGTCCCTGTCGCTATAAAACGCTGACGGCGAACCTAAATATTTACGTTCCTAACTAGCGTCACCAGCGACACTAATACAGCGATCAGAAAAATGATCGCTTAGCGACACTGGTGACAGGGGGTGATCAAGGGGTTAAAACTTTATTAGGGGGGGTTAGGGGGGTATCCTAGACCTAAAGGGGGGTAATACTATCTGCCCTAACACTAACTGTCACAAACTGACACTATGCAGTAATCAGAAAAAAAAAAAAAAAAAAAAAAAAAATACTGCTAATGTCAGTTTGTGACAGGGGGGGGGGGTGATTGGGGGGGGGATCGGGGGGCGATCGGGGGGGGGATCGGGGGTGTAAAGTATGCCTGGCATGTTCTACTGTGTGTGTGTGTGTGTTGTGCACTCACTTGTCATCTCTCCTCGGTGCTGGAACGGAAACTGCCAGACCGGGGAGAGATGACATCACATCCTCTGCCTGTGTGAAACGACACACAGGCAGAGGAGGGTTCCCATTGGCTGGGAGCGATCGCGAGGGGGGGGCCACGATCGGATGGTCTCCCCCTCGCCTCCCGACGCTCCCAGTCAGATGCCGACCGCCGATGGCACCGGGGGGGGGTCCGATCGGACCCCCCGCCCGCGGGAGGCAGATCACGTACGGGTACGTGATTTTGCCTGCCCGTGCCTCTCTGCCGCAGTATATATGCGGTAGGCGGTCGGCAAGTGGTTAACAAATGAAACCACCAAGCTACTCATTCACTCCCTTGTTATCTCTCACCTTGGTTATTGTAACTCCCTTCTCATTGGCCTACCTCTCCATAGGCTATCCCCTCTTCAGTCTATCATGAATGCTGCTGCCAGACTTATCCACTTTGCCAACCGCTCAGTGTCTGCCACCCCTCTCTGCCAATCCCTACAATGGCTCCTGATCGCCCAGCGAATTAAATTCAAAATACTAACCACAACATACAAAGCCATTCACAACTCTGCCCCGAGCTACATCACCAAACTTGTCTCCAAATATCACCCAAACTGTCCTCTACGCTCCTCTCAAGACCTCCTACTTTCAAGCTCCCTTGTCTCCTTCTCCCATGCTCGTCTCCCAGATTTCTACAGAGCCTCTCCCATCCTCTGGAACTCTCTACCTCACCCTGTCCGGCTATCTCCTACTCTAGCTGCCTTCAGGCAATCCCTGAAAACTCATCTCTTCAGGGAAGCCTATCACACCTTCAACTAATCTTTTACAACTTCCATCAGCTCATTCCCCACAGTTACAACGTTTTGTACCACCTGCCCCACCCTATTAGATTGTAAGCTCTTCTGAGCAGGGCCCTCTTAATCCTCTTGTATTTTATTGTATTGTAATTGTATTGTCTCCCTTTTATATTGTAAAGTGCTACGTAAACTGTTGGCACTATATACAGCAAATTCTGTATGATAATAATAATGTGACCATACAATTTAGTATGGTCTGAATGCGCTTATGTCCCACTACTGTGGGCTAAAAAGTATTCCTTCTGGATCTCTGGATGTCACAGATACTCCATGCAATCTTCTTCATATGTACATTCTGCTCCTGTCAATACCTCCAATCAGCCGTACATACAAAGGAAAAAATATAACTATACATAATGCTTTATCCTTTGTAGCAGAGCATCCCAGGGAGAGCTGGGAAAAAAACCTGTTCAGGGTTTATACATCTCCCAGGCTCCTCTCATACACATTTAGGGATCTGTGATCCATGATCCAGTTCGGACCTTGGTCCTCTCCCCCAGGCCAATTTATACTCACCTGAGACAGACAGCCTTTGCTCTCAGCCTGGGAAATCAGACAACACTGGTCTGTGAGAGCAAGAGGTTGGTAAAAGCTAACAAGCTGTATATGTGGAAGCTGACAAGCTGTAGACGTGCTCAGCCTGGTAGTGAGGACCTGTAATTGTGTATAGTTAGTGCCAAGACACTGCTAGGTTTTTGTTTCGCTATTATTTTTCCTGTTTGTTTTCTGAGACACTGTACTGCACTTGTATATAGACTTGTAAATAACACAAATAAACTTCTTGGGTTTGGTATCTGTGTCTGAGAGACTGCTTATCCCAGGGAGCTTTGTACCTGCTACCTGTTCCCCACTTACATATAGTGGAGAATGCAGTCAGCTGTAATAAGATACTATTTAAAACGGTCAGTAACTGGAGTGACTAAACATGGAGGAAATCCTCAAACAGTTGGTGTTATCAAATGCTGCACAACAGCAAACCAACGCTATCGCACAGGAGCAAACAAAGGCGCTGTGCCAACAGATTGGTGCTCTACAGGAGCAAACGCAGAGGCTGTTTGAACAGCTAACCACTGATGCAAAAGTGGATAGGAAAACCCTGACTAAGGTTGTGGAGACGCTGGTGCAGTGGACACCTGCTAAAATGAAAGGTGTTGGAGACAAGCCCTCAGCCATCCATGTGGGTCGCTTCCTCTCCAAGATGACTGCAGATGATGACCCAGAGGTCTTTTTGCTGACGTTTGAAAGGACCGCTGAGAGGGGTTGGCCTAAAACACAGTGGACCGGACCAGGTCGCCTCCTTATTTAATGGAGAATCGCAGAAGGCCTACTATGAGCTGGAGGCTGCAGAAGCAAGAGAGTATGAGAAGGTCAAGCAGGAAATCCTGGCGTGTCTTGGTGTCACCTTGGCTGTTCGGGCACAGCGGGTCAGCAGCTGGTCCTTCCAAGATGAAAGGCCCCCAAGATCACAGATGTTTGACTTAATCCACCTGGTGCAGAAATGGCTACAGCTGGAGTCCCTGTCATGGACCAATTCCTGGATTCACTACCAATTCCCCTGTAGAAGTGGATGGATCAAGGGGACCCCAAGTCGGCAGACAACTTGCTGGAGCTCGTTGAGAGGAACTTTGCTGCAGAGAGCCTAGTCACCACCAGGGGTGGACTGACCATTCGGGCACTTGGGCACTGTCGAGGTCCCCATGCCCTAAGGAGCCCCATCAGGGTTGCCAGCCTCAATAAAACCAGGGACAGTATGTAAAAATCTGTGTGTATGTGTATTCTGTGTGTGTATATTGTGTGTCTGTGTGTGCATACTGTGTGGCCCCATAATCTATTGCCTGGGGGCCCCAGAATCTCCTATTGCTTGGGGGCCCCATAATCTCCAATAGCCGGGGGGGCCCCATAATCTTCTCCTATTGCCCGGGGCCCCATAATCTCCTATTGCCCGGGGGCCCCATGAGTTGTCAGTCCGCCCCTGGTCACCACCCCTACAGCCGCACAGACTTTCCACCCAAAGCCACGGTCTCCCCAGGCTCTAAGACTGTTCCAGGGGAAGTGGGTGGTAAGCAAGGCAAGGAGACGGGGGAGGTTGTTTTTTGGTGGCAGGCCTGAAGTTTGGCATCCCAAAAAAGGGAAGCCACTACCTGTCAGCAAAGCAAACAGGGCCAACATCAGGTGTTTCCGTTGCCAGGAACTGGGACATGTTGCAGCAAACTGTCCATTGACAGATAAACCTATGCAGTGTGACATATTTTTTAGCTGGCAGTCTATGTTTGCTGCTGTTTCATGCGCTGCAGCACCGAGTGTAGGAAAACACGTGTGCCAAATGACTGTTATTAATAAGCCTATTATGGTCTTGCTGGAAGTCTGGTGACTTTGGTTAAAGCAGAGATGGCTAAAACTGTGAATTTTTATGCTAGAAATGTTGCTGTAATCTGTGTACATGGGCATACCCAGCAGTATCTGATAGCCACTGTTAACTTTGAAACTGACTTAGGTACTGTGACTCATTTGGTGGGACTTGTGCCCCACTTAGTGCATAAGGCCATCATTGGTAGGGACTTGCCTATGTTTTGGGAACTGTGGGATTGTCCCGTCTCAGTCACAGTAACTGACTCAGTGATGGAGCAAGAACTCTTGGCCAGCACCCACAATATGGGTTCAGGAGACTCCTCTTATGCCGCGTACACACGGTCGGACTTTTCGTCTACAAAGGTCCGACAGCCTGTCCGACAGACTTTCGACGGACTTGCGGCGGACTTTCGACGGACTTGCGGCGGACTTTCTAACGAACAGACTTGCCTACACACGATCACACAAAAGTCCGTCGAATTCTTACGTGATGACGTACACCGGACTAAAATAAGGAAGTTCATAGCCAGTAGCCAATAGCTGCCCTAGCGTGGGTTTTTGTCCGTCGGACTAGCATACAGACGAGCGGATTTTTCGACCGTACTCGAGTCCGTCGGAAAGATTTGAAGCATGTTTCAAATCTAAAGTACGTCGGATTTGAGGCAAAAAAAGTCAGTTGAAAGTCCGGAGAAGCCCACACACGATCGGATTACCAGCCAGCTTTAGTCCGTCAGCGTCCGTTGGACTTTTGTAGACGAAAAGTCCGACCGTGTGTACGCGGCTTTAGGGTTTCCCAGGTTTTCCTTTTCCTGTTATGGCAGGAGAACTGGAGGAGCTTGAGGAAGTCCCCACAACCAGTGAAGGTGGACAGCCTTCTGCTGACCCTGAGGTTACATTAGAGTTTTAGATGACCTTAATGTGCACAAAGAAAACTTTGGTACTGAGCAGATAAAAGACCCTACCATTGCCAGGGTCTAGGAAAATGTAGTAGGGGACAGGCCCTGTTTTCCTTATTTCAGCAGCGAGTATTTACAGTATTGTGTTTTTAAAACCAATGATGAAATTGTTGAACATTTAGTGTTCCCTAAGCCATACAGACAGTATTGCATGTTAGGTATCTCTTTATTCGGCGTAACATCATCTTCCACATTCTACAAAACGTTGGGCTAATTTTAGGGTTTTGGTTTTTTTAATTCATTAAAGTGTATTTGTATAAAATTGTGTTTGGTCAAAGGAGGAATGGTGGGGAAGGGGGCCACCTCAGTGATGCATTTCAAAATTTTTTAGTCCTTGGCTCCCAGGGCTGTCAGCTTCAAGATCCCATCGGCAGCATCTGCAATCATTTGGTGTAAGATTATCTAGGGGCGAAAACAGACATGGAGACATGAGAATAGACCACTGGCCAGAACTTGCCCAGTATGCAATTGATCTGCTGGGCTGCCCTGCATACAGCGTGCTTTTCCAAAGGGCATTCATTTCTGCTGGAGGTTTTGTGATAGAAGCGCATGTCTGTCCACAGACTCCAATGACTGTTGACATTTGTCCTGTATAAGTGATATTGGGATCTCAAATCTCTGCAAGACTGTCTAGGCTGCCTAACTTTGTGTGTGTTGATTTTAACTTGAAGTAATTTTTTGTTATAGATTTCATGAGCACAATTAACACCCAAGGTTCAATTTTTCCACCCCTGTTTGACAGGTGCATCAAAGACCAATTTTTCCACAACTGTGTGACAGGGGAGTCAAATTTAAATTTTTTACAGCAAGACCAATTCTTGCTTTTATCAAGAGTACCTCTAGAACAGGGGTCTCAAACTGGCGGCCCTCCGGCTGTTGCAAAACTACAAGTCCCATGAGGCATTGCAAGGCTGACAGTTACAAGCATGACTCTCAAAGGCAGAGGCATGATGGGACTTGTAGTTCCGCAAAACAGCTGGAGGGCCACCAGTTTGAGATCCCTGCTCTAGTAGGTTGCGGGGTAAAAGCACCGCCAACACCCAATTTTTCTGCAAATGTTTGACAGGGGCATCAAATTCCATTTTTTTTACAGCAAGGCCAATTCTTGCCTTCATCAAGAGTACCTCTAGAAGGTTACGGAGTGAAGGCACCACCAACACCCAAAGCTCAAGTTTTCCGCACCTGTTACTTCTTTCCAAAGTTTGCGAAAGAGACACCAGACTTTATCTAAAAAAATTGTTAATCCTGGCCTGAGTATACTATAATTTGGCTTCTTCACATAAGGCTTGCTCACTGTGATGCAAATATGTGTTATTTCCATACAAAGTCTGCCAAAGTGACACCAGAATTTATCCAAAAATTTCTAATATTGTTCCGAGTACACTAAATTATGACCTCATCATACAGACTAGCTCCCCAAGCCGTTGTTTATAAAATAAAGCTTGCAAAATCAATTTAAATGTCTTTTTTTTCTTCAGAAATGTTGCTGCAGCAGGTTCTATACATAGTACAGATGTGCCACTTTACAGGCCAACTAAGGGGACCCCCCAGGCATTATATTTAAAGGAAGTTTTCATTGTTACGGTTTCACTTTAAGCATCATTAAAATCACTGCTCCTTTAAAAGCAATCTTTTTTAAAAGTTTTTTTTGCATTGGTACATGTCCCCCAGGACAGTAGCTGGGCCCTCATATTCTTTTTATGGCCAATAACTTGCATATAAACCTTCAAAACGGGGACTTTTGATTTTTCAAGTTGGGGTCCCATGGATTTCAATAGGGTTCACGGCTCGGGTCTGAACTTTTGCGATGTTTGAGAGTTCGGGCGCAAACCGGACCTGGGGGAGTTAGGCTACTGATTAAGTAGATGTCGTTTGTGTTTTGTTAAAGTCCACCTTGCTTTAACCCGACTGGGTACACTTCTTGTCTACAATATAAAAGTACAACACACTGTAGCACATTTTGCTGCTTTTTTTTACTCTGCTACAGTTATAAATTCTAAATGAGCGTACTGCCTCACTACAGTATTTGCCTCATGAATAAGAGTATTGTAGTCCACATAAACAGGAATCATTGTATAGGATTCTTACTTCCCTTTCCTGTCCACTTGATTTATTACATTATTTATGTAAAACAGATAGTAAGTATAGCCCTACAATTTCACATTCATATTAGTCATAATTATCATGCCCTTTAACATGGAGTATCTTATTGTCAGTTATTTCAATAATACCAGTGTCTACCTTCTCATATTTGTTTTGTTATAAATTTTTGAGTAGGAGGACTCCTCATTCGCTAGATTCCCCCATCAACATAGACAGTGTTGATGCAGGAATCCCTCCTGCCAAGCTATTGTCTTCTCCTGGCTGGGGGTGGTGGGCAGCAGTCCCTGCTGGGAGAAGACAGTGATTATTGGTAGCGGCTATACCAGCCGCTAGTCATAATCACATGTAAAATCCAGCTAGATTGATCAAACAACTTGGGTACATTCAGCCTCCCCATACATGGTTCGAATCTTGGCCCGTTCCTGCTAAACCAACTGGCTGAAGCATCAACTGGGATTGGAGACTGTTGATGCCTTCTAAGGTGAAAAACGTCGGGCGGAGCCAGGACTGTGACGTCAGTACGAACGGACCGATCTGCTAGTGGCTGTGCTTACATGATACTGTTTGCCGAATGCAAGTGAATACTCTGTAAGTGTAAGACGTATATTTTTAAACACTGCTTTTAAATGTTAATCCACCATGAGTCCTCTCCATTGCTTTTAATATGGAGATCTCCGTAAGTTGGGAGCCTGGGTTCACCTCAAGTCTCAGAGATTGGTCTGCAACAAGTTGCTGTCTTCCAGCCAAGATTTCCATCATGCGCATATAATCCCCTATGTGTGATCTATGGGTCTTGTAAGCGGCCATTCTTTTCTCTAACAGCACAATAGTAACACACGAGCACTTTACAGTATAATCATTTTGCACAAGGACACTTTTCCTTTGCACGTGGAGGAGTTGGATGAGAACACCCAGCTGTTTATACAAGCTTTTCATATGAACTTTTTGAGTACTATTTTTCAGATTCATGAAGGACTGGATTTATTTTGCAATGTATGTATACATATATGAATTTTGCATTGTTCATTTTAATTTTGGTTTCCACTTTGCACTTTAACTCATACTCACATGTCACTTACTTTTATATGTCTCTCAACTTTGAACAATAAAAGGGAGTAGACCAAAGGTTTTTGAATCACAGTGGTACACTTAATTGAGATACTTATCAGATGCAGTATATATTTGTGGTTTGACTACATGTTTATTTTCACTGTGTACTATTAGGCCTGGTTCACACTGGTGCGACATACGCTCCGACTTTGTGGCATGACATGTACAAATCAATGGTTCCCTATGAGTGCCGTCTTAACTGGTCCAACACAAGTTGGTCTGACTTTAGAAAAGGTTCCTGCACTACTTTGGTCCATTTATAGCCCATTCAATATCATTGAAGTTGGATCAAAGTTGGATCCCCGTCCTAACCATCCGACTTGTGACATCCGACATGGTGATAACAGCAGCAGGAAAAGGAATTTCCAGTATGTCACATTGGAATTGTTTTGATTGGTCAAAAGACAAGTCGGACTATCTCAAAGTCGGAGCAAAATTATATCCTGTTCATTCAAGTTGGATGGAAGTAGGACCGATGTAGGATCAATGTCGCAGGGCAAAGTAGGATGACAGTCGTACAACAATCCTGTCGTACCAGTGTGAACCCGGCCTTAGAGACAGCACACCATTGACAATGTATTATATTTGCTAGATCCTAGTATTCAAGGAATACACTAGTGCAGCAGTTTCAATATTAGCTTGGCTAAACGCAACCCTCAGGAATCCTAAACTGCTATAAAGTATATTACGTTTTTGGGTTTGAATAGACACCACCTCCAATCCTCTGTCTAAATGGATACACGGAGCTGTGGCTTGGGTGCCCCTATAGCAAGCTGCTTGCTGTGGGGACACTCGTCAGGAGGGAGGGGCCAGGAGAGCTGAAGAGGGACCCGAGAAGGGGAGGATCCGGGCTGCTCTGTGCAAATCCACTGCACAGAGGAGGTAAGTATAACATGTTTATTATTTAAAAAAAAAAAAAAAAAGACTTTACAATCACTTTAAGGTTAAACCACTTCTCGTTCAGCTTCTTTGAGCATCCAAGTGTCTTGTTAAGTGGCCTAAGACTGAAAAGTTTTCTCCCTGTGCTATAATCACCATTTAGATATTTTTAAATTGTGATAATACCTCCCATTAAACATCACGTCTCCAAGATTAATGTTTGTAATTGTTTCTCATAACTGAGGTTCTCCAGTTATCATATTATATTTGTTGCCCTTCTCTGGACTCACTCCAGTTCCAGCACATCCTTCCCGGGGACTGGTGACCAGAACTGGACGGCATACACAAAATGTTGCTGAACCAGATTTTTGTAAAGAGGTAGAATTATAGTTTTATCTCTTGAGTAATTACCCTTTTTAATGCATGCTGATAGTCTACTACCCTTTGCGTGCTACAGCTTTACAATACACCTGCATTCATTTTTTTTAGCCCCCAAGTGCATTACTTTACTTTATCAATATTTAATCTCATTTGCCATATAGTTGCCCACTCTATTTTATTGAGGTCTTCCTGTAAACTTGCTATATCCTGTTGTGAGGTTATTGCCCTGCTTAGCTTTGTATTATCAGGAAACACTGAGATTTAACTATTTATACCTACCCCTATATCATATATGAACAGGTTAAAAAGACTTGGTCCCTGGACAGAGTCCTGGCACCCTGCTCACAACTCCAGACCACTCTGAATATATGCTATTTATCACCACTCTCTGGCTTAGCTCCTGTATCCAGGTTTCTTTTACAAAGGGTTTTATTGATAATCATAGCAATTTCACAGTTTAACAGTGTAGATAATGCATCATGAATAAACATAACAAAAAGTTTAGCATCTTATAAATAAAATAAGTATGCTAGTAAATCAAAGAAGAACAAAACAATAAGAATGTAACAGAGGTTGAAAACAGTCTTGAGAGGGAGGTTAAAGAAGAGCTAGGGGCATAGATTGGTTGAGAAGGGAGGAGTAAAGAATAGGGGGAAAGGAGAGAAGAGGAAGAAAGGCGAAAGAGTGGGTCCTCACGGTGAGGGAGCAAGAGTGCATTAAATCCGAAGAAGGGTGGTATCAAATCTAGTAGGTTTAGTATATTCGACCCATGGCCTCCATACCTTCAGGAACTTATCATGAGTGTCCGAAAGGACAGCAGTCAGCTTTTCATTAACCATTATATCGTCCATGCGATTCTTAACCGCCTCAAAACTTAGTGTCTGTGTCTTCCATGCCCTAGCTATCGTTAGTTTGGTTGCAGTAAAGAGATGCAGAGAGAGCTGGCGCTCCGGGCGAAGCAGCTCCGCAATTGATTTGCAGAGAAGTGCCTCGAACGGATCCTTTTTGAGGTCGGCATGGAGTATGTTTCGGAGGAGGGAGTAAACTCTAATCCATAACCTGCATACCCTGGGACAGGTCCACCAGATGTGCGTCATTGTGCCCTCCTGGGAGCACCCTCGGAAGCACAAGGGAGAGTAGGCTGGGATGAACTGGGCCAGTCTAGCAGGCGTGTAATACCACCTGTAAAGTATCTTATAGGCATTTTCTAAAAAGATGACATTCTTTGAGCATTTGGATATTGCTAAAGTCATGACCTGCCAATCCTCCGGATCGAGCTGTTTTCCTAGTTCCCTTTCCCATTGAAGGTGACAGGGCCGTGTTGGTGGTTTTTTAGAGGTAATAATAGAGGAATAGATCAGTGATATTAAACCCAAGGTTTGGGGTCTTGCTCTGCAGAAGTTCTCGAAGGGGGTCAAAATATAAGGAGTCGGTTGAGATTTTATAAGCCCCTGGAGAAAGTGACGAATCTGTAGGTAGCTATAGTGTTCGCGTAATGGGATATCATGAGAGGACCGTAGGGCCTCAAATGATATTATCCTGGTGGGGGTGAAAAAGGAGTGAATGTCCGTGAATCCGTTTGTCTTCCACCAGGAGAATTGCTGGGGGTTTTCGCAGCCTGGTGGGAACAATGGGCACTGGAGAAATTGAAGTAGGGGTAGATGAGGAGAAATCAGGCCGGCCGAATACTTTACTGAGTCCCACATGCGAAGGGAATGGGCCAGACATGGCCCCGTCACGAGAGGGCGATGTGTGGGAGGGAGCCAGGGCAATGAGGAGATTGGTGTTGGGTGTGAATCCACTAGGTCCATAGTGGCCCATAGCGGCATTTGGTGTTGTGCATGGAGTTGGGATAACGGAGCTATATTTGCAGCTATATAGTAGGCTTGTAGGTTAGGGACTGAAAGTCCACCATTGATTCTGCGGGCATATAGTATTTGCTTATTTATTCTGGGGTGGGTAGAACCCCAGACAAATTTCAGGATTTTGCGCTGATGTATTCGTAGGATATGCAGCGGGATCGGGACCAACAGGACTCTAAAGAAGTAGAGTAATTTCGGCAGGTATGTCATACGAATTGCCACGATCCTGCCGAACCAGGATAATGGGAGATGAGTCCAGGAGGACAACATGTCCGTCAGCTTCTTAAGTATAGGAGGAAAGTTTGCCTTATAGAGTCCCGCGTAGGTTGGGGTGAGCCGGATCCCCAGGTAGGGTAATGAGGTCAGCCATTGGAACGTGAAGGTGTTTTTTAAGGTTATCAAGTCTGAGGACCGAAGATTAATTGACATGGCTTTTGATTTGGTGGGGTTAACGGACAAGCCAGAAAGGGAGGCAAAAGAGTCTAGTAAAGAGAACAGGTTAGGTAGGGTGATTCTAGGGTTTGTTGGGGTTAGGAGAATATCATCTGCGAACAGTGATATCTTATGGGGTGTCCCTGCTATCTCAACACCAGTTATGCCCGGATGGGATCGGATCGCCTCTGCCAAAGGTTCCATGGCCAAAATAAATAGGAGTGGGGAGAGTGGGCATCCTTGCCGAGTCCCCCTCCTGATGGAAAATGGAACTGATTCAAAACCATAGTATTTGACCCTAGCCTGGGGGGAATCATATAGTGCCATTACCCATTGCAAGAATGACGATCCGAAGCCATAGTGGCTGAGTACCTTTGTCAGGTAGGACCAGGACAAAGTGTCAAAGGCCTTGTTCATGTCAAGAGACAGTAACATAGTTGCTATAGACCGGCTGTGGGCTGTGTGCTGAAGCTGTATTATACGTCCTGTATCCAGGTTTCTATTCAGTTACATACACTGTTGTCAATGCCAACTGACCTCAATTTGTAAATAAAATGTTTATGGAGTATGAAATGCTTTGGCAAAATCCAGATATACCATGTCCTCTATCCAGCTTACAGCTCACTTCCTCATAGAATGTTAAATTGGAACTACGCTGTATCTGAGCACCACAAACCTATTTGATTAATTTTTGTTATTCAAAGCAAAATCCCTCATCCATCCATGTCTCTATGCTTTATTTAGTTAAGAAATCACTTTGAAAAACATCCCTCTAGCATTTCTGAGTGTGGCCATCTTGAGTAAGGGGAGATGATTCATGTAGCATTTACATTCTGGAATCCATCTGCCCTTAGCTCAGGCATGCAGGCAAAAGGGTGTGCTTAGCTGAGAAAACCCCTCCTCCGCCCCTGAAGACTCCTGGGGTGTATGACATCACTTTCCTAGGCATGGAAACCATGAAGTAACTAAAGAGTTGAAAAAAAAATGTTTAAACAAGTATATATGATATCCTATCTATTTACTAATGCTAACAGCATAAGGATTAAAATGAGTCAATGTTAATTGAGAGGGTGAAGTTCTACTTTAACAGGTTGGTTTGGCACTAATGGTCCTTCATAAATCCATGCTGGTTACTACTAATGATACAATTTTCATCAAAAAAATCTCGATTACAGTCTCTTATCATCTCCTCCAATAGTTTACATACTATTGATGTTAGGCTGACTGGCCTGTAGCTGTTTCATGTAAAATACTATCTATACTCTGTACAAGTTAGTTCCAATTCCTGTTACTGTTGTAATATATTCCAAAGCCTAAATGGTATTATGGATGCCCAAAATTGGTAAAAAGGCACCCTCTAACTACTCTATAAAGTTAGTTCCAGTCCTTGTTCCTGGCATTATATACTCCTAAGTCCGCATGTGTATTAGACCCCTTTCACACTGGGGCGTTAAAAAAAAGCGCCCGTAAACCGCCTGAAAGAAGCCTCATCTGCAATCCCAATGTGAAAGCCCGAGCCCTTTCACACTGCCAGCGCCCGAAAAACGCTGGTAAAGTGCCGCTTAAGACCCCTTTCACACTGGGCCATTTTTCAGGTGTTTTTTGGGCGCTGGCAGTGAAAAAGGGCTCGGGCCATCGGCGCACCCAGCCCGGTGACAAAAACACGAAAGTGCTGCAAAGAAGCTGCTTGCAGGACTTTTTTGACACCCTGCCAGCGCAGCGCCCCAGTGTGAAAGCACTCGGGCTTTCACATTAGGATTGCAGATGAAGCTTCTTTCAGGCGCTTTACAGGTGCTTTTTTTAACACTAGAGCGCCTGAAAAAAGCCCCAGTGTGAAAGGAGTCTTACAGATACCTAAAATTGGTAATAAAGAAATACTCCCTTTAATAACACTTATACTAACACTTTGGTTTAGATTGCTTGGCACGGAAATGATGAATGCTAACTTTCAGTTACACTTCCATATCACAGATGATTACTGCAGATTTCTCACTTCCTGCTGGTCTTGAGAAAGGCTTAATAGGAGCTGTACATTTCTGCATTTAGTCAATAGGGTCATAGTCTACTTGCTGCAGGCACAGTAGACAGTGAGATTTTTTTTCAGCAGTATTGATAATGATTACACAGCTGGCTAGACTAGAATTTGCATTTTTTCCTCCCCGGGCACAATGACTGGATGGCTCGTACTTCAATACTCCAGTTCATCACCATTACCTACTCCTCTTATCTATGTTTGATGCACTTATTCAAGAAGTGCAGGATTGCTGATGTTATATGCATTTATGTACATAGTAATCCATATACATAAGATGCACTGATACCTTAGTACATAGTTTAATTGTTACCTTACAATTTAGGATCCGTACAGCTGCTTATGTCATTGATTTTAACAGACTGCTGGCGCTGGCTGCACAGAACATCTATCCCTCCTGCACACAAAAATGAGCCCTATATGTTTTCGTTAACCTTGTTTGTTACATTTAACTTGAACAGCATTACATGAGCCCAAGGAAATTATCCATAAATTGGAGTACATAAAACCATGGAAAATAATTATTCTATAATAAAAATAATAATAATAATATAATAATATTCTATTATAATAAGATATGTGTGATCAAATTCCACAACATGATCACCACCCAGTGTAAGATGCACCCTTAGCAGAGTTGCAGGACTCTATTACGGAGTCTTATGCCCCGTACACACGGTCGGATTTTCCGATGGAAAATGTCCGATCGGAGCGTGCTGTCGGAAATTCCGACCATGTGTGGGCTTCATCGGACATTTTCCATCGGATTTTCCGACACACAAAGTTGGAGAGCAGGAGATAAAATTTTCCGACAACAAAATCCGTTGTCGGGAATTCCGATCGTGTGTACACAAATCCGACGGACAAAGTGCCACGCATGCTCAGAATAAATAAAGAGATGAAAGCTATTGGCCACTGCCCCGTTTATAGTCCCGACGTACATGTTTTACGTCACCGCGTTTAGAACTATCGGATTTTCCGACAACTTTGTGCGACCGTTTGTAGACAAAACAAGTTTGAGCCAACATCCGTCGGAAAAAATCCTAGGATTTTGTTGTCGGAATGTGCGAACAAAGTCCGACCGTGTGTACGCCCTATAATGCGCTCAGTATGATAAATCGTCATCAGACATCACATATCCTTCAGGAACATAATGTATCCAATGCTTCACGTATATCTCAGTGGATGTAGGAAAGAGGATGTGCTCCATTGATATAAAATGAAGGAAACATCCACATAGTGTAAAAGGACCGGAAGGATTTACCTCCTTAATGACCAGGCCATTTTTTGCTATATGGCACTGCGTTACTTGAACTGACAATTGCGTGGTCGTGCGACGCTGTACCCAAATAAAATTGATGTCCTTTTTTCCCCACAAATAGAGCTTTCTTTTGGTGGTATTTGATCATCTCTGGTTTTTTTTTTTTGTGCTATAAAACAAAAAAGACCGTCAATTTAAAAAAAAATAAAGTTTTATTTTCTGCTATAAAACATACCCAATAAAAATGTTTAAAAAAATCGAATTTTTTCATTAATTCAAACCAATTTTGTATTCTGCTACATACTTTTGGTAAAAAACCAATAAGCGTATATTGATTGGTTTGCGCAAAAGTCATAGTGTCTACAAAATAGGGGATAGATTTATGGCATTTTTATTTTTTATTTACTAGTAATAGCAACGATCAGTGATTTTTAGCGGGACTGTGACATTGCAGCGGACAGATAGGACACCTAACTGACATTTTTGACATTTGGGAACCAGTGACATTAAAGTGATTAGTGCTAATAATATGCACTGACATTGTACTAATGACACTGGCAGGGAAGAGGGTTAACATCAGGTGCGATCAAGGGGTTAACTGTGTTCCCTGGGTGTGTTTACTAACTGTATGGGGGATGGGCTGCCTGGGATAACACACAGATTTGTTTTCTTGCATAGCAGAAAGACAAGATCTCAGTGTAATCCCCTGTCAGAACGGAGATCTGCCTTGTTTACTTTGGCAGATCCCCGTTCTGTCTCTGCGGGGAATGATTGCAGGCAGCCGGACAGACATAGAGTCTGCCGGATCCGGTGATTGGCTCCCCCGCTGGCCAAACAGCATGCGAGCCTACACAGGGCCATGCACGAACCGACGTACACCTACGGCGAATTGCGCAGCCAAGCCACCTTGCCGCGGTATAACTGCGGCAGGTGGTCGGCAAGCGGTTAATATTGCAAGAAGGGATAAAAGTTACTCACATTTCATAGAATAAAAGAAGCGTAAAAAGTAAATCCAGGGAAAATAAACCATGCATGCCAGTAGAGGAGTATGTGTACACAGAAAAAAAACAGCGTGGCAACGGCACATACGTAGGCTCCGCCCTACATGTTTCCTCACAACTGACATCATCAGAGGCAAGTACACATACTCATCTACTGCCATGCATGATTTATTTTCCCTGGATTTACTTTTTAAGCTCGTTTTATTCTATGAAATGTGAGTACCTTTTATCCCTTCTTGCAATAATAAAGAGTGTTTGGGGTTTTACCCTATGTGGATGTTTCCTTCGTTTTATATCCACGGAGCACATCCTCTTACCTACATCCACTGAGATATATATGGAAACGCTACTTGTTATGAAAGAATTAATGTACCTTTGTCCTATTACTAATTAGAAATTTGGACAGTTGTGGAGGCAACATGGACTCTCGTGGTACGGTATACAACAACAGTCAATTTACAAAAATATATAAATTTATTATACACAAATACACACATCATAAAAAGCCTTCAATTATAGATAAATTACATTAGATGCTGCTAATCATAGAGCATCCACTTGTCTGACACAAATTGGAAGAACTTAGATATATATAATAATGATTCCACACTGCTACACACAGAGATTTGTTCTTAAAGTTACATACTCTACATGTTTCGGGGTTACCCCCTTCCTCAAGGGGTATATTAACCACTAGACATCCGCGCTATGGCCGAATGACGGCCACAGCGCGGACCTGCATTCCTGGGAGGCCGTCATATGACGGCCTCCCCTGTGCGCGCTCCCTGCGCGCGCCCTGCAGGGCGCGGGCCGGGCGTGCTGTGATCACCGAGTCACTGAGACTCGGCTGATCACCGATCTGAGTAAGGGGCCGGTCCCGGCCCCTTACCATGTGATCAGCTGTCAGCCAATGACAGCTGATCACATGATGTAAACAGGAAGATCGGTAATCGTTTTTTTTTTTACTCGCGCTGACAGCGCGAGTAGAGAAAAAAGCCGATCACCGGCTCAGATGTCAGGGACATCGGTCCCGAAGTGGAAGCACAACACATTCCTCATCAGTGCCACCCAAAAGTGCCACCTAACAGTGCCCACAGTGCCACCTAACAGTGCCACCTAACAGTGCCCACAGTGCCACCTAACAGTGCCACCTATCAATGCCCACAAGTGCCACCTACCAATGCCCACCTGTAGTGCCAATCAGTGCCACTTGTCAGTGCTGCCCATCAGTGCCCATCACTACCACCCATCAGTGCCCATCACTGCCACCTATCAGTGCCCATCACTGCCGCCTCATCAACGTACATCAATGAAGGAGAAAAATTACCCGTTAAAAATTTTTTATAACAAAATATTTAAAAAAAATTTTTTTTTTTTTTAAAAATTCAGGTTTTTACATTTTTTTAACAAAAAGTAAAAACCGCAGAGGTGATCAAATACCACCAAAAGAAAGCTCTATTTGTGGGAAAAAAATGATAAAAATTTCATTTGGGTACAGCGTTGTATGACCGCGCAATTGTCATTCAAAATGCGTTAGCGCTGAAAGCTAAAAATTGGTCTGGATAGGAGGGGGGTTTAAGTGCCCTGTAAGCAAGTGGTTAAGTCAGAAAATGATCTACAAGGAAGCATATAAATCAAATATAAAGTATTAGAATCAAAACCATGCATCCTAAATCAATAAACATAAAGTCTAATATGCCCCTCAGTATAACCCTCAATATTAAGGATTACGCCCATGTGAAATGGTTGATTTTGGAGCAAAAAAGGAAACTCACCCACATAGCCAAAAATTGGCAATCTCCCGGGCAAGGTGCGGGAACCAGGAAAGTCACATAAAGAGACTGTTGCATAAAAAAGAAAATAAAAATAAAAAACTGATATTTAAAAAAAATCATAGGGTGGATAAATCTATCTCACAGCCATCATAATTCAGTTAATTAAATTCAAAGAATACAATAAAAGCATTTCAATTGGTGATACACACCTATGAAGTCTTTACTAAACAGTGCATGTAATTTGGGTGGGGAGAGAGTGTGTTATCCAAATGGATATTGAAGTAAGGTGTAGATGGAAATAGTCCAAGGAACCATCCTAAGCCACATATAAATTCTATGTAATATATGAAGAGCATTAAAGAGATTTATTGTTAGAATAGTTGAAACATCTTAGCACCGATCTAATCCTAATGAGAGTAATCAAAAGACACACCAATCTCAAGGTATAATGTCAGGATCACATCAAGTGGATTGGATATACTCAATAGGGATCCAAGCTTCAAAGAATGTTCACAATTACACAGGATCTCAGACAAACACCAGATCCACCAGGATCTGTGGACAAACATATCATTAGAAGTGGTTCATACAGGAACACATCATACCAGCGCATATAACAAGACACATACCAGTCCATCAACTCCACAGAATGTCTCTCCTCCGCCATGCAAACTGCCACAGGGAACATCTGAAAAATCAGTTCCCCTTAAATACCATAAGTTACACCTGATTCCTATCCGTTGAGACATCATTAGCGTGTGCCGAGGCGCCGCAATATGACATCAACGGATACGACTCCAGACTGTGCATGTGGACATGTGCAGTACTGCACGACGATTTGTAACTATGAAACACAAAAAACAAAAACATCGGCCCATCCACAAGTCTAATATCTGTGTGCGCCATCTAGTGTATCTAACACAGAAGACAAGAGGGTGGGGAATCACACACTCGCCCAGGAGAAATAGACTTCCAAAAATAACCGGAAGTCGGACATGGGGAGTACTGGCCCCTATTCACAAGGATCCAATCCAAGACCGAGGAATATAATTGAAGGATAAAGAGGGGATAAAGAATTATATCAATCTAAAAATACAAAATATATAATCTATTAGATCAGTGGTCTCAAAGTACCGGCCCGCGGGCCATTTGCAGACCGGTTAAAAATGGCCCGCAGGCAGGGCCGATCCAGGACGTCTTTTTGCTCTGCACCGCAAAGGGGGAGGCGCAGAAGAGCATTACGTCTCCATCTGCTCTGTCCTCTCCGCTGCACGCTGCTGCAGCCAGAGAGAGAACAGAGCGGAGGAGGGATCCACCCATCGCCCCGCCCACCTAGGCACTGACCTTAGGGCGGGAGATTGTGTTTTCTGGGTCCCCTGTCACTAGGCGTGTGTGGAAGCCAGGAGGAGAGGACTCAGGAGGCGGATGATCTTGACTGCCAGGAGAGGTGAGTGAGCCATCACACTGAGGCAAAGTCCTTAGTGGGGTGACTGGGGTAGAAATGTGTGCAGTGTGGGAGGGTATTTTATGGAGTGTGGGGGGATTTGTGCAGTGTGGGGGTTAATAATGTGTTTGCTGACACCAGTGCTGGGGGTTAATAATGCGTTTGCTGACACCAGTGTTGGGAGTTAATAATGCGTTTGCTGACATCAGTGTTGGAGGTTAATAATGCATTTGCTGACATCAGTGCTGGGGGTTAATAATGCGTTTTCTGACACCAGTGCTAGGTTATGAAATGTGTTTGCTGACACCAGTGTTGGGGGTTAATAATGCGTTTGCTGACATCAGTGCTGGGGGTTAATAATGCATTTGCTGACATCATTGCTGGGGGTTAATAATGTGTTTGCTGACATCAGTGCTGGGTATAGTATATTATTGCTGGTATAGTTTATTGTTTTTTGAAGTTTTGAAAGTGTGCATGCGGCCCCCACGGGATATGAAAACTTGTCATGTGGCCCTCTGGCAATTTGAGTTTGAGACCCCTGCATTAGATAGTATTAACTATGTCAGTTCAATATCAAAGTGTCCAGATAACCATTGTTTATATAAAATTTTAACCCTACAATATTGCAGTATTCAAAATTTCGGGTACCATAAAGCTAGAACCACTGACAGAATAGAAAGGAAAAAGAATGGTTATTTTCAATAGAAAGAGCAAACAAGAATTTTAAAAGTTATATATATATATATATATATATATATATATTTATAAATATATATTATTGTATATATAATTATATAATAAGAGACAGGGATAGTGCCATGAGGTCCTAAGGGATACCAATTGGTCCCATGGGAACGCCTACAAGAAGGGTCTGTAGGGGTTGACCTCATTAAAGCGGTTGTATAGTCTATTTTTTAACTTTTACCTACAGGTAAGCCTATAATAAGGCTTACCTGTAGGTAAAAAAAAAATCTCCTAATTCTCTACGGTTTAGGAGATATTCCCCTTGCTAAGAGCCGCTGACTGCAGCGGCGCATGCGCACAGGGGATTCTCGGCTGAAGGCCCGGCAGACCTTGCCGGGAAAGAAATCTCCCGCGCGCATGCGCGGGAGTGATGACATCGCGGCTCCAGCCACTCACAGAGCTGTAGCCGCGATACCCGGAAGACACGCCGAGGCAACATGTCAGCTACCTCGGCGTGGACCAGGTAAGATACCGACGCCTCGTTCTAAGGTAAGTATTTCATAATGAGCTAGTATGCGGTGCATACTAGCTCATTATGCCTTTTGCCTTACAGGGGTATAAAAAAAAAAGTGTCAGCGGGTATTCAACTACTTTAATCCTTGGAGGATTAAGAGCAGAAAGATTTTTAATCCAGTAAGTCTCGGCCCTTAAGATAGCATTGTCCCAGTCGCCACCCCTAGGATTAGGGGAGACAACTTCCACTACAAAAAATTAAATCACTGAATTATCAAATCTGTGATGTAAACCTATGTGTCGAGTGACTGGTGTCACAATTTTACCTCCACCGGAATAGTAAAGATGATCCCTCATCCTTAATCCGAGCTCACGAATGGTCTTGCCTATGTAAAATGCATGACATTGACAAGTCATCAAATAAATCACTCCACGAGTAGCACAATCAGCATATTGTCTTGATTGGAACCATTGGCCATTAGGTAGATATATGCCAGCATCCTCACAGATCCATGGGCAGCGGCTACATCTACCACAGCGGTAGGTTCCCTTACAGGAGCGAGGTAGGGTCTCCGAATTAGGTTGGTAATGGCTGCTAGTCAAAGTATCACGCAGTGAGGTTGCCCTCCTAAATACCTTCTCCGGGGTAGAATGTAGGTATTTGGCCAGGGTATAATCTTTGGCTAAAAGGTGCCAGTTATTAGAAATCAGCGAACGTAAAGAACATTCATGAGCAGAAAAACGAGTGATGAATTTCACTGTATTAATTTCAGTTTTGGAAGTTTTTTTGAAGAGAAGTTCAGCTCTGGGTCTTATTCTAGCTTTATTGAAGGCTTTCCTCAACAAAGTTCTAGAATATCCCCTGTCAGATAGTCTTGATCATAAAAGATCAGACTGATGAAAGAAATCTTCTTCAGATGAGCAATTCCTGTGAATGCGCAGATATTGCGCATATGGTATGCTTCTGATGAGTGGGGCAGGGTGAGAACTTTGGGCATGCCGGACCTTAAGAGCGCATGCGCCAGAGATGTCAGGGTAAATATCTCCTAAACAGTGCACGTTTAGGAGATATTCATTTCACCTACAGGCAAGCCTTATTATAGGCTTAACTAAGAAAATAATCTGCGCTAAGTGTTGTGATTAATAAACAGCTGCACTCCCTGTATTACACATCCCAATACTAAAGCATAACAAACAAACAAATGTGTTACGCTGTGAATATACTCAAACATTTATTCAAATAATCAAAATCATGTAGTGCTCATACACTAATGAGAATAAAGTGCTATAAGTGCAAAGAAAAAAATTCATCCATATATACGGTACATGTAAATATATGCATTCAGAAATAATATAATTCAATAAAGTGCCAAGTAAGGTATACAGATTGGATATTTTCAATTAAAGTGCCAATTATTCTGTGTAAAGCATAAAAATCTCAAATAATGTTCATTCAAGATGATAAATCTTCAAATGTGGCATAAAATTGGTAAATGATATAGACAGAGGAATCCCAATTCCAAATACTGGTGATGACACAGGTGCTCCACATGTGCTTAATCACAATCCAAAAGTGCCCCAAGTGATCCCTTGTCCTCGCTCCACCATATATAATAATGAACAGACGCTTACCAGATGAGGAGGCCCCAAACAAGGTCTAGCCATGCATTAGTGTGCAACACCCCTCCACTGTGGGTATGCAGGTAACACTCCCTTCACAGAACCCGTATGTTATGTCATCAAAAAGATCACCCGATAATGCGGCCGGTTAGTTGTCATCATTCATTAGCCAGGCATGTGTATAAAAAAAGGAACACAATTGCTCTTTGCACAATTACCCAGCATAAGAAATTTATTAAAAGAACAGTATTCTACTCACAAGTAAAATTAATACATCAGGCATTCAGAAATTATCGTCCTGCTCCCCGGCGGGTGTGGTGACATCACTGCTTTGTCCTCCAACCCAACGTACGTTTCGTCTCAATAGACTTCCTCACAGGGGCAATGGAGATCACCCTCCTGCCTGCATATCTGAGCTAAGAGCCGATGGATTCCAGTAAGTAAACGTTTGCGTTAAAGCGGGATTCCGGCCTAAAAAAAAAATTTAAAGTCAGCAGCTACAAACACTGTAGCTGCTGACTTTAAATAAGTACTTACCTGTCCTGGGTGTCCGCGATGTTGGCCGCCCGAGGCCGACCCGTCCCTCGGCTCTCGGGTCCCGGCACCGCCATTCTAGGTAAGGGAAATAGGCAGTGGAGCCTTGCGGCTTCACTGCCAGTTACCTACTGCTCACGCGCGAGCGGCGATCTGTGAATGGCCCCGTGGTGTTCTGGGAACACACACAGTTCCCAGAAGACAACGGGGGCGCTCACCGAGGAGCAGAAGACGCCGCGGAAAAGGAAGAGGAAGATTAGGAAGACTGCCTAGCAACAAGAGTTTAGGTACCGTATATACTCGAGTATAAGTCGAATTTTTCAGCACATTTTTTTGTGCTGAAAGTGCCCCCCTCGACTTATACTCGAGTCAAGCACTTTTCTGCAGCAAAAAATTTCATTTTCCGAACTGACTTTGGAGCCCCGTATCTCAGGGCCACTTAGTCCTAGGAACTCAAAATTTGGTGTGCAAACCCAGTAGAACTGGTACCACAACATATCCAAAGCTGGGGTTCCTAGCACCAAGTGGTCCTGAGATACGGGGCCCCAAAACCGGTTTGGAAAATGTCATTTTCTGCTGCAGAAAAGTGCTTGACATTTTCTGAACTGATTTTTGGGGTCCTGTATCTCAGGGTCACATGGTGCTAGTAACCCCAGCTTTGGATATTTTATGATGCTAGTTCCACTGGGTTTGCACACCAAATTTGGAGTTCTTAGCACTAAGTGGCCCCAAGATACAGGGCCCCAAATTCGGTCAACTGTGTCCATCTGCAGCAATGTCATTTCAGGACCCTTTGGGTTCAGAGACACCAAATTTTGGCTGCAGCTAGGGGGCACCTAGGAACCCTTAACTACCGAGTTTGAAGTTCGGGGGACCTATGGCTGCAAATGGGCACAGTGAAGCATGCAAATGGGCACAGTGATGCTGCAAACGGGCATTGTTGGCCCTCTTTTCCACTTACAGTAGCTGTGTATTTCTCACCCTCGTCTTATACTCGGGTCAATAAGTTTTTCCCATTTTTTTTGTGGTAAATTAGGGCCTCGACTTATACTCGGAACGACTTATACTCGAGTATATACGGGTAAGTTTAAAAATGTTTTTTTTTTCTTTTTTTTTTAGGATTTTTGGTGTAATTTTTTTTTCAGGGTGGCCCTCCACTTTAAATATTAAAAATTAATGAAATAGTGTTTCTGTTAGTGGTGCTCAAATACAGTTTAGTTCTACTTTAGGTTGTTAAGAATGTACCTAATGATATTTAGCAAAGACAAGTTTGTGTTGTTAATTTATTTTCCCTTGATTTTAATTTATTGGGTCCACTTTCACCTGTGTGCACAGTCTATTTTAAATAAGTGCTCATAAACAGCTACATAAGGAAGCATAACAGTTTTTTGTTTTTTTTTGCAGCTTGAGAGTGTTGACTTATGACTGTGTGTTTTCTCCGAACTTGGTGACGCATTGTCTGTTGCCTTTCATCCTCGTCCCAGTGGCTTGCATTAGCTAATGGTGAATTAGACAATGCCTGTCAAGGTCATACCAGTCCCTGGAGAGGCCTACACGTTTTAATGTTTGAATGTGGTAAGAAGTAGAGGAGAACAAGTGCCTTGTAACCCTAACCCTGGGGTCATTAATCACCAATTTGGTGATCCAGAGAAAGGCTAAAAACTGTATATAACATTGATTTTTATATCATTACAAATAGTATTGCCAGTTCAACATACTGTATACTCTACAACATGAAGAGTATAAAGTCCCACTCTTAGATCCGCTGATGTTACAAGTCTAAACTGGGCATATAGAAAATGCATTTATTTCTAATGTACTTTGCAGACTGTTTTTTTCACCTGTTTATAACAGAATAAACCTTACTGTGTTTGAAGAGCCCATCCATTCGGTTTCCATTCACACCTACGCAGGCGTTTAGTGCATTATTTTGTGCATTGCGGGAACACATGTGATTTTGTACATGTTCCCACAATGCACAAATCAGAATTTAGCCTCATGGTAAGAACACATTTTTAATTGCCTCATGGTTAGAACCACTGCTCACCGTGTTCAGGGAAAGCACTGCTTCTCATAAGAACACAACCATTATATAGAACAGCTGCCGTCTGGAGCCAATAGTTGCAGACACTTTTGTTCATCTTGCAGATCATGTTTCCCTTTTAGCAGCAACCATGCATTATTTTTTGTAGACAAGGTGAAGATGGGTTTTTCTCATAATTTTTGTGGCAGGTGTACAAAATTGGAAAATGAAACCGAGGTTCAGGGATTTTACCAATGGGGACCATCAGAGACAAGAGAAGAAAATGGTGTTCCAGGCTTTCCTCAGTGCTGGTTAACAAAAGCCCAGGTATTTGATGCTGTGGTCTTTGTTCAAGATGTGGATTACTCAAGGTGAACTCTGATCCTTTTTTTTTTTACACAGCACATCACACAACAAACTGCTTTGGTGTTTGGTTATGGGACCAATACAGAAGGAAGCTGTATTAGTTATTTATCTTACTTCTTCATTTTAAGCCCCAGAATGCCAATTAAAGAGGAAATGTCACCTTAGCCATGCGGGGCAAAGTGACTATGTCTATGCAAAGGACCTTCCCTTTGACCCTCATATACTCACCTCGCCTGTGCTCCCTCTCTGCTTCTTCCTCTGTTGCAGGCAGCACTGGAATTATTAGTGCCAGCCACCAAAGATGGACTTGAGTATCCTCTGAAATCCTCTCTTTCTTGTTTTTCCAATTCGTGCAATTTTCCAATCCAATATGAACACATGACATTAGCGTATTTAGTCAATGACATACATAATTTTAGGTTAGCATTTGAGCAAAGGTCAAGTATCTACCAATGACTGAAACATCAGCGTTGAGTAGTCTGACCCTTTACTGCTACAGTATGCTCCAGGCAAATATTTAATGCATAAATCAATGTAGTTCTTCAATTATTGATAGAACGTTAAATGTATTTTAGAATTGACTTGGTATCAGCTTTTTGCAGTTTACTGTACAACCCATATGGCAGACCTTAGAAGAGGAGGGAGAAGCAGCACAAGAAATCAATCAGTATACTGCAGCGCAAGGAATGTGCTAAGAGGAGGAGAAAGCAGAGCGAGAAAAAGATAGGGTCATCAGTGTGCTGCTTTTCTTTTCACTGTCCAGTCACAGGCTGAGGGTAGGGAGATGGCCCCTGCTAGATACAGGACATAATGGATGGAAATCCAACTCCTTTGGATGGTAAAAGAGCTGTCATATACATTGTTTTTAATCCCTGTATATAGTTGTTTACCTGAAGCTCAGCAATGACTACTATATAATAGTACACTGAGATATGGTTAGTTGCTTTTAGTTTGTAGTTATTTTCTTATGTGTACATAGGTGCAGTTCTTCAAAATCTTATATATATATATATATATATATATATATATATATATATATATATATATATATATATATATATATATATATACAAAGCTTATTAACTTCAATAAACATAAATGCCATAAAATACTAAAATTGCATGCAAGTAAAAAAATGGGAATGGGTCCTTAGCACTCTGTAAAGCTACTGACGATCTCCTCTGAATTATGTGTTTTGCCACTTCATTTAACAGCAGTTTAATTCAATTTCTAATGGCTTGCTTGCCTTAAATTACATCCTAGTAATTCCTTTAATCGCAGTAACTGATTACTGATATTTCAACTGCTTTCCAGTTGTGCACTGATTAAAAGGGAAGGGTGTTTTCTATGCAGGCACATTAAAATAAAGCAGACATACATTCCTCCTCAACTGAGTTGCACAGGAGTTCTGTGCCAGGCACTACTGCTCTGGCTCTGGAGGGGGTGGAATTACTAGAAAAGCAGACAATGCTGCATCAGAAGGAACTGTGATCATGAGCAATTTAAGCTAGGGCAACACTGTAGGTATCTGTACAGCTACTCTGGGTAATGATGAAGAAACGATGGGCTGGTGCACATTTTTAAGTGTTCCTGATCACACAGATAAGACAGCAAAATGTCAAAGCAGTGCTGAATCCAGATCAGGTTGAACTCCTGGCAGACAGCTAAATACATACTTGACAAAAATTTTTTTTTTTTCCTTTTTTTAGTACACCCCCAGAGGAGCCGCTGGTGATGATAGGTTCCTTTGCTCTGCCATGACCCTCCAAACTGCTCAGTCCCCACTGACACACTTGGTCCTTGCACCTGTGAATTTAAGAGTTAGAAGGTTATCATTCTATGAATGTACAGGAATGAGGCCACAAACAACTTGACAGTAAACCAATAGAATGTATTAAAGCAATTAAATGCAATATTAAAGCAACTCAATGCAAGCAGTGTAAATACAGAAAAAGATAAATGCATAGTCAAAGGAGTACTGTAATAGACATATGGGCAACAGTTAGGTGACTTGCACTAAATAGAAACTACCGCACCATTAACTTGAATCTTAACTGGGCTACTAGAGTCTCTAGATAGCCTCAACCAATTCAGAAAAGGGGCCTGGTGTAAACCTTATGCATACAATCCCAACAGCAAGCGGGTGATTTTGTGTTCTAATGCCGCGTACACACGGTCAGACTTTTCGTCTACAAAAGTCTGACGGACGCCGACGGACTAAAGCTGGCTGACAATCTGATCGTGTGTGGTCTTCCCCGGACTTTCAGCGGACTTTTCCAGCCTCAAATCTGACGGACTTTAGATTTGAAACATACTTCAAATCTTTACGTCGTAACTACGCCGGACCCAGAAATCCGCTCGTCTGTGTGCTAGTCCGATGGACAAAAACCCACGCTAGGGCAGCTATTGGCTACTGGCTATCAACTTCCTTATTTTAGTCCGGTGTACGTCATCACGTACGAATCCGTCGGACTTTTGTGTGATCGTATGAAGGCAAGTCCGTTCGTAAGAAAGTCTGCCACAAGTCCGCCAAAAGTCCGCCAAAAGTCTGACAAAAGTCCGTCGAAAGTCTGTCGGACAGGCTGTCGGACTTTTGTAGCCGAAAAGTCCGACCGTGTGTACGCGGCATTAGAGTGGGGGGTACCCATGGAGGTTAATAAAAGTACCTAGTGTACTTTAGATTGGCCAGCTTTCAGTTGGGCCCTTCTCTAGCCACTTGAGCTCTGAAAGATTTACCCCCTTCCTGACCAGGCCATTTTTTGCACTACAGCACTATGTTAATTTAAATGACAATTGGGTGGTCGTGCGACACTCTCCCACAAATAGATCTTTCTTTTGGGGGTATTTGATCACCTCAGCAGTTTTTATTTTTTGTGCTATAAACAAAAAACGACTGAAAACTAAAAAAATATACAGTCAGGTCCATAAATATTGGGACATCAACACAATTCTAATCTTTTTGGCTCTATACACCATGACAATGGATTTAAAATGCAGACTTTCAGCTTTAATTTGAGGGTATTTACATCCAAATCAGGTGAACGGTGTAGGAATTACAACTGTTTGTATATGTGCCTCCCACTTTTTAAGGGACCAAAAGTAATGGGACAGATTAACAATCATCCATCAAACCTTCACTTTTTAATACTTGGTTGCAAATCCTTTGCAGTCAATTACAGCCTGAAGTCTGAAACGCATAGACATCACCAGATGCTGGGTTTTATCCCTGGTGATGCTCTGCCAGGCCTCTACTGCAACTGTCTTCAGTTCCTGCTTGTTCTTGGGGCATTTTCCCTTCAGTTTTGTCTTTAGCAAATGAAATGCATGGTCAATCGGATTCAGGTCAGGTGATTGACTTGGCCATTGCATAACATATAGCACACTTGAAATGAACTCTGGACCTTTTATCTGCTCCTTGTAAATGGGATAATGAGGGAATAACACACACCTGGCCTTGGAACAGCTGAGCAGCCAATTCTCCCATTACTTTTGGTCCCTTAAAAAGTGGGAGGCACATACACAAACTGTTGTAATTCCTACACCATTCACCTGATTTGGATATAAATACCATCAAATTAAAGCTGAAAATCTGCAGTTAAAGCACATCTTGTTTGTTTCATTTCAAATCCATTGTGGTGTATAGAGCCAAAAAGATTAGAATTGTGTCGATGTCCCAATATTTATGGACCTGACTGTATATATATGTTTTACATTCTGCCTTAAAGCATATCCAATAAAAAATGTAAAAAATCTAATTTCTTCATCAATTTAGGCCAATATGCATTCTGCTACATATTTTTGGTAAAAAAAATGTGGGATATATTTAGGGAATTTCACATTTTTTTTTGGTTTTACTAGTAATGGTGGCGATGAGATATAGCGTGACTGCGATATTGTGGACACCTAACTAACTTTTGACACTTTTTTGGGAACCAGTGAAACTAATACAGTAATTGGTGCTAAAAATATGCACTGTCACTGTACTGACACTGGCAGGGAAGGGGTTATCATCAGGGGGTTAACTGTGTACCTAACATGTGATTCAGTGTAGTGGGGAGGTGCTTTTACTAGTAGAAGGCATGGATCAATGTTCCAGTTTCACAGGAACACAGGATCCATGCCTTCTGTACTGACAGAGCGGCAATCTGCCTTGTTTACATAGCCAGCCTGGCGTTGTGCCTGTGCAAAGAACGATCAGCAGGTGCCAGCAGACATCGGGTCCGCGGGACCCGCAGATCAGCTCCTGCTGTGTAAAATCACAGCTGGAGGGAGTGAGCAGCCAGTGGCACACACTCGTGCCCAAGACCCGGAAGTGCAGAATCACGTATATACAGTATATGTGATTATATATATGTGATTCTATGCAGCGCAGCCGCTCTGTAGCAGTAAATGTGCTATGGGGCGGTCGGCAAGTGGTTAGTTGGTGCACTGTCCCTTTTAATTAATCAACAAAGGCTAAGCTGCTAAGTAGGAGCAGTCTCTATTTTAGCTAACTGTTTGCCAACTCGCGGTTCCCAGCAATCAAGTCCTGTATCCTCTCACAGGCTGCAGTCTCACAGCTTCAACCCCAGTCTCTAAAGGCAGCTCCAGCAGGCTCGGGTATAGGTTACTCCCTTCCCTGATGTAGGGGAACAGGCATAGCAACAGGTACTCTTAGCTCCTCTTTAATAGCGCCTCTTTAATGGTCCATGGGTTGTGAGGCACAAACCCTGACTGAAGTTCTGTCCCCATTGCTCCCTTCCCAGGACCAGTGCTCAGCAGATTTGCCCGGGAAAACAGTGAAACTCTCCTCCTCTAAAAAAGATTTGTAGGAACTGAAGTCCAGTAGCCATAAGTCTCCATAGACAAAGATGGTGCAGCACCCCTTGCCACATGCCACTGGTAGGAGAGGGGAAGGGACGAGTGGGGGGACTGAACACACACTCAAACGTCCAAGCACCTGGTTACAGTTTGTTCAACCAGTCTTATGATCATAAGCATGCGCATGGGATGTGCTGAGTGTGCCTAGGCACACCCTAATCCAGAGGTTAGCAACCCATCAATCGTGGTCCCGATCACTCACTGTATTCGTTCATAACTGAAGCATAGTAAACTGTGTTAGTTATGCTTCAGTTTGTGAATGAACAGGAAGCTGGTCAGCACAGAGCACTTCCCATTCATTCACTGTCCAGTGCAGCTGAGGCTACAGAGAAAGGGACTGGGGAATCTCTGTCTTCAGTCTCTTTGTCTGCCTCAAAAGTGAGACATCAGGGGTCTGTTTGGACCTTTGATATTTCAGCAAAGCCCAACCCCACCCCAACCCCCACCCCCAATTGGGCTACTAAAAAATAAGACAAAAATTAAAAAATACATTTGTTAAAAAATAATATAAAAATATAATAATAAAAACTAAAAGAAAATTACTGACATCATTCACTGCCCTACTGACACCAATCTTTGCCCTACTGACCCTGTCCTCTGCCCTACTGGCATCTCCACTGCTCTACTGACTGACACTATCCACTGTCCTACTGACACCGACCTCTGTCCGAATGACACATCCACTGCTCTACTGATTGACACCAACCTCTGCCCTACTGACATGTCCACTGCTCTACTGACACCATCCACTGCTCTACTGACACTGTATACATACACACACACACACACATGTGAGGTTGAGCTTTGTGGTGCACACTCTAATGCTTTAGGTTGCGCACACCTATGCTTATCTAAGCAACCTCTGTCTGACAGATAGGCATAGCCAGGTGACCTTATTTTTCTCTACTACAGTTCAGCATTACAGTCCGGTCACCTATCTGCACACAGTCTGTTTGTAGGCAGGTACAATCTGCTCCCTCCACTGTAGATGGCGCCTGACTACTGGAGCAGCATCACAGTCTGTTCTCTGTGGTTCCCCGTCACCTGCAGCCATGTTTCAGTTAGCTGTGTGTGTCAGGTGACACTTGGTATCGGCCTTGGGTCAGCAGAGTTTTTTTAAGTCCCTGCCCCTCAGGTTTTGTGTCAGGGTCGTACCTAGAACATTTGGCACCCGGGGTGGATCCTATATCTGGCACCCCCCCACCAACGTTAAAATGTACAAACACACCACTGTGCCCCCTGCATACCTCTGCATCCTTCAATATCTCTTTGTCACTACTGTGTACCCCCTCTCCACAACTGCACCTCTGGACCCCTTTACATTACACAGACACCCCCTCCAACAGTTCTCTTCCCACTGAGTTTGTTGTGAATTGTCTTTGCTTTACTTCAATACAAGTTCTTTATATTGCCCCAGGATTGTGTTGTTACCGTCGCACCAACCTACAAGTTGATTGGACAGTAAAGGAGCATTAAAACATTGAAGTTATCACATCTGTTTTCCTCCTGTCAGCAAGCTAACCATGTTAGATTGATACCACTAAACAAAACTGTTAACCTTCTGTTAAAAAATAAAATTAAAAAAAAAAACAAATCTGGTAAAATCTGATGGCCCACAATGCTCCCTCTTTGTGTAGAGGCTTAGATGCAGCTAATATAAAGACAGATTCAGGTACTCATGCTAGCTGTATTTAAAAAAGTGTATACAAATCTGTATAAAAAAAGTGTATTTAAACCGAAGGACAGACATAATATATTACAGCTTACTAATCCCTAGATGTGGTGGCTGCATTTGTTTTCTTTTTTCAGGATTGTTTGCCTCTAATTTCACCTGGTACTCCTGCCAGTAACAGACTTCATATCCTGGTGTAAAGGTGTCTGCATGCAGTGTCTCTTTTTTAGTGTATTTGCTAAAAGTGAGCTTCCGTCAGCTCACCAATTCTGGCGACACCAAGGCCCAAAGGAAGGGGAGTCCTGGAATGGGCTCTTGAAGGATGCCTGACTGGCAACCTGGTGACCAAAGAACCCAGCGATGTCTGTACAGGTACCCAGACAGCAGTGAGGGGTCTGTGACAGGTAATCTGCATCCTACCGTGTAGCTTGCTTCCAAAAAAGGGCCACCACCTTGCTCAGCCGCAATGTTTCACCCAGCAGGGAAAAGGGAAGCACTCCTTCCGCCGCGTATGGCCTTCTCCAACTCGTCCTGACAGCCTTTTGGTTCCCTCTCATTTGCCCCGGGCTCCTTGTGGTCTTCTCTCCTCTCCATAGGTCCCATCCTCCTCTTTCCCCAGGAGTCCATCATCTGGACTACATGTCCCATGACCCTCTGCTCCTCCTCCAGGTTGGTCCCCTTCCCCCTGCCAATAAGGAAACAGGGGGAAAGAGCAGAGCAGGCGACTGTCCTTGCCAGTGCCACCCTGCTAGCATGGCTGCTCAGAAAGAAGAGGGAGGGGGGAGGAAACACCCCACAGCTGCTGCAGTCTCTCCCTTCCAGTGCTCGCTGCCTGTGTGTGTCCTCCCAGGGCAGCGGGGGCTGGCTTGCTCACAGAGTGGGGGAGGGGATTAGCACCTGCTATACACTCCCCCACCAAAGAACCTTTGGTCCTCCAAAGGAGGTAAATAATCATCACCTATTACATGCTTTTTAAGATACATCAGGAGGCAAAACAGGTTAATACATATAAGAAAATAGACAGTTTGCATGTACATAAGAATCTGGCAGAGAAACCTCCCACCACTTATCATATTAGGTAAGGTTGTCCTGCCTACAAGCCACCATTATTGGGATGGCTCACCTATATATGCCAAGGGGTGAGTTGGGGTCGCCCTCCACCAAATCTGTAGTGGGAAGGTTGGGCATGTCCTTAGTCCTTTGAGAGGTGAGAATGACTTCCTCAGAACTTTCACCCCGAGCATAAGTCAGTCTCTTTGGAGACCGAATGATCCTTCTCTTTCTCTGCTCTCTGGGCTCAGGCATTGTAGGTGCACTAGCCTATTCTTCGTGTACAGCAACCGCTTTCTCCTGTAGATCTGGCTCCACTTCTTGCACAACTGATCCTTCTTCTTCCACCTCGAAAGAGTGAAAGGCTTCTGAATCTCCTGCCATCAGAGATGTTTGGGGGTCTTCCAGATTTTCCAGAAGTTGGCTTTGAGGTACAAATTCTGGGGCCTCTGGCCTGTCTGTCTCCTTAGGAGAAGGAGAAGAAGGGGTGACAGTCTCTGACATTTGAGACAGCCACAGCCAGTCTATGCCCATTTCTTCATCCTCACTGTCTTCTTTGTCTGTATTCAGGGGCACAGATTGGGACCTGGTCACTGGATAGAATCTCCGAGAGGTCGTTGGAGTGGACTATGAGTCCGGCTGTTGCGGCACACAAACCACTTCTGACAAGGGCAGCAGGTGATTGTGGTGCCAAGTCTTTAGTGGGCCTGTGCTTCCCTCCAGGTAGATCTGATACACTTGCAGCTGCTTACAGATGATATAAGGCTGTCACTTCCAGTGATCAGCCAACTTGTGCTTTCCAGGGACACCCAAGTTCCTTAGAAGCACTCTATCACCCTCAAGTCAAAGTTCTTTTTGTTCCACTGTCCTCGGACATCTGAGGCAGTCTGAGCCTTCTCACATGCTGTTTTAAGACTTTTCCTCATGCGGTCCACATATCCTCTGTGGGACGTCATTGAGGTATGGTCTGGGGATGTACCAAAGTCCAAGTCAACTGGCAGTCAAGCTTCCATTCCAAACATCAGCCTGTAAGGGAAGTAGCCTGTGGCATCATTCGCAGTACTATTGTAGGCATGCACAAAGGCTGAGATATGCCTTCTTCAATGCAGTTTCTGTTCAGAAGTGAGACTTCCAAGCATATCTAGGAGGGTAACATAAAACCTCTCTGACTGAGGGTCCCCTTGAGGGTGATAGGGAGTAGTTTTTGACTTCTGAATGCCCAAAAGGCCTAAGAGTCTTTTGATGAGGTTGCTCTCAAAGTCTCTCCTGTGGTCAGAGTGATTGCGTTAAGGTAGGCCTTCATGAACAATTAACGTCTCCACTAGGATCTTGGCCACAGTGGATGCTTGCTGGTCTTTAGTTGGAAATGCCTGGGCATAGTGGTCAATCGCACCCAGGAAATTTCCCTGTCCACTCAAGTCAGGCTCCAGACACAGAAAGTCAAAGCACACCAGTTCCATGGGTCCTTGACTCTGAAGATGGCCCATTGGGGCAGCTCCTTGGGGCAAAGTCTTCCTCCGTATGCATTGTATACAGAAGTGACAGTATCCCTCAAATTTAGCCCACATGCAGGGCCAGTAGAAACAGTCTCTCACCAAATTGAATGTCCTTTCGGGTCCTAGGTGGCCATGGTTGTCATGTAGAGCAGTCAGCACAGTCTCTCTATGCTTCCTGGGTAGGTATAGCTGCCATCTCTCTTCAGGATTGTCAGAGGGGCCCCTTTGGTAGACTACTCTGTTGCGTAACAGCAACAGATCCCACTCTCTGTGCATCAGATGAGCTTCCTTGGGAGTCGGTAAGTAGTAAAATAGGGCACTGGCACTTCAAAGCCTTCAACACCAAACTGCAAAGGGGTCCTCCATTGAGTCCTTTCTCAAATCCTTCTTGGAGAGCTTGAGCAGGCCTTCATCCCCAACTTGGGTAAGGTCACAGTAACATCTGGGGACACCAGCTGCTGGGACCCCAATGTATTTGGCTCTTGACCCACCGCATGATATTCCGCCCCTTGGCATAGGGCTTGTATCATTTCAGGTGTCAGCTGAGCCCACTCTGTAGTGGAGTCTCCTGAACCATAGGGTCTCCTTGACAGAGCATCTGCATCCTTGTTCCCGATCCCCAAATGGTACTTTAGGCTGAAGGTGTATCCCGATAGGGTGGCCAACCACCTGTAACCAGTGGCATCCAACTTGGCGGTGGTGAGAATATATGTGAGGGGATTGTTGTCAGTCTTGACCACGAAGTCTGCACCGTACAAGTATTCCCTTAACTTGTCCACCACTGCCCACTTTAGAGCCAGAAATTCTAACTTGTGAGTGGGATAGTTCTTCTTGGTTGGTACAAGGCTTCTGCTCACATAGGCAACAGGCCTCAGGTGCCCATCATGTTCTTGGTACAGCACCCCGTCTAACCCGTCTCGACTGGCATCCATACATTCATACAGTTCATACAGCTTAGTTGTATCAGTAAGGCCAGAATAGGAACGGTTGTTAGGCTCCACTTCAGTTGCCGAAAAGCTTGCTCACACTGGTCAATCCACTGGTCCTGGATCGCCTCCCAGGCCCTCCTGATGGTCTAACGGTTTTTGTTAGACTCCTGATCCTTGCATTCCGAGTGTAATGCACTCCTTAACCCTGCATTCTGAGTGTAACACACTCCTGATCCCTGCATTCTGAGCTTAAAGTGGTTGTAAACCCTCCAAGACAACTTTATCTCTTAGTAATGTAGATAGCACAGGCAGCTGATCGCTGCCTGTGAAAGTGTATTCACTGTTTTCGTTTTGATGGAAATCGTCCTGCAATCAAAACGACGTCATGCACTATTGCGCAGTAGGTATTTTCATTAACGGCACATAAAGTGTCAGACAAGGGTACTCACCGAGGCCGAGATGCTGAGAGCGGTAACCTCTTGCGACTAAGCGCACTCCACTCCTGGAGATGGTACAGAGGGTGAAGGGCACAAAGAGGCACGAGTCACCAGCAGGCAGGGCAGGTCTTGCGTGAAGGTCACCGTCAGGGAGACAGCTGTGCAGGACTGGAAGATGCTGAAGTTCAAGAAGGAAGACAAACAACTAATCCAACATTAGGTCGGGGGTGAAACACCAGTGACTGGCAAGAGTCTCTTAAATAGGCAAAACAGTCTAGTGCAAAGGATTGTTAGCAGGTCTGTCAGCAGGCTGATGATTTAGTACTGGAGACTGATAGCAAAGTCTGTAAAACAGGCCGAGGGTCAAACACAGATAACTGGAGGCAAAGTCTGTGAACAAGCCAAGGGTCGAGCACTGAAGACAATAGCAAAGTCCAGGAGCAGGCTGAGGGTCAATCACTGGAGACAGCAAACAATATCCGTAGACAGGCCGAGGGTCAAACACAGGAAGCAGGTAGAGAGGTCCGAGAGGCAAGCCGAGGGTCAGATGCAGGAAGAGATAGGAGCAGGTCAAGGTCAATCACAACTGGTAATCAAGAATCAGGATACAAGCATGAAACACACGGGGAGCTGAAAGACAAACCAGCAAACCAGCAATCTAATCATGGCACAGAGTGGCTTTATAGGCCAGTGGGAGGCTCATGTTGTGCGCACGCTATTGCGTACGCGTGTTTGCAATTCCGCTGAATAGCGCACGTGCATTAGCCGTTTCGCTGAATTGCACACACACATTAGCCGTTTCGCTGTATTGTGCCCAGGGATGCGCCGGAGTGCTGCTCTACCGCGCATGTGCGAAGGAAGGCAGCGATATTGGCGAGACTGGTACTTGCTTCTTTCCTGACATAAAGTGTGCCATTTCTATCTCCCCTGCATGCCGGGACATTTGTATGGACGAGCTTCCCCTCAGAATGGCACACAGGGAAGTCTCGCGTTGCTGCTCTGATCATCTCCTTCCTGCTACTCCCCAAGATAGAGATAGATCAAGATAGAGGCTTGGTTACGGCGCATGTGCAAGGTTTCCAAAGGGAAACAGAGTAAGGGCGGAAGTGACGTCCAGAAAAGATTCCGAAAACAGTAGAAGCAATGGCGCGGCCAATACCCGGAAATGGAGATATTATAAAGACGCTAAAAAGGGTATTTACAGACCTCGTTTTAGGCCGATTTTAATGTAATATCCTTTGTAATTAGCTATGGTATTTGGAAATTGAAAAAATAAGAAAAATCGGCTGGGGTTTACTTCCTCTTTAGCGTACTCCCTAGCCCTGCATTCTGAATGCAGCACACTCCTGAACCCTGCATTCTGAACACAGCACACTCCTGAACCCTGCATTCTGAGCGCAACACACTCCTGAACCCTGCATTTTGAGTGCAACGCACTCCTGAACCCTGCATTCTGAGCACAACACACACCTGAACCCTGCATTCTTAACATGACTCATGCCGTGTACACACGAGCGGAATGTCTGACAGAAAAAGTCAGATGTAAGCTTTTCATCGTATATTCCGATCATGTGTATGCCCCATCGGACTTTTTACGTCGAAAATTCTGACGGACCTAGAAAGAGAACATGTTCTAAATTTTTCAGACGGAACCAATTCCTATCGGGAAAACCGATCGTCTGTATGCTGTTCCGACGTACCAAAAACGACGCATGCTCTGAAGCAAGTACGAGACGGAAGCTATTGGCTACTGGCTATTGAACTTCAAATTTCTAGCGTTGTTGTACGTCACCGTGTTCTGGACAGTTTGAATTTGGTGTGACCGCGTGTATGCAAGACAGCTTGAGCGGAATTCCGTCGGAAAAACCTTCAGAGTTTATTCCGACTGGAAAACCGGTCGTGTGTACAGGGCATTACTCCTGAATTCTGCATTTGGAGCGCAACACACTCCTGAACCCTGTGTTCTAAGCACAACACACTTCTGGATCCTGCATTTTGAGTGCAACGCACTCCTGAACCCTGCATTCTGAGCGCAACACATTCTTGAACCCTGTATTCTGGGCACAACATACACCTGAACCCTGCATTCTGAGCGCAACACACTCCTGAACCCTGCATTTTGAGTGCAATGCACTCCTGAACCCTAAATTCTGAGCACAACACACACCTGAACCCTGAATTCTGATCATGACTCATGTCGGGTACACACGAGCGCAATGTCTGACAGAAAAAGTCAGATGGGAGCTTTTCATCGTATATTCCGATCATGTGTATGCCCCATCGGACTTTTTACGCCGAAAATTCTGACGGACCTAGAAAGAGAACATGTTCTAAATTTTTCTGACGGAACCAATTCCTATCGGGAAAACCGATTGTCTGTATGCTGTTCCGACGTAACAAAAACGACGCATGCTCTGAAGCAAGTACGAGACGGAAGCTATTGGCTACTGGCTATTGAACTTCCGTTTTCTAGTCCCGTCGTACGTGTTGTACGTCACCGCGTTCTGGACGGTTGGAATTTGGTGTGACCGTGTGTATGCAAGACAGCTTGAGCGGAATTCCGTCGGAACTCCGTCGGAAAAACCTTCAGAGTTTATTCCGATGGGAAAAACGGTCGTGTGTACAGGGCATTACTCCTGAATTCTGCATTCGGAGTGCACACTCCGAATGCACACTCCTGAACCCTGCATTCTAAGCACAACACACTTCTGAAACCTGCATTTTGAGTTCAACGCACTCCTGAACCCTGCATTCTGAGCATAGCGCACTTCTGATCCCTGCATTCTGAGCACACTTCTGATCCCTGCATTCTGAGTGTAATGCACTGGTGAACCCATTATTCTCTGCATAACGCACTCCTAGAGACTCCTGAAATGTAAATCGGGCCCTGCCTGCAAATTTCATTAGACTGCACAAAAAGTAGTGCATGTACTACTTTCAAAAATGCACTGTGTCAAATTACAGTGGGGACGGAAAGTATTTAGACCCCCTTACATTTTCACTCTTTGTTATATTGCAGCCATTTGCTAAAATCATTTAAGCTCATTATTTCCTCATTAATGTACACACAGCACCCCATATTGACAGAAAAACACAGAATTGTTGACATTTTTGCAGATTTATTAAAAAAGAAAAACTGAAATATCACATGGTCCTAAGTATTCAGACCCTTTGCTCAGTATTTAGTAGAAGCATCCTTTTGATCTAATACAGCCATGAGTCTTTTTGGGAAAGATGCCACAAGTTTTTCACACCTGGATTTGGGGATCCTCTGCCATTCCTCCTTGCAGATCCTCTCCAGTTCTGTCAGGTTGGATGGTAAACGTTGGTGGACAGTCATTTTTAGGTCTCTTCAGAGATGCTCAATTGGGTTTAAGTCAGGGCTCTGGCTGGGCCATTGAAGAACAGTCACGGAGTTGTTGTGAAGCCACTACTTCGTTATTGTTTTTCTGTGTGCTTAGGGTCATTGTCTTGTTTGAAGGTAAACCTTCGGCCCAGTCTGAGCTCCTGAGCACTCTGGAGAAGGTTTTGGTCCAGGATATCCCTGTACTTGGCCGCATTCATCTTTCTCTCAATTGCAACCAGTCGTCCTGTCCCTGCAGCTGAAAAACACCCCCACAGCATGATGCTGCCACCACCATGCTTCACTGTTGGGACTGTATTGGACAGGTGATGAGCAGTGCCTGGTTTGCTCCACACATACCGCTTAGAATTAAGGTCAAAAAGTTCTATCTTGGTCTCATCAGACCAGAGAATCTTATTTCTCACCTTCTCAGAGTCCTTCAGGTGGTTTTTAGCAAACTCCATGCAGGCTCTTATGTGTCTTGCACTGAGGAGAGGCTTCAGTTGGGCCACTCTGCCATAAAGCCACGACTGATGGAGGGCTGCAGTGATGGTTGACATTCTACAACTTTCTCCCATCTCCCAACTGCATCTCTGGAGCTCAGCCACAGTGATCTTTGGGTTCTTCTTTACCTCTCTCACCAAGGCTCTTCTCCCCCAATAGCTCAGTTTGGCCAGACGGCCAGCTCTAGGAAGGGTTCTGGTCATCCCAAACGTCTTCCATTTAAGGATTATGGAGGCCACTGTGCTCTTAGGAACCTTAAGTGCAGCAAAAAAATTTTTGTAACCTTGGCCAGATCTGTGCCTTGCCACAATTCTGTCTCTGAGCTCTTCAGGCAGTTCCTTTGACCTCATGATTCTCATTTGCTCTGACATGCACTGTGAGCTGTAAGGTCTTAGACAGGTGTGTGGCTTTCCTAATCAAGTCCAACACAGCTGGACTCAAATGAAGGTGTAGAAACATCTCAAGGATGATCAGAAGAAATGGACATCACCTGAGTTAAATATATGAGTGTCACAGCAAAGGGTCTGAATACTTAGGACCATGTGATATTTCAGTTTTTCTTTTTTAATAAATCTGCAAAAATGTCAACAATACTGTGTTTTTCTGTCAATATGGGGTGCTGTGTGTACATTAATGAGGAAAAAATGAACTTAAATGGTTTTAGCAAATGGCTGCAATATAACAAAGAGTGAAAAATTTACTTTTCGTCCCCACTGTATATGATACTGTAATACCATGCGATCTTATGTCCACAAACACACTGCGTTTGCAATCTACGTTTGGGGTTAATGTATTATCACCCGCAGTGGATCACAAACGAAGTTCATTTTGAACATTGTCCAGAAAACACTCATGAAACATGCCTTTCTGGCACCACGTTCTGGTGTGAACCGGCCCTAACAACAGGACATTGTGCCCGGTGATCTTTGACTTCATCAGTGTTGTTCAAGTAGATATCGATCTCTCAAAGGTTGCCTACCCCTGCTGTAGTCTATAACAGGGGACAAATTAGTCATCAATGGTCTCTTGCCAGCCTAAAAAAATGGTACAGTGCCGCCTTCAGTGTGTTACTGTCCAGATGAAAGTAGAGAAGAAAAAAAAGCCTAACAAAAAAAAAAAAAAAAACAGCCGCCACTTCTAAGGTTTGTTAACAATGCAATATATTTATGTATAGAATGCATACATTAATTGTATGTGCATAAAAAAAATATACTTTAAAAAGATATTTGTGTTTTCAGGCTGACATATTTATAAAATTCAAATGACATACTCAATCCTGCCCTTATACAAATTTTCCCCTCCTTCAATACATCACCTATGGAAGAGCCCTGGGGCCATCATAATTATTAATTTTTTCTTCACAGAATTCTGAGTTTGAAAACATTTTTTTTACAGAATTCTAAGTTTCAAAGTCAGAATTCTAAGATTAAAATTCAGAATTCTGAGTTACAATATCAGAATTCTGAGTTACAATGTCAGAATTCTGAGATTTAGCCCAGGTTCACATGGAGCTGCGAGTTTAGCTGAACTCGCACAATTTTACTCTCACATGTCAGTCCCGATTTCCACCGCGATTTCAGAGACATCTGTTTCTGCACAGATGTCAATGTAAATCGCACCCCGAAATCGCAAAAAGTAGTACAGAAATTACTTTTTGAAATCGGTGCAGATGTGGCGTCGCACCGATTAGGACGGTGCCATTGACGGCATTTGCTGCCGATTTGACATGCCATTTGACATGTCAAATGGCATGTCAAAACGCTCCAGTGTGTTTTTTTTTTTTTTTTACAAAATTCTGAGTTTGAGGCTGGGTTCACACTAGTGCGAAATGAATGTGGGTTTCCCCTCATCCAATTCACACAGCAGGAGATTGTGACCGGCTCTCTATGAAGCCGGTTCACATTTCTCCACAGCGGCTCCTGTGCTATTTCCACAGGAGCCCTGTGCATCTTTTGGTCCATTTCAGGTCCGAATTCAGACAAAAATTCAGGCTGAAATTGGACCTGAAACGATGAACGAGGATGTACTGGACTCCTGCTGTGAGCCGCATGCAGCAATAGTGTGAGCCCAGCCTTAAAGTCAGAATTCTTTGGAAGAGCACTAGAGCCATCATATATAATATATATATATATATATATATATATATATATATATATATATATATATATTTTTTTTTTTTTTTTTTCAAAGAAAAGTCAGCGCTAGAGATATGAAGAAAGCAGCTTGCAAAATAGGTACAGTAAATATACCAACCTAACAAAACCAATCAACTTACAATGTGCAGCGTCAAAGTGCATATCATAAAGTGCAAAAAAAACAAAATACATAGATATACTTATGTAAATATTGTCTATAAATTCAAACAAAAAAAGTTAAATTAATGGAAAAGTTAAGTGTCCTCATTGGAAGTGAAAAATCCAACTCCCATGTTCCAGATATTAATACAGTGGTTGAAAATCGCCCTCTGCTGGTGAGGAGTGTGACAACAAGAGCTTATTCTCTGGGCAGTGGAGAACTTTTGCCTATTCATCATCAGTCATGCGTGCTTTGCTGCTTCCTTATGCAGCTTAGGAGCTGGTGAGTGGGCAATGGTGGCGGTATTTTGACACACTCGGTGCAGGGTTACCAACCTCCCGCAACTTTTTTTAATGACAGAACATGAAAATTTACTGGCAGAGCTCATATTTTACTGACAACCTGAAAAAAATGACTGAACTCCTATTAGAAACTAGAACAATCAATATTTAAAGCAGAGTTTTGCTTAAAAACATAAAAAATAAAAGTCAGCAGCTAAAAATACTGCAGCTGCTGACACTTACCTGTCCCAGGGTCCAACGATGTGGGGGAACGAAGCCCCGCTCATCTCCCCCTCCTCTCTGCGGCGCCAGCTTGGTCACTGTGGGAGCCTGGCTGTGGCTTCACAGCCGGCCATGCACTGCGCATGCGCGAGCCGCGCGGCGCGCCGTGACTGGACGGGCAATAAAAAGAGGGTATCCGCTCCCCCTCTAAAAAAATGACATGTCAAATGTGGCATGTCAGGAGTGGAACTTTTTCTTGGGTGGAACTCTGCTTTAAACGGTAAAAAAAACAAAAACTTGTCTGTAAACGCTGACAATACCCATAACAGGTAATTGACCTGGTTTACATTTAAAAAGTCAACACAACATGACAAATTATCAGCCACCCTGCTGGGACACCGTTGAAAAACAAAGTCTGTTATGCATGCAAAAGAGAGTGGGAATGGCTTAAAAGAAGATGATTAAACAGAACCTCTCGTTGACCACCTACCTCTAAATGAACAATAGCTTCAAAGTGTGGCATTTTTAACATGTCAAGTTTCAAAGGCAGCATCACATGTCAAACTTACATGTTTAGCTCAATAGGCAACAAACCAAATGCTTGACTTGTGGTTGTGACACAGTATTTCAATGCAAAATTCCCATTTGGCTGGAAAAAAACACATTTAGGAGGCAGCAGTATCACCTCCTGCACTAACAGTGGGAGAGTATGTTAACATCCAGTCTTAAAGAGTTTTAAAGGAGACTTAAAGGAGTCTTAAGGGAGAGTCTTAAAGGGGCATACCAGAAGTATCCCTACGACTCTCACACTGCATCATTCACTCAGAATCCTTACAAAAACGATTCCACAAGTGGTATTACACACCAGACAGACCAACTGCTATATACCCAATGGCTTCAGCAAAATGCTGGAGAGGATGCAAATTCAAAAAATTGCGCCACATATGGTGGGATTGCCTGGTCATTACAAACTACTGGCAAGAGATATCCAGCTTCCTCCTTGTGCAATGTATCTTTCACTATGACCTCACTATACCTACTGCTGGGCCTATTGCTTCCTGAAAGACAAAACCAGAGGAAATTCCCAGCTCAACTCACCAACAAGTCTGTTACCAGCCGAATTAACTTGTCCAGTCTGTGTTAAAGACAGGGGTTTAGTTAGCACACATTTGCAAATGCATGCGCAAGCTTCAAGGTCTCTTCACGGCACCCTGTGTATTGCTTGCAGTCCTAAACGCTACTGAATTTATGAGCGTCTCCACAGTGGGAGCACATGCATTCTAATGGATAGATAAGGGGGCCTGGAGATAGCACAGTCCTTCTTAAAGGCACTGGGGCACATTGGACACCCAGCACATAGCATTATGGCAGCAAAGGTGTCCAGTGTCCCCTGACCAAATTTACACTAGTAACAAAGAGATGTCCCCTGCCCCACCTATAACTGGCCTTTACAGCAAGGAGCACATGAAAGGGCAAACGCATGAAAGACAAAACCATAGGAAATTCCCACCCAGATAGCAAGGATAACTTGCCACATATTTGTGGCAGTATTGAATTGTATATCTTGTGAACTTGCTGCACATCTTCCCTGGCAAGTTGTACACTTGCAGAGCACTTGAAGCACAAGTTCTAGTTGACACTTTTCCAATTTGTAGCAAATTTGCACGGCAAGTCTCTAACAAGAGCAAAGTTGCAGTGGTAAATCTACAGTAAGAGCTCTGTAAGTCTTGGATTTTTCCTGGGATTGCAAAATGGACTGCAAATATTTTTAACACATATGAATTTTTTGATGCATGCACTTTACTAATGAATAATATTTTGTTGCACTAAGCACTTATTGTTCACTGTGTCAGCACACAGTTTTTTCTTTTGCACTTTCTTTTTAACAGCATTTGCACTTGGTCTGTTTCATAGAAACATAATTTTTGTATGATAGATGAATTATTTTATGCAATGACACAGAGTTTATCATTATACATGATTGATAAAGAGGTGCTCAAAAGGCGTAAGAGAGCAGATGTCCCTTATAGAATGGCCGTTAATCTAAAAAAAGTGGTGGAGCTGCCTATACCTCCAAAACTCCATAGGGAAGCTTCCATATCTAGTTCTTAGAGTAGCTAGAGGCAATAGTTTACCATTCCCCATGAGCTTGCCACAACTCGCACCACCATCCTCCACCCAAGGGCCAAAAAAGGCCAATTGTTCTTAAGGGGGGAACCACAGGAACCCTCCCAGCGGGGCTAGCGGGGACACAGGGGGGGGCCACACCCAGAGTTGGGTTGATCCTATCCCATACTGCAAGAGCATGGGTCCTCAACGGGGAGGTAGTGCCCCGGGAGAGCCACGGGGCATATGTCAGATTCCTGCGAGCCATTTATTTCTCCAGGGAAACCCATAGCTTAGTGTGGGTATGGAAGCGCCAGTTGAGGAACCGAGAACAATAGCTCTGTAATACTTTTGTATATCTGGGAGCCCTAACCCACCGGCCTGTTTGGGGCATCTTAACACTTTCATAGCATTGCGTGGCTTCCCTGAATTCCACACAAACCCTAAGAGCATACTAGATAGTTGGGTGAAGAAACCCCCAGGTAAGGGCACAGGGATCATCTGTAAATAGAAAAATATTCTTGGCAGAATGTTCATCTTTATAATGTTAACCCTCCCCAACCAGGTAAAGGCAGTCTTAGTTCATTGCAGTAAGTCTTTTTTGACCATAGCTAATAATGGGGGGTAAGTGGTGGAATACAGGGAGTCATATTAGTCTATGAGCCGGATGCCTAATATTTTAACAAGGATTTTGACCAAGTGAAAGGAAAAGCCGCCTGTAGGTTACTTGTTAGGGAGGGGGATAGCTGGATAGGGTGAAATGATCTGGATCCACAACATCACGATCACCTAAAAAGATGGAAACAAAAACACACCATGTATTATAAATCTGCCGGCATCCATCTCTTACTTGAGCCTGTGGTCGCAGACATTCACCTGTTGTGGTGACTATTTCCACCACGTCTCCTTCCTCCTCAACCTCCTGTTGTCTTTGGTGGGTCTCCACTTCCTCCTGAGGTGGGCGGTCTGTGGTCTCCTCGGATGAGTGGTGTCCTCCGAGTGTTTTACCCCCTATGTAAATAAAAATAGGTATACTTAGCACACAGATATTTGATGGCAGAAATAGGAATATGAAACGTTGCTTGGAAGTGGGGTAAAATTGTCTATTTTGGCAGAGTTCCAAGATTAAGAAATGTTTTTGTCCTTTGTCAAGCTTGAATACTTACCTGTTTTGTACAAGCTTCACAGATGGAGTCACAAGTTCTAGTTGACACTTTTTCCAATTTGTAGCAAATTTGCGCGGCAAGTCTCTAACAAGAGCAAAGTTGCAGTGGTAAATCTACAGTAAGAGCTCTGCAAGTCTTGGATTTTTCCTGGGATTGCAAAATGGACTGCAAATATTTTTAACACATATGAATTTTTTGATGCATGCACTTTACTAATGAATAATATTTTGTTGCACTAAGCACTTATTGTTCACTGTGTCAGCACACAGTTTTTTCTTTTGCACTTTCTTTTTAACAGCATTTTCACTTGGTCTGTTTCATAGAAACATATCATTTTTGTATGATAGATGAATTATTTTATGCAATGACACAGAGTTTATCATTATACATGATTGATAAAGAGGCGTTCAAAAGGCGTAAGAGAGCAGATGTCCCTTATAGAGTGGCCGTTAATCTCAAAAAAGTGGTGGAGCTGCCTATACCTCCAAAACTCCATAGGGAAGCTTCCATATCTAGTTCTTAGAGTAGCTAGAGGCAATAGTTTACCATTCCCCTTGAGCTTGCCACAACTCACACCACCATCCTCCACCCAAGGGCCAAAAAAGGCCAGTTGTTCTTAAGGGGGAACCACAGGAACCCTCCCAGCGGGGCTAGCGGAGACACAGGGGGGGCCACACCCAGAGTTGGGTTGATCCTATCCCATACTGCAAGAGCATGGGTCCTCAACGGGGAGGTAGTGCCCCGGGAGAGCCACGGGGCATATGTCAGGTTCCTGCGAGCCATGTATTTCTCCAGGGAAACCCATAGCTTAGTGTGGGTATGGAAGCGCCAGTTGAGGAACCGAGAACAATAGCTCTGTAATACTTTTGTATATCTGGGAGCCCTACCCCACCGGCCTGTTTGGGGCATCTTAACACTTTCATAGCAATGCGTGGCTTCCCTGAATTCCACACAAACCCTGAGAGCATACTAGATAGTTGGGTGAAGAAACCCCCAGGTAAGGGCACAGGGATCATCTGTAAATAGAAAAATATTCTTGGGAGAATGTTCATCTTTATAATGTTAACCCTCCCCAACCAGGTAAAGGCAGTCTTAGTTCATTGCAGTAAGTCTTTTTTGACCATAGCTAATAATGGGGGGTAATTGGTGGAATACAGGGAGTCATATTGGTCTATGAGCCGGATGCCTAATATTTTAACAAGGATTTTGACCAAGTGAAAGGAAAAGCCGCCTGTAGGTTACTTGTTAGGGAGGGGGATAGCTGGATAGGAAGAATCTCTGATTTTGTAAGATTAATTTTGAAATTTGATAATGTCCCATAGTGATGAAGTTCCCGCATCAGGTTAGGCAACAAAATCAGAGGGTCCGCAAGGTGGAACAGCACATCATCAGCATACGCTGACAGCGTGTGTTCCGTGTTATCAAACCCTCAAGCCCTTAATAACCCCATTCGCTCATATCTTACGCAATAGGGGTTCAAGTACCATGGCGAAAAGGAGGGGCGAGAGGGGGCATCCCTGCCTCGTGCCATTCCTGATCGAGAACTTGGAGGAGAAGAGGCCATTAACTTTGACATGTGTGCTGGGCGTAGAGTATAAGGCCATAATCCAATTTAACTTGTTTGGTCCCAGCCCCATAGTCTCTAGTACCGCTTTCAGGTAGGACCAGTTGACGCGGTCAAATGCCTTTTCTGCGACCGTAAAAAGGAATTAGGTAAGGCACAGGATCGGGGAAGGTACAGGCCCAGTGAATGAGATGGATTGCTTGAAGAGAGTTGTCTCTAGCTTCACGACCAGCAATAAATCCCGCGTGGATGAAATGTGGCATAAGGTTTCAATTTGTTCGCCAGGATTTTTGTAGTGCCTCTGGAGGAATCTTTCCACCCCCTGCTATGGAATTGAAATATCTACACATGGAGTCCGACGGGGGGGGGGGATAGTCTTATAATAAGTCTTGGTGAACCCGTCTGGACCCAGACTTTTCCCACTATGCATTGATTTCACAGTCGCCTCAATCTCAGTAGAGGTGATAGGGGACTCCAGGATGGAGTCCCCTATCACCTGCGAATCACCCATCAAAGGGTGGAGGCCAGAAGATGTCAGATTTTCACAAATAGCCGACGACTTCTGGGGGTAGGTTCTTGTCTAGGTTGTATAGGTAAGAGTAGGAATCGTGGACAGCCGACGCGATAAAAGAGGACAGAACCACAGGCTCCCCCGAAGAAGAGTGGAACCCATAAATATATGTCTGAGTACGCTTCTTCCGGAGAGCTCTTGCAAGTATACGGCCACATTTGTTACCATGCTCGTAGTATTTGTGAGACATGTATCGTAACTGTTTATGGGCATATCTGTCTAACAGGCGTGAGAACAGCTCTCCCAGTTCAGTCAGCTTCGACAAAGCCTTGGAGCTACCGTTTCACTTATGGGACAGTTCTGCTTGTTGAAGGGCGGCGAGTACCCCCTGGAAGTCCGCCTGATGCGCTTTCTTAAGCTTGGATCCCAAGGAAATCAGCTCACCCCTCACCACCACCTTGAGGCCTTCCCAAATGATCCCTTCGCTAAGCCCTTCCATCCTGTTTTCCTTAAAATAATTAGTCAGGATGTCCACGACCCCCGAGACTACCGCAGTGTCCTCCAGCAGGTTTTGGTTTAGGCGCCACATCCACGCCCTATGGATGCCATGTGGTAAGGCAATAGTGGCCATTACTGGGGCATGGTCAGAGATAGTGATATTTCCTATGGAAGTCAACTGCAACAGCTCGAGGGTACGGTGGTCTACATATAGAAGGTCAATGCACGTGTATACATCATGAACCTTAGAGTAATAACTGAAGTCTCTGCCAGATGGATGAGTCACTCTCCAGCTATCAACCAAAAGGTGTGTCTGAAGGGTTTTTCCGGAAGTGGTTGAGGAAAGCGTATGAGTGGCAAGGGCGCTTATGCAACAAGTCAATTAAAAGGTCTGGGCTGATGTTAAAGTCCCCTCCCAGGATCAAGTGGCCCTCCTTAAACTCTGCTAACCGGTCTAAAACTGAATCGATAAACGTAAGCTGGTTATGGTTAGGGGCATAAAGCGTAGCAAACGTGAGCATTTTCCCTGCGATAGTGCCTTTCAAGAAGACATATCTGCCTTGAGGATCAATCTGATTCCCGGTGGGTTGAAACGGACAGGATTTGTGGGGTGTAATGGCCGTGCCCCTGGACTTGGAAACTGGGGATGTGCTTAGGAACCATTGGTTGTATAGATGGGTGGGTAATTTAGGTATTGATGTATGAGTTTAGTGTGTAAAAAGACTACCGGAGCCCCCAACTTTTTCAGCTTCCACCACAGCTTACTACGCTTGTATGGAGAACACAAACCCCAGACATTGCATGAAATTACCTTGAGGGAAGCCATAGGATATCTGGAAGGCAGGCGGGATGCCAAAGGAGGCAGAAGTTCCGGTGCGGGTGGGGAGTTGAGAGGCAGCTCCTAAAAGAAAAATGGCAAAGATAGACAAATGTAAAGGCAGAGTTAACCTCTAAATTGAGAGTGCCCTGGTCATCCATGTCACCTGGATGGGTACTAAACCGTCTCACCCGCATCCAATTCGCAATAGTGTGAACTCAGCCTTATACCCCGTACACACGATCGGACATTGATCACTCATTCCGACAACAAAATCCATGGATTTTTTCTGACGGATGTTGGCTCAAACTTGCTTTGCATACACACGGTCGCACAAAGTTGTCGGAATTTCCGATCGCCAAGAATGCGGTCACGTACACCACGTACGACGAGACTAGAAAAGGGCAGGTCCGAACCAAGCGCGGCACCCTTTGGGCTCCTTTTGCTAATCTCGTGTTAGTAAAAGTTTGGTGAGAGACGATTTGTGCTTTTTCAGACTCGTGGCTTTCAGATTGTTTTCTGCTGTTCAGTTTGTGCTTGTGGGTTTGTATCTGGTCTTCAGTGTGTGCAGCGAGTTACGTGTGACTCTGTCATTGTGTTCTTGTTCGTTCGTTACTGTTTTTCAGGTCGCTCTTCACAGGCCTTGCTGTTCTTCAGTGCGTTCTGTTACTTCGTTCTGAGCAGCCGACCGTTTTCTAGCCATGTTGCGTATATGTACTCCTCGTAGAGTTCATGCTGTGCGGGGGCTTGGTGTTGGGGTCCTTACCTTGACACAAGTCCAGTCCATGAACAGGGTGGGGAGGAGTTCATGGACCAAGAATTGGTTGCTCCAGCGTGACTAGTTCTGTCATATGCCTTTGCTCCGTGAGATCCGTGAGAATAATCCTGATGATTTCAGGAACTTTCTCCGGATGACGGACCCCGTATTTCACCGTTTGTTGGCTTTGCTGACCCCTTATATTAGCAGGCAGGATACCTGCATGAGGCAAGCCATCACTCCGGTACTTGGCGACAGGGAGAAGCCTGCAGGACCTTAAGTTCTCGACAGGCATCTCCCCCCAGGCTCTGGGGATCATTATCCCGGAGACCTGTTCTGCCATCATCCAGGTCCTGCAGAAGGAGTATATTAAGGTAAGATTTATCCTTTTATATCACATTTTATTGTATTTAATGTTTGATAATATATTGTATTTCTTTCCTTATTCCCTAATTACCATGATTGTAATATGCTGTGAATGTCTCCTTTGTTCTCATGCATGCTGGATTTTTATGTAATTATTTTTTTTGTCCATCATACACATTTGCCTTCACTTACCTCCCCAGCATGGTCTCCTGGCCCTATATTCACCTCATGTAGTCACTTAACAATGTATTTTATCAGCTCCATAGTAGTGCTTTAACTACCCCCTAAAATGTTTAAAACTGTGATTTGTGCTTTAAAATCAGGCAGAGTGCCAGAGGGGGGGGGGGGGGGGGAGGAATCTGATAGGTGGACCTTATACCTTGGTCTTTCCAAACTCCCTAAAATAAATGTTATACTGATGTTGGCCAAGAATGTTTGTGTCTAATCTGCTTTCCCTGTTTAGGTGCAAAATGATTAATTTTTTTTTCTTGTTTGACTCCACAGTTTCCTTCCAACCCACAGGAATGGCAGACTGTTGCCTCCCACTTTGCCCAGCGGTGGGGCTTTCCTAACTGCGGAGGGGTAATTGATGGGAAACACATCCACATCGTCCCACCACCCAACTCGGGGTCATACTATTATAATTATAAGGGGTTCAAAAGTATTGTAATGTTGGCAGTGGTGTCGGCTACTTCCGAGTTCCTGTATGTGGACGTGGGGAAGCATGGCCGGATGTCCGATGGTGGAGTCATCGCCCAGACGAAGTTCTACAGGCGTCTCCAGAATGGCAGCTTGAACTTGCCACCTCCAAAAGGCAATGCACAAGGACTCCCATTCGTCTTCATTGCAGATGAAGCGTTTGCGCTGGGGGACCATCTTATGCGGCCATTCCCGATGAGGACCCTCACCCCGGACCAGAGGGTTTTTAATTACCGGCTGGCCAGAGCCAGAAGAGTGGTGGAGAACACGTTTGGAATCATGGCCAGCCAGTTCCGCCTATTTCTTACACCCATACACATGGCGGAGTACAAACTGAATCATATTATGCTGGCGTGCTGTGTTCTACACAACTATTTAGGGCAAAATTCTGCCAACTATGCTGGCTCAGTTGGACGTGAGGCCGGAATTCATAATGAACCAACCCTGACGGCGCTTGAAAGTGCCCGTCCTGGTTTGCCCCCCCTGAGTGCCGTGAGGTCCGTCTAAGATACCTTGATTACTTTGCGGGTAGGGGGGCCATCAATATGCCAGACAATGTCTGAAACCTTTTTCAAATAAAAAAACATTTTAACTACTAAAATCTTTGGTGACATTTACTGCTTGTGTTTCTTTTAACTGACCCTGACAGAAATGTGGTGAGTCCTGAAAAAGGCGTGATTGTGTAACATTACAAAGCACTGTTGGGTGATATTTACTAAAGGCAAAGACACTTTGCACTGCAAGTGCACTTGAAACTGCACTTGTAGTGCAAAGTGGATTTGCCCTTAGGAAATAACCCCCATTGTCACAGAAAACACCAATTTGAGCACAACAACATTTTTGGAGTGTTCAAACAATAATCCACACATTCTTGATTATCAATCTTTTTAATACCAGCACAATCACATGTGCATTTATAAGAGGTTTTTAAAAACAAACCAACATGTTTGTTGTATAACAATTTTTTGGGTCACACTACTAAAAGTAGAAATGTCCATTTAAGATAAAACAGGCATGTTTAAAAACAACAGGAAAGGCACAAATCTGGAACTTACAAAGTTCAACTTTTCAAGAAATTGAAGGCAATATCAGACATGAGTATTTCTAAACTGTGTTTGATATTGCGTTCAGATGGGTTGAAGTCACCCCTGGAAAAGCCAAATTTTGAAGATGCACACAAATTGCCGAATGTCAACATGTGCTAGCTGCCATCACGGGGATCAAGGGACATGTTTTGGGGGTGCAACCCCTTCCTCCCATCTACTTTGTTTTTGAGGAAGGGGTTGCACCCCCAAAACGCGTCCATTGAGCTCCCGTGATGGCAGATAGCACATGTTGACACACTGTGTGCATCTTCAAAATTTGGCTTTTCGAGAATATGTCAAAAAATGTTTGAAATTTTTAGAGCCAAAAAAGCACAAAAAAGAGAAGGGATTTGGAGGGGTTTTAAACTCTCCCTAAAACATCAATGATGTTCTTCATTATTTTTTTTAACATCATTGATGTTTTTCAGGATGTTTTCCAAGTCCCTATTACACCCCATGATCTCCCCGATCAGGATCTGTGCACTTTCAGAGGTGAAATGATCTGGATCCACAACATCACGATCACCTAAAAAGATAGAAACAAAAACACACCATGTATTATAAATCTGCCGGCATCCATCCTCCGAGTGTTTTACCCCCTATGTAAATAAAAATAGGTATACTTAGCACACAGATATTTGATGGCAGAAATAGGAATATGAAACATTGCTTGGAAGTGGGGTACAATTGTCTATTTTGGCAGAGTTCCAAGATTAAGAAATGTTTTTGTCCTTTGTCAAGCTTGAATACTTACCTGTTTTGTACAAGCTTCACAGATGGAGTCACCCCTATAGTATACACTGGAGCACCTGTGTGGGACCCCCTAATAAAAAGGGTGTTCTTGTGTCCCACACTAGTGCTCCAGCGTCCAGATGTGTAAACAGCTGCTGAGTGTCCTCTCCTTACCCAGAATCTAGTTTGCATTTCATTCTAGTTACAAACCCATCTACACAACCAAATTATTTTAAGAGAAGTAGGCCATAAAAATCTATTCAACTGCATATAGCCAAAAAAATGGTGTTTTCTAGGCCGAACGAACAATGTTTCATACAAACTAATAATGTGCCCATGAACATGAAAGTTGCCATTTTAAACTGTACAACAGTTAAGAAAAGCACATGGAGCAGCACGAACGTAATAAAAATAAAGAATAGGAACACAGCACAACTACTTACCTTTTTGCAGCACTCTCCTGATCCTTCTGTACTGCTCGTGCTCCCTTAATTTCAGGTCTGACCACCGCTTCCTGAGCTGATCTTTTGATCGTCGTACCCCGAAATTCCGGTGCAGACTCTTGACTACTTTCGCCATGATCTTGGCCTTTCGGACATTGGGGTTGGGGTAAGGTCCATACTTCCCGTCATAGTCGGCCCTCTTCAGTATATCGACCATCTCCAACATCTCCCCAAAGGACATATATGAGGCCTTAAATCGTCTCCTTCTGGATCGGGACATTTTCCTCCTCCTCCTTGTTGCTGTAATTAGCACGGACCTGCTGTGTCTCCGCCATGTGCTCTTCCCCCACTGCGCCGAACGAAAAGGGGCGGGGAATAGATTAGAAAGAACGTCAGGGGCGGGCGGAGATTTTTTACACATGCGCAGTGTATATAAAGCGTAACACGTGTGCGTAGTACGTACGATCTGTGAGCGGAGGAAGGAGTATCGGAGGCGCCGATCGTGATAACGAAGGTAAGATCAAAACTTGGGCCTATACTGCTTCTAGATTGAGGCCTATATTGTTACAAGAGAGTTTCGCCTGACATTAGGGTTTGTCTTGTCTTGTGTCTTGCAGATAAAATGGATGGCTTCAATGACCACAACTTCCTCCCCCTATTCATAGATAAATACAGGGAGCTGCCCTTTCTGTGGCAGGTGAAACATCCACATTATAATCATAAACAAAAGAGGCAAACAGCGCTGGAGAAACTGCTGGAGTTGGTGAAGCCGGTGGTCCCCATGGCAACCATCCCCTATTTAAAAGCCAAAATTGGTGGCCTGAGGAGCACTTATCTTAGGGAGCGTAAGAAGGTCACAGATTCCCAGAGATCCGGAGCTGCAGCATTTATGTCCCCAGGCTGTGGTACTATGAGAGACTGCGATTTCTGTCAGACCAGACTGGAGTCAGGGAATCCCTCTCAACTCCTCCTTCCACCCTATCTTCCACCCCAGCTGAGGCTTCCGATGTCCAACCTGGGACTTCCAGCCAGGAAGAAGTGGAGGAGCCCAGCTGGAGGAAGACCAGAGAGTGATGACCCTGGGTTCAGTCTGGTCTGACAAAAGATGCAGGCTCTTTTATGACCACAGCCTGGGGACACAGATGTCATTTGCTGCTTTCATGATCTCTGGGACTTCTGGACCAGACTGCACTCCCTTAGATATGGACTCCTCAAGCCACCAATTTTGCCATGAAATAATTGATGTGTGCCCTGGGGGCAAAAGGTTTCACCAATTTCTGCTGTTTCTCCAGCGTTGCCTCCCTCTTTGTTTGGTTTGGATCCCTTAATAAAGGATTTTTTGTTTCAATTATACTCGCCTATGTGTGTTTACTTCAAAAAGGACAGTTTGTTTGTGAGGAGGCAGGTACATTTCAAAAATACAATGTGAAATTAACAAGGGACACCAACACCAAGCAACCTCCTTGAGATTAAAGATTAAATAATACCAGATAATAATGGTGTTGTGGTAACTTGACACACAAAACACACACAAAAATATTCAGGATCTAAAATAAAAAAAAAAAATAACAACAAGATCAGGCTTGAAAACAATACAAACCCAAAAAAAAAAAAAATACAGTATTTATCGGCGTATAACACGCACTTTTTTCCCCTTAAAACCAGGGGAAAATCGCAGGTGCATGTTATACGCCGATCCCCTGCGATCCTGACCTGTCACATTTTCAAAATCGCCGACCGCGATTTGAAAATGGCGCCGCTGGCGCCGAAATACACAGAGCCGGTCCTCGGCTCTTTCCGGCGGCTCTCGTTCACTTTCAGGTCCACTCGTAGTCCCGAGCGGAGCTATCCGAACGTAGGTTCGGATAGCTCCGCTCGGGACTACGAGTGGAGCCGAAAGTGAACGAGAGCCGCCGGGAAGAGCCGAGGACCGGCTCTGTGTATTTCGGCGTCGGCGGCGCCATTTTCAAATCGCGATCGGCGATTTTGAAGCCCAGAATGGCAGGGATCACTGGGGCAAGGCTGCACTGGCGAAGGCTGCACTGGGGAAGGCTGCACTGGGGAAGTCTGCACTGGGGAAGTCTGCACTGGGGAAGTCTGCACTGACAAGGCTGCACTGGGGAAGGCTGCACTGGGGAAGTCTGCACTGGGGAAGTCTGCACTGGGGAAGTCTGCACTGACAAGGCTGCACTGGGGAAGGCTGCACTGGCAAGGCTGCACTAGGGAAGTCTGCACTGACAAGGCTGCACTGGGGAAGGCTGCACTGGGGAAAGGTTGCACTGGGGAAGGCTGCACTGACATGGCTGCACTGACAAGGCTGCACTGACATGGCTGCACAGAGAAGGCTGCAATGATGGGCATTTAAATGTAAGTTTTTTTTCCCTTCAACTTCCCTCCTAAAAGTTTTTTTTTCCTTAAAATTCCCTCCTAAATTGGGGTGCGTGTTATACACCGGTGCGTGTTATACGTCGATAAATACGGTAATATATATTTTTTCCGATGTGACAAATCTAAATATATTGATGAAATCACGATAAATAATAAAGAAAGAAGTTTGTGAGAAGTCTGTGTGAATATGAGCAGCAAAAATACTTAATTCTTCTAGCATTATAAAGAAGAAGAGAGTGCGCTGTATTAAACAATTTTAAACATTGCAGCCTGACGAAAGTGCTATATCCATTCCGAACGCTAATTTTACCAGACCGAGTTGTTCCGTCTCGGAATTTCTTCTGAGCATGCGTGGCACTTTGTGCGTCGGAATTGACCACACACGGTCAGAATTGATGCGATCGGATTTTGTTTGTCGGAAAATTTTATAGCCTGCTCTCAAACTTTGTGTGTCGGAAAATCCGATGGAAAAAGTCCGATGGAGCCCACACACTGTCGGAATTTCCGACAACACGCTCCGATCGCACATTTTCCGTCGGAAAATCCAACCGTGTGTACGGGGCATAAGAGTCATGTCTCCACCAGAGTCCGAGTATTTTTCTCCAGCATCCAGGAAACTATTCCTGCTCGAGTCAACTATAAAATAATTTTCCTGTCCTTATGTGCTCTGAAACTTTCTGCACAGAGATCTGTGCTTTATTAAGCAGGATCTATCCCTGGGATTTCACTGAATATTCTCTGGAAACCGTGACTGAGGATTGTTGAATAGGAGATCGTTTTGGATATCCTGGTTTGGTGGATCGGCTGGAGGAGCCATTAAGGAACCTTACGCCAAGTACCGGTGAATTAGCTGGAGGGGCCACCAATACACAACAATACACATATATATATATATATATTTTTTTTTTAAGATAGCTCACATTTTTATTTACACTATATACACATTTATTTTTGTTTTTTTTGTGCTGTTTTTCACGTATGGACTTCAGTTATTCTTTGGACATTTAGGATTATTTATATTAATCAATGTTCCAATGAAAGGTTTTTTTGGTGTGTGTATTATTGCGCTTTGTATCAATTATCATATTATATGGTTGTATATGTGATCTTAGCAAATAACACTATTACTACTAGAGCACATCAGTTTTTGGGTGGTGGACCATTGTCATAAATTAAGGGACTGGGATACCCCTCTCCTTTCAAGGGTAGCGCCATTTACCCCTTTCCCTTTTTTTACCATTTATCATAGCCCCTTAGGGGAGTCTATTAGGGAGGGCTGCAACCCTTGCTTGATCCTAAGCGCGGAGTTGCTCCTATTTTTTCCATGCAGACTACTGTTCTTAAAAGTTCTCCATCTGTCACTGTGTGAGGGACAGAAACATCACTTTTAACCGTGTAAAAGCAATGGTCTTAGATCTCACCTCCTGTCCAAAACTTGCTTTCTCCTGTACAGACTTGATTCCTCCTGCACAAACTTGTACTTGCTAATTGAAGTATGACACATCCTCTTCTATTGGGGAGTATGAACTCACTCTGAATAAGCTACTCTACTGGCTCTGGTGGCTCGCTGCTACTAGGCCTGAGGACTGCAGAACTTCTCCCCGGAGGCCTAGTAGGTTAAAAGCCAGTCTCCTAGGAAACAAACTACTGCTCCCAGTCAGCCCAACTTGCAAACCAAGTGCCCTCCGGCCACACTGATTTGACACAGATCCCCACAGTCTCTTCTCTGTTCCAGGACTCCTCACCATCCACCGTGTGCATGATAAAGACTCTGTTAATGACCGTGTAGAAGCAAAGTTCCCTTACAGATTCCCTGGCACCTCCAGCCATCCATTGTGGTAACACTCACCGACCTTCTAGCCCTGAGTCCTTGATGAGGAACTTGTCCTGGCCATGGGTTCTGACAGATTCTCCTGCCCCTCTGCTGCAGGAGTTCCCTGCCACGGACTGTGTGGTGACAGAGACATTGCCAATGACTGTGTAGAGGCAATGTTCCTTCACAGCTCCCCCCCTGGGCCTCCTCCTGCGATCAGTACACCCCCCCCCCCCCCAGATAGGGGTGTCCTCCTGCGGCTGTCTAGCACTCCATTTCTCACTTCACCCAGCCGACTACTCCTCCCCAGTGACATGTGACCTCAGCTCATATAGGAGGCCCGCCCCCTGCCAAAACCATAAAAGGGATTGGTCAGGGCTCCCACATGTGCTGCCTGCCACTCCAGCTCTCGGCCCAGCCTCTCCTCCAGAAAATTCTTCCTGGAAGCAGGGGAGGCGCTTCTGAACTGGAGTACAGGTGATCACACCCACTGCTACTCTGACCACTCCCAGCCCCCAGATCAAAACAGACAGGCCTAGCTTGCAGCATAAGCCTGTCTAAATTTGCCTGCGCTGAACAAACCCTAGTTATATAACCCTTACTAGCACCTACCTACTGGTAGAGGGTGTTACATCTTGAATTGTATAAGCTTGTCTCGAAGTGAGACTTATATCTGGAGACCTATATTCCCATATCTCCTCCCAATTCTCCTCCTCTAATTTTGGGACATCTCTCATCCAATGTACTTTTAACTTACTTATATCTAATCATGCAGTTTTCACTAAATAAGTATATAAAGTTGATATTGATTTATTTTCCTGTCTCCTTCTAGTTATTTGTTCTAATTCCAATTCTGTCAATTGTGGAAAACCTTGAGGAAATTGGACAGAAAGAGCATGGGCAAGCTGCATATATCTAAACACATAACTTTCTGGAATATTCCAGAGTTCCATCATTCCTGCAAAAGATTTCATTGTTTATCCCTGCGCCACCTGGGATAACTTTTTATCCTTAAATTTGATCCAAGCTCCTGGATCTTGGATAGAATTGAAATGGGGCAACTGAGGATTCCTCCACACAAGAGACCAAATCTCCTTAATATATTTTTCCCCGCTAAGCTGGCTCTCCATACCTTTATAGTAGTTACCATCAAGGGGGTCAGATCATATTTCGATTTTAACCCTCAGAACAACAGTGCCTGTAGTGCTTCAGGGAGTGTACCACTGCCGCCTCTAACATTGTCGCGGGGTTATACTTATCTGGGTTTAGCCATTCACCTGCCATTACCAGTTGTGCTGCTAAATAGTATTTATTAAAGTCTGGGAAGGCCAGTTCCCCCTGTGCCAAAGGACACGTAAGTGTAGTTAATTTAATTCTGGGTAGTTTATTTCTCCATAAAAAATAGGAAGAAAATACTGTTTAATTGTATAAAAAATAATTTTGGTAAACATTGTGGTGAAGTTCTAAACAAATATAAAAATTTTGGAAGAACTTTCATTTTTATTAAATGTATGTGTCCTAGTAGTGAAAGGGGCAAGGTCTCCCACACCTTCAGTTTCCTCTTAAAATCCTGTACTGCTGGATTTAGATTCAACATAAAGAAATCCCCAACCTGTCAAATTATTATACCAAGGTATTTAAATTCTGTTACCCATTGTAATGGCAAATCTGAAAAAGCTGTATCCTGCGCTCCTTGATTGATCGCAAACAGTAGGGATTTACCCCAATTTTCTTTAAGCCCTGTAAATTGTGAATATGCATTTAGCAGATATAAAGCTCCTTGTAGAGATGGACCCGCATCCCCAAGGAATAGCAGCATATAGTCTGCATATAGAGCTAACCTCTCCTCCAGCCCCCCAATTTGTAATCCCCGAATATCAGGGGAAGTCCGGAGAGCCTCTGCCACCGGCTCTATTGCTATAGCAAAGAGGGCCGGAGAGAGAGGGCAGACTTGCCTCATTCCTCTATATAACTGAAAAAAAGTTGACAACCTTCCTCCCAGCTTAACCGCTGACATAAGTTTATTATCTACTGTTTGTGTCCAATTAATAAACACAAATGGAAATCCCATCCTTCTAAGTATTTTCCATAGAAAGGACCATTCAATAGTATTACAGGCCTTCTCTATATCCAAAGAGGCCACTGTTCTAGATCCCTCGTAACATGATGAGCATGTATATTAGTATGTAACCTATGTAGAGTAATATCTGTTGTCTTCTGAGGCATACAGTCAGGTCCATAAATATTGGGACATCAACATAATTCTAATCTTTTTGACTCTATACACCACCACAATGGATTTGAAATGAAACGAACAAGATGTGCTTTAACTGCAGACTTTCAGCTTTAATTTGAGGGTATTTACATCCAAATCAGGTGAACGGTGTAGGAATTACAACAGTTTGTATATGTGCCTCCCACTTTTTAAGGGACCAAAAGTAATGGGACAATTGGCTGCTCAGCTGTTCCATGGCCAGGTGTGTGTTATTCCCTCATTATCCCATTTACAAGGAGCAGATAAAAGGTCCAGAGTTCATTTCAAGTGTGCTATTTGCATTTGGAATCTGTTGCTGTCAACTCTCAATATGAGATCCAAAGAGCTGTCACTATCAGTGAAGCAAGCCATCATTAGGCTGAAAAAACAAAACAAACCCTTCAGAGAGATAGCAAAAACATTAGGTGTGGCCAAATAAACTGTTTGGAACATCCTTAAAAAGAAAGAATGCACTGGTGAGCTCAGCAGTATCAAAAGACCCAGAAGACCACGGAAAACAACTGTGGTGGATGACCGAAGAATTCTTTACCTGGTGAAGAAAACACCCTTCACAACAGTTGGACAGATCAAAAACACTCTCCAGGAGGTAGGTGTATGTGTGTCAAAGTCAACAATCAAGAGAAGACTTCACCAGAGTTAATACAGAGGGTTCACCACAAGATGTAAACCATTGGTGAGCCTCAAAAACAGGAAGGCCAGATTAGAGTTTGCCAAACAACATCTAAAAAAGCCTTCACAGTTCTGGAACAACATCCTATGGACAGATGAGACCAAGATCAACTTGTACCAGAGTGATGGGAAGAGAAGAGTATGGAGAAGGAAAGGAACTGCTCATAATCCAAAGCATACCACCTCATCAGTGAAGCATGGTGGTGGTACGTTTTTTTTAGAGTCATTCGTTTCCCTCCCACTAGAGGTGTCTCCTGAAGTAAAATCAACTGTGGATTGTACTTTTTTACATATTGAAACATTATTGCTCGTTTGAACTTAGAATTTAACCCACGAACATTCCATGATATTATAGAGTGGCAACTATTTTCACCTGACATCATATATAAATAGCAGGACAGACAGACAGCACCACACTGACCTGAGCCATGTGGCTCTTAAAAAGAACATCACTGGGGCAACAGCACCACACCATCTCTGGACCCTCAAACACCAAACCTCTACACCTCCCATTAACTCCACAACGATTACACTGTTGAATGTTTACGCCCCTAATAAGCACCAAGTTCGCTTCTTTCATGGGCTAATAAGCACGATTCCCAAGATTCAAAAAGGCTCCTTATTTTTATGTGGGGATTTTAACCTACTACCAGACCCAGCCATAAACTCCACCACCACCTCTAAACCTTCATCTCCATCTTTTCAACACTCGTTCCATAATCAAGACCTATTTGATCCATGGCAGTTTTTTCACGCCAGCAAAAGGGACTTTACGTTCTTTTCACTCTCCTATTGCTTGTACTCCCATATTAATTTATACCTCTTGGATAAGTGGCTTTTATCAAGAGTCAGCTTCATGAACATTAACATTATCACATGGTCAACCTTTATCTTCTCCAAACTTCAATCAAGTCAGAATTGGAAAAACACCTACTGAATTTGTGAAAATAATAAAGCTTCAGTTAGTGACCCATTTGTTTTGTGGAATGCCCCAAGGCATTCATAAGAGGAATGTTCATTAAATTTGGTGCAAGGGCAAAGAGGCAGTGGTAGAAACAAATTATCGATCTCACAAACAACATTTTTGCTCTAGATAATACCCAAAATAAGCTAAAACCATCACTTAAAATCTCTCAAGAATTAACCCATTTACACCATGATCTTCACACCCTTCTCTTGGAAAACTTTGAGAGGATGTTCAGAAGATTAAAAATGACATATTATTCATGTGGTAATAGGGTGGGTAAAATTCTATCCCATCGCCTGCGATGCCATAGACACAAAACCAAGATTCCTTTTATCATACACCCAGCATCCAAAGCCAAACTATACTATTCACAGGATATAGCAGACTCTTTTAGTCATTACTATAGTTCGTTATATAACCTTAACAAAGACCTTAATGCTGGATACACACGATCTTATTTTCTGACGGGAAATGTTGGATGTGAGCTTGTTGGCTGAAAGTCCGACCGCGTGTATGCTCCATCGAACATTTGTTGTCTGACTTTTCGCCAACAAATGTTGGCTAGCAGGTTCTCAAATTTTCCCCCAACAAAACTTTGTTGTCAGACTTTCCGATCATGTGTACACAAGTCAGTCGCACAAAAGTTCACACATGCTCTCGGAATCAAGTACTAGCCGGAAGCGCTTGGTCTTGTAAAACTAGCGTTCGTAATGAAGATATCAGATGACTATTGAACTTCCTTTTTATCGGCTCGCCGTACGTCTTGTACATCACTACGTTCGTAATTGTTGGTCAACAATTGTGTGACCGTGTGTATGCAAGACAAGTTGGAGCCAACAAACTTTGAACAAAATTCCACAGTTTTGATGTCAGAATGTCCGATCGTGTGTTACGGGGCATAATATTTTTAACCAAGTTCAAAGCTGATCAATTAATTGCTACAAAAAGTAGCCCTACCACACCTAACCCAAACTCAATTGCAATTGCTAAACTCTCTGTTTGCCCCAACTGAAATCCATTGAATAATTACTAAATAACAAATCTCCAGGCTCAGACGGTTTTACAGGGCAGTATTATAAAACATTTAAAAATATCCTAACGCCAAATTTGTTTCGCATATATAATGAAGCGGCTGCCTCTTCTTCCTTCCCACCTGAGATGCTAAAAGCCTTAATTATAACACTGCCCAAACCAGGGAAAGATCCAACCACACCTCAGGCCGGGTTCACACTGGTACGACACGACAGTCGTACAACTGTGGATCGGACTTTGCCCTACGACTGGAAGTCCGACATCCGTCTGACTTCAATGAACGGGGATCTGACAATGCCAGGCATTATGCATTGTGTTTGGTATGAATCTTTAGGGAGAACTCGACGCCAAATGTAAAAAAAAAGGCATGGGTTCCCCCTCCAAGACCATACCAGACCCTTAGGTCTGGCATTGGTTTTGAGGGGAACCCCTCACGCCGAAAAACAGCGTAGGGTCCCCCCAAAATCCATACCAGGCCCTTATCCGAGCACACAGCCCGGCAGGTCAGGAAAGGGGGTGGGGAAAAGCGAGTGCCCCCCCTCCTGAACCATGCCAGGCCGCATGCCCACCCCAAAGCACCTTGTCCCCATGTTGATGAGGACAAGGGCCTCTTCCCGACAACCCTGGCAATTGGTTGTCAGGGTCTGCGGGTGGGGGGCTTATCAGAATCTGGAAGCCCCCTTTAAAAAGAGGGCCCCCAGATCCCCGCCCCTCACCCTATGTGAATGAATATGGGGTACATTTTACCCCTACCCATTCACCTAAAAAAGTGTTAAAAATAAAACACAGTACACAGGTTTTTAAAGTAATTTATTAAGGCAGCTTCCGATTTCTTCTCCCCTCTCCAGCTGTTCTGCCTCCTCCACTGATGTCTTCTGCCTCTGCTGGTTCTTCTACCCTCTCCGGGCATTCTCCGACCTCTGCTGATGTCTTCTAGCCCTCTCCGGTTCTTCTCCCTCTGTCTGCTGTCTTCTGCCCCTGCCGGGTCTTCTCTGATGTCTTCTCACTCTTTTGCCGGGTCTTCTCCACTGTCTTCTCCCTCTGTTCTTCTTCCGATGTTGACTCGACGCTCTCTTCCGCTCTAATGCTGGGTGCGCGGTGTGGCACTACTTATATTGGCATGGGGTGGGGGCACAGGTGACGTCAACCAGAGGCCCCACCCCTTATGACGTCACCTCCCCACCATTCCCCAGGATTCATAAGGGGCGGGCCTCTGGGTGAAGTCATAAGCAGCATGCCAATATAAGTAGTGGCACACCGCGCACCTAGCATTAGAGCGGGAGAGAGTGTTGCATCAACATCGGAAGAAGAACAAAGGGAGGAGACCCAGCAAAAGAGCAAGAAAATGCAGAAGACAGCGGACAGAGGGAGAAGAACTGGCAGAGACAGAAGCCAGAAGAGGGAGAAGAGTCGGAGTGGGGAGAAGAAGACGGAAGAGACGGCGGAGCTGCCTTAATAAAATACTTAAAAACCTGTGTACTGTGTTTTATCATTGACACATTTTTTTTAGGTGAATGGGTAGGGGTACAATGTAGGGTGGGGGGTGGGAATGTGGGGGCCCCCTTGTTAAAGGGGGCTTCCAGAATCCGATAAGCCCCCCGCCGGCAGACCCCGACAACCACCGGCAAGGGTTGTCAGGAAGAGGCCCTTGTTCTCATCAACATGGGGGCAAGGTGCTTTAGCGTGGGGGCGCAGGGCCCCCCTGCCCCAAAGCACCCACCCATCTATGTTGAGGGCATGCGGCCTGGTACGGTTCAGGAGGGGGGGCAGCTCGCTTCATTCCCACCCACTTTCCTGCATGCTCGGATAAAGGTTTGGCATAGATTTTTGGGGGAACCCTACGCCGTTTTTTACATTTATTTTTTATTTTGCCGTGGAGTTCCCCTTCAAGATCATCAGAGCACAAGTTGTATGCCAAAGTTGGATCAGTTAAGACAACGATCTGACTTTGATCTGACTTCAGTGATATTCAATGGGCTAAAGTAGGATCAAAGTCAAACCAAGGTAGTGCAGGGAACATTTTAAAATAAAGACCGACTTGTGTCGGACCAGTTAAGCTCTCATAGGGAAAAAATGATTTACACACATTATGCTTGAGTCGCTCCTATTAGAACGGTTCCATAGTACAGAACTTGACGCGACTTGTCAGGCGGCTAAGTCGCCTGACAAGTCGCCCCTGTGTGAACCGGGGCTAAAGGTCATTAGACCACAGATGCCACCGACGACTAATTAAAATTATCCATCTTGCAAAAATGCAACAGACACCTTCTCTGCTTCTGGCACTAGACGCAGAGAAGGCTTTTGATAGAATTCACTGGGATTATTTAGCTAGTGTACTATCTGCTATCGTACTTTGAATGACAATTGCGCGTTTTTTTTTTTAGACAGAGTTTTCTTTTGGTGGTATTTAATTACCACTTATGTTTTTATTTTTTGCTAAACAAGACAGAAAATTTTGAAAAAAAAGTTTTCTTTGTTTCTTTTATAAAATGTTACAAACAAGTAATTTTTCTTCTTCACTGATGTGCAAACTGATGGGCACTAGTTAGGCTGCACTGATGAGGCGGCACTGTCATAGGCCATTCACAGGGGGTGTGTCTGGGCACACCCTAATCACTATGTGTGGTGCCGATTCCCCCTACTGTCCAGGCAACCCCCCTTGTTTGTCCCCCCTACCCTGCAGTCCTGCTGGCTTTCCTCCTCTCCACTTCCCCGACTGCTGTGGGGGATGTTTTAGGCCCCTTTCACACGATCGGACCGTTCAGGTCCGCCTGTCAGTTTTGACGGCGGACCTGAACGGGCGCTCCATGTTAGTCTATTGAGCGTCGGATGTCAGCGGAGACATGTCCGCTGACATCCGACCCCGTCTGATCCGCTAAAAGCAGACGGATGGCCCTACGTCCAGGTCCGTCGCTGGCGGACCGGGTGAGATCTGATGAAAACGGACATGCTGTCCGTTTTCATCCGATTCCTCCATAGGCGGCAGCAGCGCCTGACAAGCCACTCCCCGCTCAGTGAGCAGAGAGGGACCTGTCATCCGCCGGCTTAGCGGAGATCAACGGACAGATCTCCCGATGAGCCGGCGGACCGAGGCGGGCTCCGTAGAAACTGAGTCCGCCTCGTGTGAAAGGGGCCTTAGGGTGGAGAGCAGGGGAAGGGGCTAGTAAATATGTAATTTACTGGCCCCCTTCCCTTTCTAAATGAACACACCCGCTAACAGCGTCCATTCATAAATGAAAAATAGTAAACTGTGTATACTTTGGTTCAGTTTGTGAATGTACAGGAAGCCACTCAGCACAGAGCACTTCCCATTCATTCACTGTCCCATGCAGCTGAGGCTGCACACACCTATAGGCACTGATGAGACGGCACTGATGGGCACTGATGAGGAGGCACGTATAAGGCAGCACTGATATGCTGCACTGATATGTTTCACTGATTGGCACTGATAGGGCTGCACTGATAATCAAGGAACTGATGACCAGTTCCCTGATTATCAGTGTAAATGTGTGCTGTCACAGTGAAAATGCTGAGGAAAAGAAATGCCGATAACGTACATTTGTTTACATAGGATCAGCTATAATTGGACACAGCTGATCACATGGTAAAGAGCTGCTGTGATTGGCTGTTTGCCTTGATCTGTGATCAGCTCTGTCCGAAGAGCATAGCTATCACAGAGCGCATCTGATGCTCACCCGGGGGCACCACGGGTTCTGGGAAGACATCAATAGACGCCTTCCCAGAACTGGACAATTGCGCTGTAGCCGTCTTTCCTCTGTCTAGAAAAATGCAATGCTAAGCAGGTTACCTGCAACCTCAAAACTGTCATCTGCACTGTACCACTGAGGTAAATGGGAATCTGCTGGCCTGCATTTGACGTGTTTCAAGCGCACATCAAATATAGTAAACATTGCCTGTGTACAGAAGCCCTAATAAATACCAGCAAGAAAAACATATTATAGTGTGTTTTTTTATTTGGCATTGCTGGCAAAGCCTGAAAGAATAGAATAGATTTATCAATATTTAGATTAATTGTTCATACAAAACGTCACAATATGGTAAACTGCAACTAATGCCATCTAGTGGTAAATCTAATATAGGAACATTGGAGAATTCAGAGATAAAGCCAAAGCATGATTATTATTAGATACTATAAAAAAAGAATAATTTTGCACAATCTATGACCATAGATGGACTTAGTACACATTTCACTTTGCTAGTACTGCTTTATATCACTAATGAAGTACGGTATATAGATACTGTTAACTTAATGTGGATGTAAAGGCAAAACCTAACTAACTCTAAAGCTACTTTCACACTGGGGTGGTGAAAGCGTCGGCAGGAAAGCGCCGCTAATTTTAGCGGTGCTTTACCGTCGTTTTAGCTGTGCTTTTCGGACGCTAGCGGGGCGCTTTTAACCCCTGCTAACGGCTGAAGAAGGGGTTAATAGCGTCCATGTAGCTCCGCTGCCTAAGCGCTTTTCAGGCGCTTTGGCAGCACTGCCCATACATTCCAATGGGCAGGGGGTGTGGAGGAGTAGTGTATACACCGCTCCTCCACCACTCCAAAGATGCTGCTTGCAGGACTTTTTTTAACGCCCCGCAAGCGCACTGCTCCAGTGTGCAAGCACTCGGGATTTCACACTGGAGTGACAGGAGAGGCACTTTAGAGACACTTTGTAGGCGCTATTTTTAGTGCTAAAACGCCTGTAAAGCGCCTCAGTGTAAAAGTGGCCTAAACCTACTTCCACCCACATTTTAAGCCTAATCTATCTAACCCTGTAAAGAAAAGATTGCTATACTTCCCTTTTTTGCAGCCGCGATCCAGTCCGGTCCCAGGCTGAGCTGTCAGTGACGGCTTCACTGTGTAAGAGAGGCAGCCGACAGCGGAAGCTCCAGAGCAGGGATGGACTGGCCATCGGGACTACCGGGAGTTTCCCGGTGGGCCGATGGCTCAGTGGGCCGGTTTCAGCGGCCTCCTATTGCCTCGGAGGTCCGGGGCGATCTACCCGTCAATCGCCGACAGCTGGCGCCTGAATCGAGATCGAGAGCCAGAATGCAGAGTAGCGCAGGAAGCGTCTGTCTGTAGTAAGTTCTCTCTCTCATGCCATGCAGCGCTGCTCGCTCCACGGCGGCCCCTCCTCTCTTCTCGTCTATCCCATATGATGTCACAAGCCAATGGGGATAGACGAGAAGAGAGGAGGGGCCGCCGGGGAGCGAGCAGCGCTGCATGGCATGAGAGAGAGAACTTACTACAGACAGACGCTTCCTGCATGCTGGCCAGGCTAGTAAACAATCCCATAATGTGCCCCCTGATGTGCCCTGATGTGCCATGTGCTATGTGCCCCGTGCCCTGATGTGCTATGTGCGCCCCTATGTGCCCTGATGTGCTATGTGCCCTGATGTGCTATGAGCCCTGATGTGCCCTGATGTGCTATGTGCCCTGATGTGCTATGTGCTCTGATGTGCCCCAATGTGCCCTGATGTGCTATGTGCCCTGATGTGCCCCGTGCCCTGATGTGCTATGTGCCCTCATGTGCCCCGTGCCCTGATGTGCTATGTGCTCTGATGTGCTATGTGCCCCGTGCCCTGATGTGCCCCGTGCCATTGATGTGCTATGTGCGCTGATGTGCCCCTATGTGCCCTGATGTGCCCCAATGCGCCCTGATGTGCCCCAATGTGCCCTGATGTGCTATGTGCTCTGATGTGCCCCAATGTTCCCTGATGTGCTATGTGCCCTGATGTGCTATGTGCCCTGATGTGCCCCTATGTGCCCTGATGTGCCCCTATGTGCCCTGATGTGCTTTGTGCCCTGATGTGCTATGTGCCCTGATGTGCCCCGATGTGCCCTGATGTGCTATGTGCCCTGATGTGCCCCGATGTACCCTGATGTGCTATGTGCCCCGTGCCCTGATGTGCCCTGTTGTGCCCTGTTCCCTGATGTGCCCTGCGCCCTGATGTGCCCCGTTCCCTGATGTGCTATTTTCCCTGATGTGCTATGTGCCCTGATGTGCTATGTGCCCTGATATGCCCCGATGTTCTATGTGCCCTGATGTGCTATGTGCCCTGATGTGCCATGTGCCCTGATGTGCCATGTGCCCTGATGTGCCATGTGCCCTGATGTGCCATGTGCCCTGATGTGCCCCGTGCCCTGATGTGCTATGTGCCCTGATGTGCCCCGATGTGCCCTGATGTGCTATGTGCCCTGATGTGCCATGTGCCCTGATGTGCCCTGATGTGCTATGTGCCCTGATGTGCTATGTGCTCTGATGTGCCCCAATGTGCCCTGATGTGCTATGTGCCCTGATGTGCCCCGTGCCCTGATGTGCCATGTGCCCTCATGTGCCCCTTGCCCTGATGTGCTATGTGCCCCATGCCCTGATGTGCTGTGCCCCGATGTCCTATGCCCTGATGTGTCCCGTGCCCTGATGTGCCTTGTGCTCCGATGTCCTGTGCCCTGATGTGCCCTGTGCCCTGTGCCCTGATGTGCTGTGCCCTCATGTCCTGTGCCCCGGTGTGCTGTGCCTCAATGTCTTGTGCCCTGATGTGCTGTGCCCTGCTGTACTGTGACCTGTGCCCTGATGTCCTGTACCCTGATGTGCTATGTCCTGATGTGCTATACCCTGATGTGCTGTGCCCTGTACCCTGATGTGCTGTGTCCTGTACCCTGATGTGCTGTACCCTGATATGCCCTGTACTCTTATGTGCTGGGCTCTGTACCCTGATGTCCTGTACCCTGATGTGCTGTGTCCTGATGTGCTATACCCTGATGTGCTGTGCCCTGTAACCTGATGTGTTGTGCCCTGATGTGCTGGGCTCTGTACCGTGCACTGATCATAGCTGCTAACTGTCCCGAATTTCCCGGGACATTCCCGGGACTTGGACTTCATTCCCGGATTTGTGGCGTCCCGGGAAATGTCCCGAAAAATTCGGTTCCGGTTTTTGAAACCGCCGCCGCCGCTAGAGGTCGGCGGCCGGCGGAGACATTGTCTCCGCCGGCCGCCATTTTGATGAAGTTCAGGAAGAGGGCTGCGTCGCTGCCCACCCCCTGCCCCGCTCCGCCTCGGCCCGCCCCGCTCCGCCTCGCTCCGCCTCGGCCCGCCTCGGCCCGCCCCGCTCCGCCTCGCCCGCCTACCCCCGCCCCGCTGCCAGTCTGATATGGAAAGGGGCGGGGGTTCTAGGTGGGGGGTGAGCGCGCGCACCGCTGTGGGACACGATGTGAGTGGGGGGGGGGCACTGGGGACACCTGATGTGAGGGGGGGGGCACTGGGGACACCTGATGTGAGTGGGGGGGCACTGGGGACACCTGATGTGAGTGGGGGGGGCACTGGCGACACCTGATGTGAGTGGGGGGGGCACTGGGGACACCTGATGTGAGAGGGGGACACCTGATGTGAGTGGGGGGGGCACTGGGGACACCTGATGTGAGTGGGGGGGGCGCTGGGGACACCTGATGTGAGTGGGGGGGGCACTGGGGACACCTGATGTGAGTGGGGGGGGGGCACTGGGGACACCTGATGTGAGGGGGGGACACCTGATGTGAGTGGGGGGGGCACTGGGGACACCTGATGTGAGTGGGGGGGGGCACTGGGGACACCTGATGTGAGTGGGGGGGGGCACTGGGGACACCTGATGTGAGGGGGGGCACTGGGGACACCTGATGTGAGGGGGAGCTCCGCCGGGGACACCTGATGTGAGGGGGAGCTCCGCCGGGGACTCCTGGTGTGAGGGGGGGCTCCGCCGGGGACTCCTGGTGTGAGGGGGGGCTCCGCCGGGGACTCCTGGTGTGAGGGGGGCTCCGCCGGGGACTCCTGGTGTGAGGGGGGGCTCCGCCGGGGACTCCTGGTGTGAGGGGGGGCTCCGCCGGGGACTCCTGGTGTGAGGGGGGGCTCCGCCGGGGACTCCTGGTGTGAGGGGGGGCTCCGCCGGGGACTCCTGGTGTGAGGGGGGGCTCCGCCGGGGACTCCTGGTGTGAGGGGGGGCTCCGCCGGGGACTCCTGGTGTGAGGGGGGGCTCCGCCGGGGACTCCTGGTGTGAGGGGGGGCTCCGCTGGGGGCACCTGATGCAAGGACGGACTCTGCTCGGACATCTGAAGCAAGGACGGACGACTGGTGGCAGGCGACGTGGCTGGTGACACGCTCAGGGATCCCACTGATTCTGCATTATGGTGAGTTGAATGATTTCATTTTATATTACAATGTAATAATAGAAATAATGCGCTTCAATCATCCTGACACCATAACAACCATGGTGCCGGGATGATTGAAGCATTAACACCAGGTGTTTGGAGTATCTTTATCTGCTGATTGTTAAACTTTCTAGAATACACATATTTTTATTGTGTAGGATCTGGGGCTGCTGTCCCGTCAATTCCCTCTCTCTCCCCCTCTCTCCCCCTCTCCATCCCTCATTCATTTCAGACTCTAACCACACCCTCTAGAGCCATGCCCATTTAAGCCACGCCCACAAATTTGCGTAAACCACGCCCATTTTTAGGCGCGGCGCGCAAAGCGCGCCGCACTTGTCTGTTTTTGCTAGGCCACGCCTGCTGGCGAATGCCCCGCCCCCTAATTATTGGACAGCTCCACCTACAGCCACAAAAGTGTCCCACATTTTTTTTTTTACAATGTTGGCAACTATGCACTGATGTGCACTGTACCCTGATGTGTTGTGCCCTGGGCCAGTCTGGATGAAGTCCAGGGCCACATTTTTGTCCCAGTCCAGCCCTGCTCCAGAGTAAGACCCCTCTCATGCTGGGGCCGCCCGTTAGCAGTAAAGTACTGCTCATTTTAGCAGTGCTGCTTTTAACCCCAAACAAGGGGTTAAAAACGCATGTGTTGTTTAGTTACACTTTAAAGGACAACTTTGCTTTAAGTCTTTAAGTAAAGTTTTCCATTAGTTCTCTGCCCCCCAACCCCCCCCCCAAGTGGAAGCTACTTTGTAAAATACTTAGCTTCAGACCTGCTTCCAAGTTCATTACTCTGTGGCCCTATCTGGCTTGCCACAGACACAGCACAGAACAGGAAGCAGATCAGTCCTAATTAACAAAGGTCAGAAAAAAATTGATCTTCACCAGCACACCTTTGTGTAGTGATAATCAGGGCCGGACTGGGAATAAATACCAGCCCTGGAAACAATTTCATATCAGCCCCATAGCATTAATTTACCAGCCCAACAGCATAACATCATTATTTTCTTGTTCATAAAAAAGAAAACCATGCATTTTAAATCACATTTGAAGAGTGTATTATACTCACCCGTGCCCATCAGCACAGCCTCATCAGTGACAATCAATGTAGCCTCATTAGTGCCCATCAATGCAGCCTCACCAGTGCCTATCAATGCAGCCTCGCCAGTGCCCATCCATGTAGCCTCACCAGTGTCCATCAATGCAGCCTGATCATTTCCATCAATGCAGCCTCACCAGTGCCCATCAATGCAGCCTCATCAGTGCCCATCAGCTCAGCCTGATCAGTGCCCTTCAATGCAGCGTCACCAGTGCCCATCAATGCAGCCTGATCAGTGCCCATCAATGCAGCCTGATCAGTGTCTATCAATGCAGCCTGATCAGTGTCCATCAATGCAGCCTCACCAGTGCCCATCAGTACAGCCTGATAAGTGCCCATCAGTTCAGCCTCACCAGTGTCCATCAATGCAACCTGATCAGTGCATATCAATGCAGCATCACCAGTGTCCACCAATGCAGCCTTACCAGTGCCCATCCAGGCATCCTCACCAGTGCCCATCAGTTCAGCCTCATCAGTACCCATCAGCTCAGTCTCACCAGTGCCCATTAGTGCAGCCTGATCAGTGCCCATTAGTGCAGCCTGATCAGTGCCCATCAGTGCAGCCTGATCAGTGACCATCAGTGCAGCCTGATCAGTGACCATCAGTGCAGCCTCGCAGCCTCACCAGTGCTCATCAGTGCAGCCTGATCAGTTCAGCTTCACCAGAGAGCCGCCGGATTACACATCCACAGTACACATTACAGAGCCGCCGGGGATCTCCCGCTTACCCGGCAGCTACTGTCAGCTAACCCCCCCCCCAATTAATTTACATTGAGCATGCCATATCTTCCCTTCTGCTCTCATTAAACTCTCAGTTTTTTAATCACTTTCAACAGCTGATTTCATTGCTGAGTATGCAGCTTCTATTTAAATCCTTGACTGTGTTCCTGTTTATATACAGTATTTGGAGATGAAATCTCTTTTTCCTCTAGACATAAAGAGTGTCCCCTTGTCTTCTGTGATGACCTTAAAGTGAATAACTCGGCACCAAGTTCACTATATGGACCCCTTATGTATTTATACATGTTGATCATATCCCCCCTTAACCACTTCAGACCCGGAAAGGTTTTACCACCTTCATGACCAGGCCATTTTTTTAATTACGCCACTGCGTTGTTTTAACTGATGATTGCGCTTTCATGCAACGTTGTACCCAAACAAAATTTATGTCCTTTTTTTCCCACAAATAGAGCTTTCTTTTGGTGGTATTTGATCACCTCTGCGGTTTTTATTTTTTATGCTATAAACAAATAAAGACCGACAATTTTGAAAAAAAAACAATATTTTCTACTTTCCGCTATAAAACACATTTAATAAAAAATGTAAAAAATCTAATGTCTTCATCAATTTAGGCCAATATATATTCTGCTACATATTTTTGGTAAAAAATCCCAATAAGTGTATATTGATTGGTTTGCGCAAAAGTTATAGTGTCTACAAACTATGGGATATTTTATGGCATTTTTATTTTTACTAGTAAAGGCGGTGATCAGCAATTTTAAGTAGGACTGCGACATTGCGGCGGACAAATTGGACACTAAGTGACAATTTTTTGGGACCAGTGACACTAATACAGTGATCAGTGCTAAAAAAAAATGTACTATCACTGTATTAATGACACTGGCAGGGAAGGGCTTAACATCAGGGGCGATCAAAGAGTTAAGTGTGCTCCTAAGGAGTGATTTCTAACTGTGTGGGGGATGGTTTAAGTGGAGGAAGCGAGAGATCCGTGTTCCTGATTAGTAGGAACACAAGATCTCTCTCTTCCTCTCTGACAGAACGGTGGTCTGCCTTGTTTACATAGGCAGAGTGCCATTCTGCCTCTCCTCAGAACTATCAGTGGGTCCAGGCAACCATCATGGCCACCGAACCCGCTAATTGGCACCTGCTGTGTCCAATCACAGCAGGAGCGGGTCGCTGTGCACGCATGCCTTGGACTCCAAGGAGGAAACAACATACCGGTACATTGTTTCACACAGACGGGCTGCCCTGCCGCAGTAAATGTGCGGTGGGCGGTCTGGAAGCGGGTTATCTCCCCTTTTCAAGAGAGAATAAATTCTGTTCCTCTAATCTTTCCTCATAGCTGAGCTCCTCCATGCCTCTTATCAGTTTGGTTGCCCTTCTCTGCACTTTCTCCAGTTCCCCGATATCCTTTTTGAGAACTGGTGACCAAAACTGAACTGCATATTCTAGATGAGGTCTTACTAATGATTTGTACAGGAGCAAAATGATATCTTTCTTCAAAATGAAGGTAAATCTAAAGTAAATTGAATAGGAAAATTAAATAATGTATGGCCAGCCTAATGGCTCATACACATGATTCGAAAATCGAATGACAGATCATCTGTTTTTTTTTGCATGCTAGTCACATATTGAAAATGGAGAGGTTACTAGAGTGACAAAAATTCTTGTACAACAGAATAAAAATTCGGAAGTGATGTCACGTGTTGTGGAGTATTTCTTTTGTATTTTTGGACGACAACTGCACTGATTAAATGAAAATCATACGATCTGGTATCATACAAGAAAAATTTTCATGTTTGTCCGATCGGTTAATATCGGGTGAACTATTGTAATCGGCTCTCGAAAGCTGTGTACTAACAATCTGATTATCGTACGTTCGATTCCAAAGGTGCTATTTTTCGTCCAATTTTCGGATCATGTGTACGGGCCATTACACTTAAAAGAGTGGAACTTCCGCTCATTTGTCTCCTCCCCCCCTCCGGTGCCACATTTGGCACCTTTCAAGGGGCGGGGGGGGGAGGATACCTGTCTTAGACAGGTATCCTGTTCCCACCTTCGGGAGTCTGCTCTGCGGCCCATGATGTCACCGCGGGCCAGTTGGAGAGAGAAGCGGGGCCTTGTGCATGCGCAGTAGGGTTCTCGGCGTGAAGCCGTAAGGCTACACTACCGGGTTTCCTTAGATGGAATGGCGGCAGCAGCCCCTGACAGCTGATGGAAACATTATCTGTGGTGCCGACATCGCTGGACTCCAGGACAGGTAAGTGTCCTATTATTACCCACTTGCCGACCAGCTGCTGTCATTATACTGAGACAGGTCGGCACGATCCCGCGAACCGTCGTAGCTGTACGTCGGTCCTTTTAAGCAGGATAGTAGGTGCGCGCCTGCTGCACAGCTGGGGTGCACGAGCAATCGCGGGCACGAGAGGCAGAACAGGGACGTGTGTAAACACACACATCCCAGTTCTGTGGGGAGAGGAGAGAGAGATTGTGAGTTCCTACAATCTGGGAACCACGATCTCTCATCTCCTGTAGTCAGTCCCATCCCCCACAGTTAGAACACACATAGGGAACACAGTTAACCCATTGATCACCCCCTAGTATTAACCCCTACCCTGCCAGTGACATTTATACAGTAATCAGTGCATTTTTATAGCACTGACCGCTGTATAATTGTCAATCGACCCAAAAATGTGTCAAAAGTGTCCAATATGTCGCAGTCTCGATAAAAATCGCAGATTACTAGTAAAGATTACTAGTAAAAAAAAAAAAAAATAATAATAATAATAATAATACCATAAATCTATCCCCTATTTTGTAGCCGCTATAACTTTTGTGCAAACCAATCAATATACGCTTTTTGCACTTTTTATTACCAAAAATATGTAGAAGAATACATATCTCCCTAAATCGAGCAAAAATTAGCTTTTTTTAAAAAAATTGGGGCTGTTTATTATAGCAAAAAGTAAAAAATATTGTGTGGTTTTCAAAATTGTCGCTCTTTTTTTGTTTATAGCGCAAAAAATAGAAACCGCAAAGACGATCAAATACCACCAAAAGAAAGCTCTATTTGTGGGGAAAAAAATGTAAATTTTGTTTGGGTACAGGATCGCACGACCTCGCAATTTTCCGTTAAAGTGACGCAGTGCCGAATCGCAAAAAATGGCCCGGTCATTGAGCAGCCAATTCTTCCAGGGCTGAAGTGGTTAAAAGCCAGCAGCTACAGTATGTGTAGCAGCTGGCTTTTATTTTTTGGGCGGAACTCCGCTTTACTAAATCGAAACTTGCTGCCTAAATGAACACTGCCCCTGATGTAGATCATGAGAGTGGACTGAATATCTCTCATAGTTCGTTAGGGGGCGCTACTGTCTTCCTACACAATGATACCAATGCCAGTTCCACCACATGGCTGCTTCTGCTCAGCAGCAACATTCCAGAAGAAACATATTCTCATGCGCATTAGCGACATTTAAATTGATTCCTAAAATGAGTCGGTAATGAAAAAATAAAGTCAGACAGTGACACTGAAACGCTCTTTTCTCAGGCTGCTCACTCATACCCGGAAGTGTCCGCTCGGCTTGGAACGCAGCGTCATGTAACGTCATCACGCCGGACCTGGCCTGCGTGTCGCTCTGGGTTGAGAGCCAGGAGGGTCACAGGAACTCAAATTACCTGGGACGAACAAAGGTAAGAGCCTGGAATATATAGGGGGCGGGGGTGTTGTTATTCTGAGGCGGGGGACATGTGTGACAACCAGCAATTACCATGAACGGTGTTTCCAGAGATCTGCCAGTTAAAGGGGCATATCTGCTGATAAGGCAGGAGGAGTGCAGCGCCAGGCTGAGGGCTCTATGTATGAAGCCCCCCACCTCCCAGTAGTGTCAGGTTTATAGTGAAGGATATTTGTGTTCTGTGGAGAGTGTATATAAGTGCCATTTATAAAGAGTGTGGTAGTCGCTGATAGGAACTCTGTCAGGGCCTGGGCACCCCAATTCTTGCTGGATTTCTGTACATGCCAGGAACACAGATTGGTTGGAGGAGATGCCCAGCACTGAGGGAAGGGTCACAACATAAAGGAAAGTCTCCCTTTAGGGCAGCCTATTCATTCCAATAGGCTGCCAAATAAACAGGAACACACGAAACGTTCTTCAGGCATGATTATTTAATTTGCGGCCCACCAAACCGCACGATACTCTGGTACCAATGCGTTTTAGTGGCTGCAAATGCACCCGTGTTTGCTAGATGCGTCAGGGTGTCATTATAAACGAATACACATCTGCAGAGGAAAAAGGAGTGTTACGTAGGTATTACATTAATATTACAATTGTACGTTTATGGTAACAAGGGGCGTTACATAGGCAGGCTAATTCTAATCAGTACTGAAAACATTATTAGTGCTGTGTGCACAGTGAGGGCAGTGTGCATTACAAACAAAATAGAATACAATTATTTATAGAACTTACAAATTTCCATTACAGTCTCCCCTCTTCTGATCAATATTTTGATCACTAACCATACCTGCTATCACCTGGAACCTCCACACGCTTAGGTGCTCCAGTGCTGGGATCCCTTGTGCTGCCAGTGCACCTCTCACACAGACCGGAGCCATCAGATAAGGGGTTTTGTTGTGGGTGGGCAGAGCCCAATGGAGGTCTCTGAGAGACTAGTTCCCCATCAGATCCACCTGCACTGTGATTGTAAGTGGGCAGATTTCATAGTGACTATGGAATCCATGTGCTGCTGTCAGCAGGAAAACTGTATGGGGAAGGAATATCTCAGCATCCACCCACCATCCAAGTTCAGCCCACATCATTGCTTGCTAGGATACTGGCAACCTGCATCCTAGGAAATACAAAACACATTCACTGAAATGTATTAGGAGTGCCACATTTGGCTGTCAATCTCAGGGAGGGCAGAGCCTGATGGGGGAACATCACCCATTGTCATTGTGCCCTTACTTAATTGGCTGCTACAAACCAGTAAAGAAAATACAAAACAATACCAAAAGTTAAAGTGGAGCTTTGGTCTCCCTCCAAAAAATTAAAAGTTAGCCGTTACAAATACTGTAGATGCTGACTTTTAATATAAGGACATTTATCTGTCCAAGGATCTAGCGTTGTCATCACCTGAGCCAATTCTTCAATCAGCTTCGGGTCCAGGGGCCAGCATCTTGTGAATAAGGGAAAACTGCAGTGAAGCCTTGTGACAGCTGGTTTTCCACTGTGAATGAGGAAGCCACGCTGCACTTTGTAAATTGTTCCGCAGTCTTCCCAAACCTGTGATATGTCCTAGAAGGCTGTGGGGCAAGGAGGGGAGGGCTGAACTTCTGCTCGGATTGCCTCAGCGATCTGACTGGAAGTGGGAGCAAAACCAGGTACCCACTCCCCCCAAAAAAGTGGCAGAAAATGAGGGAATAGATGTAAATGAGCAAAACTTCCCCTTTTGGGTGAAGTTCTGCTTTAAAGCAGAACTAAACTCAAGGCAGCTGCCACGTCTGGTATGAACTTTAGGCTGGGTTTACACCTCCGATGGATGTGACTCGCTTTAGGGGTCCGGTGGGTCCCTGTTCTCCATTTCAGGGACGAATCAGGGCTGAATTTTTATCTAAATTCGCCCTTGAAACAGAGCCAAAGATGCACACTGTGCAAGCCGCTCCGCAGCCACAACAGAGATATGTGAGCCGGTTCCATAGGGAGCCGGTCACAATCTCCTGTCATGCGAACTGGATGCGGAGAAACCCGCATCCAATTCACTTAGGTGTGAACCCAGCCTTAAGGGAACCTCATGTGTAGAAAAAACAAAAAAAAACAAAAAAACTTCGGGTCTCCACCAAATTTCACAATAGACTCTTATTTGAGCATGCAACCTGACAGCCAGGAAAGAAGGGAGACAAACGTATGCCCCCTCCCTGCTCTGTGCAATAGTTTTGCACAGAGCGGCCCTGATCCGCCTCTCGAGTCCCCCGCCAGTACTCCTGGCCCCTCCTCCCTGCTGAGTGACCCCATAGCAAGCTGCTTGATCTGGGGGCACTCCTGTCTGCTCACTCCTGAGCCACTTGTGTGTGTTTGTAAGACACAGATTGCGGCTCGGCCAGCTCCCTCTTTACTGGCTGTGATTGACAGCAGTGGGAGCCAATGGCTCCTGCTGCTGTGTCTCAGCCAATGAGGAGGGGGAGACTCGGGAGAGCTTCTGTTCTTGTGCACACCTATGGATTGGGATCTGGTAAGTATAAGGGAGGGCTGAGGGAGAAGCTGCCCCCTGAAGGTTTTTTACATTTTTGCATTGAACGCATGAAAGTAGAAAACTTGCAGATTTTACAACCACTTTAACATTGGGGGGTGTCTTGCCAGGCAAACCACCTTGTCCCTATATTGAGGACAAGGGCCTCTACCCCACAACATTAGCCTGGTGGTTGTGGGGGCCTGCGGGCGGAGTGCTTATTGCACGCTGGAAGCCCCCTTTAACAATAAGGGGAGGGGCCATGATTCCCCCATGTGAATGAGTAAGCTAGGCCATAAATTATGCAATTTTCTTTCCTTCAACCATTGGTTGAAGGAAAGAATATTCCTTGGTACTGACTGACTGTATTGATGAGGGATTCCCTCCTGCAGCGCTATTGTGTACTGCCAGCGGGTGCTAATACTTACCTGAGCCCCATCTCTCTCCAGCAGTGTCCACGAGTACCTCGGCCGTCCGAGACGGTGGTCCTGATTGGCTGAGACACAGCAGCGCCATTGGCTCCCGCTGCTGTCAGTCAGCCAATCAGTGAGAGGGGATGGGGCCAGGCTGTGGCTCCGTGTCTGAATGGACACAGGGAGCTGTGACTCGGCTCAGGTGCCCCCATAGCAAGTTGCTTGCTGTGGGGGCACTCGACAGAAAGGGGGGGGCAGAAGACCTGAAGAGAGACGATCGGGGCTGCTCTGTGCAAAACCACTGCGTAGAGCAGGTAAGTATAACACGTTTGTTATTTTTATTTTTTTAAAAAAGAGACTTTACATGCACTTTAACTGATGCTAAATAAGTCTGTCTGACTTTAGAAAGGGTTCCTGCACTACTTTGGTCTGACTTTGATAGGACTTTAGGCTCCATTCACACCTGAGCGTATTGGTTTACTGGCATTTTTTAAAACTTTTTTGCAGCTTTTACAAGCTTTTTAGAAGCGTATTACAAGCATTTTACAGCAGCCAATAGAAAGCACTAGGGGGAAGAGATGGGGAGGAAGTTAGGGGTGGAGAGCTGCTATTTGAGGCTCTATTCACAACTTCTTTTTGGCGACAGAAGACCCGTGATTCTGTTTACGTGATTTTACCGCGATTTGTCAGCTGATAATCGTGGCAATATCTTGACACAAACGCAGTGCCATTGGTAGTGACGAGAATTGCAAGAGCGTCCTGCAATTTACCGTGATTCGATGTGTTTCTATGGAAGTCTATAGGGCCAAAAATGCCTGTTATCTGCCAAAAAGAAGCTTGTGTACTTTTTTGAGCTTCAGACGTTTTGCTTCAGGTGACCGCTCATACAGTATGTGAACAGGGGCCATTGAAATGAATAGGATTTGGTTTGTTGAGCGTTTTAGAGCTTCAAGCAGAAAATTGTTCGGGTATGAACGGGTCCTTAATGCCCCTGAGTGTAAAGTCATATTAAAGTTGGACTCCAAAGTTGCATGACTTTGGAGTCGGACTAGTGTGAACCGAGCCTTTATGCATGATGAATGAAACACATTTGGAAAAACAAATGACACACTGTGCAGAAATTGATTCCCCCCCCCCGCTTGTCCTCACTATACTGTGACTCTTCCTTTAGGGCTGGCTCACACCATAGAAACGCAGTCCGGATGCATTCTGGATGTGTTTCTGCGAGTGCGTTTTTGATGCGTTCCTTTCCCTTCTTTTTCTTTATTCACACGTGCGTTCCGGAGCATCTTTGGTGCGTTTAATGCTTTTTACCACGTTCCTGTTCAGTTCAGTGCAGAAAAAATGCAGCGTATTTCCTTTTTTTCTTTTTCTGGAACTGACCGCACTGGTGTGAACTATGCCATTGGAAACCATATAACCTACTATCTATGCATTTTTGATGCAGCAAAAAATGCACTGGACTACATATGGTGTGAACTGGGCTTTACAGAGTACTTTGGGCAATGGGCTCTGCTGACTATTGATCACAAGTAAGCCATGGAACACAATACTATGCTCAAAGACTTGCTGTAAGTAGTTGGAATATATTTAGGTGGGGGCAGCTGTGATGTCTTGTGACTCCAATTCTGTAACCGTCAGCGATGAATTATCATTAGTATAGTGGTGGCTCATCAGCTTGCCGGTTTCTTCCTGTCTTTCTCGTCTGTCTCTTTCTGCCTGGCTTGTTTTTGTGTTTTAGCCCTCATAGATGCTAAAATTAGCTTGTAGCACTGTGTAAACACCATTTGCATAGGATGTCTGATGTGAGTTATGCAAGTAAAATCTCATAATACTACACCTGCAGTGGATATAAAAAGTTGACACACCCCTGTTAAAATGTCAGGTTTTTGTGATGTAAAAAAAATGAGACAAAGATAAATAATTTCAGAACTTTTTCCACCTTTTAGGCTGGCCATACACCATACAATTTTCTTGTTCAACTTTCCTTTACATTTACCAAAACCATATAATATGAGGCCAAACCTAAACCCTTTCAAACCCTTTGTATTTTATCAGGCAGGCCCTTGCACTACATAGTTTAAGGTAAATCTAAAGGAAATTGAATAAGAAAATTGTATAGTTTATGGCCAGCCTTAATGTGAAAAACAAACGGAAAGCGGTTGCAAACCTCTGTGCTTTTTTCTTTTCTTACCTTCAAGACAAAGGCATAATGTGCTAGTATGCATCGCATGCTAGCACATTGTGAAACTTACCTCAAAACGAAGCCTTCCAGCGATGCAATGTCATCGCTGGAGACTGAGTCCATATTCACCCGTCTTCCTTCTGGGTTCGCGGACTCTGGCTCTGTGACTGGCCGGAGCCACATTGACGTCACTACTGCACATGCCGGTCATGGCACAGGGCTCTGAAGAAACGGCACGGGCGGCTGTTCCTTCAGAGCGCATGTGCCAGTGATTTTACTGGCTGCATGTACAGTAAATATCTCCTAAATGGTGCATGTTTAGGAGATATTTACACTACCTATAGGTCAGTCTTATTATAGGCTTACCTATAGGTAATTTTTAAAGATGGAAGTTTACTTCCTCCTTAAATCTTGTAGGTGGAGGGAAGTAAAAATAAAAAACTAAAATAATATGGCTGCATAAGTGTGCACACCCTCAAACTATCAGCATGGCACATCTTGACTCCAAACCACTCTAAATCTGTCAGATTGCGAGGGCATCTCCTGTGCACAGCCCTCTTCAGATCTCCCCACAGAATTTTAATCAGATTCAGGTCTGAGCTCTGGCTGGGCCATTCCTAAACTTTATTCTTCTTCTGGTGAAGCCATTCCTTTGTTGATTTGGATGTATGCTTTGGGTCATTGTCATGCTGAAAGATAGTTCCTCTTCATGTTCTGCTTTCTAGCAGAAGCCTGAAGGTTTTGTGCCAATAGTGACTGGTATTTGGAACTGTTCATAATTTCCTCTACCTTGACTAAGGCCCCTGTTCCAGCTGAAGAAAAACAGCCCCAAAGCATGTTGCTGCCACCACCATGCTTCACTGTGAGTATGGTGTTCTTTTGGTGATGTGTGGTGTTGTTTTTGCGCCAAACATATCTTTTAGAACTATGGCTGAAAAGTTCAACTTTGGTTTCATCAGACCATATCACATTTTCCCACATGCTTTTGGGAGACTTCAGATGTGTTTTTGCAAAATTTATCCGGGCTTGGATGTTTTTCTTGGTAAGAAAAGGCTTCTGTCTTGCCACTTTACCCCATAGTCCAGACAAGAAGAATACGGGAGATTGTTGTCACATGTACCACACAACCAGTACTTGCCAGATATTCCTGCAGCTCCTTTAATGTTGCTGTAGACCTCTTGGCAGCCTCCCTGACCAGTTTTCTTCTCATCAATTTTGGAGGGATGTACAGTTCTTGGTAATTTCACTGTTGTGCCATATTTTCTCCACTCGATTATGACTGTCTTCATGTGTATCATGGTATATCTAATGCCTTGGAAATTTTGTGCTGACTGATACCTTGTAACATTGAGATCCCTCTAATGCTTTGGAAGCTCTCTGCGAAACATGGCTTTTGCTTTAGGATGCGACTAAGAAAATATCAGGAAAGACCTACTAGAACAGCTGAACTTTATTTGGGTTTAATCAGAGGCCCTTTAAAGTGTTACTAAACCCAGTAATATGAAAATTGTTCATCTAACCCCCCCGCTGGTGCGCGCATTGCCCACAGCTTATACATCTTCTTTTTTTCTTTTTACATTTTTGGTTGATCTGTATGCCACGGTCACATGTTAAACTGCAGGGTCTGCCCGAGTGCTGAATGTTCAGGTAGGAGGAGATTTCCACTACAGCCTGTGTCCTCGTGCTGTTATGGGAGGCGGATCATCCATCAATCAAGATGTGACATCCCACCCACTGTTCTTTTTTAGTTACTGGGCATGGAGGAGAAGGGAGGGACTGGGCTGTCATTTAGGATCTGTACACATGCCGATGTCAATGTCAATGTGTGATGTCAATATCATGTGACCTGAAAAGCTCAGTTCAAAAATGAAATATTCTCTCCAGCAATAGAGACCAAACTGAGCATGTGCAGGGGGAGCAATCTGACTGTGTCTTAAAGCGGGGGTCCACCTAAACCGCCAAAAAAAAAAATATTAAAAGCCAGCAGCTACAAATACTGCATCTGCTGACTTTTAATAAATGGCCACTTACCTGTCCCAGGGTCCAGCGATGTCGGCAGGCGATGCCGAGAACCCGCTCGGTCCTCGGCAGCTGCCGCCGCCATCCTAGGTGAGGGAATCAGGAAGTGAAGCGTTGCGGCTTCACTTCCCGGTTACCTACTGCACATGCACGAGTCGCTCTGCGCATCGTAACTGGTCCCCGCTCTCTCCTGGGAGCTGTGTGTTTCCCAGGAGACAGCGCGGAGGGACAGGAAGAGGCATAGACTCCCATAGGAGTCTATGCGGGAAGTGGGTGCAAATACCTGTCTTAGACAGGTATCTGCACCCCCCTCCCCCCTGAAAGGTGCCAAATGTGACACTGGAGGGGGGGAGGGTTCAGAAAAGTGGAAGTTCCATTTTTGTGTGGAACTCCGCTTTAACTGGCCTTGCCCGGAGAGACCCTGCAGGAGGGGGAGGATCTGTGCATACAGGATCAAAGAGCTTTTTTAACACGATAGAGGATTAACCCCTCAAGTTCCACAATGAGTATAACAAGCATGCTATTCTGCATATACAGACTGATTTTACTGTTGTAGGTTTAATAACACTTTAACCACTTGCAAACCAGCCGCTGTCATTATGGAAGCAGAAAACTGCCGTAACCCCGCTATTTTCTTCAATGGCGGGTAGTCCTCTTTCAGATTAAAATGGTCTCCGCGGCGCATTCGCCACAAGATTACTTTTATCAGCGGTAGGAGAGGTGAGATGCCCCCCCTCCCGTCGTCTCCACTGTTTACCGGATTTGCTGGTAGCGGCGAAGACGATCCGATACTATCCCCTTCATATCATGGAGCGAGTGAGGAAAAGATGGCCCCCACTTGGCTCCATAACATTGGATGACGGAAGCAACGTCAAACGTCACTTCCGCCCAATGGTCTTAAAGGGGACATTTTTAGACATTTCTTTCTTTCTTTTATTTTTTTTTATTGCATTTAAGTGTAAATGTGAGATCTGAGGTCTTTTTGACCCCAGATCTCACATTAAATAGGTCTTGTCATGCTTTTTTTTCTCTTAAAAGAAATACAGGAATAACAGTGACCTACTTTTTTTTTTTTTTTTTTTTTTTTTTTTTAAGGACAGTGTAAAAAAAGTAAAATAAAGAAGAAAAAAAATTTCAAGCATCCCGTCGAGCTCGCGTGCAGAAGTGAACGCATACGTAAGTCGTGCCCACATATGAAAACGGTGTTCAAACCACACATGTGAGGTATGACTGCAATCGTTAGAGTGAGAGCAATAATTCTAGACCTCCTCTTTAACTTAAAACTGGTAACCTGTAGAAATTTTTAAACGTCGCCTATGGAGATTTTTTAAGGGTCAAAGTTTGTGACCATTCCACGAGCGGGCGCAATTTTGAAGCATGACATGTTGGGTATCAGTTTACTCAGCGTAACCAATATCTTTCACAATTTAAAAAAAAATTGGGCCAACTTTACTGTTGTCTTTTTTCTTTAATTCAAAAAAGTGTATTTTTTTCATAAAAAGTGCGCTTGTAAGACCGCTGTGCAAATACGGTGTGACAAAGTATTGCAACAACCGCCGTTTTATTCTCTAGGATAATGAGAAAAAAATAATATATAATATTTGCCTGTTTTTAACTTGTAAACACCAAATCTCAGAAAGAAGCTTGGTCCTTAAGTGGTTAAATGATGGCAGGTGTGTCAGCATCCTCCTATTTATTATGAGTTTGAATGTGATAGGTTAATTCTGAACACAGCTACATCCCCAGTTATAAGAGGGTGTGCACACTTATGCAACCACTTTATTTTAATTCCCCCCCCCCCAAGGAGCAAGCCTCTTTCTGAGACAACCCCAACCCCTAAATATTATATATACATTTTTTTTTCTAACACCATAGAGAATAAAATGGAGGTCGTTGCAATACTTTCTGTCACACCGTATTTGTGCAACAGTCTTAAAAGCGCACTTTTTTTGGAAAAAATACACTCTTTTGAATTAAAAATTAAGACCGCAGTACAATTAGCCCAATTTTTTTGTATTGTGAACGATAATGTTACGCCGAGTAAATTGATACCCAACATGTCACGTTTCAAAATTGCTCCTGCTCGTGGAATGGCAACAGACTTTTACCCTTAAAAATCTCAATAGGCGACGTTTAACTCAAAACATGCAACCTGTAGATTTTTTTACAGAGGAGGTATAGGGCTAGAATTGTTGCTCTTGCTCTACCGATCACGGCGATACCTCACATGTGTGGTTTAAACACTGTTTTCATATGTGGGCGCTGCTCATGTATTCATGCATTTGTTTCTGCACGCGAGCTAGGCAGGACGGGGCGCAATTCAAATTTTTTTTCTTTCTTATCTTACCTTATTTATTTTAGTTTTTTACACTGTTCTTCCTTTTTTTTTTTTTTTTCCTTTATGGTCAATTTTATTCCTATTACAAGGAATGTAAACATCCCTTGTAATAGAAAAAAAGCATGACAGGACCTCTTAAATATAGATCTGGTGTCAAAAAGACCTCAGATCTCATATTTATACTAAAATGCAATTAAAATTTTTTTTTAAAATGTTGCTTTAAGAGCTATGGGCAAAAGTGATGTTTTGACATCGCTTCCGCCCTGCAATGGTATGGAGACGGGGGGGGGCCCTCACTCATCTCCTTACCAAGCCAGGAAGAGATCCCGATCGCCTCCGCCGCTACCGACGGCTCCGGTAAGCTGCGGAGGGCACCGGAGAGCGGCGGGAGGGGGCCACTCCCGCCACCGATAAAAGTGATCTTGCGGCGAATCCGCCGCAGAGACCACTTTTATCTGAAACTGGACTGCTCACTGAAGATGATGATACCGCAGTTATGGTAGCTAGCTGCACTTGTATATCAAAGCGAATTTCCCCATAAGAAATAATGGAAACTCAGATGATTTGTTCCACAACCATTTATTCATAGGTCTTTCAGTTTAAAATCCATCTAAAAAGACTATAGCAATGTGAAAGGTTGTGTAACAGTAAAATGTCCATTCATAAATGGCAGCCTTCACTAGGGGATTAGAAGCAAAATCCAACAGGAGCTACAGTGTATAGAATAGAAGAGGCGCCTGTAAGTGTAGCAATATGGTACAACATTTAGCAACTCGCATGGTTGATTAAAACAGGCACAGCTAAGAATGCAGGCATCCGGGGTAAAGCTGTCCACATAGACCATCCTCCGTACCGCCGGCTCTCACTGCTGTCAGTCTGCAATCGTGACCGGGAAGACTACCCTGCAGTAGAGCGATCTGAAAGGGTGGCTTGATGTGGATAGCTTTACCCCGGATGCCTGCATACTTAGATGTGCCTCTTTTAATCATCAACCATGTGAGTTGCTAAATGTTGTACCCTTATTAAAGGTAACAATATTGCTACACTTAGAGGCGCCCCTCTTCTCTTTTATACCCAGTTGTGACATGACGCTAATTGTATATCAAGACATCGCTTGTATATCAAGTCAAAATTTATTTTAAAAAAATTTGCATGTCAAACGTTCACAAACCAAGATACTCTCAAACCAAGGTTTTACTGCAGTGTGTATGGGGTCTAAGAGCTCATTGAAAATGAAGTCCAATGCAAGCTTACTCTTTCATTTGACTGTTGAAAGTATAGTATGCCTAAAGCTGAACTCGGTCACAAAAACATTTATACAAATATATACCTCAGTAGCAATAAGGGATATAAATTATTATTATACAGGATTTTTATAGCACCAACAGTTTATGCAGTGCTTTACAATATAAAAGGGAGACAATACAGTTATAATACAATAACATACAACAGGTTTAAGAGGACCCTGGTCAGAAGAGCTTACAATAGGGTGGGACAGGTGGTACAAAAGGTTGAAAAGGAATGAGCTGATGGAAGTGGTAAAAGATTAGTTGGAGGTGTGATCAGCTTCCCTGAAGAGATAAGTTTTCAGGGATCGCCTGAAGGTAGCAAAAGTAGGGGATAGCCGGACAGGTTGAGGTAGCGAGTTCCAGAGGATGGGAGAAGCTCTGGAGAAATCCTGGAGACGAGCATGGGAGGGGGAGACGAGGGAGCTTGAGAGTAGGTTGTCTTTGGAGGAGTGGAGAGGACGGTTCAGGTGATATTGGGAGACAAGATTTGTATGTTGTGGTTAGTATTTTGAATTTAATTCGCTGGGCATTCGGGAGCCAGTGTAGGGATTGGAGGAGAGGGTTGGCAGCCGCTGAACGGTGGGTAGGGTGGATAAGCCTGGCAGCAGCATTCATTAAAGACTGAAGAGCAGGGGATAGAGTTTGGGTTAGGTTTCATTTGTTAAAAAGTGGCAAATTTTAGAGATGTTACGGAGGTGAATTCTACAAACTTTTGACAACGACAGAGGCATTCTGACTATTAAAGTGGTTCGAAAAGGTGAAACATTTTTTTACCTAAATGCGTTCCCTGCTTTAAAGTAAATAAAACATTCTGCTACTTTCTATGCAACCCCAAATACTTATCTCAGTCCTGTATCGACTGAGAGCTGTGCCTGGCTCCATCTGTTCTCGTCCTTCTCCCCCACAACCTGAGTGCTGTGTGCATCTATAGACACACACACAGCGCGACTCGGAAGCAAACCCGAGGGGCACCTCATAGCACTGTTAATTTTGACGTAAAATTTAGATTTTTTTTTTAGTCATAGTCTTTTGACTAAAATGCCATTTCTGTTTTAGTCATCTGACTTGTTATAGTCTTGGTCATATTTGATTTGACTAAAATTTCCAATACCTAGCTGAACTTCTGCTTTCCTTGGAGCTCCACCTGTCTGTTAAATACCCAGCCCTCTGACTCTATCCGCAAGCTGTATTGGCTGAGAGACGCAGGCTCCCTCTGTCTGCTGCCTGGGAGTTCTGGAACAATGTCCTGCAAACCACAAACGAGGAACTTCTCCGTCGGATTCATGTTTGTCTAGATGTGTTGTGTTTCTCCTCCCAGCATGGTTGCTTAGCATTGTGCAAAATACCAGCCTACCTAGATCGTCCAGTTCTCTGCCCTGTGCACTCCCTCACTTCCATGTACTTCCCTATCCCCACTTGCAGCCTGGCATTACAGCTAATAGAGTTTACAGTTTTTCGTTATATATATATATATTTATATATTTGCACTTCTGTTTTTTCAAAAAGCAATATTTTTGTTTATGAAACTTGGTTTTATTATAAAGATGGCTAAATCTGTGTCTGTAGTGCATGTTCAAACCCCCTCCTATACCCAGTGAAGTGAATATCCTCCTACACTTGTTCATCTGCAGACTTCTCTTGTCCACAACCCTTCAAAAGAGCACAATTGTGATAAAATCCTTCTGCATCTGTGAGAAGTACAGAGGAGGGGGTGGAGAGCTGCAGTTACAGCTCTTATACACTGTATGAGAGCTGATTGGAGGAAAGGAACACACGCCCCCTCCACATAGGCAGAAGGAACATGCAGCGCTGTATACTGAATAGACAAGCAGTGTGCTTATCTCCCTCCCTGTCTCAAATTGTATCTCGTGTGTAGGGAAAACTTCTCAGAAGTAAGACGTGCTGCTAACAGAGGAATGAAGCACCAGAGAGAAACGACACTAAAGCCTGGTATACACTAGTAGTTTTTTTTCCCATTTAACCCTGCAGGGCTCAACGAAAAAAAAACTGACTACTCAGGAGGTGCCGCTGTACTAACGATCCAATGTTCGTACACCAATCTCCCCTGCTGTTCTATTGTGTTCTGACAGGAGAACGCCTCCCCCCCCAGAATATTGGCTGGGAGAGCTGATTAGGAGCCGGTCAGAAGACCTTTTTCGGTCATGCCCCTTCAACAGAAACCGGCCAAACTGACTCCAGTACACACGAGCCGAATGTCGGCCAGTTTTTATTGAACTGGCTGATGCCGCTCGACATTCGGCCGTGTGTACTAGGCATTAGACCTTTTGGAGAGAGACAAGTAAGCACTACAGATATACTGTATGTGCTTAGTTTAAATTTTATGACTGGGGTTTACAACCACTTTAATACCATAAATAGGTTATTCGATTTTTTTTTTTGTATTATTTTTTACTCCAGGAGTATATAATGAGTAGAGATGGGCCGAACACCCCGAACCGACCCCCCCCCCCCCCCCCCCCGGTTCTGTTCGCGCCAGAGCTTTCAAACAACGCAAAACTTCGGGGCCGAACAACAAATCCCTCTATGGGACCTGAATTGGAGAAATCAAGTGTCCATTTTGAAGGCTTATATACAAGTTATTGGGCATACAAAGGGTATGGGGATCCGGCTACTGCCCTGGGGGACATGATGAAAAAAAAGTTTGTAGAAAAGATAATTTTTAAATGAGCAGTGATTTACTTAGCTTAAAATGAAAAAAAAAATAAAAATTCCTTTAATACCATATTTATTGGCATATAACACGCACCCTAACTTTAAGAGGGAAATTTCAGGAAAAAAACTTTCCACAGCCCCCTGCACATTACACAGCCCCATTTCCCTGCACAGTACCCAGACCCCTTTTATTATAAACCCCCCCTGCACTCACAGGAAACCCCAGTCTCCTGGGACAGCATTGCCAGCATACTCTAAAGTTGAGAAAACTTCACTGTCTGACCCTTCTCATACACCGCTCCTCCTGTGTTACTGTCATTGTAAATCAAAGTTTCTAAATACCTCAATTTTTAACGCTGCTCTATCGTGGACCCAGTCATGTGACTGCTCTCCTCAGCTGCTTCATTGACGGTCACATGACCGCTCTCCTCCAATCAAAAGCTACATTTGAGGGGCCAGAACGAGCGGCGTTAATTGAGGTATTAGTGGCTTCGATTTACATGGAGAGTGACACACAAGGAGCGATATATGAGAAGGGGCTGTCAGTAATTTTTTTGTAACTTCAAAGTATGGCAGCGCTGTCCCAGGGCAGGAAGAGGCGGGGCAGCCGGCATGACACCCCCTCCAATCGGCAGCCCGTCCGATCCCCGACCCCTGTTGGTGGAAAAAATTTTTTGGCGTATAACACGCAGGCACGGTTTACCCTCTATTTTCAGGGGAAAAAAGTGTGTGTTATACGCTGATAAATATGGTATAATGCCTGGGGGTCCTCTTAGTCAGCCTATAAAGTGGCGAATCTGTACTGTGTATTCAACCTGCTGCAGCAAAAATGACATTTGTAAAGCCAAAAAAAATTGCATTTTCCCTACAAGCTTTCTTAATTTTATAAACAATGGCTTGGGGAGCCAGTCTGTATGATGAGGCCACAATTTAGTACACTCGGAACAAGATTAGAGATTTTTTGGGTAAATTCTGGTGTCTGTTTCGCAGACCTTGGAGAGAAGTATCAGATGCAGAAAAATTGGGCTTTGGGTGTTGGTGGTGCCTTCACACCATAATCATGCAGAGGTACTCTTGATGAAAGCAAGAATTGGCCTTACTTTCAAAAATTGGAATTGTATGTACCTGTCAAACAGGTGCAGAAAAATTGGTCCTTGGGTGTTAATTGTGCCCATGAAACCTATACCAAAAAATTTCTTCACGATAAAATCAACACCCACAAAACTAGACAGCCTAGTCTTGCACAGATTCCACATCCCACGAACACATAATCAGCGTCAGGGGCTTGATAGCTGCTACTAATCCAGGAATCATTCATTTTGATAAAGGTCAGCCGGTCAACGAAGTCTGTGGACAGACGCACTCTTTTATTTGTCACAAAACCTCTGGCAGGACTGTATGCCTGTTCGGAAAGCACGCTGGATGCAGGGCAGCCCAGCAGCTCAATTGCATACTGGCCAAGTTCTGGCCAGTGGTCTGTCCTCGTGACCCAGTAACCCAGTGGATCATCAACTGGAATGCTCCAGTTGGAACCATTCCAATTACAATATTTTATAGCTATTAATGGAGATTTCACATAAACTCATAAGGCAACAATTAGCATACACCCAATCATTGTAGGACTATTTACATATACACATCCAGATTGGAAAGTTATTACACAAAAGAGGTAGTTCCCCATCCACAATACACATTTATTGATAGGGTTACATAATATATATACAAATTACACACTAGACAGTATTTACAACACAATGTACAGTACAAGTCCCCTGACTTTCATGATATTTACAAATGACCCACAACAACCATATTTATAATACAATGTTCGATTGCAAGTATAGAATTAGTATACCTGTTAACTTAAGGTCTTCTCATGGTGACTGCCGTGTGTCCCCACACAAAAGAGGTCCATAGCTTGGTGACAGAGCAATATATTCCCCACTCCTTTCTATACTGTGGCTAATTTAATGCTCCCTAATTGGTCACGTTACCTAGCAAATGTATATTAGGCACAGCTCTTCCCCTTCATCGGGTGTCCCCACGGAAAACTGCTTTCCATGGGGGCACCCATGCGGGGGTGCTTCCGAGCCCCGCTTATGCGTCCATTGACACAGATGGCGGGACTCAGCCCTGCCCACCTCTCCCTTGTCACTGGATTTAATCTATCCATCTATCCAATGGGGACAGAGACAGCTGCTTGGCTCGTGGACATCGCTGGAAATGATGGGCTCAGATAAGAAAAAGAGGGGGCTCTGTGGGCAGCTGCAGCAAAGAAGGTTTTTCACCTTAATGCATAGAATGCATTAAGGTGAAAAACCATGAGGCTTTACAATCACTTTAATATCAGTTGATGGAGATTCCACATAAACTCATTGACTAACAATGAAACTAGGCCACACATAAGTAATCTGCAATTGTCCCTTTGTAGTCGCCAATTATGTTGACCAAATATATATATTTTTAATATTTTCCTGATATGCTTTGGTAAATGAGAGTTCTTACCCCGGAATGAAAGCTTCAACACAACAACAACAAATTTATTGGCAATGCATACTAGCTCATTCTCCCTTTTGTCTTACAGGTTTTGTTTATTTTTATAGGGTTTACAACCTCTTTTAAGGGCCCTTTCACACTGGGGCCGTTTTGCAGGCGCTATTGCGCTAATAATAGCGCCTGCAAACCGACCCGAAAGTGCCGCTGCTTTCACACTGGAGCGGTGCGCTAGCAGGACGGGGAAAAAAGTCCTGCTAGCAGCATCTTCGGAGCGCTGAATATACCGCTCCTTCACCGCTCCTGCCCATTGAAATCAATGGGACAGCGTGGCTATTCCGCCAGCAAAGCGCCTCTGCGGTGGTTTTTAACCCTTTCTCGGCTGCTAGTGGGGGGTAAAACCGACGGTAAAGCGCCGCTTACAATATCGGTGCTTTACCGCTGACGCCGACCCCGCCCCAGTGTGAAAGGGCCCTAAGGGATGGTTCACACTGCTGCGGTGCGAATTTTGCGTGAATTTGACTTGATTGCGTTGCGAATTTTCGTTGCAAATTCTTTGTGTTCTGGTGAATCTACTGCGATTCTACGGCAAATATTGCATTGAATTCGCATTGCACACGGATCAAACTTGCACAGGACTCTTTTTTTTTTTTTTTTTACGCAGCTTAGATTCGCAACGCAAAAACTGTTATTTAAATGACTTGCGAATTTGAGCAATCGCAATGGCTCAAATTAGCAGTAGAACTCGCAGCAGTGTGAACCGGTCCTTAGAGAGCTCTAACACATTACTGAATACAAACAATGAGAGAGAAAACATTTAAGACAAACATTTAGATATAAGTGCAACAAATATATTACCATGAGTCTACGAGTGAAGGCCCCGTTCCTTCTGTTCAAATCTTAAGAGTAGTAATTCTCATTCCTTCTTTTTCAATACTTTTGGCGTGTCATTTTTATTTGGGGGGGGCGATGTCCTGTTTTTAGAGGCATCCAGTTCCCACTACCTCCCGGGGCTCAGCGGCACCAGAAACAAGTTCACCTCTCCCCCCTCCCTCCCTTGCGCATTGTTTGCCGGGCTGTGAAGCCATAGCCGGGCGCCCACAGTAGTGATGCTGGCGCAGCAGAGAGTAGGGGGAGAGGAGCGGGGCTCCACTCGCCCGCATCGCTGGACCCTGGGACAGGTGAGTGTCTGATTATTAAAACTCAGCAGCTACACTTTTTGTAGCTGCTGACTTTTAAATGAGTGGAACTCTGCTTTAAGTATCTATGACAGGCTGGCCACCTTTACTGCATATCTAAATCCTTTGAGGGGTCCTTTAAAGTGAATATTCATAGAATAAAGAGGTTTGGGTTCCATAGTTTAGATAAATGCAGCACCGAATTGTCAATGAAAAACCTTCTCACATACAGTAGTAATAATTTGAATATTCCCTCAATCGACTTAACCCATCCCCACCTGTAGAACAGGGTCTTATGAGGCGATATATTGCACACCCAGTGATACAACTCTAACTTTCTGATGATATTCAGATTTTTTGAGAAGCACCTGCATTTCAGTTAATGTATTTTAGTAATTCAATTCAAAATGTAAAACTCATACATTTTATAGATTCATTACAGACAGAGTGATATATTTGAAGCATTTCTTTCTTTTAGTTTTCATGAATATGGCTTACAGGACCGAGGCATTACACCCACGATCTGCTGATTGTGGATGCAAGGCTTTACAGGTCCATTACAAAAAAAAATAATAAATGTTTTTTGTTTTTTTTTTACCTGCAAAAAATTGTGCATTTATTTATTTTTTTTAAGGTAAACTTCTCCTTTAATTGCTTCTGTTAATTTGCCTCGTGTATAAAGGGTGACTGAAAGAAATGAACCTGAGTGCTGCTGCCATTTGTATGTAGGGCATGTTAACCGTATTTAAAGCATGAAAAACAAGTGCCAGCTTTAGGTTAATTCTAATGCCCCTTTCACACGATCGGACCGTTCAGGTCCGCCTGTCAGTTTTGAGGGCGGACCTGAACGGGCGCTCCATTTTAGTCTATGGAGCGTCGGATGTCAGCGGAGACATGTCCGCTGACATCCGACCCGGTCCGATCTGCTGAAGAGCAGACGGATGGCCCTACGTCCAGGTCCGTCGCTATCAGATCGGGGGAGATCTGCCGAAAACGGACACGCTGTCTGTTTTCGTCCGATCCCTCCATAGGCGGCAGTGGCACCTGTCATCCGCCGGCTCAGCGGAGATCAACAGACAGATCTCCCGCTGAGCCGGCGGACCGAGGCGGGCTCCGTAGAAACGGAGCCCGCCTCGTGTGAAAGGGGCCTAATGCCCTGTACACACGGTTGGATTTTCCGATGGAAAATGTCCGATCGGAGCGTGTTGTCGGAAATTCCGTGCGTGGGCTCCATGGACATTTTCCATCGGATTTTTCGACACACAAAGTTGGAGAGCAGGAGATAAAATTTTCCGACAACAAAATCCGTTGTCGGAAAATCTGATCGTGTACACAAATCCGACGGACAAAGTGCTGCGCATGCTCAGAATAAAGACATGAAAGCTATTGCCCACTGCCCCGTTTATAGTCCTGACGTACGTGTTTTACGTCACTGCGTTCAGAATGATCGGATTTTCCGACAACTTTGTGTGACCATGTGTATGCAAGACAAGTTTGAGCCAACATCAGTCGGAAAAAATCCATGGATTTTGTTGTCGGAATGTCCGAACAAAGTCCGACTGTGTGTACGCCCAATAACACTTCTGATCCAGTTGTAAAAATGGAAAGAATGTCTCCTAGGGAAGGACACACATGACAGGGCTATATTCTCTGTAGAAACTCTAATTATATGCTGGTTGTTACTAAGATTGAAAGTAGAATTTTATAGTTTGTTCCCGTCAAAGCCTTTTTTTTTTTTTTTTTTTTTTGTATCTTGAATAGAGTGGGGGAAAGGTTAGACCCTCTTCCTGGTTTATACTGATATACAGGACTCTCCTAGAGAGACTTCTTTCTTCTCTGCCTGTGTGACAACATGTTTGACAATATGGTCCTCGCCTTCCCCCTACGTCACTGGAAAAAAAAAACTATTTATTTCTGTCTGTATTACCCTTTGCAGTTTTACTTTTCATTTCTGGTCTGGTGAAAAAGTTACAAGAACAGAAAGTGAGGGTAACATTTCTGTTGAAGCCCAGTATAGCAGTATTAAACCAACAGGGGACCTAACTCTTCCTTATTCTATCCAAAACGGATAAAAACATTTTGACATTTGCCAATGTCGAAGCTGGTTAAACTCCTGCGCATGCGTGGGAATGAGGTCATCCCCATCCAGCCAATGAAAGCTGCGAACATTTGATACCTGGAAGCCTGCCACTCGAAGATGTCAGCAGCAGCCGGGGACCTTCAGGACATTGCATCGCTGGAGCCAAGGCGAGTGTAGTTCCGCTTTAAAGACAGAGCAAAGGCATTTGGTTAGCCAGTCAACTAGCGTTTTCACAAGGAAGTCAGCTACATGGGCTCACGTATACCTCATGACAGGTTTAAAGTCTAGCTGTGAAAATTATCCTTGCAGTGAACTTCCCACCCCCAAAAAACACACACAGTCAAAGGACTAGATGCTTGTCTTTCAGTAAACACGGGCCTAATGTTGTGCGGCATTGGCCGGTTCAATAGAAACTGGCTGACATTTGGCTTGTGTGTACTACAGCCAGTCCGTCAGAAGCCGGCTGAGAGTGCTGAGCGGAGTGTTCTGGCGGGGGGGGGGGGGGTGTCTGTCCCCCTGTCAGAACACAATAGCAGAGCAGGGGAGATCGCTGTACTAACATCGCATGATTAGTACAGCGGCTCCTCCGGAGCAGTCAGTTTTGTTCATTCATCCTTGCTGGGTTCAATGAAAAAAAAACTTCTAGTGTGTACTAGACTTTAGCTTATTCCTTATTACACAGCAGCTGGTGCTCTTAGACATTCCAGGATGCGTTCTTGTAAGAGGAGTGCTGGTCTTGCATTGTACCTGAACTTGCAGAAGCTGCTTTGGAGAACCAGTCGCACAACTTTGACAAATAAGGTAAATATTACTGCTTATTGCAAAGCCCCCTCCCCCAGACTAAAAAAGTATTTAACCTTTGTTGGAAGGGGCCAGGGCCCCTTGCAAAGGTAAAGTTTTCTGCTATAATCGGTGCTGGTTGTCCCAAATAAAAAGTGTGAGCTTTGGAAACCCTTTGGGGCTGATATTCTGAAATGCAGCTTATGTACTCTTCCTGGGAAAAAGGCATCCTATTTTAAAGGTGTACTCAGGGTTAAGTAAATATTGTATACATATGAGAAGCTTGTGTGTTCTTACTTGAATCTTGGGGACCTGGAGAGCGTCAATCGTCCGTTCTGACAAATCGTATTGCCACTTTACCTGTCAGGGGATGAGGAAGGGGCCATCCCCAAACTGTTCCCACAAAGTTATACTTTAAATCTTTCGGTCAGTAAACAAGTTTATCTCAACTTTTTTGTGCTGGAGTAAAATATTGTGTCCATCAAATCCAAAATCCATTTGTTTTCCTCCAGCAGAAAGATGAGCCTCAAAACGGAGCGAAGGGCCATCCATGTGGACCAGTCAGAACTCCTCTGCAAGAAAGGATGCGGCTACTATGGCAATCCAGCATGGCAAGGGTTTTGCTCAAAATGCTGGAGGGAGGAATACCAGAAAGCACGACAGAAACAAATCCAAGATGACTGGGAGCTTGCAGAACGGTATCATTCTCTCTATTAGTTTGTATTTTTCTGTTCAATTTGCTTCACTAAGGCAGGCCATAGATGTTGCAAACTTCTTTCCTGCAACCACGGGTTGCTTCCTAAAGTCCTAAATATGTATAGTATTTGGAGCAACACCATCATTTTAAGGGGGGTGGTCTGCCCATCCATGTTAGCTCGCAGTGTAAGTACTGGTGGATTTCTTTGGTCAATTTTGCTGCGAGTAGTTTATAATTTGCTACTGCTAGCTGAGAGGGAGAGAGGGTGCAAGTTGGATATCTAGATAAGGAATACTATTGTCCTTCCAGGTGTAAGGTAAGTGTTCATTAAGGTGGGCTCTAGTGGGTTTAGAAACACCTAGGTCTAAAATAAGAGATTTAGTGTAATTCAGTTTATAATATGATACAGAGATAAAGCAGGTTAACACTTGATTGGCATGTGGGGGGGGACTCCTTGGGATTAGTGAGATGGAGGCTCACATCATCCGGAAAGAGATTGATGACGTGAGAATGGTTCTTGCAAATGGAAACCTGTGATGGAAGCATGTGAGCGAATGGTCTCTAGTAGTGGCTCAATTACGAGGTTAACAATAGATGGGGACAAGGGGCAACCCTGCCTTGTTCCATTAGTAATAGGAAAAGGCTTAGATAAAAGGCTGGAGGAGTAAACTTGCAGAAGGAGTTGAATACAGAGCTAAAATAGCTGACATAATGTGTCCAGAGAATCCGAATTCAAGCAATACCCCTTTCATATACAGTCAGTGAACACAGTTGAACGCCTTCTCTGTGTCTATGGATAAGAAGACTGACTATGTATGTTTAAAGCGGAGTTTAGTAGCAGATACCTGTCTAATCCAGTATTTTGCTCCCACTCTCGGCGAAAGATCGCCGCAGTATCCGGCCATGTCCGGCCCCTGCTCCATCCCCCCCCCCACTCTGTCTTCTGGGACACACAGAGGTCCCAGAAGACAGCAGGGGCCACTCAGAACGCGCAGCGCGACTCGCGCATGCACAGTAGGGAATCGGGCTGTGAAGCCACAAGGCTTCACTTCCTGATTCCTTTACTTAAGATGCCGGCGCCTCCACCCTGACCCGAGGGACAGGTCAGCTTCGGGTGAGGACATAATGGGTGCCCTGGACAGGTAAGTGTCCTTATTTTAAAAGTCAGCAGCTACAGTATTTGTAGCTGCTGACTTTAAATTTATTTTTATTTTTTCAGGCGGAACTCCTCTTTAAGATACGTCTAGTTGCATCAGATGCCTGTCTCCCCTTGGTAAAGCTAGTCTCATCGGGCTTGATCAATGTGGGGAGGACATCTATAAGACTTTTAACTACAATTAAAGTAAACTTTCACATCAAGATTCAGTAATGAAATAGTAGTGTTCGGTTCCTTGCCAGGTTTAGGCAGGGTAACGATATTGGTTGACAACATCTCCACAGGGAAGGACTCTATATCGACTGCTACCGAGAAGAGCTGTGTCATATATGGGGATAACATTTCTGCAAAGCACTGATAATTGTTTGTGAGACCATCTGGTCCTGGAGATTTGCTGGTGGGTAAGGTTTTAATTGATAATTTCATCGTCTACAGATGGAGTATTCAAAGCCTCTATTTGGATAGGGGACAGGGTCAGGAGCTTAATCTTGGATAAAAAATTGTTTATATCATCAATATTGGATTAAAGAGTCTTCTTTCAAGTTGTATGGCTTTGTAATAGTCAGCAAAAGCATCAGTTATTTGCTGAGGGCTACTAAGTTTTTCTTTTGTGAAAGGGGGATAAATAGACATGTGCACTGCCGAAAAATTAGTTCACTTTTAGTTCACTTTAGTTCACGATTCATCGCTTTTTGTTTTTTTTCGAAATAACGAAAATCCCTAAGAATTGAAATAATAAAGAACTATTAAATTATAGGTATTGGAATTATCTTTCAAATTTGGCTGTTGGTGAACATAACAAATACAAATTTATCTGATGTTACGAATTATCTGTAATAACGAATGCCATATCTAAACGAATCTACTGATAAATAATAATACTTTTTTTTATTATTATTTCATTTGTATAGATGCAGCATTCTTTATTTCGGATCATTCGGAACTTCAGATAAATTTGTATTCGTCACTTTCACTAACAGCCAAATTTGAAATAGTTAAGTTATTTTAGATTTTTGGGTTTTTGAATTTTCAGTTTTTCATTCTTTTTGGATTTTCGAATTTCCGAATACTGTGAAAATTCCGATATTTCTAAATTAACAAATTTTGGCTAAATTTGTTTAAAAATGAATTTGTAACTAAAGGAATTGCACATGTCTAGTGATAAGTAAATGGTAGTCAAGATTTAGTAGCTCGTGACTGTAGTCTATTAGCCAAAAATTTTCCAGCCTTGTTGTTATTGGCATAATAATGCAATTTAAGGTGCCTTAAGTCAGGGCTCGACAAACCCCAGGCGCCATGGCGACCAGAAACCGCACCCTGGCGCCTAGGCTGCCACCAGCCCACTCACTGCAACTCCCGATGCCCCAGACATGCAGTGCTATGATATTTAACATTGACCGCCATTCCTCCTCCCTTTTCCACACTTAGCGCAGTACCTAATGCTTGCCAGTGCCGCTGAGTGTGTGAAACTGACACATAACTGAGAGAGGATCTGTCAGAATTGAGCTTGATGTCGGGGGGTGGGTATCAAACACCAGCCAATGGGATAGGATTTGGGCGGGCCGCTGTATGTGGCCCTGCCCCTTTTCTTAAGCAGCCCAATCATTGGCTGGTGTTTGATAGCTGCTGGGTCCCGCCTACCCTGGCCGGGTCCCGCCCACCCCCGAAATTGAGTTCAATTCTGACAGCTCCTCTCTCCTCTCAGTTTCACACAGTTACACTCGGCTCAGTGTGAAACTTGCCAATGCCACCTGCCAGTGCCAACCTGCCAGTGCCAACCAGTGCCACCTGCCAAGGCCAACCAGTGCCACCTGCCAGTGCCACCGCCAATCAGTGCCACCTGCCAGTGCCAATAGTGCCACCTGCCAGTTCCAAACCAGTGCTGCCTGCCAGTGCCAACCAGTGCCACCTGCCAGTGCCACTGCCAATCAGTGCCACCTATCAGTGCCACATGCCAGCGCCACCTGCCAGTGTCAACCAATGCCACCTGCCAGTGCCATCTGTCAGTTCCAAACCAGTTCCACCAACCAGTGCCAACCAGTGCCATCTGTCAGTTCCAAAGCAGTGCCACCAGCCAGTGCCATCGGCCAGTGCCACCTGTCAAAGCCAACCAGTGCCATCTGTTGCCAGCCTTACTCTTTCTGGCTAGCCCATAACCCTGATGTAACAGCGTTACATTAGAGTTATTGACTGGGTGCTCCGTTGTGAGTTAGGGTTAGGGGGCGAAAATTACTGGCCTTACCCCGGGAGCTGACAATCCATACCACTCTAAAAAAAAACTGGCTCCTAACGTTTTTAACTGGCTCCTAGATTCAAAGCAAATTTGTCAAGCCCTGCCTTAAGTAAAGATGGTGCTGGGAGCACAAAAGTTAACTGTAGCTCATACCGTTATGAAAGTAAAGTAGATTAAATGGATTCGGATGGCATTTGTTTTTATTTTTTTGGTTTGTAGATCATGAATTGATTTTAGAAGGGCTGTCTGTTAGTCTACTTTTGCACTGTTATTTTGTTCTGGCGCTCATTTGCAGGATAATTCCACGTACATAGGCCTTGTGGGCTTTCCATAAAAAAAAAAATACCTACAGTGCCTTGAAAAAGTATTCATACCCCTTAAATTTTCCACATTTTGTCATGTTACAACCAAAAGTGTAAGTGTATTTTATTGGGATTTGTGATAGACCAACACTAAGTGGTACATAATTGTGAAGTGGAAGGAAAATGATGAATGGTTTTCAGATTTTTTAACAAATAAATATGTGAAAAGTGTAGCGTGCATTTGTATTCAGCCCCCAAGTCAATACTTTGTAGAACCACCTTTCGCTGCAATTACAGCTGCAAGTCTTTTTGGGGATGTCTCTACCTGCTTTGCACATATAGAGAGTGGCTTTATGTCCATTCTTCTTTGCAAAATAGCTCAAGCTCTGTCAGATTGGGTAAAGAGCGCCTGTGAACAGCAATTTTCAAGTCTTGCCCAGATTCTCAATTGGATTTAGGTTTGGCCTTTACTGGGCCATTCCAACACATGAACATGCTTTGATCTAAACCATTCTATTGTAGCTCTGGCTGTATGTTTAGGATCGACCAGCTTCCCTGTCCCTGCTGAAGAAAAGCATCCCCACAACATGATGCTGCCACCTCCAAGTTTCAGGGTGGGGATGGTTTGTTCAGGGTGATGTGCAGTGTTAATTTTCCTCCACACATAGCATTTTGCTTTTAGGCCAAACAGTTCAAATTTTGTCTCATCTGACCAGAGCACCTTCTTCCACATGTTTGCTGTGTCCCCCACATGGCTTCTTGCAAACTGGACTTCTTATGGCTTTCTTTCAACAATGGCGTCTTGCCAAGCCACGCCAGATTTGTGGAGTGCAGGACTAATAGTTGTCCTGTGGACAGATTCTCCCACCTAAACTGTGGATCTCTTCAGCACCTCCAGATCTACCATTGGGCCTCTTGGCTGCTTCTTTGCTGAATGCTTTCCTTGCCTGGCCTGTCAGTTTAGGTGGATGGCCATGTCTTGGTAGGTTTGTAGTTGTGCCATACTTTTTCCATTTTTGGATGATGGATTGAACAGTGCTCCGTGAGATGTTGAAAGCTTGGGATATTTTTTTTATACCCTAACCCTACTTTAAACTTCTCCACAATTTTATCCCTGACTTGTCTGGTGTGTTTCTTGGCCTTCATCATGCTGTTTGTTCACTAAGGTTCTCTAACAAACCTCTGAGGGCTTCACAGGACAGCTGTATTTATACTGAGATTAAATTACACACAGGTGGACTCTATTTACTAATTAGGTGACTTCTGAAGGCAACTGGTTCCACTAGATTTTAGTTAAGGGTATCAGGGTAAAGGGGTGATTCTTGCCCCCCATTGCATATTGCTTGAACAAGAATCTGTGGAACCCAAGGATGAGGAGGCGGTGGAAGAACTGAAGGATGGTCAGGCAGTGGATTCTGCTTCTGAGGCGTCAGAGCCTGAAGAGCAGCAAAAAGTCTCTTCCTCTCAATCACAAATATTAGTTCAGGAACTTACTAATATGGTCCATTCATGTTTGAGGCTACCCCCAGGGGAAGCCTCTGAGGTCTATTACTCCTCTCTGGGTTCATTAAAACCGCCGCAGAGTGCTCAGGCCTTTCCATTACACCCTCTCCTGGAACAAGTTATGTATGCTGACTGGGATCATCCAGACAGGGTTTTTGTCCCACCTAAAAGGTTTTTCCTCCTATACCCCATGGAGGAGAAGTTTGTTAAAAATTGGGGCATGCCGTTAGTTGACACAGCTGTTTCTTCCCTGAATAAGTATTTGACTGGAGGACAATGTCCAGGTATTTAAAGATCCAGCAGATAAGAAGCTAGAATCGCTCCTTAAAGCTTCCTTTTTCTCTGGCAGGATCAGCCACACAGCTGGCAGTGGCTGCTATTGGCATTTGTCTGAAAGACCATGTTAAGTGGTTCGTTAAAAGACTTTCAGGTCAGGGGGAGGATTCTGCTGATGATTTGGCGGATTTACCATGTGCCTTATGTTTTTTAGTTGATGCCCTTAAGGATTCAATTCAGCAGATCCCACGCATGGGTCTTTTGTCAGTACACATGTGCGTAGAGTTTAGTGACTGAAGAACTGATCCAGGACAAGTGGGTAATTTCCACAGTGTCTCAGCGGTACAGACTTGAATGTCGGGGTCTTTTCCCCCTCCCCATTTTTTAAGGTCAAATGCTCCCATGAATTTGTTGAAAGGTTTTTTTTTTTTTTTTTAATTTCAGGCACTTGATCGGCTGTTACTCCAGAGAGTGATTATGGAAGTTCCAGCAGACGAAAGATTCCAGGGTTTCTATTCAAACCTGTTCATGGTTCCAAAACCAAATGGGGGCATGAGACCTATTCTAGATCTCAAGGGACTGAACCAGTTCCTAAATATCCATTAATTTCGGATGGAATCAGTCCAGTCTGTAATAGCCTCAGCACAGGAAGAAGATCTTCTAGCCTCCATAGACATCAAGGTTGCATACCTGCATATGCCAGTATTTCTCTCTCATCAGAAGTTTCTGGGGTTTACAGTAGAAACTTGACATTTTCAGTTCGTGGCTTTACCTTTCGGGCTGGCCATGACCCCCCGAGTATTTACAAAGGTTCTGGCTCCAGTGTTGGGGTTGCTCAGAACTCGGGGAGTGTTGGTCTTAGGTTATCTGGATGATTTACTGCTCAGGGACCAATCTGTTCTAAGCCTAAGGCAAAATTTGTCTTTCGTGGTGTATACTCTGGAACACCTAGGCTGGCTGCTCAACTATGAAAAGTCCGCTTTGGAGCCAGTACAAAGCCTGGAGTATTTGGGGGTGGTCTTAGACATGGTTCAGGCAAAAGTGTTTCTGCCTCCAGTAAAAAGCTGCCCCTTAAGAGATCAGGATCAGCGTTTAAGAAGCAGAAGGTATCCTTCGATACGTCTCTACATAAGGTTACTGGGGAAAATAGTGTCCTCGTTCGAGGCAGTACCCTGTACACAGTTCCACTCCAGACCTTTGCAGAAGAACATTTTGTCTGCTTGGAACAAGAAGATTCCGGCACTAGATTGCCACGTCTCTGTCCCCTGGGGTACTGAGGAGCTTGAGTTGGTAGTTAGAAGTTCAGAATTTGGAGAAAGGAAGATCTCTTCTCTAGATAGTATGTAAATTGGTAACCACCAATACCAGCCTTTCCGGTTGGGGGGGGGGCTGCGCTGCAGGGGATGTTGTCGCCACAGGAAAACATTTTACCAATCAATATCCTGGAACTTCGGGCGGTACAGCTTGCCCTGAGGTAGTGGACAACCAGGCTCCACGGCGGGAGGACGCTTTTCCCCCTGATTCAGCTTCTGCTGTGTCTCTTACGCGGGATTGTGGAGGAACTAATTCTGGTCATTTTGGAAGATCCTGCTTGGCCCAGGAGGGCCTGGTATGCGAACATGGTGAATCTGACCGTGGACAGTCCATGGTCTCTGCCAAGACGCCCAGACATCTTCTCTCAGGGGCCAATATTGCACCTGGCATTACGGTCGCTGAATTTGACGGCATGGCTATTGAGACCCAAATCTTAAAAGATGGGGGGGGGGGGAATTGGGCACAGTTATCCCCTGAATGTTGAAGGCCGGAAAACTGGTTTCCAGGAACATTTAATACAGAACTTGGGAGGCATATATTTCCTGTTGTGAGGTCCGGAAATGGCATCAGTGGAAATATGTAATTGGTAGACTTTTTGTCTTTTCTCCAATCCAGAGTGGAGAAAAATCTGGCTGTTTGGTACCATTTAAGGGCCAGATTTCAGCTATGGATACTTTTTTTCCTGAGACACATTGCTTCTCACTCATTGATTTGTACTTTTGTGCAGGAATGTTGCATACAATTCCTCCTGTCAGACACCCTTGGTGTCCTTGGGACTTGAATTTTGTCTTGGCGGTAATACAGAAGTCACCTTTTGAACCTATTGGGGAAGCTCGTTCGTCCTGTTGACTCAGAAGGTTCTGTTTTTGGTGGCAATCATATCTGCAAGGAGGGTGTCGGAGCTGGCAGCCCTTTCTTGTAGAGAGACATTTTTGGTTTTACATAAGGATAAGGTGGTGTTGTGGCGGCATCCTTTTTTATTTTTTCCTAAAGTGGTTTCCATTTGAATCATTACATTGTATTGCCTTCGTTGGCAAGTGTCCATTCACCTATAGGTGGCATATAACCCGCATAGTCATGATTATAGTCTGCTCTGTGTCCAGTGAAGTACGCCAAGAAATATTATATGCTGGCTTGGGAAAAAGACCTCCAAATCACATGGGACTTGGAGGACTGGCACAATTCATTCTCCAGATCACTCAAAGGCGTTTTCAATACCTCACTCATAGAAGCCAACATTAATTATATACGAGATGGTACCTTGTCCCTTCTAGATTAGCGTCCCTATTCCCTTCCTCTTCCCCATTGTGCTTCAGGGGCTGTCAGAACTTGGGCTCTATGCTACACGTCTGGTGGGAATGCCCAAAACTCGGAGGGTTCTGAAATATTTTCCACCTCATTTGCAAGGTCACGGGCTGCGCTGTCCCCCAAACCCCGTCCATAGCCTTGCTCAATGGATTCATCCCGGGTATCCCCGAACTCACTCACAAATTGATCCTGTTTATCCTAACTGGGGCAAAAATCTCTATAGCCAAGGCCTGGATACGACCCAAGGTCTCACTACTATCCACGAACAGGAAAACTTGCTGGATAATGGCCCAAGAAAAAATAGTAAGTTCCATCTTGGACACAACCAAACAATTCAAAGCGACATGGGAACCCTAGGCCCAACACATGAGCATTTCCCTGCTACCCGGCAACAACAGTCCCTAAACACTGGGGCTGATATCCCACAGGCTGGCAACTCTCTCTTCTCTTCTCTATTTTTTCCATACTCTCTTCTTTCTTCCCCTTGTGTACTCTACACACACCACGATTTTGATTAATCACACAATAGGGTCCGTATGACCTAAAGAGGTCCTAAACATAACCGGGTTCAGAATTACTATCAAGGCTGAGGTGCTTCACAGGACCGGTCCCTTATGCCTTGTTTCCACTGAGCAGATCGGTACGGTACGCTATTTTGAGTGTTTCCATTATGAAAGCGGCCCATACAACCAAACTGAACCGCACCATTCTGGGTCCTGCTTCAGATGTGGGGCCATAGAAAATGGTACGGTTCGGTTAGGGCGGAGCTACGAAACATTCCACTGATTGACGGACGTGTGACGCCATGCTAGGCATTTTTTCTAAACCCACGTATGGCCCCTGACCGTCCAACTTGCAGTGGAAAGTCTCACCTGAATAGGCCGGACCATTCTAGGTCTTCCAAACTGTACCGACCTGAACCGATCCGCTCAGTGGAAACGAGGCATTAGTTAACCCAAACCACCTAAGAATCTACACTATGAAACCTTCTATAGGATTACGAATGGTATGGGCCAGGGGTGCATTTGCCTCGCCCTGGGCACAGTGTGATCCCATTGGGGGTGTCTGGAGCTAGGCGAGGCGCCCTCGTCCTCCTAATTTCAATTACATACAAAACACCTGATAGATGCTAACAGCCAAATTGGCTTTTGCCTAAGCCTTTCAATCCTGGATGATCATACCATATGTCAATATGTCTATGACCTCTATTTTGATAACTCTGTTTTGTTGATCTATTGAAAACCAATAAAAACTTTATAAACAAATTTAAAAAAATCAAATTTTTAGTGTTCAGCATTGACTTATAGATCCATATTTTTACCAGCGTGCTTTGTGTCATAAAATTTGGTTCTATAATTTTTTTTCTTTCAGCTTTCAAAAGTAAACTTTAAAAGTCATGTTGACCTTCATTCAAGCAGGTTGTTAGATTTGCAAGTATTTGAGCTGATGCTTGACTTACCATCCCATCCATAAGTCAATGTTATTTTAGCAAACACTGCACAATGTTGCTGTTAAAGTCTGTGTGACCTTTTATGATATTTGGTGTCTCCTATAGCTTGCAGCGTGAAGAAGAGGAGGCTTATGCCAGCAGCCAGGGTGCCCAGGGAGGTCAGCCTTCACTTGGTTTTGCCAAGTTTGAAGAAAAGAAATCTAATGAAAAGACACGAAAGGTTACGACTGTAAAAAAGTTCTTCACTGCCTCATCCAAAAGTGTGCAGAAGAAAGGTAATATTTTACATTTCATGTATCACATAATTATAATGTATCTTTTCTTCGATTTTACTGTTAGAAAAAGATTAAAGCGTACCTCTTTCACACTGGAGGTGTTTTTCAGGCACTAAAGGGCTAAAAATATCGCATGTTAAGCACCTGAAAAATGCCTCCCCTGCAGCCCCAGTGTGAAAGCCCGAGTGCTTTCACACAGGATTGGTGCGCTTACAGGGTGTTAGAAAAAAGTCCTGCAAGCAGCATCTTTGGAGCAGTTTAGGAATTATGTATACGCCGCTCCTCTACCGCCCCTGCCCATTAAAATTAATGACCACCACTGCCGAAGCGCCAATATTCGGGCACATTTAACCCTTTCTTCTGCTGCTAGCGAGGGTTAAAAGCGACCAGCTAGTGGACGAAAAGAACCTCTAAAGCGGCGCTAAAATTAGCAGCGCTTTACCGCTAACGTGGCCGCGCTGTGAGTGTGAAAGGGGTCTTAGTAGTAAACCTAATGATGTGAAGAATGGGGTGAGTGGTAGACATTGTTTAGGAGACGATGCTAAATGAGACAAGCCTAGTGTCCCCACTGAGATTTAGGTACTTTCTGCCAGTCCGCTACTAACTAAATGGTAAGAAAATATCTTGAGAGCTCTTGGTTTTTACGCTAGTCTGTCTTGTAGCCTTAGGTAAACAGTGGTGGGAGAAATAATGTAACATATGCACAAAAGCTCTGTGCAAGCCTTCCAGTACACACCAGTGATTCGTTGACTGTAGTCATGTCTAGGCAAATCTAGCCAAAGTCTAGGAGCCAGAAGCACGCATAAGTAAACTTCAGCGTTGATCTGATGTTCTCCATCCTTTTCACCAGGAGCCTAGATTTAGTAGTCTTCACCGTTTTTCCATAACAGCCATATGCACAGTTCTTCTATTTAAACCCTACCCACAACAAGCATCTACATCTGCAACCATATACAAAATTTACAGTTTTCCTTACCTTCTTTGCCATAATGGTCATGCCCCTTCCCCCTGTTCTTGTGTCATTTTTGGTGGTATGTATGGTGATTTGTTATTACGTTTCTGCCTTAGAGCAGCTGGCCACAGTGGTAATCCTTTATTGCTTCCCCATTCAGACCTACTTTTCAGACAAATGACTTACCATACCGCGCACTGTTGGGGCAAGGCTTGCTGCAATCTGCGCCGTGTTTCTCTTCCCAACAGTGCACTCTGTGCTGCAGGTCACTTATCTGACATGCAGGTCTGCATCGGGTAGTTTATGAACAGGGTACCAGGGAACATTTTCTACTGGTAACGTAACTGGAATTTGTCTAGCTCTGGGTAGAATAATACAACTTGTGTAACACTAACCTCTTCAATATTCTGATTAGCAATTTATTTCTACACTATTGAGTTACAACTAGGGTTGCACAGATCCTGAGTATTTTCATTGAGTGCCAGTGAAAATGCTCTGATACCTAAAACCGCTACCCTTGTGGTGCGATTTTAGCCCAAATAAAAGGAATGGTCTAAAATCTCACTGCAAAGAATCACATGCTATTTGAACAGGAATTCCTGTCCAAATTGCATGGGGTCCCCCACCGCTCCTGTGTGAACCCAGGCTTGTCATAGTGATTTCAGCCTGGGTTCACACGGGAGCAGGGGGTGGAACCTAATGCGATTCGACCAGGAATAGCACCGCATTCCTGTTCAAATCGCGTGCAATTCTTTGTGCCCATTCATTTTGTATGGGTATAAATCGCACTGCAAAGGTATTAAGACTCGCTATCGGCGAGTACTTGACCGAAGGTAACAGTACTCCCCAGTAAAAAATAGTATCAGTGCAACCCTAGTTACTATCCTGTCACACCTAAGTCTCTTGTAGAATATACCTATTCTTCTAGATATTTTTGGTAAAAAAAATCGCAATAAGCGTATATTGATTTGTTTGCACAAAAGTTATAGCGTCTACAAAATAGGAGATAGTTTTATGGCATTTTTAATAATAATTTTTTTTTTTTTTACTAGTAATGGCGACAATCAGCGTTTTTTTTTTTTCCCAATTTATTTATTTTTATCATGACTGCGACGTTATGGCGGACACATTGGACAATTTTGACACATTTTTGGGACCATTGGCATTGATACAGCGATCAGTGCAATTAAAAATGCATTGATTACTGTAAAAATGTCACTTTCAATGAAGGGATTAATGTGTGTCTTAGGAAGTGTTCTAACTGAAGGGGGGATGGGACTGTGCAGGGGAGATGACAGATCGCTGTTCATACTCAGTATGAACAGAGGATCTGTCAGTTCTCCCCTCAGAGAACCGTAAACTGTTTGTTTACACACACAGCTCCCGGTTCTCCGTGTGCCCCGAGTGATAGCGGGGGCCCAGCGGTGATCGAGACCACCAGGCACTCGCATCGGTTCCATGGGCGAGCAGGGGGCGCGCCCCCCTTAGTGGCCGTCTATGGTACTGACGTACCATGACGGCGATTCGCCTGCCTGTGCCATTCTGCTGCAGTATGACTGCGACGGACAGTTGGCAAGCAGTTAAAGGGATGGTAAGGGATGCTTTTTAGAAGTTTGTCTGTGATAAAGGTGTCATAACTGACAGCCAGCTTGGATTTATGAGACTGTTCTTGTCAGACCAACCTGGTTTCGTTCTATGAAAAAGTATGTCAGAAATTGGATGATGAAGCATATTTTATCTAGATTTTACTAAAGCATTTGATTCTTGATATTTGATCATTCTAGTCCTAACAAAACATTGGTATGGCCTCATCTTGAATATGCTTTAGGTTTTTTTTCAGGCCAATCATATACCCTTAAAAGAAAATTATGGTTATTCAAATACATAAACATTTTATACTCCCCTACCTAGAAGGATGCAGCATCAATCGTCCGCCGGCTCTAAGACTGAGAACCGAATCAATCACATGACCGCTCGGTCTTCAGTGAACAGAGCCATGAACTGTCAGTTGCCACTCTCTGTTCTGCCCCTCCAGCGCTCATGGGAGAACAGGGCTATGGAGGGGATGGGAGTGGCTGGCTCAGTGTCTCGGTGGCATGCTTAGAGACTAAGCCAGCTGCTAGCTAAGGCATCTGGGTGGATCTTGATATTAAAGTCAGAATTCTTCCAGAGTCTGGGCAGAGGGATGGTTTGATCCTTCCAGTGCCTCCAGTGAAGCCTCTCCTGATGTCGGGTCTCCTTGAGCACCTTCTCCCTGCACTTTACTGGCTGTCAGCTCAACAGCTGACTTTCTGCTTCAGTGAAGGGGAGGGGGCTTTATCCATCAGGCAGGCTCTGCTTCTGTGTTTCTCCCAGAGAGGCAGAGCACCTCACAGATCGATGAATTACGTCATCAGAGATTGGTTCGGCCGACTCGCAGCATTGTGACCGTCTGAATCGCATTGCATCGATGCTGCGATTATGTTCAGCACCCCTAATACCCAGTGAAGTAACTAGCCTCAGGTGATACACAGAAATAAAACCAACCCTGCATAAGTTGTACCTGTTTATCTGCAGCCATCTCTTTTATACATTGGTTCAAAATCCAGAATTTATACAGCTTGTCTGAGCTTTCAGAAAGCAGAGTGTGGGGAGCTGAAGTTACACTCTGTAGCTGATTGGAGGTAAGGGACACACCCTCCTTCACACAATTCACAGGAACAGAGCTGAAAAAGTCCATGACCTAGCGCATTTGGCACCTAGAGCAGATCCTATATCTTGCACCCCCCCAGACTGGCTTATGTTTTCCCCATAGATTGCCTTTAATACAATTTTGCATGTAACTAGTTGTGTGGGATACCTTTTTTGCATACATGATTAAATGCATCCCACTTCACTTTGGAATAAACAACAAAAAAAAGGAAAGTACTATGAAAATGAACAGGTTACTTGAATATGGCAGATGAAGAAAGAGGGTTATACAACTGAATGGGGACGACTCACAACCATGTACAATGAACACAGTTGCAGCGAGGTGGTGCAGGTTTTTAGGGATTAAATAGGATGGTGAGGAGGCAATATAATGCTTCATTGCCGCCTGTCTAACACCCTCTGAAAAGTGATCCACTGTGGTTTACTCGAGGGCAACACTAATGTACCCTAATCTACAGCAATACCCCTCACAGGGCTGATCCTAGGGTCACAGACGCCTGGGTGCAGAAATATTTCTGGCACCCCCACATGGGTGTGGCCATCTTACTAACTCCTCCTCTTTACAAAAGTTTCATGGCAATGACTGCAGCCTCATCAGTGCCCATCAATGCAACCTTATCAATGCAGCCTGATCAGTGCCCATCACTGCAGCCTGATCAGCGCCCGCCACTGCAGCCTGATCAGCGCCCGCCACTGCAGCCTGATCAGCGCCCGCCACTGCAGCCTGGTCAGCGCCCGCCACTGCAGCCTGGTCAGCGCCCGCCACTGCAGCCTGATCAGCGCCCGCCACTGCAGCCTGATCAGCGCCCGCCACTGCAGCCTGATCAGCGCCCGCCACTGCAGCCTGATCAGTGCCCGTCACTGCAGCCTCGCCAGTGGCCGTCACTGCAGCCTCGCCAGTGCCCATCAATGGGGGGCAGCAGAGGGGCCCCCTCAGATGTGGCAAGAGTTCAAATGCAGCATTATTGGTACCTCCACCCAGCACCTGGTCTGCGCAGCTTCTAGTGCTTCTTGTGCTTCTCCTGCAGGTGGTTCCTCTGGAGCTGGGAGCCCGGGACCAGCTGTGCACCGCTGGTACATCTGTTTCTCTCCCTTCCTCCTGGGCAACTAGGGCTGGAGGAAACTGGGGGGGCGAGGTAGAGCGGGCAGAGACTCCCAAATCCTGTCTAACAATAAGCTAATCCCCTGCTCTGCAGCTATTTAGAATAAAAAACTTCTCTGGGTCTCCTGTGTTCAGTGGGGGCCAGAGGACAGAAAGCGGACTATTTCATCACTTTCGGCTTTAGGTGGATTAATCCGCAGCAGCGCTACCGACCGGCTCAGGTGTACTGATATAGAAAAGGCCGGCCTTCAACTGTGTAGTGCGCTTTCTGTGCCCCGGCCCCCACTGAACACAGGGGACCTGGAGAAGTTTTATTTCTAAATAGCTGCACAGCGGGGGATTAGCTTATTGGTGGACAGGATGTGGGAGTCCTCGCCCGCTGTACCTTGTCCACCCCTGCAGAGCTGGCAGATCTGGCCCAGTACAGGAGGACCCTGCTTACACCCCCTCCCCCCCCAATGTGTGGCACCCGGGGCAGATCACCGCCACTACTAGTAAAAAAAATAAATAATAATAATGCCATATATCTATCCCCTATTTTGTAGATACTATAACTTTTGCGCAAACCAATCAATATATGCTTATTGCAATCTTTTTTTTTTTTTTTATTACCAAAAATATGTAGAAGAATACTTATTGGCCTAAACTGATGAAGAAATTTCGTTTTTTGGTTTTCTTTTTTTACTTTTTTTTTGGGGGGGGATATTTATTTTAGCAAAAAGTAAAAAAATAATTTTTTAAAATTTTTTTTTTTGTTTGTTTATAGCGCAAAAAATAAAAACAGCAGAGGTTATCAAATACGACCAAAAGAAAGCTCTATTTGTGAGGAAAAAAGGGACATAGATTTTGTTTGGGTAGAACGTCACATGACCGCGCAATTGTCAGTTAAAGCGACGCAGTGCCCTATCGCAAAAAAATGGCCTGGTAAATCCTTCCGGGGCTGAAGTGGTAAAGGTCACTCTTTTCATACTGACTGCCTCACAGCCATTATCTCCAAGCTCCCAAAACCCCAATCAGACTCCCCCTCTATTATTCCCCCATTTCTCTACTAAACATAGATATTCAACTTATAGCAATAATTATCTTCTCCTGCTTGAATCTAGTTATAGGGTCTTTCATCCATAAAGATCAAGTTGGGTTTATCCCTCGGAGACAAGCTGGAGAGAACACTTGCAGGACAGTCTTATTAACCCACGCGGCCCGCTCATGTCGTATACCCACATGCTGTGTATCTCTGGATATTAAAAAGGTCTTTCTCTCACATCTTCAATTCATGCTGCGAAGATGGGGCTTTGGACCGTATTTTCTCCGCTGGGTCTCTTCTCCATATACCTCCCCCTCAGCATATCTCAAATATGCTGGCTTTAAAGCTGACCTCTTCTCAGTTTGTTGAGGAACAAGACAGGGCTGTCCCTTATCCCCACTCCTTTTTGCCCTTGCCATTGAAACCCCTGGTTCATTTGATACGTTCCAATCCGGATATGAAAGGACTTGAACTGGGTGGCCATCACCACAAGTTATGTCTGTTTTGCAGATGACATCCTCCTCTTCCTCTCTTCCCTCTTGACATCTACCCCCCAACCTTCTTTCAACCCTGGACCAATTCACGGCAATTTCTTGTTTAGTCATGAACCTGCAGAAATTCAGAGCCCTCACTGTCTCTTTACCCCAACCAATTTTATCACAACTCCAGCAGACCCTCCCATTTTCATGGTCACCTCAATATATCTCATACCTCGGTATTAAACTTACCGCCGACCCTGCTGCCCTGTACTCCATCAATTACCTGCCTATGCTGACCCATTTAAATAGCCTTATGTCCTTTTGGTCTGTTATGCCCGTGGCGTGGTTGGGATGCCTCACTGTAGCTAAAATGGCGCTCCTCCCTAAAATGTTGTACCTATTTTGGGTTCTGCCTATCCAAGTGCCCTCTCGCTTCCTGTGAATATTGCAACATAGGGTGCTCACCCGGCGCAAAGCTAGGCCTTGGGTGGCGAGAACAATTATGTACTCTCCTAAACCTCAAGGTGGTCTCGGACTCGCACACTTCGCCGAATACTATTAGACGTCTAAACTGGCACAACTATCAAAATACCATGCCTCCCCTGGTAACCCCTCTCTGGGTGGTGTTGGAATCCGTAGAGTGTGACCACCCCCCCTTCTGTGGCCAACCTAGTGTGGCTTCGCCAAGCGATTGTAATACAGTAAGGAACCCAGTTACTTGCCACTCTTTATGGTTGTGGGATATTCTTAGAACTAAATTCAGATTCCAATCTCCTCATAACCCACTCCTGTCCTATCTTGAAAACCCCCAATTTTTTTTTTTTTTTCTTTTTTTTTTTTTTTACCCAGCATGGACCTCACCTTGCTCCTTTCATGGGTGGTCTCTAGCCAACCTCATTCAAGCCCACAAGTTTACAACCCCTGATACTTTCAGGACGTTTCCCACCCTCTGAGAGTCCTACGAAATCCCTAACTCCAAAATTTTCTGTTACCTCCAAGTTTAACATTTTGTTTTCCTCATGCCTACGCTCAGATTCCTCCTTTAGAATGTATTTGCAAAAATGATCCCCATGCACGATGCTTAATCTACTCCTTCTATTTACAATTGTTAGACCTACCGCCTCATACAACCCCTCATTATGTAACCAAATAGGAGTCCGATTTGGGTCTCCAAATGGTTGCTACTGACTGGTCTGACATTCGGGCTGCCACAAAGTCGGCCTCCCAGAATGTTGTAGTCTCAGAAAGTAATTATAAAGTATTGATGCACTGGTACTTGGTCCCTGCCCGGATTGCCAGATACCTTCCCTCCTATCCTCTCAGCTGTTTTTGAAGCTGCTTAGACAATGGCACACACCTTTTGATATTTGGTGGAGTTGTCCAGTTGCCCAATCATTTTGGGCTGAAATTTTTCAAATCCTCTCCACCCTCATTGGTAGCACCTTGGACCCCCGACCCAGCCATGGTTCTACTCCATTAGAAACCTTCTGATATAACCTATCTCCAATTCGAGTTGCTCCTGCAGGTCATGACCGCTGCGAAGCAAACCATTGCGAAGGCCTGGAAAACCTCTCACTTCAATGTCACGGAAACTAGGAATGGTCACCAGAGCCATGATCCATGCCAAGATCGAAGCAGTTCTTCTTGACTGGGTCAAAAAGTGTGAAGGTCTTTGGAAACACTGGGTTGACCACTACCTTCCTCCTGACTTTTATAACACATTACTTCTTCCCTAAATCGCCTTATCTGTAGTTCTGGTTACGCATAGATGCCGGATCCATATGTCATGCAAATTGGATGCATTTCAAAACGCATCCGATTCACATATATGTGAATGGAGCCCTAGTATCACTTTTAAACCTTGTCAAATACAATGAAGCCTTTAATAATGGCAAAAAAACGGTATCCCTCCCATCTCTCATCCTTCTTTGCAACATGGTCCACTTTAACCTAGAATTGACCACTTTCAGTTCCCTTTTTATCTTTTACTAGTATATTACTTTGCATACATCCTGCCAGCAAAATGCTTTACAGTTAGGAAGTTGTTTGCAGTGCAGTCTTTATTTCGTAGCTATATTTGGTCTTAGTCTCTATTCTGCATTCCAGTGTGGATCAGAGCTTGTAAATCAGTGTTGGTGTGTGGGAGCCTAAGAATTTAAAATGTAGAAAGTGACTGAAGGCGTTGCATAGTTTGAAAGTTGGCTGAAATGGGGAGGGTGGCTTTAGGGGGCTGGCTTCTTTAAATAGACAAAAGTTAGACACACTGACACTATTTTCCAGAAGTAGTATACAAGAAATAAACGTAACAGTGTTTAGTTTAAATAAGTTAGCAAATTTATGACTGATTCTTTTTCTTAATGTGATATGACCATGTTTGTTGCACTTCATGGAGTTCTTTTTTCATTGCCACCAGTCACTGCCTTAAATGTGTATGCGTGTGCTGAAAACAAATAACGGGTAATTTTGCAATTGTATGTGTGGTAAGCCTGTATGGACGTGTAAACCAGTTCTCCACTTGATCCCCTTTAGGTCCCAATCACACGTTTGTATTGTTTTGTCCATGTGTATTATGGTGCACTGATGTGCAGATGCATTACCAGTTACTGTATTGTGTTGGGGGTGCAGTTTAAAAACAAGGACACTGCCAGTGCATGTGGATTGCTGTGCATTGTGTTACGAACATAATTGGAGAGATAAAGGAATCAATATACAGCTCACATAGATGGAGATGGGATGTACAAGAGACGAGAGTGTGAAAAGCTTAAAAAAATGATCCCACAATCACAACCTCTCGTGAAATTGCTCTGCTGTTCATACTTTTATTCCCTTTCATTGATAAATCCCCACTTCCTCTCTTTCCACAGTTGTAAGAAGGGGTGGGTTCCTAGATGTAAACATTTATAGTGTTTACATTTGTGATTGGTCATCATAGTGATCACAAGGTAACAAAGGGTTAAAACATGCATGGGTGGTACATTGTACGTTAATGCACTTTCCCTACGTTTGTCCCTCCCCTTTCACTTTGAAATCCTTCAGAATTGCTTGTGGTCCTATGTATAATCCTGCTCCAAAGAAACTAGATGGCTAAGAAAAAATGTAAAACGATATATATTTAGGAATGCTGAGTGGATGAGAACTTGTAATGGAGACACAGTATAGTGGTGTTTTCTCAAATGTGACTGTAAAAATGGAAATTTACTTTAACTAAATGTTGTTTTATGTAATATTTCCCATGTACATAGAGCCCGCCTCCTGTGTTATTTACCCTGGTTTTTATGTGCATTTTACCATGGCAGCTCCAAATTGGACAGGTTATGAGGGTAGTGTTCTGGCAACATTTTAAATAGTAGGGAGGCACACAGGATTAGAGCTGGGTTTCAACACAATACATCAAAAGTACTTTGTATCTTCGCCTATGTTCACACTGACAGCGGGAATGAAATTGTGGGAGTTCAGCTGAACTCGCATGATTTCATTCCCGCATGTCAGTCCTGACTTTGGGGGCGATTTCAGAAACATCTCTGCAGGTTGCTGCACAGATGTCTATGGTAATCGCACCCCGAAGTCGCCAAAAGTAGTACAGAAACTACTTTTGGGAATCGGTGCAGCGTCGCACTGATTTGGCCGGTGCCATTGCCATTGACTTGGCATGCGATTTGACATGTCAGATCGCTCCACTGTGAACCAGGGCGAAGCAGCACAGCATTTATTTTTTCTTCACACAGCGTCATGTTCACTACTCTACTGCAGGTGTGCCTTAATGAACTTTGCAGGAGAGCTCATATACACTAACAAAATAATATGAAGGTGGCAGACCTTTGTAGTTTTTTTTTTGCATGCTTTGCTTACTGCTAAAGAGTTTACTGTCCATTTCAAGCTTATATCATTGATCCTATTTAATCATTTGTTCTGATTTTTATTTATTTGTTTTTCCTTATTTCTACCCTTTTTTTTTTTTTCAACCCAATTTGCCACCTGGTTTGCTGCTGAATATTCCTCAGACATTGAAGAAAAGTCTGTAAAGCCGGCGCAGGCAGGAGGGAGGGAGCGCAGTGCTGATATTCTCAGGGACTTGAAGGGTCTTTTTGTCCCTCCCTGGGAGCTGGCCTCCCCGGCTGAAGGTAACACAGCTTAGTCAGTACAGTCTGCTTGCTTCAGTACATCCTTGCCTGTTATAATCTAGACTGGAGTCTGTGAAATGCTCAACTCTTCTCTCTGTACTTAGCATCAGTGATTCTGTTTTGCTTTATAACACAGGGGAATCTGAATTAAGCATCTTTAGTATTGATATGACTTCTGTAATTGTTAAAAACCTGTCTAGGGTGTTCTCTATGTAATATTTTTCTTGATTACGTAGAACAGAGCTGCACCGAGTTGAAGAGTCAGTGTTTGATCTCTGCTGCTGCTTTATTGTTAAGCTAGGGTCTCCTGTTGATCTGGAATAGTAGTGGGCTGTATGTGATCGGCTGTATGTGATCAGCTGTAACTGCTTTTAGTAGTTTTAGTTTCAGCTCAGGTGCTTCTGAGTAGCTGGAGACTTTGATAACTAATCTCCATTTAGGCTGGGTTCACACTGGTGCGACACGACAGCCGTCCTACTTTGGATCCGACTTTGCCCTGCGACATGAAGCCGGCATGTGTCCGACTTTCAATGAACGGGGATCCGACTTGGATCCCCGCCAATGCCGGCACTGTGTTTGGTATGAATCTTAGGGGGGAACTCCGCGCCAAATTTTAAATAAAAAACCGGCATGGGTTCCCCCTCCAAGAGCATACCAGGCCCTTGGGTCTGGTATGGACCTTGAGGGGAACCCCCTATGCCGAAAAAACGGCGTGGGGGTCCCCCCCAATCCATACCAGACCCTTATCCGAGCACGCAGCCCGGCCGGACAGGAATGGGGGTGGGGACGAGCGAGCGCCCCCCCCCCCCTCCTGAACCGTACCAGGCCGCATGCCCTCAACATGGGGGGGTTGGTGCCTTGGGGGAGGGGGCGCGCTGCGGCCCCCCACCCCAAAGCACCTTGTCCCCATGTTGATGAGGACAAGGGCCTCTTCCCGACAACCCTGGCCGTTGGTTGTCGGGGTCTGCGAGCGGAGGGCTTATCGGAATCCAGGAGCCCCCTTTAATAAGGGGGCCCCCAGATCCCGGCCCCCCACCCTATGTGAATGAGTATGGGGTACATGGTACCCCTACCCATTCACCTAGGGAAGTGTCAATAAAAAAAAACCACAGTACACAGGTTTCAAAATTAATTTATTGGGCAGCTCCGGTATCTTCTTCCGACTTCTCCCGGTGTTCCGCCTCTTCTCCCGGGCCCCGCCGCTATCTTCTTCCAGCTCTATTGCCAGCGAGGGGCCCGGTCTGCTGCCGCTGTCTTGTCGCCGCTGTCTCGCCGCTTCTTCTCTTCATCTCTTCTTCCGATGTTGACACGGCGCTCTCCCCGGCTGGAATGCTCTCTGTGCGCTCTGCTCTGACTTATATAGGCGGTGACCACGCCCCCTAAAACGTCACAGTCCCTGGGCATGCTGGGACTGTGACGTTTTAGGGGGCGTGGTCATCGGGTGATGACCACGCCCCCTAAAACGTCACAATCCCAGCATGCCCAGGGACTGTGACGGCATAAGGGGGCGTGGTCACCACCTATATAAGTCAGAGCGGAGCGCTCAGAGTGCATTCCAGCCCCAGAGAGCGTCGTGTCAACATCAGGAGAAGAGGGCAGAAGGCAGAAGATTGAAGACCGGGCTCCTCCTCTTTAGCAAAAGAGCGGCAAAAGAGCAGAAGAGAGAGGAGGAGCCCGGCAGAAGATCCGGAGAGCGCGGAGAAGAACCGGAGAGACCCCCGAAGAGAAGAAGGCAGCAGACCGGGCTCCTCCTCTTTAGCAAAAGAGCGGCAAAAGAGCAGAAGAGAGAGGAGGAGCCCGGCAGAAGACCCGGAGAGCGCGGAGAAGAACCGGAGAGACCCCCGAAGTCGGAAGAAGACCACCGGAGCTGTCTAATAAATTACTTTAAAAATCTGTGTAGTGTTTTTTTTTTAAATTGACACTTTTTCCCTGGGTGAATGGGTAGGGGTTCGATGTGCCCCATACTCATTCACATAGGGTGGGGGGCCGGGATCTGGGGGCCCCCTTATTAAAGGGGGCTCCCGGATTCCGATAAGCCCCCCGCCCGCAGACCCCGACAACCAACGGCCAGGGTTGTCGGGAAGAGGCCCTTGTCCTCATCAACATGGGGACAAGGTGCTTTGGGGTGGGGGGGCCGCAGCGCGCCCCCCTCCCCCAAGGCAACAACCCCCCCATGTTGAGGGCATGCGGCCTGGTACGGTTCAGGAGGGGGGGGGCCGCCAGCTCGTCCCCACCCCCATTCCTGTCCGGCCGGGCTGCGTGCTCGGATAAGGGTCTGGTATGGATTGGGGGGACCCCCGCACGCCGCTTTTTCGGCGTAGGGGGTTCCCCTCAAGGTCCATACCAGACCCAAGGGCCTGGTATGCTCTTGGAGGGGGAACCCATGCCGGATTTTTATTTAAAATTTGGCGCGGAGTTCCCCCTCAAGATCATCTGAGCACAAGTCGCGTGCCGAAGTCGGATCATGCGAGACGGCAATCCGACTTTGATCCGACTTCAATGATAGTCAATAGGCTGAAGTAGGATCAAAGTCGGACCAAAGTAGTACAGGGAGCATTTCTAAAGTCGGAACGACTTGTGTCGGACCAGTTAGGACGGCTCCCATAGGGAAACATTACATTTCACACGTCATGCGACATGAGCTCCCAATGTCGGAGCGTTTGTCGGACCAGTGTGAACCCAGCCTCAACCCTAATCCATCCCTTTTGTGTGTGTGTGTGTGTGTGTGTGTGTGTGTGTGTGTGTGTATATGTTCCAAGTGTGTTCCTTCTTTGTAATCAACTGATTTTTCACAAGATTTCAGTTCTCTCTCTCAGGTTTCAGTCAGACATAATGGCTGCTGGCTCCAAATAGTTTGCAAGATCCAAAAAATATGTTGGCTTGAGACCAACAAATGTAGCTCCAGAAAATTCCATGCTGACTTAAGCAACCATTGCATATTAAAGTGTTGAACACTTGGGCTATGAAGTAGGTGCTCTTCTTGTTGCTCTGGAAGCATAGATTTAAGTTTGTTGATGCGCTCCAAGTGCTCTGGGTAAAGTAAATATGGTTTTACAGTAGTGTTATCCACCACTTACAGTTTATATTAGACCAACCTTTCTCAACCAGCATTCCGTGGAATCCCAGGCTTTCTCCAGAGGTTGCTAGGGGTTCCTTGAGCTGTGGCTGCTTGACCTCTCATCTACCTTGGCAGGGCCAGTAACATGACATATTGATCTTTTTAGCTGTCTTAAAAGGGAATTTATTGGGGCCCATTGGAAAAATGTCATGATTGATGAACAGTGGGAATAATTCAACCTTTAAAGAGTTAGCTCACCTTTTCAGAATAAAAATGTGAACACTGTAAACACTCCTCACCCCCAGACCCCACTGTATTTAACCTCCATGGGTGCTGAGCTGTTGGTGCCCATGCAACCCATGTAGCAGGCCGGGGATTTGAAATCCATGCTCTTCTTTGTGCGGCGCTTCTGGGAGTGATGCTCTCTGCTGCTGCTGACCAATCGGAAGCTCTCTGATCTGTCCCAGAAGCACTGCACAGAGAAGAGAGAGAAGAGCGTGGATTTCAAATCCCCAGACTGCTACATGGGCACCACACAGCTCTGCACTAAACGAGGTAAATATGGTGGGGTCTGGGGGTGGGGAGGTTATATAGTGTTCACCATTTTAGTTTTTCTGAAAAAAAGACCTAACTCTTTAAGGGTTGCATTATTCCAACCATCACTAGTCTGCATGACATTCTTCCAATGGACCCAAATTAATTCATTTTAGCAGGGGTTCCCTGAGAATTCAAAGTTGGTTATTTCAAGGGTTCCTTTGGGGTAAAAAGGCTGAGGAAAGCTATGAGATTTCTGTCACACGAATTATAGTAGATTTAGTTTACTGAGTTTTAGTTTAAGCCAAGGAAAATATACCTGTAGAGGTCATAAACAGCAGTGTAGACCCATGCCACTGAAAACTAAAAGGAATATGGCTAGCATTCCACTTTAGCAGTCTTCCAGTTAGCCATGTTTTCTAACTGATACACATGGAAACATATCTAGTTTTAGTTTTAACTTTAGAATTATCTGTAAAGTTGATGAGCAGCACTTTTTTATGTGTAGACATACTGGAAAGATTTCAGCATTTGGCAGCTCAGCTCACACGGGCTGGATTTTGGATATTAAAGCAAGTTCCGCCCCCCAAGGCAGGAAATTTTACTTCAGCAGCTACACATACTGTAGCTGCTGACTTTTAATATTAGGACACTTACCTTACACTTGCCTTGCGGCTTCACAGCCGGTTCCCTACTGCTCATGCGCAAAGCACGCTGCACTTCCTGAATGTCCCAGCGGTGGGGGAAGGAGGAGGGGGGCCAAATTTTAGAGTGATCTCACCGCAACAAGATCTCTCAGAAGTGGGGATGGGTACCTGTCAAAAACAGATACCCGCTCCCCCGAAAGGTGCCAAATGTGGCACCGGAGGGGGGGGGTGCCGATAAGTGGAAGTCCACTTTAACTAGTAGCAGGAGCACTTTTTTTTTTTTTTAACATACGGTGCATTAGAATCCTCTTGAACATCTCTACCTGTTCCTGATTGGTTGATGTGTCTAGGAGGGGAATACTACAAGCAACAGACTTCACTGAGCCAATGAGGAATGAGCAGATGGGAAAAGGGAAGAATATCAGGGACACACCAGGATAAAAATACCAACCTTTTTCTTAATTCTGGTGTCACCATTGCTACCCACATTGACTAAAGTTCTCAGAACAGCTGTAAAGTTGAACCCCAAGTTCCTAGACAGCTAAAAGCATTACAAGAGGCTGCTTTTCTACAGTTTATAGTAATGCTCTAAAGATGCTAGAACTTTAAAGATACCTCTGCATGATGTGCTATAGATGGTGCCTATTTGCCTGGTTGAATTTTTAGCCCAGGTTCACACTGACAGCGGGAATGCAGCTAAACCCACACGATTTCATTCCCGCATGTCAGTCCCGACTTCGGGGACGATTTCAGAGACATCTGTGTGGGTTTCTGCTCATTTTAACCTATGAAAAATGAGGTGCGTATTCTTTCCTATACCATACTGTTAGGATGGTGTCTCCTTGACTCTGCCTTTACTGCGTGCAGTATTTGTTGCATGTGTGTTTCTAGACCTTTGTTGTCTACTTTCATTGTTTGCTTTAAATTGTGTTGTTTTCATTTTACTTCATGAAATCCTTTATTTGTTCTAACCATTTTGTATGTTTTTAAATGCGTTCATTGTCATATTTAACTTCATTTTGCCTCTACTGGTTTGCAAGTGCTTTGTGACAAGCTAAGAGGTGGGTGCATAATTCCTTGTATGTGTGTTCCATTAACCTGTGTGTAATTCTAGCACTTTTAGTATTTTTCCTTTTGTCTCTGGTCTCTGCGGTTTGCACAAATAGGTCAATTTTAAAGGGAATGTCTCTTATGCTGATAATGTTAAAGTAGAACTATAAGCAAACTGTTTTTTTCATTTTGGATAGAGCAAGGGAGGGTTATAACCCCTGTCAGATCTTTTTTTTGCCATCTGTGTCCCATTGCAGAGAATTCCCTTCACTTCATGTCTCATAGCCAAACAGGAAGTGGGAGGAAATCCCTGCAAATTGGGGGAATTCCTTGGGGACCCCCAGGCCACCAGAATTAGTTTCCCCATTGGAAGATTTCCCCTCTATTACTTTTCTGGGAACAACCCAAAATTTGTGATTTTCTTTTACTTTCACTTTCGATCATAATGGTAAATAGGACAGACAGAGAGGATGAATCTCCTTAACCGGGGCACAGACAGCAATAAAACTTGTCGGGCATTCTAATCCCTCTCCACTCTATCCAAAACTAAACAAAAAGTTTTGGCTTTAGTTATACTTTAAGTTTCATCCTGGTAGGAGTCTATTCATCCTTCTCTACCCAAAGCAACCGCTCTCAACCACCACTAGAGGGAGCTGAAGGGAAGAAGAGAGATGCATTGCTTAGTTATCCAAATATAAACGTGTCTCTTCTTCCCTCCTGCTCCCTCTGGTGGGGGCCCAGAGGGATCATGTAAACACTGCTTCAGGTAAGACACAAGTAATTTTTTTTACTTACAGTACTGTTCCTGTATGTGTGTCTGTATTGTGTGATTAATGGACCCTTGAAGCTTCCAGTGGTAATAGTAGCATCAACAAATTTTTAGCTTTTTGAAAATTTAAATATTAGTATCACTAAATTTTAAAGTTGTAGAACTCTATTCTACCTACATAGATTTTACTACTGTCTATTTAGTTTTGTTTTATACAAAAAATACAAAAAATTCTTTAAGGTACCCATTGTCTTTAGACCTTACTAAGCATGAAGTGCTATTCTAGAAAATTTCCAACCTGTCATTAAATCTTTGTGCGCAATTAACCACTTGACGGCCAGCTGCCGCAGTTATACTGCGGCAGGGTGGCTCGGCAGTGCAAATCGCCTTAGGTGAATGTTGGGCTCATACACAGCCTTCTGTGGGCGCGCGGGCCCATTGGCCAGAGGGGGAGCCAATCGGCAGGTCCAGCGGACTCTGTCTGCCGGTTACCTGCAATTGTTCCCCGCAGAGACAGAACGGGGATCTGCCTGTGTAAACAAGGCAGATCTCCATTCTGACAGGGGATCACACAGATCCTGTCTTTCTGCTATGCAGGAAGACAGATCTGTGTGTTGTCCCAAGCAGCCCATCCCCCACACAGTTAGAAACACATTGAGGGAACACAGTTAACCCTTTGATTGCCCCTGATGTTAACCCCTTTCCTGCCAGTGTCAGTACATATTTTTAGCACTGATCACTGTAATAATGTCACTGGATCCCAAAAAAGTGTCAAAAATGTCAGTTAGGTGTCAGATCTGTCTGCCGCAATGTCGCAGTCCCACTAAAATATGCAGATCGCCGCAATTACTAGTAAAAAAATAATAATAAAAACGCCATAAATCTATCCCCTATTTTGTAGACGCTATAACTTTTGTGCAAACCAATCAATATACGCTTATTGGGGTTTTTTTTACCAAAAATATGTAGTATAATACATATTGGCCTAAATTTGATAAAGAAATTTGATTATTAATTTTTTTTATTTATTGGGTATGTTTTATAGCGGAAAAGTATTGTTTTTTTGTTTTTTTTCTCAAATATTTCAGTCTTTTTTTTGTTTATAGCAAAAAAAAAATTTCAGAGGTGATCAAATACCATCAAAAGAAAGCTCTATTTGTGGGGAAAAAAAGGACATGAATTTTATTTGGGTACAGCGTTGCACGACCGTGCAATTGTCAGTTAAAATAACCCGGTGCCGTATCGCTAAAAATGGCCTGGTCAGGAAGTGGGTAAATTCTTCCAGGGCTAAAGTGGTTGAAGAAGAGCTTTGATGAGACTAAGAGCATTTAACTGTTTGTATGTCCTTAACCACTTGCTGACCAGCTGCCGTCATTATACTATGGCAGGTCGGCACGATCCCGTGAACCTTCGTAGCTGTACGTCGCCTCCTTTAAGCTCGATAGCAGACGGGCGCCCCGCTGCACTGCGGGGGTGCCGATGCTCTTGACCGGCTCATTTCCTCCATGTAACCGTTTTATATGTAGAGCTATACATAGACCTGGCTCCCCTTTACTAAGTTCCCCTGTTCAACGTACTGTTTCCCTCACTGTGGCACATCTGAATCAGCAACCCAGTGAATGCTAGGATGTAGGAAGCTGGGCACCACAGCGCCATTCTGTTTCTTGGTGTGGGTGTACCTGTCACCAGCACAATGGGAATCGGTGGTGCTGTGCAGCTTGAGCCGCCATCACTGTGAAAACATATGGAGTTGAATTGCCCAGTGGCTTATTTAGTTGGGCCACAGTGATATAGACAGGGGAACTGCTGTAGGCGGCTTAGGGAATGATCTGGAATGCTCACTGAATAGAGGTGGTGGCAACAGAGCTGTGAACTCATCAATAGGAACACCCACAAATTGGGCTTCTGGTAGGGGAGAACTGACAGGCAGAAATGGGAAAAATTAAAGAGAATTTTTTTTGCAATCCATCAGTGTTTCCCTAGGAGGGTAAAAAAAGTTTTGTAAATTAATATATAGATCTGTATTTACGTTTTTTAATGCTCATAAAAGTTCTTCTTTAACAAAAAGTAACTTAACTTTAAAACAATGCCTCACTGACCTCTGTAACTGCAGACACTGTGGAGCAATTGATTCTCCAAGTTCACAAACTGAAGTACCTGATCGTTATGCCCATTACAAGATAGTCCGTTTTTCCAACTGGCTGCTGAGCCTCTGTCACACAGCATAGCTAGAAGACCACTTTATTTTCTGGTTGAACTTTACAGCTTTCTAGGTCACCTCCCTCCTCATTGGGCAGAAGTGATGATGCTGATTTATTTTTTAGTACACACAATGGAACTGGAGAAGTGACACAGAAAAGCTAAATCAGGGACGAAAGGTGTCTTTGAGGTGTTTTAGAGCTCTATGAATTACAGAACAGTCAGAAGAGAAGTATACATTATTTGAAAGGCAATACAGTTCGTATGTATCCTCCGAATACTTGTCCCTACTTCATGAGAGCAGAAAAATCATGAAAATCACAGTGACTAGGACAGGAAAACACTGCTAAAGATACCTGCCATAGCTTATACCCCTTCTATGTTCTACCTAGGAATGCTTTATTATCATTCCATCACTTCTTTACTTTTGTCTTCAGGAAAGAAAATTGAGACTCAGTTTGAACGTTACACTGGAAAGAGATTATAGAGCTATCTCTTGCCTCATTGATCTACTAGCCTTCTGTAGCTGTAATTAACTCGGTAGCACCCACGGGATGTATGTAAACTGTAAGCTTTCTAAAACAGTGACCTTTTTATTTTTAAAATGTAAGATGATAATTCACTCTTTTGGAAAATGCGGAGTGCTCCTTTTTCAGAAAGATATTGCCATATTAACAGAAGGGTTATTCTAAATTCTTGGCATGAAAAGATTCTGTGTCAGGAAAACACCAATATACAGTATCTCACAAAAGTGAGTATACCCCCCACATTTTTGTAAATATTTTATTATATCTTTTCATGTGACAACACTGAAGAAATGACACTTTGCTACAATGTAAAGTAGTGAGTGTACAGCTTGTATAACAATGTAAATTTGCTGTTCCCTCAAAATAACTCAACCTGTGAAGCTCTGGTGAACTCCATGCCCAAGAGGGTTAAGGCAGTGCTAGAAAATAATGGTGGCCATACAAAATATTGACACTTTGGGCCCAATTTGGACATTTTCACTTAGGGGTGTACTCACTTTTGTTGCCAGCGGTTTAGACATTAATGGCTGTGTGAGTTTTTTTGAGGGGACAGCAAATTTACACTGTTATACAAGCTGTACACTCACTACTTTACATTGTAGCAAAGTGTCATTTCTTCAGTGTTGTCACATGAAAAGATATAATAAAATATTTACAAAAATGTGAGGGGTGTACTCACTTTTGTGAGATACTGTACATAAGTGGTCCATATAGTGAACTCGGTGCTGAGTTATTCACTTTAATCACTGAGGACAAGGGGGCACTCTTTACGTCTGGGGGGAAAAGAGATTTAATCTCCAAATATGGAAAGGCTTCTTCACAGTAAGAGTTGTAAAAAAAATGTGGAATAGACCCCCCCTTCCCCCCGAGGTGTTTCTGTTCAGCTCAGGAGATTACTTGCCTGGACTTTTCTAAATGTACATAATATAACTGGATATGTATATATAATATATTATGTGTGTGTATCTCACAAAAGTGAGTACACCCCTCACATTTTTGTAAATGCAAGGAAAAATGCACTGGACTGCATCAAAAATGCTCTAGAATGTAGAATGCATCAAAAATGCACATGCAGAAAAGCATCTGGAACGCATCTGGACTGCGTTTTTATGGTGTGAACTGGCCCTAAGTGTGAAAGGAGACAGCCAGCACTCACAAAAAAGAGAGGATTATCTCATCAAGGGAAATGCACACTCCTTCTATAACTTTCTATGAATGGAGGAAGAGTAAGCTGCAGATACTTACCACAACAGGTATTCCCATAACCCTATCCACCCCTACTCTTACCATTGAGGATGGGAACATCTGCTGTTCATTTACTGTAAAATGTATTCTACCCGGAGTTAAAATACCCAGAGAAATGCATATTAACCTATATAGGTTAAAAAAAAAAGTTCACAAAATTATAAACCTCATATACATGAGGCCCCTTTCACACAAAGGGTCCCATCAGGTCCGCCTGTCAGGTTTTTTTTTAGGCTGACCTGATCAGACGGTTCATTCACCCCTATGGACCAGCTGAGCAGATACAGACCATAGATCAGAGCGGACACAGACCTGTCACCCACTCGCTCTGTTCTAATCAGCAGACAGATCCCCTGCTGATCAAAACTGTGTTTGCCTCATGTGAAAAGAGCCTAACCCAATGCCTTCAGTTTATGCACAAGAAGGCAAAGCCCTTATAAGCCTAGGTTCACACCTATGCAGGTTGCTGTTGGTGTATTTTTCTGATGCGTTTTGCAGTTTTATACATGCATTTTTTGATGCGTTTTTAATGCGCTTTTGTTAGGGGTCTGTTGTCATGCAGGAGAAACCAGCATAAAAACACAGCAGATGCTTTTCCATTAAAGTCTATGGAACCAAAAACACAACCTGCTGCGGGGGAAAATAAAGACCCTGAACCTTTCCATAAAACTCACCAGTGTAAAACGCAGAGATGTGAACATGACCTATAGAAAACCATGTTAAATGGACTGTAGTGCTTTTCGGCAAAACAGAAAACGTACTGAAAAATACATAGGTGTGAACCAGGCCTAATGCATGGTTGCACCAACAGAGGAAAGCAATCATTCTTAATGATCAAAGGCAATTAGTTACCTATTGGTAACAATCTCTGGTCCTATAAACTCATAAATGTTAATATCCAGTTACATTTTGTGCATTTAGGAATGCATCAAGCTATTTTTTTTTTTTTTTTTTTACTAAGCTGATTAGAACTAGTTCCTGAGAAAGTCTGTTCCACGTTTTCACTCCTGCTCTGAATAAGCTTTTTTAATATGTGGAGGTTAAACCTCTTTATCTTTTTTAAAGTGAATACATTTTTAACCCAGTTCACTGTTCAGTTCCACTTTATCAGTTTACAATACTTTCCAGAGATGACGGTGGATAAGATTAATATTAAATTTGTTTGTCATCTGCAAAACAACTGTTTCTAAACTCCTAGACCTAGAGTATAACTAATATATTTTTTATTAAAGGAATTGTGGGATCCGATCGCCACAATAGATGGCATATGGTGAATCATTTAGGGTTTGTTATATCAATAAGGTTTAACAGCATTCCCAATCCAGTAAGATTCACTGAATCAGAGTATATATATATATATATATATATATATAATCTATCTTTTTTTCTTTCTGTTCTGATTGAACATGTGTTTGTGAGGTCAGCCATCTTTTCCAATTAAAGTGGATCTTCATTGCATCTGAGCACCACAAACCAAAATCACTATTTAATTAATTTTTAATATTTAAAGCAAACTCCCCCATCCATCAATGTCTACATGCTTTATTTTGTTGAGAAATCACTTTGAAAAACAACCCCCTAGCATGTCTGGCCATGGCCATCTTGAGTAAGGGCAAATGATTCATGTAGCGTTTACTTCCTGGAACCCATCTAACCTTAGTTCAAGCATGCATGCAGCAAGGTGTGCTTAGCTGAGATATCCCCTCCTCCCCTACTGAAGACTCCGGTGATATGACATTTGCCTAGGCATGAAACCAGGAAGTAAATTGAGAAATGTAAAAAAAAAAAAAAAGTTTTAAAACAAGTAAATATGATATACTTTCCTATATATTTACTAATGCTAGCAGCACAAGGATTAAAAATAGTCAATGTTGATTGGGAGAGTGAAGTTGCACTTTAAGCAGCAGTGACATGTTTACTGCGCCTTTGGAAATATATTTGTGACATCATCATTTGTTTGCTCCTTGGAGGTGATTAAATGTATGGCTATGAGAGATCGGTGTAACAGACACAGCTTCCTATTTTAATAAAGTGTGGGCCATTTGCGAGAGAAAATGTATAGGCAAAGTATCATCACTCGCTTTCATTATAAAAAAAAAAAAAGTGTTATTGTGCTAATGCACTGGCACTTGGTAAAAGTTACATGACAGTTGCACTTTTTGAAGGCCTGTTTTTTTCCTGTTGACCGTAGATATGAAAGAACCAAAAGCTCCTAGTCCTTCTCTCACTCGTCAGTACAGCATTGAGACCGATCGTGTGTCCAAGGAGTTTATTGAATTTTTGAAGACCTATCATAAAGCGGGGCATGATGTATATAAACAGTGTAAAATCTTCCTGGAAGCCGTGCAGCACAAGAAGGTCTGTAAAACTTTTTTTTCCTTGTAGTTCTGTCATGCATTTATGTTCTTATGTTTTCCTAAACTAGTCATGCAGGCAGAGTGTGCTTAACCTGAGCAAACCTCTTTCCTGAAGTCTCCTGGGATGTATGACGTCATTTGCATAGGCCTGAAAATCAGGAAGTATCTGAAAAAATGTAAAAAAATAAAAAAAAGTTTAAATAGTAAATATGATATACTTTCCGGATTAAAGTGTTTGTAAAGTTTCAGTGTATATATATATATATATATATATATATATATATATATATATATATATATATATATATATATATATATCTTCTTTGTACTGTCTGTGTAATGGTTTTGCACAGAGCAGCCCTCCTTGCTGATTTTCCCCCCATAGCGAGCTTGCTCCCGAGTTACCTCTGTGTCTGAGGCACAGGGAGCGTGTCTCAGCCCCACCCCCGCTCTCTCCTCACTGGCTGTGATTGTCAACAGTGGGAGTTCCTGCTGCTGTGTCTCAGCCAGTGAGGAGGCAAAACCTTCTGCTCTCTTGCACATTGCTGGATCAGGATCGGTCACAGGTGAGTATTAGGGGGGCTGAGGGGGAAGCTGCACACTTAAATTTTTTTTTACCTGAATGCATGAAAATAAAAAACCTTCAGCCTTTAGAACCACTTTAAAAATAGTCTGTGTTAATTGAAAGTTCCACTTCTATGCCTGGCCTGCTAAGTGTTCCCTCCTCTCGGAGTAAATACTAATGTACAGGAATTACAGGAGAATAGTATAAAAACCCATTTTACAAATGTGTATTTCTAGCCAATTTTTTATTTTCTTGTTTCTTTTTGCATAGAGTATGAAGAGGTTAAATCTCTCCAAATGGAAGGGAATTTATCACCAGAATAGGTGTTCAAGTAAAAGATTTTCCTTTAAGGCCTGGTTCACACCTATGCATTTTTTGGTGCATTTTCAGTTTTGCAAAAACACACTACGGTCCGTTTCCTATGGATGTGGTTCACATCTGTGCATTTTATGGAAAGGGCCAGGGACTTTTTTCTGGTTTTTGGTTCCATACACTTCAATGGATTAAAGACGTGTATTTAAAAACGCAAAATGCACCTGGAATATGCACACTGCAACCTACATAGATGTGAACTAGGTCTAACTTCTGTTGCATTGACAGCCATAATTTGAATTTCCTATCACTTTCTTTACCACTAACAATGCTCACTAAAACAAATAGAGAATGTGACCCCTCCCCCCCCACAAATGTGGGGCATGTGTAGCACTAAAAAACCTGACAGGACAGGGGTTAGAACACATTCACTTTAGTCAAAACTTTTTAAACACCAACAATTAAAGTGTAATTAGAGGCAAAACTTTTTGTTTTGGATAGAGTATGGGAGGATTATAACCCCTGTCACTTTTTTTTTTTTTTTTTTTGCCGTTTTGTGTCCCATTGTGGAGATTTCCTTTCCTGTCCTGTCTGACAGTCAAAACAGGATGCAAGATTAAATGCTTCCAAAGTGAGGGAACCTTGCTATGTCACCAGAGTCAGCGGAGCTAGTAAATTGCAAATACAAAATCTCTTGCACTTGAGACTGAGCCCAGAAATGACAGTTGTCTATACTCCCATCCTGGCTTGCCTGGAAATGTCACACCTTGCTACCCTCCTGAGACTGGGGGAGGGGGATGAGAGTCTAAGTACACTGAAACGATAAAGCAAATATGTTTTGTTTTATTGGGGTTCAGTGGAAATAGTTTACCCATTGGAAGATTTCCCCTCTTAGTGTTCTGGTGTCAACCCCCAAAATTTTAGATTTTATTTTGCCTTCACTTATGATGACCATGGTAAACAGGACAAATAGAGAGGGGGAATGGCTTCCACTGCTGTGCCAATAAGGAGAGAAAGACCCAGGAGAGCCGCTACAATCATGCTGGGGGGGGGCTGCACCCAGAAGGTTTTTTTATCTTAATGCATTAGAATAGATGGAATGCATTAAGGTAAAAAACCTTGTGCCTTTACAATCACTTTAACCACCTCAATACAGGGCACTTTCACCCCCTTCCTGCCGAGGCCATTTTTCAGCTTTCAGCGCTGTCACACTTTGAATGACAATTGCGTGGTCATGCTACACTGTACCCAAATGAAATGAGCACTGATAGGCGGCACTGATGGGTGGCACTGGTGGGCACTGATGGGTGGCATTGGTGGGCAGCACTGACTGGCATCACTAATGGGCACTGATTGCTGGCACTGGTGGCGCTTTAATGTAATCAGGGCACTGATCATCAGTGCCCTGATTACCTCTCTTGCTGTCCCCTGTGAGGAGATGCCACTGATCAGCTCTCCTCTCTACTAACTGTCAGTGTGAGGCGAGGAGAGCCGATTACTGGCACCTCTGTGTTTACATGGGACTGGCTGTGATTGGACACAGCTGATCACATGGTTAAAGAGCCGCTTCAGCGGCTCTTTATAGAGATCGGGGTCACGCCGTGTCCTAGCAACATGGCGCAGCCATAAACGCCATGCTGTGCGCCACCGCGGGGGTCATGTGACGTTCACCCAGAACGAGAGTCGCACCGTCCCTCCATCGTTTGTCAGTTGGCGGGCGGCAGCTGGTTATTATACATGTGTTCCTACCACATAAGACACAAGGTGGTGCCATTTTATTAAAATGTTTTCTGTTTTCTGCTTAAGAAATTGCTTGTTTTAATGCTCATTTCTTGTATATTCAATAATTAATAGCTCCATCATTTCTGAGATGTGTCATGAGAAATTGAAGTTTGATTCTGCTGTGAAAACATGTTGTTGATTTGTCTCTCTTGCTGTCTCCCCAGGAGTCAAATATTGAAGAATTGTCAGAATACACTCAAGACTTTTACCAGAACACAGCAGACAAACTGCAGATGTATTGGAAAGGTAACCCCATCCTTTCAGATATTAACTAGACAACCATCACACACCATTTACTGAAGCTGAAGCCCATTGATTTTCTTTCTCCCTTTAAACCAGATAGCGTTTTTTCTTGGCTCATCTACAATTTATTTATACATTTCTGACAACTTAATTTGTTGTCACCATTGTTTGCAAGACGGTATTGGTTTTCTTTATGTTTAATAATCACAGTTTTGTCACCAATGATTGTTCCATGTTTTTTTTTACTGGAGTTTCTAAACATAAAATACATTTTGCTTCTTATTTATAAAGGCTGAACATTCTGTTTTGCAGATTTGGTTATTTGACATATTTAAACAGTTTACTTTTCTCTGGGCAATTTTTATATTCATTTTCAGCACCTTTTAAGTATTTATTTATTTTTTTTGTGTAAGGTATCCAGGTTCCCTTATAATATATGTAAAATTTCAAATTCCTAAAGCGATCTTGTGTGTTTTTTTTCACAACATGGTTACATAGTTGGTCTGGTTGAAAAGACACAAGTCCATCTAATTCAACCAGTAAAAGGGAAAACAAAATCATACAGTCTTATATACACAATCCTTTACCCACAGTTGATCAGGAGGAATGCAAAAAACCCCAGCAAAGCACAATCCAGTTTGCTCCAGCGGGAGGTAAAACTCCTTCCTGATCCCCCAAGAGGCAATCAGATATTTCCTGGATCAACTTTACCTAAAAATGTTAGTATCCAATTATATCCTGTGCATTAAGGAAAGAATCTAGGTTTTTTTTAAAGCAATTTACAGGGACAGGATGAGGTATTGCCTTCAAACGATCGGGAAAAACAAACCGATTTGCGGAAGAAACAACATTTGAAGTTTCAGCTTCACAATCTGAGGTACAAATACTTACGGACATGGTTCGCTCCACTTTTATGCTACCCCTAACAGAGTCAGCTGAAAGTCTGGTTTCTTCTTTGGGTTCCTCGAAACCTTCACAACCACTGCATGCGTTTCCAGTCCACACATTACTAGAGAAGCTTATTTATACAGAATGGGATTGTCCGGATAAGTATTTTCTCGCTCCAAGGAGATTCTCAGTTCTCTATCCTATGGAGGAAAAATTCACCAAAAAATGAAACTTCCAGCAGTAGATGCTGCGATTTCCAGTGTGAATAAAAGTTTAACTTGTCCAGTGGACAATGCACAAATGCTAAAGGATCCAACAGATAAAAAGTTGGAATTCCTGTTAAAATCCTCTTTTTTTTTTTTTTTTCTTTAGCAGGTACTGTTGCTCAACCTGCAATTGCAGCTATAGGCATCTGTCAGTCCTTAAAAGACCAGTTCTCAGAGGCTCTTAACGAGCTCCCTGCACAACAGGCCAGTGAGTTGGCCGATTTTACCAAAAGCATTATGTTTTGCCATAGATGCTGTAAAAAATCCTATTCACCAGCCGTCTCGCCTTGCACTTGTGCTAGTACACATGCATAGGACCCTTTGGCTAAAGGGTTGGTCTGCCAAAGCACCCTGCAAAAACCTACTGTCTAGTTTCCCATTTCATGGGGAGCGACTATTTGGTGATGATTTCGATAAATATATCCAGACAATTTCCAGTGGAAAAAGTACTCTTTTGCCAGTCAAAAGAAAGTATAAATGTCCTTCATTTAAACGGACTCTCTCCTGCGCCAAGCGCATCCGCCTCTAAGCAGTGGCAACGGCTTCCACCGTCAGATTCCAGAGGAAAATCGCAGGGTCAGACCCAGGCTCAAAGGAAGACCTGGAGCCACAAGACTAGAAAGCAGAATACTAAGACCTCTTCATGAAGAGGCGTCTCCCCTCACCAAGGTGGGGGGAAGACTTCTGCATTTCGCAGAAGTCTGGCAGAGACAAACTCAGGACAGATGGGCTCTCTCCACAGTGACTCTAGGATACAAACTAGAGTTTCAGGAGTTTCCACCATCTCACTTTCTGAGCTCAAACCTTCCCAAGTATCCAAGGAAAAGACAATCCCTGTTTCAAGCATTAGAAAGATTATTGACTCAAGGGGTAATCGTACAGATCCCCACAAAAGAACAAGGTTTAGGTTTCTATTCAAACCTGTCTACGGTACCAACACCAAATAGAGATGTCAGGCCCATTCTGGATCTAAAAAATCGAAATCGGTTCCTAAAAATTTGCTCATTTCGAATGGAGTCGATCAGGTCAGTGGTCTCCATCCTACAAGGCCCAGAACTTCTGGCGTCCATCGACATCAGGGACGCATATCTGCATGTCCCTATATTTCCCGCTCACCAAAGGTTTCTGCGATTCGAAGTGGACAGCACTTTCAGTTCGCGGCCTTACCCTTCGGGCTATCCACAGCACCATGGGTATTCACAAAAATACTGGCCCCACCTCTAGCCAGGTTGCGCTCACAGGGCATAACAGTGCTGGCGTACCTAGATGATCTATTGTTAATAGACCAGTCAGTGACTCGCTTAAGGCAAAGCGGCTGTCCCCAAGAGTGTCTCAAAGCCTCAGTTGGTGGTTACGAAGCCAGAATTTGCTGAAGGGGAAATCCTTCAGACCAATATTCTGGAAAGAAGTAATGACAGATGCCAGCCTCTCAGGCTGGGGAGCGGTACTAGAGGAGACGACTGTCCAGGGACAGAGGTCAAAACTCAAGAGTCCTGCCCATCAACATCCTAGAGATTCGGGCAGTGTATCTGGCTCTGAAAACCTGGACCTCCATGTTAAAGAATTGTCCAGTGCGGATTCAATCTGACAATGCCACGGCTCTGGCCTATATCAATCACCAAGGGGGCACCAGGTTGCCAGCAGTTATTCCCAGGGGAATGGTCTCTTCACCCCAAAGTGTTTCGGGCTGTTTGCCAAAGATGGGGGACTCCGGACATAGATCTTCTAGCGTCCAGATTCAACATGAAGTTAGTCAACTTTGTGTCCAGAACAAGGTATCCACTCGCATACGGAACAGATGTACTGATAACTCGGTGGGATCAGTTTTTACTGATCTACGCTTTTCCCCCAATTCAGTTGCTGCCTTGACTTCTTTGTAGGATCAAGCTGGATAGAAAGCCAGTAATTCTGGTAGCACCAGCATGGCCCAGAAGGTCATGGTATGCAGAGATCGTAAAGATGGCAGTGGAGGGTCCTTGGCCTCTCCCACTAAGGCCAGACCTGCTATCGCAGGGGCCGATATTCCATCCTACTTTATGAACGCTAAATTTAACGGCTTGGCTATTGAAACCCACATTCTGAAGAAGCATGGGCTTTTCAGGTCTGTTATCTCAACTTTAATCAATGCAAGGAAACCAGTTTCCAGAGCTGTATATTATAGAGTTTGGAAAGCTTACGTTTCCTAGTGTGAATCCAAGGGTTGGCACCCTCGGAGATATATTATAGGCAGATTCCTTTCTACAATTGGGCTTAGAGATGAAGTTGGCCCTAAGTACTATTAAGGGCCAAGTCTCAGCATTATCGGTTTTATTTCAAAGACCGCTTGCTACGCGTTCTTTAGTCCGGGGTTTTATGCAAGGGGTGATGCAGATTAATCCGACAATTAAATCACCTTTAACCCCTTGGGACTTGAATTTAGTTTTTTCAGTGTTACAAAAACCGCCATTTGAACCATTACAACATATTCCCTTAGTCCTTCTGACTAGGAAGAGGACAGAGTGGTGTTACGCCCTCGTCCAGGCTTTTTGCCAAAAGTGGTTTCAGGCTTTCATCTAAATAAAGATGTTGTCCTGCCATCGTTTTTCCCAAAACCATGTTCCAGGGAAGAAAAGTAATTACATTGTCTTGATGTAGTGAGAACAGTGAAAATCGTTTTAAAGAAAACTGCTCAGATTCGTAAGACTGATGTCTTATTTATTCTGCCAGAGGGTCCTAAAAAAGTACAGGCAGCGTTGAAATTCACTGTTGCTAAGTGGATTCGGCAAGTTATGATTTAAGGGGTAAGATTCCCTCTATTCAAGTTAAGGCGCACTCTACCATAGCGGTTAGTGCTTCTTGGGCAGTGCGTCACAGGCCTCCTTTGCTCAGATCTGCAAGGCCGCAACTTGGTCTTTGGTCCAAACATTCACAAGATTTTACCAAGTGGATGTAAGAAGGAATGAGGATATCGCCTTCGGGCGCAGTGTGCTGCAGGCAGCAGTATAAGTCCTCATGGTCTGGGGGTGCCCTACGGGTTGTGTCTCCCTCTCCTCAAGTAGCACTGCTATGGGACGTCCCACTAAGTAAATACTTAAGGCTCTGTGTCCTATGATGTACGATAAAGAAAATAGGATTTTTAAAACCACTTACCTGTAAAATCCTTTTCTTGGAGTACATCATAGGACACAGAGGTCCCGCCCCTATTTTACTGGGGTGTAAGTATATTGCCAGTGTCAACACCCGTTCTGCCTTGTGACATGAGAGATCACTGCTCTCTGTCATTGGGAGCAGTGATCACTGTCATGTGTGTTTTAAGCCCATCACCCCCACAGTTAGAATCACTCCCTAGGACACACTTAACCCCTTGATCACCCCCTAGTGGTTAACCCCTTCACTGCCAGTGTCATTTACGCAGTAATCAGTGCATTTTTATAGCACTGATCGCTGTGTAAATGACAATGGTCCCAAAATAGTGTCAAAAGTGTCCGATGTGTCTGCCATAATGTCGCAGTCACAATAAAAATCACAGATCGCCGCCATTACTAATAAAAAAATATATATATATATATATATATATATATATATATATATATATAAAAATGCTATAATCCCTATTTTGTAGTCGCTATAAATTTTGGCAAACCAATCAATATACGCTTATTGCATTTTTTTTTTACCAAAAAAATGTAGAAGAATACATATTGGCCTAAACTGATGAAAATAATAGTTTTTTTTTAATATATTTTTGAGGGATATTTATTATAGCAAAAAATATTGCGTTTTTTTATTTTTTATTTTATTTTTTTTTTTGTTTATAGCGCAAAAAATAAAATCCGCAGAGGTGATCAAATACCACCAAAAGAAAGCCCTATTTGTGGGGGAAAAAGTCAATTTTGTTTGGGTACAATGCTGCACGACCGCGCAATTGTCAGTTAAAGCGACCCAGTGCCGAATCGCAAAAAGTTATCTGGTCAGGAAGGGGGTAAATTCTTACGGGGCTGAAGTGGTTAAATAAAAAAAACTTTTTTTTTTTTTTTTTTTTTTTTAAATCATTGATTTTTATCCACCCTGATTAAACCTAATTTGCCACATAGTTGCCCAATGAAGGAGGTTGCATTGAGGTCGGCTTGTAAGTTGGAGACATCCTGTAAGGATGTTATTCCACTGCATAGATTGGCATCATCTGCAAAGACAGAAATTTTACTATTAATCCCAGAACCTATATCCTTTATAAAGATATTAAAAAGTAAGGGTCCCAACACTGAGCCTTGGCGTACGCCACTTGTCACCTTAGCGCATTCAGAGTAATGCCCTGTACACACGGTCGGACATTCCGCCAACAAAATCCATGGATTTTTTCCGACGGATGTTGGCTCAAACGTGTCTTGCATACACACGGTCACACAAAGTTGTCGGAAAAGCCGATCGTTCTGAACGTGGTGACGTAAAACACGTACATCGGGACTATAAACGGGGCAGTAGCCAATAGCTTTCGTTTCTTAATTTATTCTGAGCATGCGTGGCACTTTGTGTGTCGGATTTGTGTACACATGATCGGAATTTCCGACAACGGATTTTGTTGTTGGAAAATTTTATAGCCTGCTCTCAAACTATGTGTGTCGGAAATTCCTATGGAAAATGTGTGATGGAGCCTACACACGATCGGAATTTCCGACAACAAGGTCCTATCGTGTGTACAGGGCATAAGAATCATTACCCACCACTCTCTGAATTCTGTCTTTTAGGCAGTGTTCTATCCATTTACAAATCTTTCCAAGCCTGTAGACTTTACCTTACAGATTAGCCGTGTGCGCTTTTGCTAAATCTAAGTATACAACGTCCAAAGCCACCCCTCTGTCCAAGGTTTTACTTACTTCCTCATAAAAAGAAATCAGGTTTGTTTGACAACTTCTATCTTTCATTAATCCATGCTGTCTGTTGCTTAAAATATTTTTTTCCAGCAAGAACTCATCTATGTGGTCTTTTATTAAACTCACTTCACATCACTTACATTTCCTTAGCATCTTCATATTTATAAAAGGTCAAACATTGTGATATTGATATTCAATTTGTTGGATTTTTTTATGTTAAAACAACATTTCTATATAGGGATTTTATGATGAATTTTGAAGGTAAGATTCTACATCATTACTATGAAAATGGCTAAAGTAACTGAAATAATACATTATAGCGATTGTTACATAAATAAAAAGAAGGTGTGAAAATACTCACTGTTATTGAATCTTATTGAATATTAACAGATAAAGCTTTAATCACTAAAATGGCATATACGTTAGATATTAGCTGAACAAATAAAATACTTTATTAAAGATGGAAGATAAAGCAATGTTTACTACTTATACATGTTTTCTACAAGATTTTATTAGTAAGCCCCTATGTTGAACATAAAGAAAAGGAACGTGTCAGTTGCCCCTAGCACACAATTAGATGTTTTGTTTATTTTTTGTTAGTGGTGGTTTGCAATTAATAGGAGGGTATAAAGTGGTTGGGCTGTGTGTAACAGAGAATTATAGTGGTTCTAAAGGCTCAAGATTTTTTACCTTAATGCATTCTATGCATTAGGCTCTGTTCACATATATGAGGATTGAATGCATTTGAACTGCATCTGATTCATATGACATGTGAATCAAACTGGCTTTCTATGGAGCCAGTTCACGTATATGCGGTGCAGCGGCAGTGAAAATGTGTTGCAAGTTTTAAGAGTCCTGTGCGTTTTCTGAAAACTTTGGTACGGTTTATTTGCGAATTCCAGGCTCATTGCCTTCTATGGGAATGCATCTGAATCGCACATTGGATCAGCTTTGAACAAAAATATGATCTGAAAAAAAATGGTGTGAGGTCCCCCCCAAATTGATACCAGACCCTTAGGTCTGGGGTTTTGATGGGACCCCCCACGCCACAAATTGAAAAAAAAATGGCTGGGGGCCTCCCAAAATCCATACCAGACCCTTATCCAAGCATTCAGCTTCTGAACCATACCAGGCCACATGCCCTCAACATGGGGGGTGCTTTGGGGCCCACCCCAAAGCCCCTTGTCCCCATGTTGATGGGGACAAGGGCCTCTTCCCCACAACCCTGGCTGGTGGTTGTTGGGTTTGCGGGCAGGGGGCTTATCAGAATCTGGAAGCCCCCTTAACAAGGGGACCCCACATCCCGGCCCCCTCCCCTATGTGAATGAATATGGACAGCATTGTACCCCCTACTTCACCAAAAAAGTGACAAAAAGAAATAAAGACATAAACAAAGAAATAAAAACAGACCTTTTTGCCAATTCCTTTTATTTAAAAAAAAAAAAAACAAAATAAAAAAATGTCCCCCAGTGTGGATCTAGCATCAATTAACAACGCTGCCATCGACCCTGAAAAAAAAAAGAAAAAAAAAAAGCCCCGCACCTGTTGCGTGCTTCTGCTGTCTGACAGTTCTTAACCACTTGCCGACCACCGCATGCCGATTTTACGTCGGCAGAATAGCACAGGCAGGCAAAAGGGTGTACCTGTACATCCCTTTGGATGTTCGCCGGCGGCCTGCGATTGCGGCGAGGAGAGGCAGAATGGGGAGATGCCTATGTAAACAAGGCATTTCCCTGTTCTGCCTAGCAACATGACAGGGATCTACTGCTCCCTGTCATCGGGAGCAGTGATCATGATGTAGTGAGCCCATCCCCCCCCTACAGTTAGAACACATCCAGGGAACACACTTAACCCCTTGATCGCACCCTTGCGCATAACCCCTTCCCTGCCAGTGTAATTTATACAGTAATCAGTGGCTATTTGTAGCTCTGATCGCTGTATAAATGTCAATGGTCCCAAAATAGTGTCAAAAGTGTCTGATCTGTCCGCCATAATATTGCAGTCCTGATACAAACCATAGATCGCCATCATTACTAATAAAAAAAAATAATAATAATAATAATAAAGCCATAAATCTATCCCCCATTTTTTTTAGACGCTATAACTTTTGCGCAAACCAATCAATATACACTTATTGCGATTTTTTTTTTTTTTTTTTTTTTTTTACCAAAAATAGAAGAATACATATCGGTCTAAACTGTGGAAGAAATTTGTTTTTTAGATATTTTTGGGGGGATATTTATTATAGCAAAAAGTTAAAAAAATTGCTTTTTTTTTCAAAATTGTCAAACTCTGTTTATAGCACAAAAAATAAAAACCGCAGATGTGTTCAAATGCCACCAAAAGAATGCTCTTTTTTTTTTGGGAAAAAAAGGACGTCAGTTTTGTTAGGGTGCAGCGTCGCGCGACTGCACAATTGTCAGCTAAAGTGACACAGTGCCGAATCACAAAAAATGCTCTGGTCAGGAAGGGGGTAAATCCTTTCGGGGCTGAAGTGGTTAAATAACTAAGAGGCGGGGCCACCCGGCGACATCACCGCGAGACCCTGCCCTCCTGTGATGTTAACAACCTAGCATGCACCAGTTGATGTCACTAGGGGGCGGTGCCATCTGTTGATGTTGCCGAACTGGTAGACAACGGTGCGGGCAGATGGCCGGAGCCAACGACAGGTGTAAAGCCTTTTTTTCTTTGATTTTTTTTTTCGGCATTGGCGTTTTGGCTGCATGTTTATCTTGTGTAGCACGGTTGCCAAAGATGTGCCCTGATCTCTGCATGCACAAACCATATAGGTAAGCGGCCTCCCTTGCTTCTTCCTATGGCTAGAATTAGTAATATTAAAATGTTCTGATCTTATCGGATAGTTATGTTGCAAATCAGCTCATGATCTGCATGTATATTATCCTATACACTCCCAACTGAAGACAGTGCATACAGTGTCTCTTCACTTTGAATACAGTGAAATGTGTATAGTAAGAGATGTAGATATACAGTATATACCGGTATGTGTATCTTTTCTGTACTGTGTGTGTGTGTGAGTGAGATAGAGATCCTTTTTGGTTTTTTTACGAAGTTCTTAGTTTTGTGCTTTAGACTTGTAGTGGTGTTATTGTTTTTGTGAAGTTTTCCTCATTGCTCTTATTTTTAAAAATAGTGCCGCCTAATAAAGTGGAGGAAGCCATGGACCAAATTGAGAAGTTTATCATGACACGCTTATACAAGCATGTGTTCTGTCCAGAAACCACAGACGATGAGAAGAAAGATTTAGCTGTACAAAAGAGAATCAGGTGAGGGGGATATCAAGAATTCAATTTTGTCTGGCTAGAGATGCAGTGTTCAATCCATTAGCAGATTGGTCAAAATGTCTCTAGGAACCAATAGGGATATTTTTATGTGCCCCAGTACTGGTCACAAAGCTGGCTGTAGCCTATTCACACAGCAACAGAGATAATGGGGCAGCACCCTTCCTGAGTGCTGGAAAGAATTTAGTTTATTTTTGTTTTTTATATGTATACAAGCCTTTTTTTATACAAATAGACATTTAATACATGAAAATGCCTTGGTTCTTGCTTCTGCTGGAAAGCAAGGGCTCTTTCCGAATTGCGAACTCTGCTAGCAGATCCGCCCGATTATCCCCGCTGAGCAGGAGGATGACAGGTCCGTGCTCGCTCAGCTTCTGCAGAATGGACACAGCTCACTTTCCTCTATGGGGGGGTCTGCTGGAAATGGACCACTTGTCTGTTTATTCGCCAGACTGATGGGAAGCAGATCTCCCTATCCGTCTGTTTTTGACGGCTCGGATCGGATGTCAGCGAGTGTAAACAGACACATGTCTATTTACAGCCACTGCTCCATAAAGGGCCATGGATGGTTTGATCGGGTCCGCCTAAAATACTGACAGGCGGACCAGATCGGCCCATCTGTGTGAAAGGGGACTAAAGGCACAGTGAGTAAATGTGAGCTTCATATGTATACATGGCAAAAATAAAAACTATTTACAATAAAGTTTTATATATTAAAATATAACCAAATCCACTGTAAATTTTGTTTAACAACTCATTGATAGCCTGCCTTAGTCTACCCTGGGAAGATATGTACTGTAAAGCAAGTCTTTCCATGGGCTTCCCATTTGGAGGTTCATGGAAATAGTTGTACAACCCGGAAGCAAAACTGAGTGCCAGTGTACTTTAAATTTATGCTTTCATGCTCTTTTCCTCAGGGCCTTACATTGGGTCACTCTTCAGATGCTGTGTGTTCCAGTCAATGAAGATATTCCTGAAGTGTCAGATATGGTTGTAAAAGCTATAACAGGTTAGTATTTTAATGAGTATTCATAAACTGTCTCAGGGTTAGGTTGCAAGGGTGACTGAGCTGCAGGATGGCTGGAATATGGCTTACCCATAGAAATGAATGGGTCAGCGACATGTGTCAAGAGAAGAGAAGAGAAGCCAACGAAATGTTTTTGGGAGAAAGGCTGTGCGACGCTGGACAGATCCACAAAGTAGAGACCGCAGTAATGGGGAATGGGGAAAGAGGTTAGTATTTAACTTATCGCTTTGCATTAGGTGGTTGGGTAGAATTCTTAAAAGACAAGTTCAATAACCGTGAATGATGATGAAAATGAGATATGTATCCATATAGCCAAGGACACTGTACCTGCAGAGATGAGAACAGCACCATTAGAAGTTTACCAGAAGACTCAAACTGTTTAAGAAGGTGCTAGCATTGTGGATATAAATCATAGGGAGGCGTTTGGTATTGTGTATTCTTTATAACTGAAAATATGGTAGGAGTCCTGACATTGTTAGACCAGTTGATACAGTGTGTTTTTATTTTTATGTTGCATTTGGGAAACTATAATTAGGAATTGGTTCCTTTAATCTCCTTCAGATATCATAGAAATGGATTCAAAGCGGATTCCTCGGGACAAGCTTGCCTGCATTACTGGATGCAGTAAACAAATCTTTAATGCAATTAGAACCACAAAGAATGAACCTGCTTCTGCTGATGACTTCCTCCCCACTCTAATCTACATTGTGCTAAAGGCGAACCCACCACGTCTACAGTCAAATATTCAGTATATCACTAGATTCTGCAATCCTAGTCGGCTGATGACTGGGGAAGATGGATACTATTTTACAAATCTGGTGAGTAGTAAAGTGGTCTATTTCTGATGCCCTCTTATGCTCTGTTCTGTTTTGTTTTAAGATTTGCCTTCCACACACCATTAAGGGGAATTTAATTTTTGTTTTTACCATTGTGCACTTGTACCCCCTTCCTTACCAGGCCAATTTTCAGCTTTCAGTGCTCTCACATTTTGAATGACAATTACTCAGTCATGCAACACTGTACCCATATGACATTTTTGTCATCTGGGTACATAGAACTGGGTACATAGAACTTTATTTTAGTGGTATTTAATCACCACTCGGTTTTTTAGTTTTTGCGTTATAAATGAAAAAGACCGAAAATTTTGTAAAAAAAAAAGGAATCTTTCTTTGTTTCTGTTATAAAACTTTGCAAATTAGTAATTTTTCTTCATAAATTTTGGCCAAAATTTATACTGCTACATATCTTTGGTCTTATGCCACAAAGATTTGCTACAAGGTGGTCTACGCCTGGGTTTGCCGAATACCCCTTCTGAACACACCCTATACTCCACTTCCTTTTCTGTGAGCACCCCAAAGGGGATACCCTCACTTGAAGCTATGGTGGAGACCAGGTGAAAGGGAGTCAACGCAAAATCACAGGCAAACATTTGCTCTTCTGAAGGCCTGCAAAGCACTCAGATTCAGAGTGATTATGCATCCCTTGCACCAGAGCAAGAGTCGGCTCTAACACTGGTCTCAGCATCATAATCTAGCTCTATTTCAGGCATGCAACAGATGGCCTATTTGACTAAAGTAGAGTTCTGTGCATCGAAGTTGCATTTCCTCAGATAACTTGTGGCTTTAAAACCGTTATCTTTGTCCAGGGCTCAATAATGCTATACCTCTTCTCCTACTCCCATTTCTCAACCTGGGTTGGATCCCAATATGTTGGTCCTAGAAGACGCAGACACAGATAGGAATGAAGGGGATATTGAGGCAATATTGGGGGAAACTGTAGAAGATTAGTTTGTCCCCAGATTGTCACTATATTGAAGAGTGAGCTTCACTCAACATGCTTCCTAATGTTGAAATGCTCATTGCCTCTGTCCGCAAAAGCCTTAGGCCTCATGCACACGAGACGCTGTTAAACTCGTGTTCAGAGGCAGTTGGACACTTTTTTCAACTACCCCTGAACCCATTCAATGTTATCCTATGTGTACATGTACACAGTCTCGTTTTTTGGCGTTTTTAAGCAGTTGCGTTTAACCTCATTTTTCCAGAAGCAAAAAAATGGGTTTAGACGCAAAAGTTTTCCATGTTTCAGACGCCAAATGCGGCTAACCACCCGTACCGGCGTTTAGCCGCGTTTGCGTTTATAAGTGCTTTTAAAGGAACATTTTACAACCCGATTTTGGGACCCCATATCTTGGGACCACTTGGTGCTAGGAACCCCAAATTTTGTGTGCTAACACAGTTGGACTAACACTATAACATATCCAAATTTGGGGTTCCTAGCTCCAAGTGGCCCCAAGATATGGGGCCCCAAAGTCAGGTCGGAAAATGTCATTCTCTTCTGCAGAAAAGTGCTTGACATTTTGCGACCCAATTTGGGGCCCCATATCTCGAGGCCACTTGGTGCTAGAAACGGAAAATGTAATTCTCTGCTCTGCAGACGCTTCTAGATGCAAACGCGGTAAAACTCGGCATGCAAACGCGGCAAAACGGGCTTTTCTAAACGCCGGTTTCAGCTTTTAAAAACGTGTTCAGCAGAGTTTGCACCGGCGTCTCGTGTGCATGAGGCCTTAGCATTGTGCAACTTGACTCGCCTCCGTCTCACAGTGGCCTTACGATACAAAGAGACCTAAAAAAAACTTGCAAAGCATTCCTTGTTAATGTACCTATTAAATATGTTACTTCTTTCAAAGATTCTGCAGATAGTAAATTTGTGATGCTCCTTAAGGCTTACTTTAACTTTGCAAGCTCTGCCCTGCAACCAGCTCTTGCTGCAATTTCAGTATGTCAAACTGCAGCTAATTGGACTTGTGAACAACCAAAATGACCCTGTACTTCAGGATCTTGCTGTTACAGAGTAATTACAGTGATTGCCTTCTGCTCTGCTTTTTTGTGTGGATGCCATAGAACATGTCATGGGACACTGTTTTTGGTCTCTATGAGGCACAGACAGGGGATTAAAAGGCTGCTGGTGCTCAGGCACAACGGTTCTCAGCAGAGGCTGTGGCTTGTGGCTCCTGTGACAGGATAGACTCTTCTGCACAGAGTCTATGGCTCCTGTACAGGCAGCTAAATATGCCTCCTCAAGCACAAGCTCTTGACAGGTAATACATGGGCGGGGGTGTCCCATTTTGTTATTCCTGTGAAGCTCTTTTTCTGTCATCTATGGCTCCTAGGATGCTGGGCTTAGGCTGATAGGGCACTGCTTCTGTCTGCTAGTTCACAAGTGTTGTCATTTCTAGGCAGGTGGCCTGTATCCTAAGCTTGTCCTGTTATTATGGTTACAGGATAAAGCCCAGGACACTGGTCCAGACCCTGGCCCCAAGAAGTGCAGTATTTGTGACTAAATTAGAATTGATGGAACATGCACTCTCCCATATCTTATGTATCCGGAACGACTCCCCCGAATGAAGCATAAATGCAGAGTTCTACAACAATATCCATGGTTAATTACATATCTAAGTACTAACTAGTCATCCGAAGAATCAGCATTAGTATTAGAGGATTCCACTCAAATCTTCCACACTTTATGAAATTACTTGGCACAACCTCTAGACAGATAAGTCGTTTTGTATAATGGTAGGGCTGAATCGACTAAACGTTTCCATAAGTTAATTGATGGTCCAAAGGAGGATTTCCATCTTATGACGATGGCCTTGCGTGCATAATAAAGTAGTATCCCCAAAAGGTTTCTAACTGCCCTGCTAGGAACCAGAGGAGCTACAAGCCCCAGCAGGCATACCTCCACCTTCAATGGAATCTGAAATGTAGTGACTGTCCGTATAAATGTGGTAACCTCATTCCAAAATGTCTTGACGGCTCCAAAAAATATGTATAAAGTCCGCTGCAGGTGAGGCACACCTCCAGCAGGAATCTGGAATAGACTGGTATCTGTCCCTGGCCAAGACCAGTTGTCGGAAAGGAGCACTCCCAGAGGTCTTCCCACTCTTCCGTATCCAGTGTAGGGAAGTCCCCCACCCATTTAGAGCGTCTAGTCCCATGTGCACGTTGGGTAGTAACATTTTATAGATGCTGGACAAGGGCTTGGACTTATATTATTCCCCTAGCCAATCTTCCAGAGTCGCTGCAGAGAGGGCCACTTGGGAATTCCCAAATTGAGTATTAAAGGCATGCCTAAGTTGTAGAAACTTAAACAAATGTAAGAGTTAGGGAGGTTGTATCTTTGAGTTCATCAAAAGTTTGTAGTTGGTCCCCAGTACATATTTGGTCCACATATTTTAATACTTTTGAGTGCCCACAAACTGGGATCTGGTATTGACATAAACTCCGACAGCCTCGGATTATCTGGCTAATACATTTTAACTCTTTTAGATCACTTTTGTCTGAATTAAAGGCTCCCCTGGTACATCCATAGCAGTCCTCTTGGTTACCTAAGCCTTCTGCAGCCACATTGGTCAAAAACCGATGCTTTATGACTTCAGGTGGGAGAAATGATGGCTTACAACCTGTTGATTCAAATTCCTTCCAAAGAGAGGGGTCAGTGGTTTTACTGACACATTTTTGTGGTAAAGAAACCCACTGGCAAGTTCCAAATAATTCTTAACCTTCAACCCCCTCCACACATTCATGAGATGCAAGCGTTTCTGGATGGAGTCGAGATTTTCACACTCAGGACCATCCTGAGTCCAGGTTTCTTTATGGTCACTCTGAACTTCAAAGATGCCCATCTTCACATGCCAATACATCCAGCATATCATAAGATTTTGAGCATGGCTATTAGGATCAGGGCAGAAGCCAACGTTTTAAATGCAGGGTGCTCACATTCTAGCTTTTCTCAGACCTGAGGATTTTGACGAATATCTTTGGGGAAGCATGGGCTCCCTTAAGACTGAGGTAAATTACATCATCCCTATCTGGACGATCTCCTGCTACTAGTTGCTGCTTGTCAAAATGTTCTAGAGGATCTCCAGTACACTCAGGATCATCTACAGAGCCTAGAGTGGATTATGAATTGGGAGAAAATCAAATCTGATTCCTGCCAGACTTTGAGATTCCTTGGATACGCGATTCACTGAGCTTTTTAGAAGTTTTTTCTGCCAGAAAACAAATGTACCAAGGTCATTCAGCAGATGGCTCAATTACAGACAAATCTTTCAGTAACCAAAAGAGAAATTTCAGCTATTCTAGATGGGTCCAACACAGTTCGAATTCCACAAAGAGTTAAGCAGTCACAGTCCTGGTGGCAGGTACATATGCTTTGCAGAGGGTTGAAATGGAAGTGGCGGTTTCCAGGAGGATAACAGATTCCTGCTCATGGGGCTTGGGGGGGGGGGGTTATTTAGAGAACAGAGTAGCTCAGGGGTAGTAGACAAAGAGCAAGGCCAGGACATCCTCAAATCGGAGAGTGCTCTTTGCTGTGGAGAGAGCTCTAAAGTTTTTTCAACTAGATTTAAAGGGACATCATTTACAGGTTCTATCGGACAACGGTATGGTGGCACACATAAACAAGCAGGGGAGGTACAAGACATCAACGCCTGCAGTCTACCGCACACAAAATTCAAAGATGGGCAGAATTCAACTTGGCTTTCATCTCAGCGCTTCATATGAAGAGCATTCAGAATGTTCTGGCAGACTTTCTCAGTTGTCAGACCTCATTCTAGAAGCCCCTTTTTCATCAAGGAGGGCATGGCTTTCCCTGCTGCAATCTCTAGCTGGGCCTCCTCACAGGCTTCCTGTGTCACAAAGATCTGTGCTTTACCTGAACAGAGATGCACTATATTACATTAACTTTAATAGCATCCCAGTCTTAGTCCGTAGGGTTCAATATTGAGTTGCCCCACCCTTTGCGGCTATAACAGCTTCAACTCTTCTGGGAAGGCTGTTTAAAAGGTTTAGGAGTGTGTCTATGGGAATGTTTGACAATTCTTCCAGAAACGCATTTGTGAGGTCAGGCACTGATGTTTGAGAGCAGGCCTGGCTTTTGCAGTCTGCGCTCGAATTCATCCCAAAGGTGTTCTATCGGGTTAAGGCAAGTCAAGTTCCTCCACCCCAAACTCGCTCATCCATGTCTTTATGGACCTTGCTTTGTGCACTGGTCCAAATCATTTGGTGGAGGGGGGATTATGGTGTGGGGTTGTTTTTTAGGGGTTGGGCTTGGTCCCTTAGTTCCAGTGAAGGGAACTCTTAAGGCGTCAGTATACCAAGACATTTTGAACAATTTCATGCCCCCAACTTTGTGGGAACAGTTTGGAGTTGGCCCTTCCTGTTCCAAGATGACTGCGCACCAGTCATGTTTGTTGATCTATGAATATTTAAAGGATAAGGAAGCAAGATATAATCAAGCTTTGCAATATTTAGTTCAATATAAAGTTCAAGTGTGTGTAAAGGCAGGCTTCCCAATACTTTTAGTAATATAGTGTACAGTAAACTTGTCAATGTGGTATATGAAGTGCAGGTTTTGAAAGGGAAAGTTTTTTGGATAGTTATTAAAACTTTAATCGATTGCTGTATGCCAGTGACTAGAACAATTTATCCTAAAATATGGAACAATCTATCTTTTTTTCTTTTTATAAATGTAGTAATGAAAGGTTTTATTGCTCTCAATAAAACCTTTTCTGATAAAAAAAAAGTATGGAACAAGTTGAAAGCCTGTGTGACAGAGCAGGGGAAGACAGAACCTAACATGCAGTTTGTCCTTGAATTTTTTCAGGATGATGAAGAAAATGGTTTAACCCTCAGCATCCTTAAAGTCTAGGTTGCAGCTCTGGCAGGTTTTCTTCAGACTTCGCTTTCAGAAAACCCATATAGTTACATAGTAGGCAAGGTTGAAAAAAGACACAAGTCCATCAAGTCCAACCTATGTGTGTGATTTTATGTCAGTATTACATTGTATATCCCTGTATGTTGTGGAAATTCAGGTGCTTATCTAATAGTTTTTGGATCCTAACCGCTCTTACAGTAAAGAACCCTCTATGCAGTTTAAGGTTAAACCGCTTTTCCTCTAGTTTTAGTGAATGGCCGCGTGTCTTATCAAATTCCCTTTCGCTGAAAAGTTTTATCCCTATTGTGGGGTCACCAGTACAGTATTTGTCAATTGAAATCATATCCCCTCTCAAGCGTCTCCTCTCCAGAGAGAACAGGTTCAGTGCTCGTAACCTATCCTCATAACCGAGGTCCTCCAGTCCCTTTATTAGTTTTGTTGCCCTTCTCTGGACTCTCTCTATTTCCAGCACATTTTTCCTGAGGACTGGTGCCCAGAACTAGACAGCATACTCCAGGGGCGGCTGGACCAGAGTCGTGTAGCATGGGAGAATTATTGTTTTATCTCTGGAGTTCATCCCCTTTTTAATGCATGCCAATATTCTGTTTGCTTTGCTTGCACAGCTTGGCATTGTATGCCATTGCTGAGCCTGTCATCTACTAGGACCCCCAGGTCCTTTTCCATCCTAGATTACCCCAGAGGTTCTCCCCTTAGTAGATTGCATTCATATTTTTGCCACCCAAATGCATTATTTTATATTTTTCTGCATTAAGCCTCATTTGCCATGTAGTTGCCCACCCCATTAATTTGTTCAAATCTTCTTGAAAGGTTTCCACATCCTGTGGAGAAGTTATTGCCCTGCTTGGCTTAGTATCGTCCGCAAATACAGAGATTGAGCTCTTTATCCCATCCTCCAGGTCGTTTATGAATAAATTAAATAGGATTGGTCCTAGGACAGAACCCTGGGGGGCCCCACTTTCCATCCCGGACTATTCCGAGTACTCCCCATTTATCAATACCCTCTGAACTCGCCCCTGTAGCCAGTTTTCAATCAATGTACTCACCCTATGGTCCATGCCAACGGACCTTACTTTGTACAGTAAACGTTTATGGGGAACTGTATCAAATGCTTTTGCATAATCCAGATATGCCACATCTACGGCCCTTCCTTTATCTAGATGGCAGCTCACCACCTTATAGAAGGTTAATTGGTTTGGCAAGAACGATTCTTCATGAATCCATGCTGATTACTGCTAATGATACCGTTGTCATTACTAAAATTTTGTATATAGTCCCTTTTATCATCCCCTCCAAGAGCTTGCATACAATTGATGTTGAGCTAACTGGTCTGTAATTCCCAGGGATGTAACTTTAAATATTGGTGCTACAATGGCTTTTCTCCAATCAGCTGATACCATTCCAGTCAGTAGACTGTTCGTAAAAATTAGAAACAATGGTCTGGCAGTTACTTTACTGAGTTCCTTAGGGACCCTCGGGTGCAAGCCATCTGGTCCCGGTGACTTATTAATGTTTTTCAGTTCTAATTCTGTCCTCTGTTAGCCATGAGGGTGCTTCCCGTGACATGTAATGATTATATATAGCCACCCTGATTGCACCCTTACATTTCTTGTTGCAATCTTTGTAAATTTGGAATGCTGATAATGATCCCTCAGCCTTGCATTTTTTGAAGGCCTTCTTCTTTGCTTTTATATGCATTTTTACGTTGGAGTTAAGCCAACCCAGGACTTTTATTAGCTCTTTTAAATGTATTTCCCATTGGGATGCACTGGTTGGCTCTTTTGAAATTCAGTGTCTTTGTATTCCCCTTATGTCTCCTATTTGTTTGATTTATACTAAAACTAATTGACCTGTGATCGCTGTTTCCTAAATTGCCCCGTATTTCCACATCCGTGATCAGGTCTGTATTGTTGGTAATCAGTAGGTCTAGTAATGCTTTGTTTCTAGTTGGTGCATTTACCATCTGACCCATGAAATTGTCTTGCAAGACGTTTAGGAACTGGCCAGCCTTGGATGAATGCACGGTTCCTTCCACCCAGTCTATGTCTGGATAATTAAAATCCCCCATTTTAATGACACTTCTCATTCTTGCTGCCAATCCAAATTGTGATAGGAAGTCCGCCTCCTCCCTCTGGTTAGGGGGCTTATAGCATAATCCCGGTATTACTTTCCCCTTAGTTTCCTCCCTTTGTAGCTCTACCCATAAGGATTCCACCTCTTCCCTTGCTCCATTGGGGATGTCATCTCTCACATTCACCTGTACATCATTTTTGATATACAGGCATACCCCTCCCACTTTTTTTATCCTCTCTATCACTGCGATGTAGAGAATACCCTTGAATGGTTGCCAGCCAATCATGAGAGCTGTTGAACCAGGTCTCTGTAATTCCTGCTAAATCTAAATCCTCCTCGTACAACAGTAGTTCTAGTTCTCCCATCTTGTCCACCAGATTCCTGGCATTGGTGAACATGCCACGTAGTTTAGACCGCTCGCATACTATATCCTTATTGGGTGCTCTGGGATTGCAAATAGGACTTGTTACTATACTTAACCCGGGTTGAGGTGCTTTAGTCAACCTACTACTAATGCCCCCAATACTACCCTCTGGAATATGTTCCGCGCTGACTATCTCTACCTCTGGCCCCTCCCCCCGTTGCCTAGTTCAAAAAACCCTGTAACTTTTTGGCCATCTTAACTCCCAGCAGATCTGCACCTTGCCCATTTAGGTGTAGTTCGTCCCTTCTATAGAGCTGGTAACTGACTGAGAAGTCGCCCCAGTTCTCCAGGAACCCAAACCCCTCCTTTCTACACCAGTTCCTCGGCCACTTATTTGCTTCCCTAATCTCCCTCTGCCTTTCTGGTGTGGCTCGAGGTACCAGTAGTAGTTCTGAGAATACTATCTTTGAGGTCTTTTTCCTCAATTTACCTATCAAGTCCCTAAATTTGTTTTTTAGGACACTCCATCTACCTCTGACTTTGTCATTGGTGCCAACGTGCACCATGATAGCTGGGTCTTCCCCAGCCACTCCCAGTAATCTGTCCGCCAGATCCGTGATGTTTCGAACCTGAGTGCCCGGTAAACAACATACAGTTCAGCGCTTCAGGTCTTTGTGACAGATTGCCCTCTCTGTCCTTCTAAGAATTGAATCCCCTACCACCAGAATCTTTCCTTTCCCTTGGCTTTACTCCCGACCTCACTGGAGGAGTTATTCCCCTGGCAGCTAGGGGAGTCACTTAGCTCCAGAAGTGCTGGTCCCTGACTGGTTTCACCAATGTCACTCAGCGGGGTGTACTTATTGGGGTGTTCCAGCCCAGGACCGGCCTCCCTGACTCTTTCCCCTCTATCCTTCCTGACTGTCACCCATCTACTCTGCTTTAGTGCCTGCACAGCTTTGTCCCCACCCGCCTCTGTGCTGGCACCTGCCTGGTACGATCCCAACTCTCCTTTAGTATGGAGGTACTTCTCAGTGTTGACAGTTGCTTCCCTAGATTCAGAACCTGGGCTTCCAGGGAAACATTTTTCACAGCAGTATTTGTCCTCGATCAGATGATCAAGGAACGCATACATGCCGCAAGATGTACACCGAGACGCATCTCCACATTTGCCGGACACAGTACCCATTAATTTACTGGGGGTTGGGGGTTATACTCTGTCCAAATTAACTAGCAACCTGACACTAATACTCAACAATACACAGGTTCTCAACAAGACAATACACAGGTACATGGGATCTTTCATTAGACTTGCAGGCTATTATATTGAGCCCTTTTAAGCCCTTATAAGAGGCCTCCATTAACCTCCCTAGCGGTAATCCCGAGTGTGGCTCGGGGGGGATTCTCCATACCAAAAGCGGTAACCCTGAACCATGCTCGGGATCACATATCGGGATCCAGGCAAAGTTACTTACCTTGTCCCCAGGATCCTGTGATGTCTCCCCGCTGTGTGTGCGAGCCGTCCTTTGCCGGATCTATCACAGTGCCGAGCTCCATTCCCTGCGAGCGTTGCGACACACGGGGACGGAGAACGGCGCCAAATTCAAAAAGTAAAAAAAAAAATGCACATACAGTACACTGTAATCTTAGAGATTACATAACTGTATCAATTTATTTCACCTCCCTTTTGTCCCTAGTGGTTTGTCCAGTGCCCTGCATGCAGTTTTATATTATATATACTGTTCTTTCTGCCTGGAAACTGGAGATTGTCCATAGCAACCAAAAAGTGTCCCTTTACATCAAAAGCGGTTTTAGACCAGTTAGAAAACAGCGATTTAATAAATTAGAATCACTTGCAGAATTGAGCGATAGTGATTCGTGGGGAAATCCATCATCAAACACTGAAAGTAATGACAACGAAAATTCTACAACTGAGAAAATTTCAGTGTTTTTGATTTGATTACATTATTGAATAATTGTTATTATTATTATATTATTTGTTATAATTATTCATAGTTATTTATTATATTAGAATTTATGATTTCGTGTTTCAAACTTTATCATACCTGGGATGTCTACTAGACTCTTGTTTGGACAGATTTAAGTGTGTTATTCCTAAGAATTACAATATAAGATGCCAAATTTCCATGCAAAACATTGTACCGCTTTGAGCATCAAAAAATCTGAAATAATCATACCGCCAGAGAGGTTAAGCTTCTGACCTTTAAAAGCGGATTTTCTGGTCGCCATTACCTCAGCCCACAGAATAAGGCCTCATGCACACTTGACGCCAGTGCAAACTCTGCTGAACACATGTTTTAAAAGCTGAAACCGGCGTTTAGAAACGCCCGTTTTGCCGCGTTTGCGTCTAGAAGCGTCTGCAGAGCAGAAAATGACATTTTGGGGCCACTTGGTGCTAGAAACCCCAAATTTGGATTGTGTGTAAGTGGCCCCGAGATACGGGGCCCCAAAGTCGGGTCGCAAAATGTCAAGCACTTCTGCAGCAGAGAATGACATTTTGTGACCCGAATTTGGGGCCCCATATCTCAGGGCCACTTGGTGCTAGGAACCCCAAATTTGAAAATGTTATAGTGTTAGTCCAACTGTGTCAGCACACCAAATGTGGCGTTCCTAGCACCAAGTGGCCCCAAGATATGGGGCCCCAAATCAGGTCGCAAAATGTCAAGCACTTTTCTGCAGCAGAGAATGACATTTTACAACCCGACTTTGGGGCCCCATATCTCGGGGCCACTTTTTGCTAGAAACCCCAAATTTGGTGTGCTAAGACAGTGGCCCTGAGATATGGGGCCCCAAAGTCGGGTTGTAAAAAACACTTATAAACGCAAACGCGGTACCGCCGTTTTTAACCGCGTTTGGCGTCTGAAACGTGGAAAACTTTTGCGTCTGAACCCATTTTTTTGCTTCTGGAAAAACGAGGTAAACGCAACTGCCTAAAAACGCCAAAAAACGAGACTGTGTACATGGACACATAGGATACCCATTGAATGGGTTCAGGGGCAGTTGAAAAAAGTGTCCAACTGCCTCTGAACGCGAGTTTAACAGCGTCTCGTGTGCATGAGGCCTTAGTGTACTGCAGGCTCTGTCAATTAGGAAGCCTTTTCTGACTGTTTTCAAAGACAGAATAATCGTCAAAACCAATCCAGGTTCTCTTCCTATGGTGGTTTCATTGTTTCCTAGATCTCAAAACAGTGTCTTGCCCACTTTTTGTGCTACTCCAATGGGGGAAAGAGAAAAGAATTTCAGTTTACTGGACATCAGGAGATGTTTTTGTGCTTTTTTTTTTTCTACCTTGATGTAACCAAACCATTTAGAAAGTCTGATGCCGTATTTATTCTTTTTGCTGGAAACCATAAGTGTGCTCAAGCATCAAAGGCTGCGATAGCCAGATGGATTAAACAAGCTATTTGTCAGTACTATGATCCCTTTAAAACCCAGCAAAACTCCCCTGACACAGCCTTTGCCTGGGAAACAACGGTGATTGGCCAGCTCACCTTTAAATCGCCTGTATCAGCATACCACCAGTGCTCGTGATAGCGTTGTTACCGAGTGTGCTCCTGCTTGACCCAGTTGATATCTGCTCTGTATATATCGTGTATGACCCGGCTAGTTTTGACCCTGCTTTGCCTGCTTCTGATTCGGTACCATTTGGACTATGACCCAGCTTGTCTACACTACGCTTTTCCTGACACTACTGTAATGCCAGACTCGGCATTACTTCTTGGCTGCCCAGCCAACCTCCTGTTACATCTGCAGCTGTGAACCACAAGCACCAGCCAACCCCTACCTTCATCAGCAGTGAACTACAAGTTCCAGCTAAACTGCTTTGCTTAGACCTGCTCATGGTATGTGCTCTTGTTTATTGAACTTTTTGCATAATCTACACATCTGAACTGTTACCTGCTATCTGCTCCTAGCCTGACAGTATTTCTCTGTATTACCGCACTAAGAATGTTGCTACTTCTTTTGTGAATTGGCATACCACGAGGGCCTTGTCTACATCCTGGGCTGAAAGAGCTGGTGCTTCCCCAGAACAGATATGTAGGGCCGTCTTGTGGTCTAGTTTTTTTACTTTCATCAAGCGTTATCGGTTGGACCTCTTGAGCTGTCAGGAGCAGACGTTCAGCTGTAAGGTCCTCTAGGCAGTAGTCCCATCCAAGGCTTGTAAGTTCTTGCTTATTACCTCATGGGCTGTCCTGGAAGATGACATGGGGAAAACCATAGTTAGATTTACAGGTAACACTGTTTACTGGAGTCTTCCAGGACAACGGGATTCCCGTCCCCTTTCTGGTGATTATGTTCTGTTTTTTTGTAGGTCCCTCTCTTGGTTCTTGGGGTGACTAAGGCAAGGGCCTGGAGGACCCTTTTTTTATTCTCTAAGGGGTAATGTGTTTCCATTCCCAATGGGAGGAGCTCTATTTCTTATCAGCTGTTTTGGAAATAGTTACCAGTTAAACTAACTCCGGTTTTTGTAGTATATTACAGGACACTACCATTCATTGGTTAACTCTGCATTGCTTGCTTCAAAACTGAGGACTCATGAAGTGAATTAGGGTCATCGGGGGGTTGGCCAGGAAACCTGTCCTCTAAAGCTCTGCCAGAGTCCAATCGCCTGAAGGTGCATGCGCATAACCCATGATTTATAAACACTCTGCCTGTGACGTATACTTTACTCTAAGATGAGCAATTTAATGTAAATTGTTGAAACATTGTAGAATTCGTTTTTTCATTAGACCCCTTAGTAAAAAAAAAATGTCTTATGTAGTTACGCTTTAAATATGGGTTTGACATGGTGTAGTTGGCAACTCCAAATCAGTTGGCTCGAACCAGAGTTGCTTTTTTTTCTGCTCTTTAGGGTCCCATGGGTGGTCTGCATCGGGTTTTATGTGACTACAGATTCACTTTAAATTTGTCTGAATTAGTACATTTTAAAGAATTAACCCTGATAGAACACAAGTAGTCTTTGAGTCTACCAACACACTGATGGTACTCCAGAGACTTGGGAGGTTGTTTGCAAATTTGATTTAGAATCTGTTAAAACTGCATAACACACTTGCAGTATAGGATTTTATCTGCATTTGCATGGTAAATCTGTATCACCAAAATGTTTTGTTTATAGTTTTTGTTACAAAAAATAACATTTTAATTCTTTGTTATGTCTCCTCTTCAGTGCTGTGCAATAGCATTTATTGAGAAGCTGGATGCCCAGTCATTAAACCTAAGCGAAGAAGAGTTCAACAGGTACATGTCTGGCCAAGCTTCTCCAAAAAAGCATGATTCTGACATCTGGGACGCAGACACATGTCCAGGAGTGAAACAGATGCACAGGAACCTTGATTTGCTCTCACAGCTGTCTGAGAGACAGGAGCGCATTGTGACAGAGGCCAAGAAATTGGAAAAGGATCTGATTGACTGGACTGACGACGTAACTCGTGAAGTGCAGGACATTGTGGAGAAGTACCCACTGAACATAAAATCTAGCACTCAAGCCTTGGCATCCATTGATTCAGAAAATGTAGAGGACGACCGTCTTCCCCCTCCACTACAGCCACAGGTCTATGCTGGATAGTCTGTGTATGCTAAACTCCACTCTGTTACTCCTGTAAACAGGTCATCCCTTTGGGACAGCACTGAATCAGTTTATTAAGAACACGGGAAGGGGGATGATTTATAAATCTAGTTTATTTCCTTTCCTGAAGGTCCGAACAATCCCTAGACTGCAAACTTAATTTCATTATTTTCTTAAGGCAAAAGAAAACTTGTTTGCGTTGTGTTTTCTTAGAAGATAACTGTCGTTTTTAAAGAAACTTGAGCAGTGCAGCAGACAATTTTTAGCAAAAACTCCACTTTTGTTGAGAAAAAAATATCCTACCATTTGTTATTCTGAAGAAATCTCTGTGTGTCTGTGCCCATGTGGAAAGGTAATCTTATGGGAGTGGTTTCTTAATTACCAACCAGCTACTACACCTGCAGGGCTCTAATGAGGAAAATTGCGGGGTCTGCATCCCTTTAAATGTAATTTCCTATTGGGATTATCTCAAAGCCCAATAATGACATTTCTGTTGCAGGGGATGCTCAAAATCTGACTTGTATCTTAGTGCAGGAAAATCAGTGAGCCAATCGCACAAGCAGGAAATGTTTCTGGAGGGCGTTCTGTACAGATCACCTTCAGGTAGCCATATTGCATTGCATTTTACAGAAAATTACAGCACTGCAGATTGAAAAGGAAAAGTAATTTTTAATAACATTCGATTACAATATGAGTTGAGTCGCACTTGTATACGCTATATTATAATTCTTTTAAATACAAAGTGCCATCACTAAGGGCTTGTTAACATTTGCTGCAGCCCTCATCACCCCTCTAAAAAGTGTTATGTGGATTGCTTTTTAGATGGCAGCTGACAGGTGGCTGGGAGACCATATGTCACCTCCTCAGCAGCTGTTTTAACCCCTAAAAGCTCAAGCCACCACCATTTGCATTTGCATTCAGTTGCAGGGTGGTTGTAAAGCAGTCCCATGCTCTTGAATGGGTCCTGTTTGGCAATGTTATTGGCTGCAGAACACGGGGTAACATTTTTGTCATGCAGCAAAGCATTCTAACCATGGCACATGTACTTTTTTTCAGCTGCTTCCATCCTTAACAGCAAGTGTGAACGAGCCCTGATTAGTATGTGATTCAGTTTGTCACATTGTCTGGCCTGAACAGGGCTTGAACAGTGTTTGAATCCATTGTCGCTGTGTATAAAATCCGGATGGGTTGATTGTTTATTGCAAAGGAATGTGAGACAAGGTTTTTGACAAGCTGGTTCCTGGTGAATATCACCCAGACAGTGCAATCAATGGATTCCTCAGCTAAGGGGGTACGTTTATATTTTTTGCTCCAAATTGCTTGTCTGAGCTCAAGTTAAAACGCCATTTTTCTTAAAGGAATGGTCTGCTATCCATTAATGATTTCTGCAGCTAACTTATTAAATAGCACTTGTTTTTTTGTATTCTAATTATAGTATATATTGTCATATCATGACTCTTGCTAAATATTTCCCCTACCGATCGGAATATTTTTTTAAGTGACGTGTTGCCAGAAGCAACAGTGACCTTTTAGACATAGTTGTTTTGGGTCAGCTCTTTATCTATAATTAAAAAGAATCGCAAGACTGATTTTAGCGGTAAGCATTCTGGGAACCCTATCAGATGATTTTGACAGTAATTTAAAAAAAAAAAGAAAATGCTGGGCTAATATGGGATCAGTCCACTCAAAACTGATATAATTAAGTTAAGTCCCCAAAGATAGAACAAGCTGCTGGGTGAAAACCCTAGAAATCGCTGAATGAATGCTTTTTAGGAACTGATCATTGTAGCAGAAAGTACCAAAATGTTGAGGGGTGGAAGGGATGTACTATGCTAACCAGCAGAGATCACCTTTCTAGGTCTTTTTTCTTTTTCATTGTGGCTCTAGCCCCTAAAATACAAGTAGTCATGTCCCTAGCTTTATATACCTTCACTTTAAAAGCTGCACGGCTGTGTGTTTACGCGCCACCTACGTTAGGTATTCCTATTTTATCACTGAAATAATCCGATTTTAAAGCAGTAATAATTGCCACTTTTTTTTTTTTTTCAAATGCAGGCCCCAGGTGGTTTATGCCATATTGCGCTTGTATGTACCACATATTAGCACATTATGACAGACTTACCTAGGAAATGAAGCCCTCCACCGCTGAGCTGTCACTGTTCCCGACGGTTCCATCTTCACCTGGTCTTCCTTCCAGGTTTATGCTCTCCAGGCACTTAAAGTGGTTGTAAACACTGTACAACCACTTTTACCTACAGGTAAGCCTATATTAAGGCTTACCTGTAGGTACTGGAAATATTGACTAAACCTGCACGGTTTAGGAGATATTTACCATATACGCTTGCGCCGACGTCATTGGCGCATGCGCACTAAAGAAAGGGCACAAGTGTGCCCTTTAGGGCTGTGACCGTCGGCTCCCATGCACATGCGACTCCGGCCAGTTAGAGAGCGAGAGTCTGTGGTCCCGGAAGGAAGAGGGATAAAGATGGATGTTTCCAGACAGCGGTGACATCGCTGGCTTCCTTTGCAGGTAGCTGCAACATAATGGGCTAGTATGCAATGCATACTAGCCCATTATGCTTTTACTTTCCAGGGGAAAAAGAGGAAGTAAACCCATCAGGGTTTACTTCCTCTTTAAATAGCAGGGCTGCGATGTCCTCGCTTCCTGCACAGGAGTACAATCACGGCGGCACGTTGTTCTCTGCAATCATGGCACAGGTAATGTGCCATAATTGCAGAATTAACAGCGCATGTGTGAGTGATGTCATCACCTGGAGCCAATATGAATATCTCTTTAAGGGTGCAAGTTTTACAACATTTTGAAGGTACTTACGTGGAGAGCATATATAGTGCTTCAATATAGGGGAACGTAAAATTGTTGGGTTTATTACTGCTTTAATATAAAGGTGGCAGCAATTTACAAACAAGCTAACTTGTAGCCTTTGATCTTAGACCCCATTCACACTTTGCAATTTAGAAGCTCCACAATTCTGGTGCAGATTCCAAATTCCAGCAAAGTTGCTTGCTACGCATTTGGGAGCACTTCATTCTTACTAGCACCCCAAATGCAGTGTGATTTTTGCCACGATTGTTGTGCAACAGAATCGTGCGGCAAAACACGCATTTAAAAATCTTGTGAAGCATGTTGCCCAAAATGGTGCACGAGCTTTCTTTGTGTGACAAATGTGCACAGGGCAGCCCAATCAAGTGGGGACCTTGGCATAGCAGGTTAGCAGCTCCAGCTATGTCTTGCCTAAAAAAAAAAAAGCCTTTTTGTTTTCAGTTATATACTTTACCGTTTCTTGATGTGTCAGCATTAAAAGCACAGCAGTTTACTATTGAGAAATACATTGTACAGACTCAAGCAATATTCCCAAGAAAGGTGCTTATACACTAGAAACTAATGACACTAGGAATTATCACTGCGTACACATTTCCCGATCTGCAGCTATGGAGTTTTGTGAAATTATTATTGATGTACGTGATTTCCATGATTATACATGGAGCTATTGCTGAGTATTTGAGGTTTGACTAATTGAAAAAGTATTTATTCAGCGTTTCAGTTGAAGGAAAATTATTCGTCATTTTGGGAATGTCTAGCTGTGCATATTTTATTGTATTTTTTCCTATTTTCATTGTAAGAATGAATCTGTAAATAATGCAGGGTTCACGTTATAAGGATAGACGCATTAAACTAATTGCAAAATAAGTACCAAAATTAAACTAACAATGTTTCTGGTTTCTGCAGTATTGCTTCAACACAGGTTTGATTTTTTTTATGATCTCTATTATCTTTACCTGCTGGAGACTTGTATCTTCTGCAGTGTGTGCATAATTGTTCCACTGGATGCTGGGCACTTCACTGCTAGTCTTTTCACTACTCCAAAGCTGATATTAGCCCTGGAAGAGTGCTCTAAGGCAGGATGGCAGAATGTCAGGTATGAAGCATCGTGGTTCAGTGCTTTGGTGGTGTGTGTGCCTCCCAAACTTCTGAGATGAAAAAAGGACACTGTTCAGAAAAAAAATGTAGACAAATGACACATCCCTGCCACTCCCCTATTTACAGCAGACCGCAAAGAATAATTATGCAAGTAGTGTTGGTTAAACTCACAGGTTGCTTTTTTCACAACTATATTTTTTTCCTAACATTTTAAAATACCAAATGCAGTCATTAAAGTCTGAATGCAAGGTTTAGGGGTCTATTTTTACATTCTGACAAGATTCACACAGCTTTCACCTAGGATTTACATTTTTTTTTCTTATGGGATTCAATTGAAAATATGTTAATCCTGGGGGAAAATGTGTAAATCTTGTGTGAAAACATTTATGAATAGGACCCTTAAGCTGGATACACACTATACAATGTCCTTTAGATTTTTTTTTCCTTTAGATTTAGCAAAACCATATCAATTTGCATGCAGTCAGGCAGGCCCTTGCACTACATAGTTGGAGGTATATCTAAAGGAAATTGAACAACAAAGGTTGTATAGTGTGTATCCAGCTTTAGTGTAGTATAATCATTTTTGAACAATAAATAGTCTTTTTCTATATAAAGGTTTATTTGTCAGACTTAATGTGTTTCTAAAGGCTCAGGCTGTGGTCACACATGTCCGGTGCAATGTCGGTTTTCACTGCAAATAAAAAAAGCATTTGCGGTTCTGATCAAGATTTGCAAGACTCAGGACCAGATTTTTGTCACAGCTGCAATTTCAGAGCTGGCCAATACATAGTGGATAAAGGGTGTCAACTCCTGTAGTAGGAGAGCGATGCAATTTGCGATTGAGCCTGGAATTTTCACCTGAGCCACACCGCAGTGCTCAGAAAACGCACAGGACTCTTTTTAAATTCGCACTGTGGATGCCCTGCATATATGTGAACAGCTTCAATGGAAATCAATGTTATTTCACATGTCATTTGAATCAGATGTGGTTCAAAACCAATTTGCATATATGTGAACCGAGCCTCAAGGTTTTTTACCTTCATGCATTCTATGCATGAAGTTTAAAAAAAAACTTCTCCGTACAGTAGCCCCCCCCCCCCCTCCCTAATATTCTCCTGAGCTCCATTGTGATCCAGCAATGTGCACAAGATCCTCAGCTCTCTGGGGACTCTCCGTTCTCATTGGCAGAGACAACAGTGGAAGCCATTGGCTCCCACTACTGTTAATCACAGCCAGTGAGCGAGAGGGGGCAGGGCTATGCCATGGCTCTGTTTGTGAATGGACACGCGGAGCAGCGGCTCACGTGCCCCCCATAGCAAGCTGCTTGTTATGGGGGTACTCGGCAGGAGGGAGGGGCCTGGAGCACCGGTAGGGGACCTAAGAAGAGGAGGATTTGGGCTGCAAAACCACTGCACAGAGCAGGTGAGTATGACATGTTTGTTAAAAGAAAAATGCTTTTAATATCACTTTAAAGAGGGCAGAGAGAGGAGGAAAGAGGAGCAGTGGAATTTGGTTCTGAATACAGGACGGTTGGGGGGATTTGGTGTGATCTTCACTCCATTTTTTCCATACTGTGGAATCTCTCTGCTTTTGCTGCAGTGGGAGTTAGACTCCTGTCAATTCATATAATATAAAGATAAAGGACAAAACAAAAAAAAAAACAGGAAGAGTGAGACCACTTCATGATGGACATAAAAGTTGGGTGAAGGTATCATTTAGGTGCAAGGATCCTGTTGCTGGATTTATTCTTTGATATGAAAAACTTTTTTTTGTAATGTAGATGATTGGGATAAATCAGATTTTGCTACAACATCTTCCACCCCCCTTTCCCCTTCCCTCCCTCCACAAGCCTAAACAAAGCCTAAGTGTTCATTTTTTGAGTATTTGTCACTTAGATATGTGGATGTTGTAAAGGATAGATTATTATTATTTTTTCAGCAATAAATCATCTTAGGTTCACTTTTAGGCCTCATGCACACTGGACGTTATAAAAAACACCGGTAGCATTAGCTGTAGAATGAGTTTTGCAGTAGCATTTTTTTAGCGTTTGCATTTTTTAGTTTCGCAAAACTGTACTCCCACTATGGCTCAAAAATGCTCATAAACCCAGAATAGCCACGTTTTTCAGCGTTTGAGCTTTTTTTAAAGCTGAAAAAATCCTCTCAAAATCCACTAGTTCTGGGTGTTTTTTCCAGCCAGAAACTGCTGGTAATAGCCTATGTGTGCATGGACACATAGGATACCATGCTGGGGAGTTTATTGGCTGCAGAAAAAAACGCCTAAAGACATAAATGGCAGCTGTAAAAACTTCCAGTGTTCAGCATGACTTTAGGAGTACCAGTGTCAGCTTGTGCATTGTCATTCTGCCAGCTTCAAGGTGATCTGTGGAACTAGAGGAACCCCTGTGTCAATGGTATCGGTTTGTTTGAGACGACAGGTGCATTTGTCTTTCAGTTGATCATCTTCTGACTTGCATTTCACCTGCTTCAAGCAGATTTTACATTCCCACAGACTTGAATGGAAATGCAGATCCTGCTAAAAACAAACAAAACCCTATTGACACAGCCCCTAACTATTCTCAATGGGGTATTTTTGATTGCCAAGACTGAACAAAGCATGAGTGCTCTTTTCTTTTTTTAGGGACCAACATGAAAGATGTGACCCTTTTCTCCTAGTGTCTTTTGCAAGATTTCTGCTAGCAAACAGAATTGAGTTTAAAGTGATTCTAAAGCCCAAATATTTTTACCTTAAAGCTTTCCTTGCACTCAGGTAAAAAATGTTTAGGTTAAATTATCGCCCCCATTGCCCTCCCTAATACTTACCTAATACTCGATCCAGCTCTGTGCCTGTTGAAGCAGTTCTTTCCTCTTCTAGTTTTCACAGGCTTAGCTGAGAGCAGTGGGAGCCATTTCGGCTGCTGTCAGTCCAATCCTGTGATTGGGGGGCAGGGCCGAGCTGCACTCTCTGTGTCAATGGACTCAGGCCGTGCTGCTTAGGATCCAGCACGCAGGTGTGCAATGATGGGAAGTGGCTTCTTATGGTTGCACACCAAGCAGAAGAGGAGCCATGAATGCCGGCGGGGGGGGGGGGGGCAGGGCCCCTGAAGAAAATGTGGTCTGCTCTGTGCAATTTCATTGCACAGAGCAGGTAAGTATAAACCTGTTTATTAAAAAACAAAAATAACATTTAAGACTTTACAATCACTTATAACAAGCCCCAAATACAATCTCTTGTGTTGTACTGTTTGCTCTATACAATGTGGCATTTTGAAATGGACAGTAAAGTAAAAAGAATATATAACTTGATTTAGTTGTTTTCTAGCTCTGCACATAATTGAAGTGCTGACCTGGGCAAGTTTAGGCTCATTTTTTGCCAGGTAACTTAATACCAAAATATGCTAATTTGCGTCTGGTCATTACAAGTATAAAGGATAGGACAAAAAATGCCACGCCACCCATTTTCTCTCACCTTCTGCCAGGATGGCAAGCAATAGGAAATCTCTAGAATAGGAACAAAGAAAAAGTGTTTTAGTGGAGTGGAGAAGGGTTAAAAAAAATCTTTTGGCAAATCGCTCTGCCTTCTTGTCCCATTGACAACTGTTTCCCATTTTTTCTACTGGTGTCATAGATTGGCGACAGCTTTTGAAGAGAATGTAAAGGCAACAAATTTACTTTTTTTTAGTCCCCTTTGGTCTTTTTAATCTACCATTGGAAGTCCTTTGTGTTTTTTCTTTTCAAGAAGTGCAGACAATACCTGTTAATTCTGCCAGAAGTCTTAGCAGCCGATAACCTCTCCTGCTCTCTGCCTGTGCTGTACACATATCAGTTACATTGTTTCCATCATCCTCTATTTGGTGTCCTCTGAACTCATCTCTAGCTGAACTCTGAGTTTGTTTGTTTTTTGTTTTTTTGTATTTCAGTGACCTGCAGCTCACATAAATAAAGAGCCGAGCAGCGGGGCAAGAATGACTTTTCCTGTGGCTCATTGGAGTAAAAACAAAACGCAAGTTCAGAGTATGATTAGTGATGAGTTCAGAGGACCCCAAGCTCTTCTCTGTGAGCGAAAAGAAAACCCTTCCCCTTCATTATGATGACGAGGGGGAGGTGTTTGCTGTCCTGTTCTAGGGTGATAACTTTATTCTTAATAGATACAGTATGGCAAGTGAGTGTGGCCAGTCTACAACAGGAAGTCTGTTACTGGCAGGTAAAGTTAAAGAAAAAATGTATATAATAATGCAGAAAGCACATCTAGTGACTGGTAAACTGCAATATATAACACATTATATATTGTGTTTTCCCATTCTATCCGAAACTAAGAAAAAAAGAATTTGGTTGGAGTTGTCTGAATTAAGAGCACTAAGTGATGTTTCTGTCTGGTGCTTCATTCCTCTGCTATCAGCATGTATTACTCCTGACAGTTTTTCTGACACCTAGTGAAAAATGGTGACAGGGGAGGGAGCTCCAGCTGTTTGACAGTCCCAGCTCTGTTATTGTGTGAAGGAGGGTGTGTTCCTTCCACCCAATCAGCTCTCAGAGTTCTCCTTACTGAGCTCTGAAGAGTTTAACTTCAGCTCTCCACCCTCCTTTTTTTCTGACAGCTCAGGAGTTTTATAAGTTCTGGACTTTGAACAGCTGTAGGGAAAAGAATACTGCAGATGAACAGGTACAACCTATGCAGGAGGATTTGTTTCATCTCTGTGTATCACCTGAGGCCAGTCACTTTACTGGGTATATGTAAGGGTTTACAACCACTTTAATGACAGCCCTAGCTGTGGGTTTATTGGTAAGGTATTCTTAAAATAAAAATGTTATCATAAAATGAGTCTTAGAATCTAACTTTCTATCTTTCAAGTCAAGTTGTTACCACTTATTTTTGTGTATGATTTTAGAGACCACTTTCAATTCCCAAGATTTTTCTCTACATAGAAAGGTACCTTCTGTTGTTCCCATGACCCCACTTTCTTTACAGGGAGAGGAACAGTTTTAGTATTTTGTGTCATAGCAGATGTACTTGTGGCAGTCTAGGTGTGCATTTTCTCCTTTGCACGTGGACAACTGATGAAAACATATTTCTTTTGGTACTATTGAACAATGAATATAGCTTTCTCTTTTTTATCTATTGGGTTGATGAAGAGCAACTGTCAACTGTTTATGTACAGTTATATGTAGAACTGTTTTGTTTTTATTTTTCCTCAGATGTGTTTCCTATGGTGATTTGATTGTAGAATATGTACAGATGTAAATATGTGACATACAAATTTAGACAATAAATACTGTCAGCCTTATTTTAAAAGTAGTGCAGAGTCCAAAGATTATGTGCTAGTACTTTTAATTTCTTTTCAGTCTTGTAATAAAATCATAACCTGAGAGCTCATTGGAGGCCAGAGGTTAGGGTGCTTTGCACATAGTTACTGCACGTTGTACTACCCTAGTAAATAAGTCTGTGTATTTTTTACCACCCTATATACATATTATTTGAAGTAGCATGCTGGAAATGATTTATCAGTTTAAAGGTGTAACAAGATTTGCTTGGTTTGCTAAAGGAAATATGTAATACAGATAATTTACTCAGAAGTGTCTTGCCCATCCCAGATGTCATCAACGGATATTGTGCAGGTGCTATATAGGTCCAAGTCTTCCTTATTTAAAAGGATTGTATACTGGTTTTGTATATATTTTCTTTCCAGATTATGGTTTTTATTTTAGTCAGGTAAATATGAAATATTGCATGTGATTATTATGTATTTTTTATATGCAGCCAGTAGTTAGAGCTCTTTGCTCCTTTTTATTTACTGTATTTATTGGCGTATAACACTCACTTTTTCCCCATGAAAATCGGGTGCAAATAGCGCGTGCGTGTTATACGCCAATACTTCAATTTTAGCTGCCTCGGAGGGGACAGGGAAGGGGGCGGGACGAGCGCCATCAGATTACATACAGTGAGGAACTCCTGTTTACTTGGCGGCCTCTGAAATAGGAAGTCCCGTCTCCTGGGCCACCATTGGACCACTGTTCTGTCTATCATAGGAGATTCCCACTGTATGTAATCTGTCGGAGCTCATCCCGCCCCACTCCCTGTCCCCAATAGGCTGCAGATGGGCATCGATCAGGCTGCACTGATGGCAATGGTGAGGCTGCTGCATTGATGTGGACTGGTGAGGCTGCATTGATGTGGACAGGTGAGGTTGCATTGATGTGGACTGGTGAGGCTGCATTGATGGCAATAATGAGGCTGCAGATGGGCACTGACCCTTATTTTGCTTCAAAGTTCCTCATTTAAAATTTAAGTTTTTTCCTGAAACTTCCCTCTTAAAATGAATGTGCGTGTTATACGCCTGTGCGTGTTATACGCCAATAAATACGGTATTTTACTTATAATCCGCTTTCTTACTCAATAGCTCAAGTTGAAATTTAGGTTTGCTGTGCACCGCTGTAATGTCTGCCAATTCTTGCTAAATTGGCCAAATTCAAGCTGTAGGTGGCCCTCTTGGCTAGAACATCGTAAATATAAAACAAATATTATTTGATTGCATATTTGTATGGTTAAAAGGAAACAAAAATATTCATTAAAAGGAGGTTTTTTTTTCAGTGCAACCCAAATCCAAAAGGTGTACCACCAAAAATGAATACTTACCTCTCCTGCTCATGATGCCGAATGCTGCTCTGTTCAAGTAAAATCCCTGGCTGTTTTTTGAGAAACAGACACTTGCCGCCCTCCCCTTCTTGTAGTGAGGTAGAAGGTGGTAGCAGGAACCTCTGAGTGTTGGAGACTGAGGAGATGGCCACCCCTGAAAGTGTCTTTTTACCCAAAGACTTACTCTTGGGTATTTCAGTTGAATGGAGCAGCATTTGTCTCTGCAGGCAGTGGGAGAAATATTCACTTTTCTATTTCAGGTGCAGCTTTTTGGGCATTTTGTTAAACAGTCACTGTTGTTTGAGCCCTGAATATAAAGAAAATGTATACAAAAACACTATACATCCTCTGTCACAGATTTGACCATATATGTGTATTTGTCGCTGAAGCTTAACTTCCAGACTGCATAGATTAAAACGCTAAGAAGTGTACAACGACTAAATGCATTGGCAGGATTGCAGAGCTGTGATGACCAAATCTACCTTCCTGGCTAACTGATACCCCAAATTAAACAGCCCGATTTTTCTACCATAAAACATATATGGGTGTTTTAAGAATTGTAGGGAATTTTAACTTAAAGAAGACTATTGCCAGCGGTTGACGTTTTTGTGATTTCCATCCTATTTAAGAACAGCAGCAGGCTCCAGTGTATTACTTTCTTGTCTTGTTACATTAATTACATTAATAATTTATAGCATGTTCAATGTTTAAAGGACTAACCATGCTAAGAGGAGGATTATGTCAGCATTTGCAATGATCGATCAGTGAATGATATTTCTTCTAATGTTAAACAAAGCAGAATGATTTTGCACATATAGTAGAAAACTTACCTAAGATTTATTTATGATTGTCCTGAAGGCAGTAGAACTTAACATGAATTACAGGTGAATGTCTGTATTAAAATGTAAAGAAGGAATTAAAATCTTTAAATGCTTGTCTGTAGTAAAACAGTTTTTTTATTTCTTAAATATATTTGTCATTTAGAGCATAGTGCTGGATTTACACTAGGACTGTTTAATTCAGTATTTAAAGTGTATGTCCAGCAAATATAATATTAATTTTGGTAAAGCAGAAGGCTAGAATCTGCATCCGCTTTTAATGTCTGTTTCTCTGTTGCAGATTTTCCCCTCACTTCCTGTCTGTTAAAACTGTTTTCACTGGGGGCAGTAATCAGGGGAAATTTTCTGTCATGGAGCCCTGAACAATGGTTATAATCCTTCCCCACGCTATCCAAAACTTAAAGAACGAGTTTACCTGTTATCTAACCTCATGCTAGGCCCCTAAATTAGCCTAAGCTGAACATTCCCTTTTTGCTTTTGATGAAGATGTCCCATTTTATAATCACCTCAGCCAGTAAAAATATAATACCAAGCTGCCTGTGGCTGTGTATTAATGTCCCATAGACTTGAATGGGGCATTACTCCTGTAGCACCACCCCCGAAGGAGAATATTAGGTTCTGTGTTCTGCCTCTCAACCCCAAGAACAGTCTCGGCCCCTCTGAAACACCTGGCAAACAAATGTTGCGGACACAATGGTAGAAGGACACCAAGCTGTAGTAAAGTAAAAGTATTTTACTTTAAGACTCTAAAATGAGTCTTTTTGGTCTAAAGTGATAGTTCCTCCTTAACAAGCATTAATATTCACACTTTGGCATGGTAGAACAAGATATTCAGGAGTCCTTATAGTGGAAATGTCCGGTATCTTCAGCTAGCATAAAGGGCACAAAGAGATCTCTTATGCAAAGAAACTCTGTAATAGATGGTAACTGGTGCAAAGTGTCTCCTGCAAAGGCTCTGATGCAAAGAGGAGGTAAAGGTGTCTGCATGCAGTGTTTCTCTTTAGGTGTATGTACATGATGGTCTTCTGCCCGCTCACCAGTCCTGGCGACACCAAGGCCCAAAGGAAGGATGTTTTGGAACAGGCTCTCAAGGAATGCCCTAATTGGCAACCGGATGACCCAAAGGGATGTCTGCCCAGATACCCCTGCAGCCGATGGGTGTCGGTGGATCTCCTCCCACAGCCGGTTGAGTATCCCCCTCTCCCTGCTTCCTGGCCCGCCTCGTAGCTCTCCTCCTGGCTGCCTCGTGTCTCCTTCTCTTGGCTGCCTCTGGTTTCCACTCCCTCATCTCCTGTGTCCCAGGCATGATGGGTGCTACAGTTCTCTCCCTTTGTCCAGCCATGGGGCCCCTCATCTTCGGGACTACATGTCCAATGGTGCTTTGCTCCTCCACCCCCTGATTGGTCCCTTCCCATCAGCCAATGAGGAAGCAGGGGGAAGAACCAGAGCGAGCGGCTGGCCGTGCGAGTGCTGCTCTCCTCTTTACAGCTAAAAGAGGGAGGGGGAAAAGCCCGCAGCTACTGTCTCTCCCTTGGCATCCTGCCTGTGTGTCCTGCGCTGCAGACAGTGCAGATTCTGTCATCCATCAGCAAGGAGAGCAAGTGGGGGGATTGCTGCAACCGCGCTACACACTTCCGCCACCAAAGAACATTTGGTCCTCCAAGGAAGTAAAGAAGGATACTAACATTTTATTGGTAAAGTTGATCCAGGGAATATCCGATTGTCATTTGCGGGTTCAGGAAGGAAATTTTTCCCCTGCTGGAGCAAATTGGATCAGGCTTTTCTGGGGCCTTCCTCTGGATCCAATGTGGTTATAGGATTGTGTATATGGGAATGTTTTTTTCTTTTCTTTTTACGTTTTATAGGTTGAACTAGATGGACTTGTTTTTTTTTTTTTCAACGTGACTAACTATGTATAACCTATTACATGCTTTCAAGATACATCAGGAGGCAAAGAGATCAATGCAAGCATGGCATTTCTTTAACTAGAACTTAGGCTTAAACATCTCTTATGACACAGAGTTGACAGAGGAACCCCCCACCAATTGCCGGAGTGCCCCTCCACTAAACCTGTAGTGGGAAAGGTTAGGCATGTCAAGAGTCCTTTTGAGAGGCGTGAATTACTTCTTCAGAACTTTCTCCCAAAGCATCATAAGTCAGTGTCTTGAGTGGGCAAATAACTCTTCTTTCTCTGCTCTCTGGGCTCAGGCATTGTAGGCTTACTAGCCGCTTCTGCATGTTCAGCAACTTCTTCCTGTACATCCAATTATTCCTCTTCCACAACTGATTCTTCTTCCACTATGAAGGAGTGAAAGTCTTCAGAATCTCCTTCCCTCAAAGAAGCTTGAGGGTCTTCCAGGTATGGACTTTTTTTTTTAACAGCAAAAGGTTTTTATTTTCAAAAACAAATCAGCATTACAAAACCGTCAGTGTGCGACATTGAATAGCTAGATCCTTACAGCATTGTAATAAAACATCTGTTCAATAATACAGTATTTATAAGTACATCTTTGAAGTTCCCTGTATACCCGTTAGGATATATGAGGGGTAGTGAGTTATCTGCTTAACAGTAGTGTGCAATTCAGATATTACATATATTCTCCTATTTACATCTGCAGCAGAGTATATAGTCTTAGTCATAGTCTCCCCCTGATCTTTTACCGCCCAGTCCCTCCCCCCCCCCCCCAATTCGACAAATTCTGAGGATGTCCCCGTCCACTTTTACCCCCAAGGATAAGCAGCCAGTCCAATCTCTACCACCCTTGGGTCCGTCCAGTGAGTAAATCTGTCAGATCTGAATCACCCATTCATCAGTAAGACCCGACAGTGCCCCGCGCCGAGGGGGGGCCATCGCCCCTGACCGTGAGGGGGGAGTCCATCAGTAGGTCCCCCACTCCCGGTCCCTCAGCCACGAGCCGCCTCCCAGGTCGACCAGACCCTGTCAAATTTAGCCGGACACTGCCTGCTTTCATACGTGAGTTTGTACAGTGGCAGCACCGAGTTCACCGCTTTCTTCCAGGAGCTGATAGTGGGTGGCTCAGCCGACTTCCAATGTAGCATTATCTCCCTCCTAGCATAGAATAGCAGGAATGTAACAGAGAGTTTGGCGTATCTGTCCCCCTCCACATCTCCCATATAGCTCAGCAGAAGCAGCATAGGGTCAAGCGATAGATTGAGGTCCCATATGTCATTAAGTACCCCTGTCACCCCCTCCCAATACGGTCCGAGTTTCGGGCATGCCCATACCATGTGCCAGAATGTCCCTTCTCCGGTCCTGCAGCGGGGGCATAGGGGGTCAATGTGGGGATAAATTCTGGCCATTCTGTGTGGAGTGAAATATGCCCTATGGAGAAATTTTAATTGTATAAATCTGTCCTTAGCTGCTATTACAGTTGGGATGTAGGTTGAGACAATGTCCTCCCATTCGTCGTCTCCCAATGCCGGAATATCCACCCTCCATTTATCAAATGCCCGAGTGAGCTTGACGTCATGTGCTACCGTCAGATACATATACAGTGTGGACAGGGGCTTCCCCATCACGCCCGAAGTCAGAAGTCGCTCAACCGAGTCCGGTTCCAGAGTGAGTCTTTCCGGGAACTGTGCCCTCATTGCGTGTCTCAGTTGCCAATATCTGAACTCAAAGGAACGGGGTAGGGAGTACTGCTGTTTAATGTCTTGAAATGACATGAGTTTCCCATTGGCTGTGATGTGTTTTAGGGTGGTCATACCCCGTGCAGCCCAGTAGGAGGGGTCCGGCATGTCATAGAGATGTGGGAGGGTGGGATTGCACCAAAGTGGTGTGTGTGGGGAGACCCTATTCGGCTCGTCATAAATAGCCCTTGCTTCCCTCCAGGCTCTAATGGTGGTTTTCATCAGTGTTGTCAGAGGGTACGGTGCTTTAGGACCCCTATATACTAGGTTTGACAAAGCCGCATAGGAGCCAACGACAGCAGCCTCCAGCCTGACTGCAGGGTTCTGTCTGGGCTGGGAGAACCACCAGCGCACCGTGACCAACACGGCAGCCCAGTAGTATATCAAAAAGTTTGGAAGGGCCAGTCCCCCCCCCGAGAGGGGAAGATAGAGTATCCTCTTTGCCACTCTTGGTGTCCTCCCAGCCCAGATGAAAGAGGTCAGAATTCCCTCCAGACGTCTAAAAAAGGACCTAGGTATATGGGATGGTGTGTTGCGGAAGAAGTAGAGGAATTTTGGAAGAAACACCATTTTAATCAGATTTATTCTTCCCACAGGGGTCAGTGGAAGGGAACGCCACGCCACACATTTCTCTGCAAGCCGGGAGAGGAGAGGCTGCACGTTTTTTCCCATAAATTCATGGGTGGTGTTGCTAATTTTGATGCCCAGATAGGTAAACTCACTCACCCATTGAAGTGGGGTAGCCGTATCCACCCTGGGAAGCGAGGGGTGGAGCGGGAACAGGACAGACTTATCCCAATTAATGCGGACCCCTGAAAACCGAGCGAAGTTCTCAAATAAGCCCAGTGCCTTTTGTAGTGAGCGGTGAGGGTCAGCGAGGTAGAGCAATGTGTCGTCCGCATATAGAGACACTTTTTCTTCTATTGTGCCTACTGGAATCCCCCTCACCCCAGCCTCCTCCCTCAGGGCGATGGCCAGAGGCTCTATCGCTAGGGCGAAAAGTCCCGGTGACAAGGGGCACCCCTGACGAGTTCCCCTCTCCAGAGGTAAGGTTTCAGAAAGGATTCCATTTGTACGGACCCTTGCATTGGGATTGGCATAAAGCATACGTATCCATGTCAGAAATTTTGGACCAAATCCAAATTTCGACAGAACCCCCCATAAGAACTCCCATTCTACGGAGTCGAAGGCCTTTTCGGCGTCCAGGGATACCACCACTCCTGCCGTGTCTGCCTGGGCCCTATCCATATGGGTGAAAAGCCTTCTAATGTTGATGTCTGTCCCCCTCCCCGGCATGAACCCCGTCTGGTCTGGGTGTATCAGGGCCGCTATTACTGTGTTAAGCCTCCTGGCCAGCACTTTGGCCAGGAGCTTTGCGTCCACATTAATGAGAGAGATAGGGCGGTAGGAGGAACACAGGGTCGAGTCTTTACCCGGCTTGGGTATCACGACCACAACCGCCTCGCTTAATGAGCTCGGAAGCGTCTCCAGGCGTTGGGCCTCCATGAACATATTATGTAGTTTCCCCGTCAGCTCCTCTGCATATTGCTTATAGAACTCGACGGGTATTCCGTCCGGGCCTGGAGATTTGCCCGCCTGGAGGGTCTTAAGAGCCTTCAGCAGTTCATCCGTGGTGATAGGGCCATCAAGACTGTCGCGGTACTTTGCAGTGAGAACCGGGAAGTCAAGGGGCTCTAGATAGGTGGTCAACTCCTCCTTAGTGTAGGTTGCCCTGGAGCTATAAAGATTTTTATAAAAGGAGGCGAAACAGTCGTTTATCTCGTCTGGGTCATCCCTGAGTCTTCCATCAGAGCCCCTTATGTGTGGTATACACCATCCCCCCTGCTGTTCCCTGGACAACCATGCCAATAGCTTCCCGGACCTCTCGCCCTGCTCGAATATGCGGTGTGTCTGAGCGAGAAGACGTTTCTGGGTGAGAGTAGTGCGGATGCGTACAGCCTCTCCAGTCAGTCGCTGAAGCTCGTCGTAGTCACCTGGGCCTTTGGTCCTAAGAAAGAGTGCTTCCTGCAAGACTGCCTTTCTCTCCACTCCCTCTAATTCCTCCCTCCTCTCCCTGCGTACCCTGCCTATAATGGTCTGGTATCTTCCTCTGGTGTATGCCTTAAATGCGTCCCATACTGTAGCTGCACTGGCTGTACCTGGATTAATATCCCAGTATTCCCCCATTGCCTCTCTAAAATGACCATCAACCGTCTCGTCCGACACCCAAAATCTGGATAGTCTCCACAGGGAAACTCCCGATTTGGATGAGACCTCTAGCGTCAGGAGGAGCGGTGCATGATCCGAGATTCCCCGAGGGAGAATCCTGATGTCCCTCACCCTGGATAAGGCCATGTGATCTACGTAGGCCAAATCAATCCTGGAAAAAGATCTATAAGAGGCCGAGTGGCAGGTGTAGGCCCTGAGGCGAGGATTTCTCCACCGCCACACGTCCGTCAAGCCATATAGTTCAGCCCAATCTGCCAAGCCGGGGTGAGAGTGCCCAACGCTGGACATCCTGTCGACTTCCGGGTTGGGGGTCAAATTGAAGTCACCTAAGATGGTTATGTTGTCACTCTGAAAGTCAGCTATTTTGGAGGCCATTTGATGCAAGAGAGGTATAGAGGCCGGGGGAGGTAAATACACTCCCGCTATCACCCATCTCAAAGAGTGTATTTGAGCGTGAACTATTACATATCTACCCTCAGAGTCCAATACCAGGTCCAGCAGCCTAAAGGGGAGAGATTTATGGACTAGAATGCTCACACCCCGCGCAAAATTGGAGTATGTAGAATGATAATGATACCCGATCCAGGGTTTCTTTAGGGCCATAGTTTTACTACCCAGTAAATGGGTTTCCTGCAAGATGCATATGTGCGGGCTATGAACCTTGATGTATTGGAACACCAGTGATCTCTTGACCGAAGAGTTCAGACCCCTGGTGTTCCAGGACAAAATGTTAAGGGATGCCATAATTATGTATTAGAATGGATCTTCTTAAATTTAGAGGAGGACTCTCCCCCCTCGAGGCCGCCCCCCCGGTCCGGAGGAAACAACATTTCAAATCGTACCACACTGACATCTGCAATGCATTCAGAAAACATGTTATCAAAATCAAACTTCTAGAAACCAAAAAGTTAACCCAAAACAAAAAACTTGCCCTTATGGGGCAGCTACCCCTTCCCCCCTCCCCACCCAACCCCTTAAAACTGAGGCAGGTATTCATCCCAACCAAAATCAGCACGCCGGCTGCAAAAGGGGGGGTCCTGTGCAAGAGGCGTACGGCCCCTCAAATTCCTGAGGGGGCTCAGGTGAGCCTAGTCCTTCTCCGCTGGCCTGGGGCTCCGCCGGAGCATCACTAAATCTGTCGGGGGGCCCCGCCATAAGAAGGGTAAGATATTTGAATAGTACAACATTGTGCAGGGCCCTTCCCTGATTTGCATACGGATAAAGGAAAATGGTGAAATAAATGGCAGAAGAAGAAAAAAAAAAGTAAAAAATTTTTTTGTAATATTTTTGTGAAGAAGAAAAAAACAGAACATGATACAAGGGGAAGAATCCGCCATCAGTGGTGCATGTGGCATTTCAGTTCCCTGTGGTCTCCACTTAAGAAGGGACAGTACTCTTTACTATGCAGCTGTAACTTTAACGGTCTCCTGGTGCGGCTGACCAGGGGCTTTGACTTAGTGTTCATGTGATCTCTATATAGGCAGGTAAACAAACAAACTGGTGCATCTGAGCAACTTTGATTGAAGAACTCAGTTAACGGAATCAGTGTTGATCGTTGCAGGGGGTTGATATTCAGGGCCCCAACTACTTGCAATCACTCAGGTATTATATTCGCTTATCAGGCTTTCTGCTGTCGGTCACGGGGCAGTGTATCCAGCCAAGCCGATGCCTCCCTGGGGGAGGTGAAAAAGCGGACCGATTCTCCATCCTGTACCCTCAGGCGCGCCGGGAATAAGACACTGTAGCGGATATCACGGGCCCTCAGAGCTGCTTTCACGTGATCGAATGACTTCCTGAGTTTTTGTGTTTCTATAGAGTAATCAGGAAAGATCATTAACTTATTGTTTTGGTGCCTTAAATCACCCACCGACCTGGAAGCGCGTAAAATCTCGTCCCTGTCCCGGAAGTTGAGAAGTCTCAAAATGAAAGTCCGGGGGGGGGCCCCCGGGGGACCAGGTCTGGGAGGAATTCTGTGCGCCCTTTCCACTGTGTAGTGAGGAGATAGACGGGCGTCCGGCAAAAGGTTGCGCAGCATATCCTCCACAAAGCCCGTTGGGTTGTTTCCTTCGGCTCCCTCTGCCAAACCCACTATGCGCAGGTTGTTGCGCCTATTTCTATTTTCCGCATCCTCTGCCCTGTATTCCAAGGCTTTCACCTTAGTTTGGAGTGTATGAAGAGCTGCGCTGTGTTCTGCAACTGTGTCCTCTGTACTGCTGACTCTCTGCTCTGTTTCTGTCACCCTAGAACGGAGCCTGTCCATGTCCTGCCTCAGCAGTCCCACATCCATTTGTACTGCGTCTATTTTTGCGGTAAGCGTGGACTGGCACGTGGCTATGGCCGCCATGACTTCTGCTATCCATGGGGGTCTTGCTTCCTCGGCCTCCATTATTGCAGTCTGTGATGCTCTACAGACGCTGCGGGTAGGCCTGGGTGTTTGGGAAGGGGCTGGCTGTGAGGGGGGTATCTCAGGGGAGGGAGGAAATTTATACTTTTTCCCCTTACCGGCCGTTGCGCCCGACTGGCGTCGCCTCATTCAGAGCCTCCACAGGGTTGCTGGGGTCTTCTGCACCTCTGGGACCAGGCAATCAGCCCTTGGTGATGTTGGAGCAGGGTAGGATTAGGCTCCTCCTCCGCTGATGGCTCCGGCCGTCCGTTCAGGCAAGGCCCCGGTCCCGTCTGGTGCCTAGTGGGGGCGGCAGGCCTCCGATGTTTCGGGTGGGCGTTTGCGGCCTTGGTGAGAGGGAAGGGGAAGCCAGGTGTGGGCCGGGTAGGCTCCGGATGCAGACCCGTATTGGCCGGCAGACCCGCCGTTTGATCCCCCAGCAGGAGAGGTCTCCGTTCCCCACGCTAGGCCCAGGCCTCCAGCACTCACAGGCCCGTATGACCCGTTCGCGCTCCCCGGGACTTGTAAAGGCAGTCCTCCTGGCAGGCAGCGCCGATGGTGATGGTGAGCGGGGTAGGATGGGGCTCCTGAGGTTTCGTATCCTCCGTTAGCGGCCTCGGCCGTCCACTCAGGTGAGGCCCCGGTCTCGTCCGGGGCCTAGTAGAGACAGCAGGCCGCCGGTGTTCCGGATGGGGTCCCGCGGTTTGCGGCCTTAGTTAGAGGGAAGGGGAGGCCGAGTGTGGGCCGGACAGGCCCCGGCCAGGCTCCGGATGCAGTCCCGTATTGGCCGGTCAGCCCGCCGCTTGATCCCCCAGCCGGGAAGGTCTCCACTCCCCACGTGAGGCCCAGGCCTCAGGTAATCACAGGCCCGCGCGTCCCGTTCGAGCTCTCCGGGACTCGGAGAGGCAGTTCTCTTGTCGGGCAACGTCCCAGACCACTTCAGGCCACTAGTTAGGGTGGATTAGGGCTGATGGCTGCGGATGGAGACTTAGGCCCCGGCGGAGCTCTGTAGCGTGCGACTGCTCACGCCGCCATCTTGGACACGCCCCCAGGTATGGACTTTAAGGTACAACCCTCATGTTTTTTCACCCTAATGCATCCTATGCATTTAGGATGCGTGCCCGCAAGGTAACCCCCCTGGGAGAGCGCGTCTCCTTGGGGGTTATGCGATGCGGGGGGACCCCAGAAGAGGAGCTTCGGGGCCACTCTGTGCAAATCAAACTGCACAGTGGAGGTAAGTATGACATGTTTGTCACTTAAAAAAATTAAAAACGAAGCCTTACAATCACTTTGAGGAGGAGCAAAAAAGGGGTAGCAGTCTTCGACATTTGAGACAACCACAGCCAGTCTATGCCCATCTCTTTATCCTCCCCGTCTTCCTCACCTACATTCAGGGGTACAGGCTGAGACCTATTCACTGGATAGGATCTCTGTGATGTCAGTGGAGTAGGCTGTGAGTCTGGCTACTCCACTGACTTAAACTGCTTCTGACAGGGGCAGAAGTCGGCCTGTGCTTTCCTCTGGTCGGATGTGATACACTGGCAGCTGCTTACAGATGATGATAGGGCTGTGACTTCCAGCAATCAGACAACTTATGCTTTTCAGTTCCTCAGCAGCACTCTGTCACCAAGCTGCAGATCATGTACTCGCACTCTGCGGTTGAGGTTTTCCTTGTTCTGCTGCCCTTGGGCATCTGAGGCAGCCTAAGCCTTCTCATAGGCTGTTTTCAGACTTTTTTTCTCAGGTGGTCCACATATCCTCTGTGAGACCTTGTGGCGGTATGGTCAAGGGATGTGCTGAAGACCAAGTCAACTGGCAGTCGAGCCTCCCGTCCGAACATCAGCCTGTAAGGGGAATAGCCTGTGGCATAATTTGCAGTACTGTTGTAGGCATGCACAATGACTGCAATATGCTTACTCCAGTGTTGTTTTTGTTCAGAAGTGAGAGTCCCAAGCATATCTAAGAGGGTACGATTGAACCTCTCTGGCTGAGGGTCTCCTTGAGAGTGATAGGGAATAGGTCTTGATTTTTGGATGCCTCAAAAATTTGTGGGAAATGCTTGGGCATACCTAGTAAAATGGTCAGTCACCACCAGGATATTTCTTTGTCCACTGAAGTCAGGCTCCAGGCACAGAAAGTCAATGCATACCAGCTCCATGGGTCCTTGACTTTGAAGATGGCCCATTGGGGAAGCTCGGTGGGGCAAAGTCTTCTTCTGTATGCACCTTTTATACAGGAATGACAGTAGCCCTTGAATTCAGTTTGCATGCAGGGCCAGTAGAACCAGTCCCACGCTAAGTTGAATCTCCTCTCAGGCCCTAGGTGCCCATGGTTGTCATGTAGGGCAGTCAGCACAATGTCGCTGTTTCCTAGGTAGGAACAGCTGCCATCTCTCGTCAGGATTGTCAGAGCGGCCCCTTCGGTAGACCACTCTGCTGTGCAACAGATGGGCTTCCTTTTGGGAGTTGGCAAGTAGTAAATTGAGGTGTTGGCTCACCAAACCCCTCAATACCAAGCTGCAAAGGGGGTCTTCCATCTGGTCCCTTCTCAAATCCTTCTTAAAGAGCTTGGTCAGGCCTTCATCCCCAACTTGGATAAGGTTTCAGTAACACCCAGGGACACCAGCCACTGAGACTCCAATGTCTTCAGCTCTTGACCCGCCTCTTGTTTGATACTCCACCCCTTAACATAGGGCTCATACCCCTTCAGATGTCAGTTGAGCCCATTCTTTAGTGGATTCTCCTGAATCATCGGGTCTTCTTGACAGAGCATCTGTATCCTTGTTCCCGACCCCCCCCCCCCCAGGTACCTATCAGGTGAATCCTGATAGGGACCTGGGACCTGTGACCAGTGGCATCCAACCTGGCGGTGGTATGAATATATGTAATTGGATTGTTGTCAGTTTTGACCACAAAGTCTGCACTATACAAGTAATCCCTTAGCTTATCCACCACTGCCCACTTTAGAGCCAGAAATTAATACATTTGCGAGTGGCATAGTTCTTGGCGTGTGCCAGGCTTCTATATACATAGGCAACAGGCCGTAGGTGGCCATCGTGTTCTTAGTATAGCACCCCGCCTTACCCGTCTTAGCTGGCATCAACGTGCAGCTCATATGGCTTTGTTGGTTTGGCATAGGCCAAAACAGGAGCCTTCCGGACGGTCTAGCAGGCTTTGTTAGGTCTGGGTCTTCAGTCTTCAACAAGAGCCCTTTCACACACACAGCGTGGCCGCATTAGCGGTAATGTGCCATTGGTTGTAGCGGCGCTTTATTGTTGTTTTAGCAGCATTTTTCAGGCCGCTAGCGGATCGCTTTTTACCCCCGCTAGCAGCCGAAGAAAGAGTTAAATGTGCCCAAAAAGCTTTGAAGGCGCTTCGGCAGCAATGCCCATTCATTTCAATGGGCAGGGGTGGTGGAGGAGCGGTGTAACACAATGATGGTGGCTGCAAACACAAATGCATTAAAAACAGGGAAGTGTAGCGGTCATTATATACAGAATCCAGGTGAAATCCGCAAAAAAAACGGGTGTGACCAAAAGAGATCTTCCACCGCTCCCAGTGACACACACAGCTTTTTACTGAATAAGATTGATCCCTATTGCAGGCAGTCAAACAGCCCAGATGATCGCCCAAATCGGCAACTGAATGCAGACTCGGCTAGATCTCCCAACAACAGCGGCCTCATGCACTTATCAGTATATACAGCTTAAAGAGAAGGACACTCTAATGGTGCAGTAAATCATTAAACAGAAGGTTTATTACGATTCAAATCTACTCACGTGATATCAAATACAAAGTAGCGTTTCATTGGGAAAGCATAGGTTTCCAGCCAGAAAGATGGCTGCACTCCGTTCTGTTGCGTGGTGATGTAACATACCAAGGCTCCACCCAACGCGTTTTAACCTTAAAAATTACATCATCAGGGGCATGGCTAAGTGACAGGCGCTTTAAATAGCGAGCAGCTGAAATGTGTTCTGCATTCCAACACCTTTAGCCAGAAAACTGGAAGTACCATCATACCAGAGGTTTGCACACCTAATGCAAACTAGAATGGCAATGTTTGAAAATATGAACAATAAATATAATAAGACTGTCTAAAATACTGGATAATCTACAGAATCACTGAAAATTGATTGTAGAACCCTAGCTTGAAAAGCACCAGAAAAGCGTGCGCCATCTTGTGGTAAAAAACAACTGCAATCCCAATGACATTTACACATATGATAATGAAAGGAATCTACAATAATATCAAAAAGGACAATAATCAGAAAAATGAAAAACTAGATATAAACTTTTTTAAAGCCATATTAAGAATGAAAATATATTAAATGAAAATAAAAAAAAAAAACTAAGAATTAAAAAAATAAAATAAAAGGACCCTAAAAATTAATTGAGACAAGAAAAGACCTCAAGGAAGGTAAACAGGGAAAAACCCAAATAACCTAACCATTATTTATGAATACATTTACATCCCACTCAATGTTAAGCCCGTGGGGGGTGTAAGACTTCAGGGTGTATATCCACCAGGTCCAAAGCCTGGAGATCTCCCTTCTTGTATGATTTCCCCCTCTAACCGGGAACAAAATGTCACAAAAAGATTGCCAGCTGGGTCCTTACTGTGGCATAAATCATAATTGATTGAAAACGCTATGCTTAAGGAACCCCTTCCTTATTATATTGGCAATATTTTTGCTAACTCTGATCTGAAACATGCGGCCCACAAATTGAAGGCCTCACAGACATTGAATAAAATAAACAATGTTTTTGGAGGTATGTTCTAAATGATTTAATTTCAAAAGACAAAAGAGTACTTTTAGATTGGAAGGTGGAGCATTTCTTATTTTTCAAGATATTAAGCTTGCAAATACAACATCTCTTGCGCGGGTAAAAACCTTTCATCTCTTAAAAGAAAGTGTTTTTTTTTTTTTTTTTGAGGATGGAGAACATTCGGGGCTACATATAGTCTTAGTGGGGGAACACCAATATAAACGACAGAAGGAACCTTTGGCAATAATGACCCCCAGGACCCTGTCATTTTTTAATACATCCCAATGCCTACGCAACATTTTATTGATGGCAAAGTGCTGTGTCAAGTAGGAGGTAAAAAAAGGAATCGTCTCTCCTGGTCTCTCAAGGTAACAATATATCTTCCCTATCCCTTTCTTCCACCTTCATTATAGCTTTACCCAGGTCATCTAGATTATAGCCTCTGTCCAGAAACCATTTCCTCAGGAATTTAGTCTTGCATGCATGATGAGAGTAGTTAACTTTTATTCTAAGGAGCTGACTTTTCGGGATGGTGACAACTCTTCACGTCTATGAAACCATTCCTGTCAGTTTCCTTTAAATATGTGGAGGTGATTAAACTATCCTCCTAAACAATAATGTTCATATCAAGAAAATGTACGCAACTCCTACTGGCTTCATGCTTTAAAATGAGTCCAACCTTCATAGGGCTTTACCGCACCCAGAGGTCACCATTGGCTTCCAAAGTCTGTGTTCTGACTACTCCTGTTATTAGCTGCTGCAGTCTGCTCACCATCCGCTCATGTAACTGCTTCCTCCTGCTATGCGACCGTGCAGCTATCAAGACGGCCATGGGAAACCGGGAGCCGTCTTGAAAACTGCACGGCCACATAGTTGGCAATACCAGAGGAAGAATGTTCTCTTCTCCTGTGCGCCGATTCTGTCATCCATCGGCAAGGAGAGCAAGCGCGGGGGGGGATTGATCAAGTATACAGAATATCATCTCCTAAAGCAAGCTGAAATGTTCACTATTTGTGTACCTCCCTCTCTTCATGTTAATGCTGAGGAAACCATTGCACTAATGTTATGAACTGTATACAGCTGTTGTATCAGGTTTAACCTCAACCTCGGTGTATGGCTAATTTCTTTGTTTTTACCGAATCTGAACAAAAAGTTATAAGCTTGAGATCAGTCTCAGAAAGTTTCCAAAAGTAAAGAATATATATTACCACCTATGATAGATATTATTCAGCAATGGGTACCAAAAAAAGGTAAGTCTTGTATATGAATTTATTGTCTTTGGGCTATATTTTCATTCAGTGACATAGAATGGAGTTCTTCTATAAGCTGAAGTCCAGGTATGGTGTTTTATTGTATAGTTACCAGCTTGGACCAAAGTAAGCATACATATACATGCCTGTGGAACCACTGTAGTAGTAGTAGTCTGCGCTATTACAGCAATCGCTAGTCTTCTAGATCCCATGCACAACAGGTGTCTTTCTGCATAGTGAACTAGTGAACACAGGGGGTTGCTCGCTCCGCACACCCACCATTTAAAGAACATCTTGTATTTTTTTAATAAATACAAATTGTTCTCTGGACAAGGTGAAGAAACGGGGCAGTGACACTACCACAGCTATTGAATATTTATATTGGCCAAGCTGGACCAATGTAATTATGCAATTAAAACCATATCTGGTGCTTTTAAATTATTTTCATTTGGCATGTTAAGGCTATTAAAGGCTGTTGCTTCTTTTTGTGTCTTTTTATTATAAAAAGGGAGAGTGTTTAGGGCCCTTTTATGTAGAAATCTGAAACAGAAACAAGCCAAAAATTTATCAGTGAGGTCAAATATTAGAGTTTACACTTTGTTTCCAGGCATCAATCTGTCAACAGAACCCCATGTACTGTCCCCAATCTTTCATATAAAATTCCTGACTAGTATTGAAAATATCAGATACAAGACGTTTTCACGGCCTGGCCAGGCCATGTTCAAACAATGTTTACATCCTCCACCAAGCTGGAGTTGTTTTACATGTGCTGGACCCAGCACACACTGGTCATACTTCTTTTGTTATGTTTAACCGCTTCAGCCCTGGAAGAATGTACCCCCTTCCTGACCAGAGCACTTTTTGCGATTCGGCACTGCGTCGCTTTAACTGACTATTGCGCGGTCGTATGACGTTGTACCCAAACAAAATTGACACCCTTTTTTTCCCACAAATAGAGCTTTCTTATGGTGGTATTTGCTCACCCCCTGGTTTTTATTTTTTGCGCCATAAACAAAAAGCGACAATTTTGAAAAAAACGCATTATTTTTTACTTTTTGCTATAATAAATATCCCCCAAAAATAAACTATTTTTTTCCTCAGTTTAGGCCGATATCTATTCTTTTACATATTTTTGGTAAAAAAAAATTGCAATAAGCGTATATTGATTGGTTTGCGCAAAAGTTATAGCGTCTACAAAATAGGGGATAGATTTATAGCATTTTTATTTTTTTTCTTACTAGTAATGGCAGCTATCTGTGATTTTTATAGAGACTGCGACATTATGGTGGACACATCGGACAATTTTGACACATTTTTGGAACCATTGGCATTAATACAGTGATCAGTGATATCAGTGATAAAAATGCATGGATTACTGTAAAAATGTCACTGGCAGTGAAGGAGTTAACACTAGGGAGCAGTGAAGGGGTTAACTATGTTCCCTGGGAGGTGATTCTAACTGAAGGGGGAGGGACTAACTACAGGAAGTGACCAGGAAGTGACAGATCTTGGTTCCTAGCTAATAGGGACACATGATCTGTCACTCCTGTCAGAACAAAACAGGGAAGTGTGTGTTTACACACACTCGTCCCTGTTCTGTCTCCTGGTCACAATCGCCCACGAGCATCGACACCCCCGCTGTGCAGCGGGCGCGCGCCTGCTTTCCCGACCTCGCAAGATCACGTACAGTAATGTGATTTCGTGCAGGGGAGCCAGCCTGCCGCAGTAAAACTGCGGAGGCTGGTCTGGAAGCTGTTAATTAGCATCTTAACAATTGGAATCGAATACCTGGGGCTGCCCTAGAACATGTCCCTGGTAAAATGAAGGAAAAGGGACTATCTTGGTACCCAAGGATAAGGCAAAGATTAAGGATCTACATCCCAGTGCCCCCATGATTTTTTGGGGTTCATCAACTTTTTGAAATCCTTTGTATGAATTATGCACGGTTGTAAATTTCAACTGTATACCCTATTATCTGTTTTTTGTATTTATCTTTTTTTAAATCCTGTCCTTTTCTTAATAAAATGCTATTTTAATTATAATCTTTACCTTATCCTTGGGTACCGAGAGTCCCTTTTTCCTTCATTTTACCAGGGGCATGTTCTGGGGCAGCCCCAGGTATTCCATTCCAATTTCCAATATTATGGATGATGGTACCCGCCCCTACTCTTAGATTAATTTGATTAAGGCAACCCTTTATTTTCTAGCATCTAGACAAAGCAGACATTTTAATTGAGCCTATCGTTAACAGAACCTAATGGGACTGTAACTAGCAATTAAGAGAATAAGCATCCAAAGTCTGGTGTTTTATTAAAGGAGAAGTCAAGCCAAAGCTCGTTTGGCAGCACAGTGAGGAGAAGACTTTTGGAGGATGACCTAGTGTCAAGAAGAGCAGCAAAGAAGCCGTGTCTCTACAGGAAAAAATATCAGGGACAGACTGATATTCTGCAAAAGGTACAGGGATTGGATGGCTGAGGACTGGGGTAAAGTAATTTTCTCTGATTAATCCCCTTTACGAATGTTTGGGGAATCTGGAAAAAACCTTGTTTAGACCAGAAAAGGTGAGCACTACCATCAGTCCTGTGTCATGCCAACAGTAAAGCATCCTGAGCCCATTCATGTGTGGTGTTGCTTCTCATCCAAGGCAGTGGGCTCACTCACAATTTTGCCTAAGAACACATGAATAAAGAATGGTACAAAAACATCCTCAGAGCAACTTCTCCCAACCATACAAGAACAGTTTGGTGAACATCAATGCCTTTTCCAGCATGATGGAGCACCTTGCCATAAGGCAAAAGTGATAACTAAATAGCTTGGGGAACAAAACATTGACATTTTGGGTCAATGGCCAGGGAACTCCCCAGACCTTAATCCCATTGAGAACTTGTGGTCAATCCTCAAGAGGCGGGAGAACAAAAAAATCTCCACAAATTCTGACAAACTCCAGGCATTGATTATGCAAGAATGGGCTGCCATCAGTCAGAATGTGGCCTAGAAGTTGACAGCATGCCAGGGAGAATTACAGAGGTCTTGAAAAAGAAGGGTCAACACTGTAAATATTGACTCTTATAAAAAGCCTTTGACACTTATGAAATGCTTGTAATTATACTTCAGTATACCATAGTAACATCTGACAAAAAAATCTAAAAACACTGAAGTAGCAGACTTTATGAATAATTAATATTTGTGTAATTCTCAAAACTTTTGGGCATGGCTGTATTCTCCCCTATGTATCTAAAATAAGAGGCAAGATAGGCTGATCAGAAGGAAGCAAAGCTACAGTGCTACTGCAAAGTACTAATAGATACCAGGGGCAGGTTCAGGAAGTGAGCGATAGTGTTTAACAAAAGGGAGAGGAATAAATCCAATTAGATGGTTGCAGATCCCCTAAACCAGGTCCTGAGAGCCTAATACACATAGGAAAAACAAGCAGAAAAGGGCGCCTCCATCTAAATGCAGACTGTGCAAAAATGGACATTAGGATAAGGAATCTTCCTTACTAGTTTGACAAAGGGACCGAGCCCTGAAACGCATAACCAAGCGTGTAACCCACCTCTTAGCACCCAGCGGTCCTCCCGTTCCTCTATCCCGCTACAGACTGCTTCCTAGTACCACTCTGCCGACACAGCCGCTTGCCTGCCAATCTCTTCAGTCCTCCAGACCAACGCCCGTTCTAGCTCCCAGCACCTAGCAGTCTTCACGTTCTTGCATCTAGCTGCAAACTGTGTGTAGTCCAGCCACTTCCTAGCACCACTCTGCGGACACCAGCTGCTGACCTGCCGATCTCTGCAGTTATCTTGATGGCCACTCTTCCAAGGATGACATGCACACTGATCACCTATATACAGTGAGTGCAATATATTATTTTATCCTTTTTTATGTCCATTTTTACACAGTCTGCATTTAGATGGAGGCACCCTCTTCTGCTTGTTTTACTAAAGGCAGATCAGCTGACAACTTTAAGATTTTTGCTGTTCTGAAGGAGAAAGAAAGCAATAGGACTTACACAGACTGTATGGAGGGAACACAGATTAGGGAGAGAAAAAAGAAAAGCAGGAGAGGTAACAGAACAAACTCTGCTGCCAGGGAGACACAAAAGAGTTAAACTTACAAGGATAGTGTCTTTCTTTCTCATCACCAGCCTGTGAACTTCAGCACTGTAAAGCTTCTGTCAGCCTTCCTCTCTAGCTAAGCGAAGATGTACAGTCAAGGCTGGAAATGTACATATTTTAATTACAGAAATTGGCATATAGTTTTCGAGACCAAGGAGAGGGACAGAGTCTCCAATAAGCAAGTGACTGCTATGGGCTTCAACAAAATAGAGGCCTTCAGCAAGTAGAAACAGGAGCAACACTAGAGTCAATTTACAGCACACACTAATTTTGGTAGCATTACATAATAATGTGGAATGTATCTTCTTTAGTTAAAAAACATTATTTGTTATTAAACTGTTATTGGTAAAGTTCCACTTTAATGTGTCCAGGCCATTTTTTCATTTTTAGCACTGTCATACTTTGAAAATTATTCAGTCATGCAACACTGCACCCAAGTTTAATTTTAAATCATTTTTTGAGACGCGGCTTTTTTTGATGGAATTTAATCACCACCACTGATTTTTTTTTTACTATGTAAGGAAAGGAGAACAACATATTTGAAAAGAAGGCTGCTTTCTTAGTTTCTCTTATAAAACTTTGCAAAGAAATAATCTTTAATACATTTAGACCAATATGTATTTTGATACTAAATAATTTACACTGATTTTTTTTATGTGTGAAACAACAGTGTGGCAGTGATCGGGGACACTGTTGATGGCTACACTGGCTCTGGTGCTAATGGCATTGACATGACTAGCAATCAGGAACATTGTTGTTGGCTGCACTAGTCAGGTGGCATTGTGATTGGTGTGGCAGTGATCAGAAACACTGTTGCTGGCTTACACTGGTCTAGTGAAGCTGGGACTAGTGTGGTGATGAACAGGAACACTGTTGATAGTGTACACTAGTTTGGTGACACTGGGATTGGTATGGCGGTAATCAAGAACACTGTTGCTGGTTTCACTGGAGGTGGTGACACTGGCTGATTGGTTTGAATGCACTATTATGATTACACTGGGGCTGGAACTGGCGAAGTGGTGATCAGGAACACTGTTACTAGCTGCACTATTAGGGTACATTTACACCTGCAAATGCACCCACATTCGATTAGATGCAAGAACCCCAGCTGAGATTCCTACAATTAGCTGCAGGAAGCAGCCCACTGAGAGCAAAGGGAGGCTGACGGCTGCACTGGTCTTGTGACATTGTACTGCTGTGGCGGTGAACAGGGACGATGTTTGGCTTCACTGACATCAGTGACGGAAGTATAGGGGTCGCTGAGGTCGCCATGGCGACCGGGCCCCTTGCTGCAGGGGGCCCTGGAGGGCCCCCTGTATACCTCGATAACAGGGGCGGCAAAAGCGGCTGAGACTGAGCTCCCCGATCTTCAGCCGAACTGTAATCGGCATTGCAGGGAGCTTGTCACACTGATTAGATCTAAAGTGAAAGTACAGTGTGTGCTGTGCTCTTTGTCTCCCCCTACAGTACAGTACACAGCAGGAAGATATATAAGGTAAAGGACTGCCTTTTTTTGATAAGGCTATCTGTATGTATGTGTGCATGTATGTATGTGTGCATGTATGTATGTGTGCATATATATATATATATATATATATATATGTGTGTGTGTGTTTTATATATGTGTATGTATGTATGTATGCACATTTTATGTATGCGCTTTTAATCCTGACCCCCTATATGTGTACAATCAGAACTGATTTTTCTTTTCTTGCTTGTTCATAGTACCAGCAAAAAAATGCTGTTCCTCTGAAAAGCAATCCATGCTCACATCACTTTTCAGAGGCATTTGACAGCCAGTAAAGAGGCAATATGTTGCCTCCTGACTGCCTGTTTTAACCCCTTAAATGCATCATCACTATGCTGCGACTGCATGCAATTCACACAGTTGCAGGGTGGTTGCAGTGGAGCCCCATTCACCTAGGGGTATACTTCAAGGCTGTCCTTAGTGGAAAAAGATTGAGAAACACCGACATAGAGGAACCCCTCTCTCCATTTTCCTCTTGCAGCCACTGAACGCCTGCGGGAGGGAGAGGAGGAGAAGCAAGGGGGAAATGGAGAAATTGCTTCCTTTATATGCAACCACCCACTTGCAACTGGGCCCTGTTGATCCTCCTCCGGGCTCAGAGGAAAGGGCCCTGTTCGGGGGTCAGGGGGCCCTTCATGGTTCCTTGCATCGGGGCCCTGAAGGTTCTAGTTACGCCACTGACTGACATACAGTGATTTCAGAGTAGCCAGCCATAGTACAGTTGTGTTCAAAATAAATAGCAGTCCAACATTACTAACCAGATCAATCACTGGTTTTGGTATAAATTATACATGGCAAATAATTTACTAGTAGGTGTAGTAGATTAATAGAAAACCAACGGACCCAACAGTTATGACATGAATGCTGCTAATTCTGTGTAATTGGAACATTACTTGAAAGAGGGGTGTTCAAAATAATAGCAGTGTGTGAAACATTTATTGTTTCTAGGGCTTTCTTTTGGTGGTATTTGATCACCTCTGCGTTTTTTTTTTATTTTTTGTGCTATAAACAAAAGAAGAGCGACAATTTTGAAAAAAAAAAAAACTTTTTTTTTTTTTTACTTTATGCTATATTACATATCCAAAAAAAATATATTAAAAAAACTAATTTAGTTTAGGCCGATTATATATTCTACCTATTTTTGGTAAAAAAAAAAATGCAATAGGTGTATATTGATTGGTTTGCACAAAAGTTATAGCGTCTACAAAATAGGGGATCGATTTAGGAACTTTTATTTATTTTTTACTGGTAATGGTGGCGATCTGCGATCTTTAGCGGGACTGCGACATTGCGGCAGACAAATCTGACCCCAAATTACACTTTTTGGGGACCAGTGACATTATTACATTGATCAGTGCTATAAAAAAAAAAGCATTGATCAATGTAAAAATGACACTGGCAGGGACAAGGTTAACATTAGGGGGCGATCAAGGAGTTTGCCAAAGAACACACTGACGGACCTAAAGAGAAATGCCACATTTTGTAGACTGATAAAGGTAAGATTGTTCTTTTTGGGTCTAGGTAACGTAGACAGTTTGTAAGATGACCCCCAAACACTGAATACTGCGAAGACAGTGAAGCAAGGTCGTACAAGCATCATGATATGGGGATGTTTCTCATAATATTGTGTTGGACCTATTTCACGCGTACCAGGGATCATGGATCAGTTTGAATACATCAATATACTTGAAGTGGTCATCTTGCCTTATGCCGAAGAGGAAATGCCCTTGAAATGGGTGTTTCAACAAGACAACGAACCCAAACACACCAGTAAGTGAGCAACATCTTGGTTCCAGACCAGCAAGATTAAAGAGGAGGTCCACTTAAACAAAAAATATTAAAAGCCAGCAGCTACAAATACTGCAGCTGCTGACTTTTAATAAATGGACACTTACCTGTCCCAGGGTCCAGCGATGTCGGCAGCCGAAGCCGATCGATCGCTTGTCTCTCGTCTGCTCCACCTCCATCCTCGGTCAGGGAATCAGGAAGTGAAGCGTTGCGGCTTCACTGCCCGGTTCCCTACTGCGCATGTGCGAGTCGCGCTGCGCGTCTACACTGGTCCCCATTGTGTTGTGGGAACTGTGTATTTCCCAGAACACAACGGGGGTGGGCGGGCATTTGCGGCTAGCTGCGGCTAGGTATTCGTGGAAGTTGGTGCAGATTTCCCCCCCCCCTCCAGTGCCCCAATTGGCACCTTTCAGGGGGGAGGAATCAGATGAGCGGAAGTTCCACTTTAGGGTGGAACTCCGCTTTAAGTTTATGGAGTGGCCAGCCCAATCCTGGGACCTTAATCCAATAGAAAACTTGTGGCGTGACATAAAACATGCTGTTTCTGAGGTAAAATTAAGAAATGCAGAGGAATTGTGGAATGTAGTGCAATCGTCCAGGGTTGCAATACTTGTTCACAGTAGAGCTGCACAATTAATTGTTAAAAAATCGCGATCTCGATTCAACCCCCCCCTCACAATCTTAATCCGGCATTTCCACAATTCTATGCAACAAGTGCAGAGCAGCTCTCTGCTCACTCACAGCTGTGCAGGGACGGACCTGTCAGAGCCCCGCTCCCCTCTATAGGAAGATTGGATGAAAACGGACAGCCTGTCCATTTTCATCTGATCCGCTGGATGGATGGCGGCCGTATCGCCATCTGTTTTGAGTGGATCTTGTTGGATCAGATAGCAGGCGGGTGTCAGCGGACACATCTCCGCTGCCATCCGCCTGCCTATAAAAGTCAATGGGTGGCCCGCTCGGATCCGCCAGAAAAAATGAAAAGGGATCATAGAGAGAAACAATTTGGTTCTTTTAGAGGAAAGGGATGAAATTCTGTCTGCAAACAAGATTAGCCACTTAAAGACTAAGCCTTTTTCTGACATTTGTTACTTACAAGTTAAAATCAGTATTTTTAGCTAGAAAATTACTTATAACCCCCAAACATTATATATTTTTTTTTAGCAGAGACCCTAGAGCGGTCTTTGCAATATTTTATGTCACACTGTATTTGCGCAGCGGTCTTTCAAATGCAATTTTTTGGGAAAAAATACACTTCAATTAAAAAAATTAAAATAAACAGTAAAGTTAGCTCAATTTTTTTGTATGATGTGAAAGAGGATGTTAGGCCGAGAGTTGTGAGAGAATCGTAATCTTTATTCTAAGCAAAAAAAAAAAAAATCATGATTCTCATTTTTTCTAGAATCCTGCAGCTCTATGTAGGCAGGTTGAAATGCTGAGTGGTGAGACAGCTGCTGCCCTGGTCGGGAAGGAGAAGGTTAAAGTGGGGTTCCACCCAAATTTTGAACAATATCTGTATGTATTCTCTTCCTTGCCTAGATGCTGACATGCCGTTTAAAAAAATTTAAATCGCCGTAATTACCTTTTTATTTTTCTATTCTTCTTTGCACTTCCTGGTTCTCCTCCCGTGGGAGTAGGCGTGTTTCTAGCCTCTCCCAGACTCCTGGGAGCTAGTCTCAGGCTTCCCAGGATGCCACTGAGCATGTGCGGGAATGAGCGGTGAATGCTGGGAGCACAGCATTCACCACATCCAGGAAATAAATGCTTGTGGGCTTCAAATGCCCACAATGAAGATGGAAACCGCCTGCAGTGAATAATATAAGTTATTCTTTCTGACGAAATCTGACACAGGCGGACATATTACACACAATATGTGAGTATGTAATGCTGAGAAGAAGTTTGTGAATGAACTAAAAAAAAAAAAAAGATAGATAGGTGGACCCCTACTTTAACCAGTTTACTGCATTTTTCTCTAGCTCTGCCTCTCTTCCTGGGCTGTAAATATAAAGAAGGAAGGCTCTGCCCCCATGCAGTCAGTCTGCATGTGAGGGAACATAGACAAGATCCAGCATGTAATCTCCATCCACTATACAGAGCTACTGCAGCTGCTGCTAGAGAAAGAGAGAGAGAGAGAGTCCCCTGTGGAAAACCTCAGGAGCAGGAGGGGGGGGGGAACAAATCACAGAGAGAGAACTTAGAGCAGGGTTGCCAACCACCAGTAAATTTACTGACAGTTTGTAAAAATCAATGATTTTTTTACAATTGCCAGTAATTATCAGGGGCTGATAATTTCATTCTGTGTTGACATTTTCAGTGTAAACCAAGCAAATTACTTTGTTATAGGTATTGTCAGTGCTTCCACATCATGTTTATACTGTTCAAATATTCACTGTGTTAGTTTTCAACAGAAGTTCTGTAATTTCTCAGGTTGCCAGTAAAAAATGTGCTCCGCCAGTAAATGTTCCATGTTTTGTCAGTAAAAAATGCTGCGAATGTTGACAGCCCTGACATAGAGGTTCAGGACTTGCATCAGGTCAGAGGTCTGTAAGGGATTGAGAGGAAGGATGAAAGTTGGAGGAGCAGAAGGATGACGCATGTAGAGACATTTGGCTTGGGGTTCGCCCTGAAGAAAGCATCACTGGAGCCTTCAAAGGATCTGCATCTATGTGAGAGTGCCTTTGAAGGACTGTAATTGCTGGATTACGAAAAAAAAAATTAAAAAAAGAAAAAAAGTGATCATAAAAAATACAAAATAATCAAGAAACAACAAAAGGTGTGCAGCGATTCCTGTGATATTGTAAATCAATACATAACAATCAGATAATGTAAATAAAGTCCCGATATATGAATCCGTAAATTGACTTTGCCAAATATTCAGTGTAACCCGAAATAATTCCAACAATGTGCTTGATAAGTCTAACCTTTCACCAGAAAGTGGAAACAATCCAGTATGAGATAAACATCACCCAATGTGTTTGGGAACAATTCGTCACACACATGCACCTCCACCAATCTTTACACTAATAAATAGATAAGATAATAAATGATAATGTGCCTTAGGTCATTATTTTGATGCGAAAAGACATCTCGCCCTGGTATATTGGTAGGATGGTGGTCCCGATGGGATCAAGCACTGTGCAAAAAAAGCTCACCTGTGGGAGCCCAAATGATGCTAATATAGTGTAGTAGTTTATTAAACTTAAAATCAAGTACAAAAAGCTGCAGCATAAAACAAATAAGGCCAAGAACTTACATAGTCAGCCACTGCTCCTGCCACGAGGATGCGGTGACAATAGCGTCAGCACATAGGCCCCTGATGATGCATTTCGTGCTTGGGCACATTCTCAAGGGATCTGCCTATCACTGACACTAAGTGTCTAACATTCTTAAGTAGCCACATAGCCGGAAATGCACACAGCCTGTAGGTATGGTTAAGGTAATAGAATGAATAGAATTGGGCGAACGCCTGAATTTACAGGGCACTTGGCAGGTTGTTCGCCCGCCGAGCACCCCACAATGCACTGTATGCTGCACAGTGCATTCTAAGCACTGGTTGGGCAAGTTTTGCCCACTCAGGGCACAGTAAGAGCTGGTTGTTAAGGAGCAGGGCCAGAAAGCCGGCCGCTGCGTCCTTAACAACTGATGAATCATCACCTGTCAATGGGCTTCCCTACTGACAGCTGAATAAAAAAAAACATTGCCAGCAATAAAAAGTGAGAGATAAAACAATGTGGGGGTCCCCCCAATACATACCAGACCCTACTTCAGGCTCCGTTGTTTGATAGTTTTTATACAGGTAAGGGTTGAGCCACCTGGCAACGTCACCTGGTCACTTTACTTATGAAAGCACGCCGAATGCAGGACTCAGCCCCGCCCCCCCGCGGCCGCGTCATTGGATTTGATTGACAGCAGCGGGAGCCAATGGCTGTGCTACTATCAATCTATCCAATCAACAGCTGAGAACCCCAGGCAGAGAGACGGCGCATCCTTGTGAGACAAGTTCGAGGGTGCAGGTAAGTGAAACGAGGGGGGGCTGGGGGCCGGTCACTGACAGGTGTTTTTTCACCTTAATGCATAGGATGCATTAAGGTGAAAAAACACTTACCTTTACGTCCCCTGTATTCAAAAACGCTGATCTTGGCGGTCTCAATGCTTTCAAGTGCAGAGAAGGGTTTTGGGGTCTTATAGACCCCGATCCCTTCATAAAGAATACCTGTCACTGTCCATTACTGTCACAAGGAATGTTTACATTTCTTGTGACAGCAATAAAAGTGATAAAAAAGAATTAAAGGGACAGTGTAAAAATAAAAAGTAAAATAAATAAGAAAAAAAAAGTAAAACGAAAAAGCAAAATTTTAAAGCATGACATGTTGGGTATCTATTTACTCGGAGTAACTTCGTCTTTCACATCATATAAAAAAAATTGTAATTCATTAACTACTTGCAAATTCCCCTATTGTTCTGGGGTGACGTCATATGACCTAGGACATGGCGTGACCCCGACCTCGGTAAAGAGCCGATGACGTGACTATTTACCCGTGTGATTGGCTGTGTCCAATCACAGCCAGTCACATGTAAATAAGGAGATGCTGTTTATTGGCTCATACTGACATAATGTGTGGCAAGGAGAGCCGATCAGCGGCTTCTCCTCTCAGGGGAGATCTGTACAAGGTAATCAGGGCACTGATCATCAGTACCCTGATTACAGTGCAGCCCCAGTAGTGCCCATTAGTGATGCCAGTCAGGGCTGCCTATCAGTTGCCATCATTGCCTGTTCATCAGTACCCATCAATGCCACCTATCAGTATCCATCAGTGCCGCATATTAGTGCCACTTATCAGTAGGTCATATTATTTACAAAATTTACTGACAGAAACTAAGAAAAGCTTTTTTTTTCAAAATTTTGGGCCTTTTTTCATTTTTTTAGCAAAAAATAAAAAATACAGAAGGGATTAATTTATCACAAAAACGAAAACTCTATTTGTGTGAAGAAAATGATAAAAATGTCATTTGGGTACAGTGTTGCATGACCGCGCAATTGTCATTAAACCTGCAACAGCGCTGAAAGTTGGCCTGGGCAGGAAGGGGGTGAAAGTGCCCAGTAGGCGAGTGGTTAAAGTGTATTTTTTCCAAGATATTTGTGTTTGCAAGACCGCTGCGCAAATATAGTGTGACATAAAATGTTGCAACAACCGCCATTTTATTTTCTAGGGCAGTGATGGCGAACCATGGCACCCCAGATGTTTTGAAACTACATTTCCCATGATGCTCACACACTCTGTAGTGTTAATGAGCATCATGGGAAATGTAGTTCCAAAACATCTGGGGTGCCAAGGTTCGCCATCACTGCTCTAGGGCACGGTTTCTCAACTCCAGTCCTCAAGGCGCACCAACAGGTCATGTTTTCAGTATTTCCCTCAGATGAAATGGCTGTGTAATTACTAAGGTAGTGAAAACTGATCAAATCACCTGTGCAAAATAGTGGAAATCCTGAAAACATGACCTGTTGGTGCGCCTTGAGGACTGGAGTTGAGAAACACTGCTCTAGGGTCTCTGCCAATGGCGGCTGGTATTTTTTTTGTTGGGGGGGGGGCCAAACAACCGTTAAGGGGCTGTGCGCATTGATAGGGAGGGCGGCAGGGCGCCCACAATGGACAGGCCGCCTCCTGGTCTCTGCTAACAAAAAATATATATAAGGTTTGGAGGTTATAAGTAATTTTCTAGCAAACAAATACTGATTTTAACTTGTAAGCAACAAATGTCAGAAAACGACCTGGTCTTCAAGTGGTTAAAAGAACTTTACATGTTTTTTAAGCCCCATACACACAATCAGATTTTCTGTTGATTTTTTTCCTTCAGATTTATCAAAACCATATAATATGAGGTCAAACCTTAGGAGTTTTAATTTGCATGCATTCAGGCAGGCCCTTGCACTACATGATTTTGGTAAATCTAAAGACAAAAATCTGCAGAAAAACTGATAGTGTGTATGGGGCTTTAAGACGTGAACAGAGGTGTGTGTGTGTGTGTGTGTGTGTGTACGTACACAGCTCTGACAATAAAGTTATTTTAAAGGAAAAGGGAAAAAAAAAAGAAAGCAATGTGTGAGTGACAGTCCGGGCTGCCCCCGGAAGTAGACGTCGTCCAGGAAGTGGAGGGTAAGAGGAGAGGAGTGAGCATAAACCTCCGCCTGTGACTGGGAGCCAGGCATGACAGAGCGACGGGCACCACCGGCCGCCTGAGAGCGGGACCCGGGAAGAGGCTGAGAGCGGGGGACGCCCGGACAGGTGAGGGGGAGGCGGCTTAAACCTTGTCAGGGCACAGGCGGCTGAGGAGGACATTGCTGGTCTGCTCACCACTATAGATATATACTGGGGGGGATGTATAGGAGGATTTCTTGTTACCTCCACCAGCCTAGCAGAAGTCCTGGTTAATTTTAAAAGCAGAACTAAACACTGACTCCATGGCATTGTATTTGCTCGGTCTATGATGAAATACATTTTGTTCTATAAATAAGATCCTGGTTTTCACTTTCTTCCACCTTTAATTTGCCACTCAGTGCTGCTGATTCCCCCCCACCCCCCCCCACTGGCTCTTTGCGGTCACTTCTGCCTACATGGACGATCTTTCCAGTGAGCAGGAAACCAACTGCGAGTGAGATCTGCTGCAGGTGTCAATGTATTCCTAACGGCACCCCAACTACAGATCACAAATGCAGTGCGTTGCCTGCATCGGAGCGCCTGGTACCACATTTCAGTGCGTTTTTGACAAGTCGCGCATGCCGTATGTTTAGTGCAATTTTAGGACATTCAGCCCAGGTTCACACATAATGCGATCTCAGACATCGCATTGTGCCGATCACATGCGATGTCTGTGCAGAGCTAGTTGGCTGAACTCTCATTAGGAAAAAAAAAGTGCAGGAACCCCCCCCCCCGCACTGAAATTGGATCGCATGGGTGTTCTCATCTATGCAATCCGATTCCTGTGCGAGTTCACAGTTCGCGCTGCGATCTGTGATCCCATCTGGGGTTGTCATTAACAATGTATTGACAACCGCAGTGGTTCGCAGAGGGCAGCGTGCGGGAGAGATACACCTCGGGAACTGGTTCCCGCATCACACAAGTGTGAACTTAGGCTCAAACGTATAGGCTGAAAATCGCACCGCATTGAACAGGGACACAGACTGGATAATAGGCACAGCAGACAGAGCTGTTCATGTTTTAGGACCGGTTCACACTAGTGGGATGCCAGACATCGCATGTGATTCGCACCGCATTGATGTGCGATGCAATTTTAGCCATACAAACTGGCTGAAATCGCATCTCATTCGCACCAAAATGGTGCAGGACCCTTTTTTTTTTTTTTTTGGTCCGCACTGGAATCTGATCGCATGGGTCTTCACACTTATGCGATTCGATTCCTGCACCTTTCTACAGTTCTCGATCTGCGGACCAATCTGGGGGTGTCGTTAACTTTACATTGACACCCACAGCCGTTCGCAGATCTCAGTGATTTCAGGTGCGATGCGGGAAGCCGCACTGGGTTTGCAGGGTTCTTGCATCCCACTAGTGTGCACGGGCATTTAACCACTTGAAAACCAGGCCTTTTCTGACACCATTTTTGTTTCCATGTAAAAATCTTTATTTTTTATTTATTTTTACTAGAAAAATAAATAAATATATATATATATATATATATATATATATATATATATATATATATATATATATATATACACACACACACACACACACCTACCTCCAGGCCACACATACTGTGGCAGGGCAGCCCAGCTGCACAAAACAACGTACCTGTACTTGTTTGCACTTCCTGGTCTGGGGCGTGCGCTGCTGGGGAGCTAATCAGTGGGTCGGCTGCAATGATGGCATGCGATCGTTTGGGGTAATGACAGAACGGTGGTCTGCCTATGTAAACAAGGCAGACCGTCGTTCTGTCACAGAGGAAGAGAGCGCTCTGTGATTCCTACTAATCCGGAACAGTGATCTCTCTCTTCGTCTAGTGTCAGCATCCCCCACACAGTTAGAAAGCACACATAGGGAACACATTTAACCCTTTGTTTGCCCCTGATGTTAAGGCGGAGTTCCACCCAAAAGTGGAACTTCCTCTTTAAGTACTCCTAGCCCCCTGACATGCCACAATTGGGGGGGGGGAGGCTGGGTATCTGGTTTGGTGTGGGACATTCTGTCCCACTTCCTGCTTGGGACCGCTTAAACGCCCCCTCCCTCCCGGCAATGTTCTGGGACACTTGACAGGTCCCAGAACATTGCCTGGCCATTGACAGAGCGTGGCTCACGCCCGGCTGTGAAGCCTTAAACTGTCACAGCCGGGCGCCCACACTCACAATGTCGGCTCCATGAAGAGGGGGGGGGGGAGAGAGGAGGCTTCGGGCGGCCACATCGCTGGACCGTGGAACAGGTGAGTGGCTGTTTATTAAAAGTCAGCAGCTATACTTTTTGTAACTGCTGACTTTTAATAAACTCAAAAACCAGTGGAACTCTGCTTTAACCCCTTCCCTACCAGTGTCAGTGCGTTGTTTTTTTTTTTTTTTTTCTTTCTGATCACTGTATTGGTGTCACTGGTCCCCAATAAGTGTCACTTAGTGTCCAATTTGCCCGCCGCAATATCACAGTCCTGCTAATGATCGCTGCCATTGTTAGTGAAATGATATTAATAAAAAAAAAAATAGTCCCTAAATCTATCCTATGGTTTGTGGACGCGATAACTTTTGCGGAAACCAATATTATTTACACTAATTGGGATTTTTTTTTTACCAAAAATATATAGCAGAATACAAATTGGCCTAAATTGATGAAGAAATTTGAATTTTTTTTTCATAACATATTTTTATTGGATATGTTTTATAGCAGAATGTAAAAAATATTGTGTTTTTTTTCAAAATTGTTGCTCTTTTTTTGTTTATAGTGCAAAAAATAAAAATCGCAGAGGTGATCAAATACCACCAAAAGAAAGCTCTATTTGTGGGGAAAAAAAAGGACATTGTATTTGTTTGGGTACAACGTCGCACAACCTAAAGTAACGCAATGCCGTATTGCAAAAAATTAACTGGTCTTTAAGGGGGTAAATCCTTCCAGGGTTGAAGTGGCTAAAGCAGGGGCCCTAGAGAATAAAATGTTGGTTGTTGGAATGTTTATGTTGCATGGTATTTGCACAGTGGTTTTTCAAGCGCAATTTTTAATTTGATTTATTTTCTAAGTATATATTTTTTAATATTTTAATGCACAATATATTGCTTAATTGTTTGGTGAAATTTAAAAGATGATGTTTTGCCGAGTAAATGGACACCAAACGTGTTGCGTTTTATAATTGTGTGCGCCCATGCAACAGTGACAAACTACATAAATGTTGTTATCCATAAGCAATTCTTTAAAAGACTTTACAGGTTGCCACTTTAGATTTACACCAGAGATCTTGTACTAGAATTACTGCCCTCTAACGTTCATGGTGATACAGTGGGACAATCGTGGTCTGTGTCTGTCTGTGTCTGTCTGTGTCTGTCTGTGTCTGTCTGTGTCTGTCTGTGTCTGTCTGTGTCTGTCTGTGTCTGTCTGTGTCTGTCTGTGTCTGTCTGTGTCTGTCTGTCTGTCTGTCTGTCTGTCTGTCTGTCTGTCTGTCTGTCTGTCTGTCTGTCTGTCTGTCTGTCTGTCTGTCTGTCTGTCTGTCTGTCTGTCTGTCTGTCTGTCTGTCTGTCTGAGTGTGTGTGTGCGCGCGGTACTGATAAGTGCGTTTGCGAGCTAGGATATGGGCGCTTTCTATTTATTTATTTTTCATTTTTACACAGTAGCTTTAAATATTTGTTTCAGTTTTATTATCACAAGGAATATAAATGTCCCCTGTGATCGCAGTAGGCATTGACAGGTACTCTTTATGGATAATAGACCACAGATCTCTCCTCTGCCCTTCACAGCATTTGATTACACCAAGATTGGCATGATCAGATGCTTTCCCCATTTAAAAATGGCATTGTTTACATCCGGAGAAACCTCGCTTCCTGTTTCTTATGCCATATTGATGATTGGAGTCATTCTGGCCTCTGATTACCTCTGTGGAAGCGCTGGCTGGTCACTCGGGACTCCCGGTGGGATGGGAGAGCCATGAGAGGGGGGAGGACGTCCCCTCCCACTGCTTGTAAAGGCAATCCAGCAGCAGATTAGCCCCCAGGATTGCTTTTACAAAAAAGCTGACCGTCGGCTCAAAAAAAAAATACTGCAGCTGCTGGCATCATCGCGTTATAACCAATTGAAGTCCATCAATGTACGGGTATGTCACTGGTCGTCAAGTGCCTAAAAGCCTGTAGCGCAGGGCTCGACAAAACCCGGGCGCCAGGTCGCATTTGCGACTAGAATTAGCGACCTGGCGCCTGGGGCAGCACAGCTGGGATATCCTGTGTTCGTTCGACAGCCCCCCCCCCCCCCTCCCGCCGCGATCGCGCTGGGCCGCGCCGGTAATTGAGGCCCCGGCTTTGCGGCCTACTGCAGTCCTATGGTTCCTGGTTCCTTCTGCAATCGGGCGCCCTCTGGTGGTGGCCGTTGGTATGACAAGACATCCACCAATGCTAATGGAGCTTCCCCTGCCTATTTTCACTGCCTGCTCATCTCCTTCCCTTTACTTAGAACCCCCAAACATTATATATATTTTTTATTCTAACACCCTAGATAATAAAATGGCGGTCATTGCAATACTTTCTGTCACACCGTATTTGCGCAGCGGACTTACAAGCGCATTTTTTTGGGAAAAAATACTTTTTTTAATTAAAAAATAAGAAAACAGTAAAGTTAGCCCAATTTTTTTAATATTGTGAAAGATAATGTTACGCCGAGTAAATTGATTCCCAACATGTCACGCTTCAAAATTTCATCCGCTCGTGGAATGGCGACAAACTTTTACCCTTTAAAATCTCCATAGGCGTCGTTTAAAAAATTGTACAGGTTACATGTTTTGAGTTACAGAGGAGGTCTAGGACTAGAATTATTGCTCTCGCTCTAACGATCGTGGCGATAGGGGGGCCCTCTCCTGCCGCCGATAAAAGTGATCTCGCTGCTAATCTGCTGCAGAGACCACTTTTATCTGAAAGAGAACCGCCGGCTCTTGAAGAAGATACCGGGGTTATGGAGCTAGCTGCTACCATAAGAACGGTATTTCTCTTCAAAGACAGGACGTATATATTCGTCCTGCGGGAAGGAAGCGGTTGATTAAAATGATTTTATTATTTGTCACCTCCCTGCTTGGCCCCTTTCACTCGGGCTGTCTGATCAGGTTCACCTGTCAGTTTTTCAGGCGGACCTGATTGGATCCTTAGCGGGAATATGGTGGTCTTATGTCCCTGCATGGCAGGAAATAAAAGCAGTCACATTAGTTCTAGTCGTCTCTGTGTAAATTTAAGATTGGTTAATTTTTATATTGAAAATAAAGCTTTGTCGGTCGTTTAAAAAAAAAAAAAACCTGGCTCCTAACTTTTTTAGCTGGCTCCTAGATTCCAAGCAAATTTGTCAAGCCCTGCTGTAGCGCATGCATCACTTTACAGCATACATGAAGCTACGTGTTGGATCTGGAAGGAGTTGAAGCTTGGCAACTCCTTCCATATAGGGCTTGCATTGTATTGTAGCAAAAATGATGCTACATGTCCTTTTTCATATTCCGCATGCGTTTCCTCCACCACGTCTAAAGCGCACTGGATTGTGCAATCTGTGTCAGTGTCAACGTATACCTAACGACACCGCAAACAGTGCGTTTGCCTGCACCAGCCTGCATGGTACCATAGTACCATGCGTTCTGGTTGTAGTGCATTTTTTAAAAGGTGTGCATGCGTTACTTTTGGTGTGATTTAAATGGGCTGAAAACTGCACAGGAATGTGGGCAGAAGGTAACCATACACTATACAATCTAATTGTACAATCTTCTTTAGCTTTAATGAAAGGCAAAACTTTTTTTTTTTCTTTTTAGTTTACTTTTAGGTCCAGACTTTACATATAAAGCAAATATTTATTATATTGCAGCTTGCCAATTCTTAGATGGCTGCATTTGTTTTCTTTTTAAAGGGGTTGTAAAGGTATTTTTTTTTATTTTTTTTATAACAAACATGTTATACTTACCTTCACTGTGCAGCTCGTTTTGCATAGAGTGGCTCTGAACCTGGTCTTCTGGGGTCCCTCGGCAGCTGTTTCAGCTCCTCCCCGCAAGGACTCAACACCTTAATGCGAGCTCCCTCGCGTGGTGGTTAGTTCTTGCGGGCTCGCTCCCGTGATACAGCCGGCAGCTATAGCCGCTCACTGTATCACTCGGCCCCGCCCCCCGGCACGCCGCATCATTGGATGTGATTGACAGCAGCGCGAGCCAATGGCTGCGCTGCTTTCAATCCATCCACTGTAGCCAATCAGCGGCCAGGCTGGATGTGATTGACAGCAGCGCGAGCCAATGGCTGCGCTGCTTTCAATCCATCCACTGTAGCCAACGCGTCGGGAGCGAGCGCGACTTTCGAGGGGTCGGGTAAGTAAACGGGGGCTGGGGCGCAGTATGTCGAGATTAAGGTGAAAAAATGTTTACCTTTACAACCCCTTTAATGCTTTCTTTCTTTGATTTTTCATCTGGTGATCCGGCCAGTAAGCCTGTTTTTCAACAGAACAAGCTCTCCTACAAATGTATCACTTTGGGGGATGAGACAAACCATCTACCACGGACAGGGGTGCTTACAATAATCAGCTTTTTGTTTATGTAAAACCTTTATCCCAAAAAGAAGAAAAACTGTTCCTGTAACTGCAGTGTGAGCTGGAGTTTGGCTTCTGTTTGATAGCTTAATCTAAATCTGCTAGACTCCAGGATGTCAAACTGGTGGCCCATCATGTTCTAGATTGTAAGCTCTAACGAGCAGGGCCCTCTGATCCCTCCTGTAGTGAATTGTATTGTAACTGAACTGTCTGCCCTCACATTGTAAAGTGCTGCGTAAACTGTTGGCGCTATATAAATCCTGTATAATAACAATAATAATAATGTCTCTACTTTTGGACTCCAGTTTCACACCCGTGTGCAGCTAGTCCATCTAACACAACCCCCCCCCCTCTCACCCCCACCCCGACTGACAATGCTACTGTTCAAAAGTGGCCCCCCTTTCTGTGCTCGGTCATACGGGTGGGGGTGGCACTCTAATACAGGTGGTGTGTTACTAGCGAGGTTACCAGGTGAAAACTGAGGGAACAAAGCCTGAAAAATTAAACTAAAGCCTTGCACACACAATGAGATTATTGGATGAATAATCGTCTTGTGTTATTTATTTATTTTTTTTTTTTCATGCTAGTCTCATATTGAAAATAATTAAGATGTTACTCAACTTACGAAAATTCTGAGATGACACAATACAACGTGATGTCTTGAATTGTTTTGTAATGTATTCTTTCGTTTCCGAGCATGTGTAGTCTCTTGCTCTTACGATTTTTTTTTTTCTAACTAAAACTGTACTTATTAAATGAAAATCTGACATTTTGTTCACATACAGTAACATTTTTCTAGCCTGCACCTTCAGTTTTTGTCGTCCGAAAAGTCAGAATCGGTTATTAACAGCAGTATACTAACAGTCAGATAATCGGACGATCGTTAGTCGTCAAAAATTTGGTCTTCCGATCATCTTATCGTGTGTTTGGGCCTTTATGCAGCCAACAAATCTGATGATTAGTAAGCTGCAATATATTACAGTTTTGGGTTTAATACTGCTTTAACTCTAAACTGATGAGCTGTAAATGTTTTAAAGCTCTGTCCACCTATTACATTGTTTTGGTAAATATTGAAGAGCTTGTACTAGAGCTTAATGAATCATAAAAAAGACTAAACCGTAAAGTTGGCCCAATTTTATTTGTATAATGTGAAAGATGTTGCGCCGAGAATCGTGAGTAACGTTTAGGTAATCATTCCATGTGCACTTACATTCCCAACACTAGTGAACAGCTGCTGTAACTCCCAGCCTGTCATTGCTTTGTACAGTCTCAACTCTCTGTATCCACCTATAAATTCAGCTACAGGAATACTTTGGATTATTGCTGCAGCTGGCACTGAAATGCCATGTAAATGAGGCATTGGTCCTTAAATGCACCATGTGGTCAGTGGGGAAGGGATGAGGCATTTTAGGTCCCATCAGGAATGTTGGGTCAGGTCATAAGTATTAGATTGATGAGGGAGCTGCAAGGACAGAAGAGGACTGACAGGATGATTTTGGTGCTACCTGGAAAAGGGACACTGGGGACACGATTGTGCCACAGACAGCAAGAGTCGGAGGATATGTGGGCCAACACAATAGCAGTCAGAATTGCAGGTATGTTTACAGTGTGGTGTTTCTGCAGCTAATCCTATGTAATCTCCGATCCATTTAGTGTGTTCATTTAGAATACGAATTACAATATTTAACAACCGGTAATACCTGCTTATAAAATGTCATCTTGTTCACAAACTAGGACAGTATATCCGGGAACATTCTAAACCCTATTCATTGACATTAATATTATATCATTATAGCAATACACGGTTATTGTACTGAGAGTTGGCTGGCAATAACCAGAGTAGAAGGTACATTGTTTTGTTTTCTTAGTAAATCATGACCAGCTTCTGCATGCATTGAAGCATATCGTAGCCCAAAAAATGCTCCTTTTAAAGCATGTTATATGACACAGTGCTTGTGCTGTGTCATTTGGACCCCTGTAACACCTTAAAAACCTGGCTGATCCTGCCAGTTTCTCCCCACCCTTCTGTAAACTGACCAAAGTAATCATGGCTGCTGAGCCCTGACACTGTGGTCTGTTTACGTGCCTCCGTCATCCACAGCCCTGCTGTCTCTGCTCTCTCTGCTCTTGTGTCCTCCGCCGCCCCCTCCCCTGCTGCGGCAGTATGTCTTACTTTATATATTCTGCTCGGTCTTTGGATATGTCCCCTTGTATGTGTGTTTTATAAAAAAAAAGCCATATATACCTTTTATTTATGAGAGCTGATCAGCGGGCATGTGATGCTCCGGCTCTCTCCTCCTCCCCTCCAGACTGACGTCAGCGGGGGAATTTTGGCCCCTCTCGCTGCATTTGTCAGACGGGGAGAAGAGCTGACTCTGATTAGCGCTCACAAATATGGTATATACGGCTTTTTTTATTTTTATACAACACACACAGGGGGCATATCTTTAGGAGATTAAGCAGATTATATAAAGTAAGACATGTTGGTTAACAAACCCTTTAAAAGTCTTGGTCCCCCTCCTCAATGTAACATACTGTAGATGTGATATTCTCATTCTCTCTCTCTCTCTCTCTCTCTCTCTCTCTCTCTCTCTCTCTCTCTCTCTCTCTCTCTCTCTCTCTCTCTCTCTCTCTCTCTCTCTCTCTCTCTCTCTCTCTCTCTCTCTCTCTCATCTCTCTCTCTCTCTCTCTCTCTCTCTCTCTCTCTCTCTCTCTCTCTCTCTCTCTCTCTCTCTCTCTCATTCTCTCTCTCTCTCTCTCTCTCATTCTCTCTCTCTCTCTCTCTCATTCTCTCTCTCTTCTCTCTCTCTCTCATTCTCTCTCTCTCTCATTCTCTCTCTCTCATTCTCTCTCTCTCATTCTCTCTCTCTTCCTTCTCTCTCTCTCTCTCTCATTCTCTCTCTCTCTCTCTCTCTCATTCTCTCTCTCTCTCTCTCTCATTCTCTCTCTCATTCTCTCTCTCTCTCTCTCTCTCTCTCTCTCTCTCTCTCTCTCTCTCTCTCTCTCTCTCTCTCTCTCTCTCTCTCTCTCTCTCTCCTTACATCAATGCAGCCTTGTCAGTGTCCATCTGTAGTCTTGTCCCCCATTGCAGCCTTGCTAGTGTCCATCTGTAGTCTGTGCAGCTTTTCTCAGCGGCTTTGAAAATGGCGCCGCCTTTTTCGGATGCACTCGGCTTTCGTCGGCTCCCGCGAGAGGGGCGGAGAATGGCCGAGAGCCGCCGAGAATGTCCGAAAGCGGCCGAGAACGGCAGCACCATTTTTCAAAGCCGCTGAGAGCGGCTGAAAAGCTCACAATCGGCGGGGGATCGGCGTATAACACGCACCCACGATTTTCCCCTGATTTTCAGAGGGAAAAAGGTGTGTGTTATACGCCGATAAATACGGTATATATATAAGTTTAGGCACCCCTGACAATTTCCATGATTGTAATTTATAAATATTTGGGTGTTTGGATCAGACATTTCATTTTGATCTATCAAATAACTGAAGGACACAGTAATATTTCAGTAGTGAAATGAGGTTTATTGGATTAACACAGGGCTTGACAAATTTGCTTGGAATCTAGGAGCCAGCTAAAAAAGTTAGGAGCCAGGTTTTTTTTTTTTTTTTAAACGACCGACAAAGCTTTATTTTCAATATAAAAATTAACCAATCTTAAATTTACACAGAGACGACTAGAACTAATGTGACTGCTTTTATTTCCTGCCATGCAGGGACATAAGACCGCCATATTCCCGCTAAGGATCCAATCAGGTCTGCCTGAAAAACTGACAGGCGAACCTGATCAGACAGCCCGAGTGAAAGGGGCCAAGCAGGGAGGTGACAAATAATAAAATCATTTTAATCAACCGCTTCCTTCCCGCAGGACGAATATATACGTCCTGTCTTTGAAGAGAAATACCGTAGTTATGGTAGCAGCTAGCTACCATAACCCCGGTATCTTCTTCAAGAGCCGGCGGTTCTCTTTCAGATAAAAGTGGTCTCTGCAGCAGATTAGCAGCGAGATCACTTTTATCGGCGGCAGGAGAGGGGCCCCCTATCGCCACGATCGTTAGAGCGAGAGCAATAATTCTAGTCCTAGACCTCCTCTGTAACTCAAAACATGTAACCTGTAGAATTTTTTAAACGACGCCTATGGAGATTTTAAAGGGTAAAAGTTTGTCGCCATTCCACGAGCGGATGAAATTTTGAAGCGTGACATGTTGGGAATCAATTTACTCGGCGTAACATTATCTTTCACAATATAAAAAAAATTGGGCTAACTTTACTGTTTTCTTATTTTTTAATTAAAAAAAGTATTTTTTCCCAAAAAAGTGCGCTTGTAAGTCCGCTGCGCAAATACGGTGTGACAGAAAGTATTGCAATGACCGCCATTTTATTCTCTAGGGTGTTAGAATAAATAATATATATAATGTTTGGGGGTTCTAAGTAAAGGGAAGGAGATGAGCAGGCAGTGAAAATAGGCAGGGGAAGCTCCATTAGCATTGGTGGATGTCTTGTCATACCAACGGCCACCACCAGAGGGCGCCCGATTGCAGAAGGAACCAGGAACCATAGGACTGCAGTAGGCCGCAAAGCCGGGGCCTCAATTACCGGCGCGGCCCAGCGCGATCGCGGCGGGAGGGGGGGGGGCTGTCGAACAAACACAGGATATCCCAGCTGTGCTGCCCCAGGCGCCAGGTCGCTAATTCTAGTCGCAAATGCGACCTGGCGCCCGGGTTTTGTCGAGCCCTGGATTAACACAAAATGTGCAATAGGCATCAAAATGAAATTAGACAGGTGCATAAATTTGGGCACCCCAACAGAAAAATTGCATCAATATTTAGAGCCTCCTTTAGCAGAAATAACAGCCTCTAGACGCTTCCTATATCCTGTAATGAGTGTCCTGGATTCTGGATGAATGTATTTTGGAACATTTGGTTTGATGATTGCCGAGCATGGACAGCCCGCTTAAAATCACCCCACAGATGTTCAATGATATTCAGGTCTGGGGACTGGGATGGCCGTTCCAGAACATTGTACTTATTCCTCTGCATAAATGCCTGAGTAGATTTTGAGCAGTGTTTTGGGTCGTCTTGTTGAAATATCCAGCCTCGGTGTAACTTCAACTTTGTGACTGATTCTTCAACATTATCCTCAAAAATCTGCTGATATTGAGTGGAATCCATGTGACCCTCAACTTTAACCAGATTCCCAGTACTGGCACTGGCCACACAGCCCCACAGTATGATGGAACCTCCACCAAATTTTACTGTGGGTAGCAAGTGTTTTTCATGGAATGCTGTGTTCTTTTGCCACCATGCATAAGGCCCCTTTGTTATGACCAAATAACTCAATCTTTGTTTCATCAGTCCACAGCACCTTATTCCAAAATGAAGCTGGCTTGTCCAACTGTGCGTTTTCATGCCTCAAGCAACTCAGTTTGTGGCGTGTGTGCAGAAAAAGCTTCTTTCGCATCACTCTTCTATACAGCTGCTCCCTGTGCAAAGCGCGCTGAATTGTTGAAGGATTTACACCAGTGACACCATCTGCAGCAAGTTGATGTTGTAGGTCTTTGCAGGTGGTCCGTGGGCTGTTTTTTACTGTTTCTCACCGTCCTTCGCCTCTCCAATATTTTATGTGGCCTGCCACTTCTGGCCTTAACAAGAACTGTGCCTGCGGTCTTCCATTTCCTCACTATGTTCCTCACAGTGGACACTGACAGCTTATATCTCTGTGATAACTTTTTGTGGCCTTCCCCTAAACCATAATGTAGAACAATCTTTGTTTCCAGGTCATTTGAGAGTTGTTTTGAGGCCCCCATGTTGCCACTCTTCAGAGGAGATTAAAAGAGAACAACTTGCAATTGGCCACCTTAAATAGCTTTTCTCATGATTGGATGCACCTGTCTATAAAGTTCAAGGCTTAATGAGCTCACCAAACCAATTGTGTGTTCCAATTAATCAGTGCTAAGTAGTTACAGGTATTCAAATCAACAAAATGACAAGGGTGCCCAAATTTATGCACTTATCTAATTTTGTTTTGATGCATATTGCGCATTTTCTGTTAATCCAATAAACCTCATTTCACTACTGAAATATTACTGTGTCCTTCAGTTATTTGATAGATTGAAATGAAATTGCTGATCCAAACACCCAAATATTTATAAATGACAATCATGGAAATTGTCAGGGGTTCCTAAACTTTTGCATACAACTGTAATTTTTATTTAAAAAAAAATAGCTGTATATAGCAAGTTAATGTCTAGTTATGTGACATTTGCCAAGGCATTGGTCATGTGATCTGTGCTGGACAGCCTCTTGTAGTCCTTCCCCTAATATGCTCTAGTACAGGTAATTTGGATAGTGCCTTGCTATAACCATAAGGCTTATGCAAAAGAGGTTAAAATGACTTGTAAACCTCTCCTTGTAAAACAATCCATTCAGTTTAAAATAGAAATGAAAGGCTAAACGTGTGTGTATAGATATAAATAACATTTAAAAAACACCAGTACACACTGCAAGTTTATCGTTCAACTGTTGAACGAAAAAAACAAAAACTGACAGATCGCCAAACCAACACAAATGTTGGTGCGGTGATTTTCCCTGCTGTGCTTTTGTATAATGACAGGCTGTAGCAGCAAGCGCTGAGCAGATGTTGGTTCTCCAGCATGTCTTTGAGACAAAGCCCAATTGCAATTTTTTTATGTTGCACGGTATTTGCGCAGCGGTTTTGCAAGTGCATTTTTATTTTTTACACATTAATGACAAAACGCAATGTATACCTAATTTTTTAATTTTTTTTCTGTAAAATGTGAAAGATGATGTAAATGGATACCTAACAACATGTCATGCTTTAAAATTGAGCATGCTCATGGAAGGGCGACAAGCTACGGTACTTAAAAAATCTCTATAAGCTACGCTTTAAACACCTTTGCAGGTTACCGGTTTAGAGTTAAAGGGGGGGTCTAATGCTAGAATTATTGCTCTTGCGTTCGCGGTGATAGTGTGATGCGAATACCGTTTACATATTTGTTCGTGACTTACTATGCGTTCACTTCTGCGCATAAGCATGGAGGGATGGGGGAATGTAAACATCCCTTGATATAGAAATGAGGATGACCGGTCCCCAAATCTTTGCTTTAGCTTTTTAAAATCAAAAGATCGCTCCGGTCCTCCAAGGCCATAGAGGCGATCAAAGAGGATCTACTATTTTATCGGCTCTGGGACTAGCCGGCCGCACTGTCAGATCATTTCTCAGTCGAGCCGGCGGAAACGGTAAGCCCGACAAACACCATGAGCTCCTCTGAACTTTTTCATGAGTAAGCCAGCCACCTGCTATAAAAAAAAACAATACTGAGGTTATGGCTGCTATCTTCAACCATAATCCCGGTAAACCACTTCAAAGCCGCAACGTATATATACGCTTTGCGGTCTTGAAGTGGTTAATCATGTAAATAATGATTGCCAGAGCTGCATTTATGTGTCTTGTACATCTGCTTAGCGTTTAGCTTTAAATATCCATAGCTGGAATACGTTTCATTTCGTTCAGCTGTAGGCGTTACAGATCTTCCATTCAAGTGGGAAATTACAATGTAAAATCACATTTGTGGCATTCGATTTTAGATCTAAGGCTTTGTTCTTGCTTCATCATGCTTAAATGTACATACACATAAAACCAATTGTTCTAATCTCTACGCTGTAAAATGAACACGCCCTTGCCTTCTCTCTAACCTGCGTCCCATTTTTAGCTGTATTACTCTATTATTCCCACATTGGTGATTGTCTTCTAATTAGTTTAAGCATTTTACTGCCAGGTCTGTACATTGTAGGCACCTGTCACCTGGTGTGGGGCCTGGATTACACACACTCTTGGTGGAAATGTTTGCAGATTGGTTTAACCCGCTCCCCTCGGTGGGGCTGCCATGGTAGTGCGACCAGGTACACGAGAGGCAGCTGAACAGACATGCGCCTGCTTTTCTCCCCTTCTTGCTGACCTGGAAGCGACATGTAAAATAATCTGCACTACATTAGATTCATTGGAGGACAGGTGAGACATCAGGGGTCTTTTAAACTCTGGATGTCTCATTTAAGAGAATGTGTCGCTAAAATATCAGGGATTTTGTCCCCTGTGTGATGAAAAAAAAGTTAAAGCGTTTACCACATATTCCTGATATGTGCCTGCTGTACCATGTACTTGTATGAGAAAGTATCCTGATCTCTTTGTATTGCGTCCTTTGTGTGAAATCCCTGGTGTTCCTGCCAGTCCCACTGCTTTCCTATATTAAACTAACCCCACTAAGCAGGAGAGTACACCATGGTCGGTTCTCTAGCTATGCTGGGAACTCAGTAATCTATCCTGCAATGATCCGCCTTGTCCTGACACGCCCCCGCTGCACAGCTATTCACTGGGAAGCTCTGTGTCATGCTGTTCCCCCCCCCCAGTACTTATCAGTACTTATCAGTACTTATGCAGCTGAGAACAGAGGGAATGTGATCAATAAGACCCCTTTAACACTTGGGGTGGTTTTCAGGCGCTTTAGCGCTAGAAATAGCCCCTACAAAGTGCCTGAAAACCACCTCCCGTTCATTGCACTGGGGTGGTGCGTTTGCGGGATGTTACGAAAAGTCCTGCAAGCAGCATCTTTGGGGAGGGTTGGGAGCACTGTGTTTGAATCTCCCAAAGCGCCCTGCCCATTGCAATGAATGGGCAGCGCTTCCAAAGTGCCTTAAAAGCTATTTTAAAGTGCTGCAAAACAGGACATTTTACTTTTTACAAAAAAAAGCGCTCCGCTAGCGGCTGAAAAGCATTGCAATAGCAATCGCTTTAGGCTCCATGCACACTAGTCTTTACAACTCCTTACAAAAAAAAAGTCTTATGTGTTTTCACTTTAATGCATTCTATGAATTAAGGTGAAAAGCCTTCTGTGCTGCAGCTGCCCCCCAGAGCCCCCCCCTTTTCCTTACCTGAAACCGTTCGTTCCAGCGACGCGCACAGCAGCTCCAGCCGCTGTCTCGGACATTCCAGTGACACGGGAGCCGGGGGCGGTGCAGAGTCCTGCTGTCTGTCAAAAGACTCAGCAGCAAGACTCCGGAATGCGCCCAAACAGGTGCCCCTATGCAATGCGGCTCTCCGTGGGGGAACTCGAATGCACTTTTTTGGTTAAGTTCTATTGGCAGATAGCATGTCTAATTTTATTTTGTTTTCTTTTTTTAATGCACAAAAAAAAAAATATTGAGAATAATACTTGGCTATGTGTTTTACTTCAAATGACAGTTTGGGAGTAGGCAGTTACATTTAAAAAAAATACAATGTAAATTTGACAAGGGACACCAACATAGCCAACATAGATTTATCTTGGATGTTAAAAAAAACTACGGGTGTAATGGTGTTGTGGTAAATTGCACACCAAAAAAAATTAAATAAAAAGCATCATAATAATCTTTATCACTAGAAAAAAAAAAAAAAAAAAAGCCTTTGAAAATTCGTTTGCACTAACTCCATCAGTATCGCCAGCAAAGCAGCTTCATTATTATCCTATTAACCACCTCAATACGAACTTACAGCCCCTTTCCTGACAAATTACTCAGTCATGCAACACTGTACCCATATGATATTTACATCCTTTTTTCACACAAATAGAGCTTTCTTTTGGTGGTATTTAATCACTAGTGGGTTTTTATTTCTTTTGTGCTATAAATAAAAGAAGACCGTAAATTTTGTGAAAAAATGTTTTTTCTTTGTTTCTGTCATAAAATTTTGCAAACAAGTAATTTTTCTTTATAAATGTTGGCCAAAATGTATACTGTTACATAGCTTTGGTAAAAATAACCCAAACTCGTGTATATTTGGTCTTTGTGAAAGTTATAGTCTACAAACTATGGTGCCAATCACTGAAAATTGATCACATCTGATCATGCCTTCAGTATATCAGGTGTATCTTATTTCTTGAAACGCTAACAAGCCGGGAAAGTACAAATACCCCCCAAATGACCCCTTTTTTAGAAAGTGGACAGTCCAAGGTATTAAGTAGCATGGTGAGTTTTTTTTTAAGTTGTCATTTTTTTCCCCACAATTCTTTGCAAAATTGAGATTTATTATATATATATATATATATATATATATATATATATATATATATATATATATATATATATATTTTTACAAAATTGTCACATTATCAGGTTATTTCTCACACACAGCATATGCATACAACAAATTACATTCTGCTACTCTTCCCAAGTATGGCAATACCACATGTGTGAGACTTTTACACAGCCTGGCCACACAGAGAGGTCCAACATTGAAGTAGCACCTTCAGGCATTCTATGAGCATAAATGACACATCTCATTTCTCAACCATCTATTACACTTTTGAAGGCCCTGGAGCACCGGGACAATGGAATTGTCCACAAAATAACCCCATTTTGGAAAGCAAACACCCAACGTATAATCTATGAGGCATAATGAGTCTTTTGAACGGGTCATTTTTTTTTTCCAGAAGTTTTTGGAAAATGTGGAACAAAAAATGAACCGTTCAAAAGACTCATTATGCCTCATAGATTATACGTTGGAGTGTTTGATTTCCAAAATGGGGTCATTTTGTGGGTAATTCCACTGTCCTGGTGCTCAAGGACCTTCAAAAGTATGATAGGTAGGAATGAAATGAGATGTGTAATTTATGCTCCTAGAACGCCTGAAGGTACTACTTCAATGTTGGGCCTCTGTATGTGGCCAGGCTGTGTAAAAGTCTCACACCTGGTATCGCCATACTCGGGAAGAGTAGCAGAATGTATTTTGGGGTGTAATTTTTGCTATATACATGCTATGTGTTAGAAATATGTTATAAAATTGACAACTTTGTTTTTAAAAAAAAAAAAAAAAAAAATTGTCAATTTTATAAGATATTTCTAACACATAGCATGTATATAGCAAAAATTACACCCCAAAATACATTCTGCTACTCTTCCCGAGTATGGCGATACCACATGTGTGAGACTTTTACACAGCCTGGCCACATACAGAGGCCCAACATTGAAGTAGTACCTTCAGGCGTTCTAGGAGCATAAATTACACATCTCACAATAAACACACAAATTACACTTCTGCACAATAAACAAATTGTGTAGACTAATACTTGGCTATGTGTTTTTCTTCTAATGACAATTTGGGAGTAGGCAGTTGCATTAAAAACAACGCAATGGAAAATTAACAAGGGACACCAACATAGTTGTATCTTTTGATCTTAAAAACTCAGGGATAATGGTGTTCTGGTAACTTCCCCAAAAAAAATCAAACAACCATAATATTATTTATATCACTGCAAAACAAATGCCTTTTTAAAATACGTTTGCCATAACTACATCAGTATCACCAGCAAAGCAGCTTCATTATTATCTCATTAACCCCTTGTAGACCATCTCAGGCCGATACACATCGGCAGAAGGGCACGTACAGGCATATTAAAGTACCTGTACGTTGCCCTTTAAGACGCGGGATTGTGGGCGCGTGTGCCCGCTGCGAGCTCCGTGAGTGTGATCGCGGGTCCCGCGGACTCTATGTCCGCAGGGATACCCGTGATCGTCTCACGGAGACTAAGAACGGGGAAATGCTAATGTAAACAAGCATTTCCCCAGTCTTCCTAGTGACAGGACACTTGTCACAGCTCGCGGTGATCGGTGTCATGTCACACGTAGCCCAGCCCCCCCACAGTTAGAATCACTCCCTAGGACACACTTAACCCCTGCAGCACCCCCTAGTGGTTAACCCCTTCACTGCCAGTCACATTTACACAGTAATCAGTGCATTTTTAATCGCACTGATCGCTGTATAAATGTGAATGGTCCCAAAAGTTTCCGATCTGTCCGCCATAATGTCGCAGTCACGATAAAAATCGCAGATCGCCGACATTACTAATATAAATATATATATATATATATTAATAAAAATGCCATAAAACCATCCCCTATTTTATAGACGCTATAACTTTTGCGCAAACCAATCAATAAACGCTTATTGCGATTTTTACCAAAATTATGTAGAAGAATACATCGCTTAAACTGAAGAAAAAGTTTTTTTTATATATTTTTTGGGGATATTATAGCAAAAAGTAAAAAATATTGCGTTTTTTCAGTTTTTTCAAAATTGTCGCTCTTTTTTTGTTTAAAATTAAAAACCGCAGAGGTGATCAAATACCACCTAAGGAAAGCTCTTTTTGTGGGGAAAAAAGGACATAAATTTTGTTTGGGAGCCATGTCGCATGACCGCGCAATTATCAGTTAAAGCAACAAAGTGCCGGATCGCAAAAAATGCTCTGGTCTGGGGCTGAAGTGGTTAAAGAAGTTGAGAATGTGCGCTGCATTTTGATATTTCATCATCTGCCGCGTCACGAATTTTAATTCTAGATTACGAACTGTAGTTTACAAGACCAAACTCTTCCCGGTTGTTCCTTGATTCCGATCATGCGTGTTTTGTACTTTGACTTTTGTGTGACGATTTCTGTACTGACCATCCGAAATTCAGATGTTGAGTTCACATCCGACAAAAACTTTATAGCCTGCACATCCAGCTTTTGTCTGACGAAGTGAAATAAGCACCGTACTAATGATCCGAAAATCTGCAGACAGCTCAGCTCGTCTTACAAATTTTTCCATCTGATTTTCATATTGTGTGCCACGGGACTTTTAAGGTTTGTCCTCATATTTATATGGTTTTGGTAAATATGAAGACAAAAATCTGCAGAAAATCTAATAGTGTGTTTGGGGTCTAAGTGTGAATCTATTGCTGTGACCCTACATCATGCGTTCAAAGGAGCTGTCCATGCAAGTGAAACAGCCCTTCGTAGGGCTTCAAAAACAAAACAAATCCATCAGAGAGATGGCAGCAACATTAGGAGTGGCCAAATTAACAGTTTGGTACATTGAGGAAAGAACGTGCTGGTGAGCTCAGCAATATAAAAAGTCCACGAAAGACAACAGTGGTGGATGATTGCAGGATCCTCTCTATGGTAAAGGAAAACCCAATCACAACATCCAGACAAGTGAAGGACATTCTCCAGGAGGTGGGCATATCATTGTCAAAGTCTACAATCAAGAGAAGACTTCATGAAATCAAATACAGATACAGAGGGTTCACCACAAGGTGCAAACCATTCATAAGCCTGAAGAATAGAAAGTCCGATAAGACTTTGCCAAAAAACATCTAAAAAGCCAGACCAGTTCTGGAAAAGCATTCTTTGGACGGATGAAACTAAGATTAATCTAGACCAGAATGACGGGAAGAAAAAAGTGTGGAGAAGGTTTGGAGCAGCTCATGATCCAGAGCACACAACGTCCTTTGTAAAACATGGTGGTGGCAGTGTGATGGCATGGGCATGCATGGCTTCCAGTGACAATGGGTCATTGGGGTTTATTGATGATGTGAAAGAAGCAGCCGGATGAATTCTGCAGTATTTAGAGATAATCTGTCAGCCCAGGTTCAGCCAAATGCAGATAAGTTGATTGGATGGCAACAGTACAGACGGCCAATAATCCAAAACGCACAGCAAAACTAAAGTCAGAAAGACCCACAATGATTTATATTGGTCCAATCACTTTTGAGCCCCTGAAAATGGTGGTGAGGGGGCAGTGTATAAAATTGGTTGCAGTTCCTAAAATTTGTACTTTTAATATCCATGTTCAACCCCTTAAATTACAGCTGAAAGTCTGCACTCATTCATTTGGATTGTTTTAATTTTATTCTGGTGGCATACAGAGCCAAAAGTATGAAAATTGTGCCCGTGCCCAAATATTTGGACCTAACTGTATATTAGCAAGTGGTGAGTTGGCTATAATTGAGCATTGGGTTGTTCCACATCCAATAATATAGAAAAGAAACAAAATCCCCTTGTGGTGGACTTTTAAGGCACAAAAATCGTTTGAGAAAAATGAATCTAGTTTGAAAAGTGTTTGTTCAATATAATAAGTACAAAATATAAAAAACACATAAGATACAATAGAACAAATTTACAGTGCTGTCATCACAACTTAGTACAGGTAGTAGAACAGTGAACTATGCTGGATTGAACAGTCACAAGTTCAATAGTGGTGACTATGCTCTCTACAACAAATTACGTTCTTTGCACACTCAAGTGGTTCTTACTCACCATTGGCAGGGCCTTTTTCCTCTTTTTGGCCCCAGTGGGTCCCCTGGCCTCCACTCCTGGTCTGGTTTAAGTGTGGGGGAACTGGGTCAGATTTTCATGCTAGGCACCCCTCTTTTTGAGGCACGGCACTTGTCTTGGACCTCTGGCTCAAGCAAACTGGGAACATTTTTTTGCATTCATGTTTTTAATCTGTATGGTCTGAAAGGGTTGTCATCTCACTATATATAACACTTGGTATTCTCGCTTAACTATACCCTTGAGGAAGGAGATACCCACATAGATAGATAGTTTGTCATCAGGTCAAGGGATCATCAAACTACTGCAGTGGATGCTGCAGCTCCTGTGAATGAAACAGGATCCAAGAATAGAGGATGGGATAATGATGATTGAAAGGTCCACCCCCTTCATTCATTCATTCATTCATTCATTCATTCATTCATTCATAGATTGAAATGCAATCCTAGAAGCTCAAATATGGTTTCTGTGAATGGAGCACCTGTGCAAAAAGAGTAGGCATAGTCCAGTTCTCCTGATGAGAGCCTGTGTTAACTCGTTAATTGTAAAAACCCCAGCCACTCTGGAAGATTGTGGTTGTTATGGGCTGAGGAAGATTTCTACTAACAGAAAAGGAACCTGTAGGTTTTGTCCCTTGCACTGATTTTCCAGTTTTATTTATTGTAACTTAGACTTTAAGTGAAATATAGGGACTCTTTTTGTGCTCATTTTTGGTAATGGGCTGCTATGAAAATAAACAAATTTAAAAAGTGCTTCTTAGCACCTCCTAGGTTATGCAATGGATATATTTAATTTCATTCCTTAAGTGTCCATAGATGCGACATGACAGAAAAATGTGGCTAATCAGTATTGGGCCACAACAGCAGAAAACCCCCCCCCCAAAAAAAAAACCCTCTAACCACTTCCCGCCCATAGGACATTATTTGACGTCCTTAGGTTAATGTGGTGATATCTGAATAATGCCTGCGGCTACAGGCATCATTCAAATATCTTTGTTTTCAGACGACTATTCCCTCCTAATGTAAAAGCCACCCGAGTTGCTATCTAGCCGCTGAAATACTTTTACAGGCAACAGTTGGGGACGTCCCCCCCCCCGCCACCCTTCAGTGTCCTTTCCAGGCTCTCCCGTGCAATCGGGAAGCCGGATTAACGATCCAGCTGTGGTGCCGGTTTACCATGGAGCGGGCTGGGGACCATATGGTCCCCAGCCATCTCTGACCTTGGGAAGCCTGAAAGCGACCTCATAACATCACTTCTGCCTCTGGCAGATGTAAACACTGCCAGTTTTTGTGATCTCATGCTTTCCAGCTTAGAGGAGATATCTGTGGTCTTATTGACGCCAGATGTCTCCATAAAAGGATGTTTACATTTCTTGTAATAGGAATAAAAGGGTTTTAAAAAAATAAAGGGTCGGTGTAAAAATAATTTTATTTTTTTTTTTTTTTAGTATAACGCCAGAAAAAAAGGATTTGGGTCTCTCTGCAAAACCGGTTGCTTACGTTCATTGATGGACACAGCTCCTTCTTATGGTTGACCATTGGGTTATATCCCTACCTACAGGAGTAGGACACTAGGCAGAAAAAAGAACATAGCACTGCCTATGGGCAGTCCTAGCTAATAGTCACGCTCCTCTCTGCTAGAAGCAGCTCTGTTTTTGTTTTTGTTTTTTTTGTTTGTTTTTTTTTGTTTTTTCTCTGCCTAGTGAGGAGTAAGGACCTGGCTCCCTGCTGGGACCTGAAGTTCCATTACTTCTACTTTTTTTTCCCTTTTTTTTTTTTTTTTTTTACCTGGACTTTTTCCAGCGTAGCCATGGGGAACTTCCTGAGGGCATGGGATCTTTTGCTCGTTTTTGCTCCTTGTGACCTTGGGCAGGTCGCTTTAATGTGCTGTGTCCCAGGTCTTTTTTTCATGCCCTATGCAGTGGTGGCCCAATGCAACTTTAGGCCGTGGCTTTTTCTACCTACTAGCCATGCGGCTGTGCCTCCTTCCTAGATGGGCGCCCCTGTGAGGGCAGACCTAGTGGAAGGGTCTGTGAGCAGCCGCCATCTTCCTCTAGGGCAGAGGCTCTCAACCTGGGGGTCGAATGACGATTTGCCAGGGGTCACCGAATCCTGGGCTGTTCCTGATGCCCACACTACTCTCCCAGTCTTTGCGTGGCCACCCAATAGGGCTGTCCCTGGAGCCTATGACTGCCCAGCTGGGCTGTTCCTGGAACCCGTGGCTGTCCACTTAGCCTCTATGCAGCTGCCCATTCAGTTCACGACATGGCTGGGGGGCAGAGACTAGAGGGTCAGCTGACTGGTGAGGAGTGTGAAGTGGGAGGGGCTGGAGGAGACCCTCTCTCCTGATTTTGGCATAGGTGTCACTGCTACAAGACACCACAAAGTCAGAGGCACAGTGAAACTGAAGACAAAGAGTAACACTACCTGTGATTAAAGTTGCCATTAAAAGTCCCCACTACAGTAATCAGATCAGATGACCTCGATCAAGAGCATCTAAGTTGGCTGATCAGAACTCCCCCCAGCACTGCCACTGATCCCACCCCCCACCAGCAGTGTTACTCATCTCATTTCCCCCACCCGCCACCAAGGAGTAAGAGGAGGAATAAAAATAGAGAATACATGGAAGGGAGAGGAAAAGAGGGGGAGGAACAAAGAATTAGGACAGAGAGAGATAAAAGGAGAACAAAGAATGGTATATCCTAAAATGTACCATAAGGGGTTTTATTACTGTACAAGTAGAAGGGACTCAGGGAGCGCTAAATGTCCATGAGTTAGGGGTGCAAATTGCTTGTCTTGCCTTGGGTGCTGACAACCCACGCTATGAAAATAATTTTACTGTTAGGGGTCCGCACAACTTGGGAAATTTTATCAAGGGGTCACGGCACTAAGAGGGTTGAGAGCCACTGCTTTATGGAATCCGTCCCACTTACTGGCGGCAATGAGGGAAGGCGGAGAATCCGGCTTGCGGTCTGTGGCCTTGCTTTGTTTTATCCCGCGGGCCCTCCGCTATGCCCTCGGTGGAACGGAGCTAAGGGGAGGGACAGCAGGTGGCCTAGGGTGTGGCCCTGTTACTGCTACTGCTCACCCTCTGTCTCCTATTGCCGGCCTGTAGCTGTGACCCTCTGCATGAGGCCACAGTGGCAGCCTTTTTTGGGGTGGTTTTGGCCGACCGGCGATAGAGTTGGCAGATGCTGTCCCCATATGGGAGTCCTAGGACTCATATGGCGAACGGGATGCTGTTTGGTCAGGTGGCAAGTGAGGTTACCCCCTCCCCCCCATTTGGGGCGCTCTGGGGGTTTAACAGAATGGATTCTGGCCAGACACTACAGTAGACCAGGGTTCTTTGCTCCAGGTACTGACGCGGTGCCACACAGCTGCTTTGTGCTGGCGTGCTGTAGGGGTATTACTTCCACCCTTTTGTGCTGCCGTGAATGGCAGTTCTGCCGCTATCATACATTGAGAAGCTATGCTTTTAAATGACTGGTGATGCGGGGGGGGGGGGGTGCTGTGAGGGACCTCCTACGGGTTCTTCTTTTCTCTTCTCTGACCCTCGCTAAGATCAAGATAGTATCTGTCCTTATCAGTTTATAGCTAATACGTTCCCTATTTGGGGGCTATATATTTAATACATTTCTACACCAGGGGGTTGGAAGTGGAGCTTGCTTTGTTCATCCCGTAAAAGTGGGGGAGGTGCTGCAGAGCATTAGGCAAGGGAGTAGCGACTCCACCCTCCCCTGCCTCTGCAGCCTTGCCAGGTCATGCGTCCGGCTCTACCGCTGCATTCGTAATCCTGCTCACAGGTCTAACTGCCGCGTTCCCTGACTTTCGATAACTTGGATGGGTCCTCTGCTGCTGCTTTTGTGGTGCGTGGGAAGGCACTGGTGGACGCACTTATCACCTCCCGTATGTGAAAACCTGACACTTGGGGATGCTTCTAGGGCGGCTGTCGATGGGTCTGTCCCCTTGGCACACAGGTCGCCCCGTGCAACAATGTTTTTTCCTTGTTGCTCTTTTGCAAATCATCTACAGGGGGGATCAGTTGGTGAGACCCAGTTTGATCCTTAAACAGTTTGCCTGTGGTGGAATAAACCAGGTATGGGGAGGCTGGTCCCCCATCTCCACAAGAGGGTATTGGGTTTCGTGGTGAACACGATGGCTCGTTTGGGCTTTTCTGTTCTGAGGGCCGACTTTCTCCTTTAGTGTTGCGTGCCGCGTTGGCCTTGCTTTGGGACCCAGATTCTGGTGGACAGGAGGTTGCCTTCCCCCATCATTCTCACCCTGTGGAGGGCGAATAGATTCCGCTTCTTTAGGGATTATCCATCGTACTGGGTGGGACTTCATCTTTAGGGCCAGGGCTGTTTCCCCCCCCCCCCGCTATCCGTGTGCCCTTTCGGTGGCTCAGATCTTGGTAGTTTGCCCTGTATACCATTAAGGGGCAGGTTTTGTTTACCCGTGTGTGTGTGTTTTTTTGTTTTGTTTTGTTTTGTTTTTTGTTTTTGTTTTTTTGTTCCTACATTCCCCTAGTTTCTCTCTTTTTTTTTTTTTTTTTTTCTTTTTTTTTTTTTCCCCCCCAAAAGCTGGGGTCTGCTATTTTTTGCCTGGATGAGGACCTGTGTCCTTTCTTTTGCTTACTTCGGAGGTTGCTCTGCGTTTCCAGTTGTTTTTCAACTAGTTTGTATTTACCTATCTGTCTTGGGCTCCTTTTGGAGGTCAGTTTCTACCTTTTTGAATTTGCAGGTGGCCCGGTTATGGGTTGCGGTCTTCTCTGCCGCTGTTTCTCATGCTTTCTTGTGGTCTGTTGTAGAGGTCGACCGATATATCGGCCGATATTTTGTGTTTTTTACTTAATCGGCATCGGCCGATTGTGCTGATAAAAAAGCTGATATAGCTTCAGCGCGACTTGCAAAAGACTTCTATAATAGAAGTCAATGCAAGTTGCCTGAAAACTGTGAAGCACTTCCCCCTCTGGGCAGCCTGCCAAATCTGATAAAAACAACCTGAAGGATACAATGTTTACACTTATGAATGGATTAAACTCAGTGTGGAGAAGTTCTCAGTTTAACCATTTAAAGACTAAATCTTTTCTGACATTTGTTGCTTACAAGTAAAAATCCTGTATTTTCTGCTAGAAAATCACTTAGAACCCCCAAACATTATATATATATTTTTTTTTAGCAGAGACCCTAGGGAATAAAATAGCGGTTGTTGCAATATTTTATGTCACACGGTATTTGCGCAGCAGTCTTTCAAATGCATTTTTTTTTAAAAAAAATACACTAATAAATTTTAAAAAAAAACTAAGCAGTAAAGTTAGCCCATTTTTTTTTTCATCCAGTTTTGATTACCTGTTTTTGTGTATTTAATATTTTAAGAGACGTGTGTTTTTTTTTTGTTTGTTTTTTTTTTATCTAAATTCGACATAAAGTGAACTGATTGGAGGTTTGTTTTGTTTAATAAATGTTTAAATGTAAAAACATTTCTGTATCACTGATGGTTGCTTTCACACTGGAGCGGGCATGTGTTGGCGGTAAAACGCTGTTATTTTAGCGGCTCTTTACCATCGTTTTAACAGCGCTATTCGGCTGCTAGCGGGGCGCTTATAACACAGCTAGCAGCCGAGGAAGGGGTTAAATGCGCCCCTGAAGCGCCGCTGCCGAAACGCTTTGCAGGCACTTCGGCAGCGGTGCGCATTCATTTCAATGGGCAGGAGTGGTGGAGGAGTGCTATACACCGCTCCAAAGATGCTGCTTGCAGTACTTTTTTTTTTTTTTTTTTTAACATCCTGCCAGCGCATCGCCTCAGTGTGAAAGCACTCGGGCTTTCACACCGAGACTGTAGGGAAGCCGTTTTACAGGCACTTTACAGGCGCTATTTTTATCCCAAAAGCGCCTGAAAAACGCCCCAGTGTGAAAGGGGTCTAACTGTTAGATTTTTTGAGATGAAGGTAAAAAAAAGGAAGAAAAAAAAAAAAATCTGCATCATATATCGGCCCAAAAAAATCGGCATCATATATCGGCCACCGAGATTTCTGAATATCGGCATCGGCCAGAGAAAAACCCATATCGGTCAACCTCTAGTCTGTTGTGTAGGCCTCTGTTTTGGGGTTAGGTTCTTTTCCCTTTCCCCATTATGGCTGTTTCACCTGGGCGATTTGTGTTCTAGGGTCTTCCGACATCAGGGGTCTGCATTTCATGACTACATGGTGCCTACGCAGGAGTATATGTATGCATTTTTATTAGTTTTGCTTTTTACTGTGCATTATCTTCGCCTGAGTGTTCATTTGCACAGTCCTGCTGGCGATTAGTTGTATCCCCTGTCATTATCTGGGGATTCTCTGGTGGTGTGTTTTTCTTCTCTGCTTACCCATCCCTGAATGTGGCACTACTTTGGGACATCCCAATGGTCAAGCATAAGAAGGAACTGTGTCTGTCAATGAATGTAAGAGAACTGGATTTTTGTTACTCACCGTAAAATCTTTCTCTGAGTTCATTGATGGACACAGCACTGACCACTCTGTGTGTGTGTGTGTGTGTGTGTGTGTGTGTGTGTGTGTGTGTGTGTTTTGTGTGTTTTTTCTCTCTCTCTACTTGTTCTGCATTGTTACAAACTGAGCTGCTTCTGGCAGAGAGGAGGTTGACTATCGGCTAGGACCGCCCATAGGCGGTGCTATATTTTTTTTTATTTAATTTTTTTTTCCTGCCTAGTGTCCTACTCCTGTAGGTGGCGATATAGCCCAACGGTCAAGCATAAGAAGGAGCTGTGTCAGTCAATGAACTCAAAGAAAGGGATTTTACAGGTAGTAACAAACCCGTTTTTACCAGTGTAATTACTGTTCTAGTACTTATTTTATTTTTTATTTTTTGCTGTGAATTGAAAAATAAGGTAATATAGTGGTAATACCTGTACAATGAAATTATAACAAAAGTTAAAGGGGGATGATGCTTTTATGTGTTTTACTTTAACAAAATGCTTGAATTGAATTTTGACCATTATCCAATATCAAAGGAATTTTTGGTATTATCTGTTGCAAAATAAAATAAGAAAGGTTATGTGAGGGGCTTATGAGATTTGTTTGTACACAGCTCTAAGAATATTAATGATTTCTGAGAAATTTTTCTCACATGCGTCAGACCGCTCATATGCTAGCCAGATCTATGGACATAGAACAGGAAAGGGACACGTTGCAGAAACATAAGCAAATTAGTACTTGGTTGAACAGTGTGTACTGTAGCTTATGATTATCAACAAGGTACTGAGCACAAGCCAGAGTATATTGAGTCCATTGTCCTACTTTACCGTTTGAAGATTTTATTTTAAAAGTCTTTATTTTAAAGATTTAAAATCTTTAAAATAGAGATTTATTTTTTTTAAAGATTTTATTTTAAAGCGTGTGTGTTTTTTTTAACATTTTCTAGCTAGGGGAGATCAGATCAGCGAATGGATTTTCGCTGGTCTCCCTCCACTCTACCCAGCAAAACAAACCATGCAGGTGGGACAGCGGAGCCTGGGAAGGATGCCAGAGGGAAACTGGGTAGGGGGCACACTCTGGGAGTCACGAAAAGCGAACGGGCAGCCCGTTCACTTTCACTAGAAAGCCAACATTTGGCTTATTGTGTGTGTGTGTGTGTGTGTGTGTGTGTGTGTGTGTGTGTGTGTGTGTGTGTGTGTAAAACCCCTCACTATCACTCCACTGTAGGACATATGGTAGTGACGGTTAAAGGAATTGGGCATGTTTCAATTTAAGCATTTAAAAAAAATAAATATTGTTCCTGGCCTAATAGAATTTAATTTATTTGTTTCCTTTTTTGCAATGGTATATGTTCCCCAGGGCAGTGCCCAGCCACAAGCTAATTTTAACTCCTTGCCTATCAGCCCAGAAAATGTAACCTTTTTTAATTTGACAGATTCGGCTGCCATTGAATGTAATGAGTTTCAGAATCCGAACCCAAACTTCTTAACCTTTAACATTTATCATATCATATAATAATTGCCATTTCTCCACTTCATCTAGTCTTTCACTTTCTACATTTTAGTATATAATATATCTTTGAATATCTATTTTACATAGTCTTTCTATAGTCCCCTTTTAAAATGATGTAAATGAAGCTAAAACTAGGCCTATAGCACTATGAATAAATTGGACCTTTTGCATAGTGATCGCATCCTACAGTGCCTTGCAAAAGTATTCACCCCCTTGGCTTTTTACCTATTTTGTTACATTACAGCCTTTAGTTAAATGTTTTTTTAATCTGAATTATATGTGATAAATCAGAACACAATAGTCTAAGTTGGTGAAGTAAAATTAGAAAAATATATACATAAAACTATTTTTCAGAAATAAAAAAACTGATAATTGGCATGTGCGTATGTATTCACCCCCTTTGTTATGAAGCCCATAAAAAGCTCTGGTGCAACCAATTACCTTCAGAAGTCACATAATTAGTGAAATGATGTCCACCTGTGTGCAATCTGTCACATGATTTGTCATTACATATACACACACTTTTTTTGAAAGGCCCCAGAGGCTGCAACACCTAAGCAAGAGGCACCATTAACCAAACACTGCCATGAAGACCAAGGAACTCTCCAAACAAGTAGGGGACAATGTTTTTGAGAAGTACAAGTCAGGGTTAGGTTATAAAAAAAATCCAACTCTTTGATCCCTAGGAGCACCATCAAATCTATCATAACCAAATAGAAAGAACATGGCACAACAGCAAACCTGCCAAGAGACGGCCGCACACCAAAACTCAAGGACCGGGCAAGGAGGGCATTAATCAGAGAGGCAGCACAGAGACCTGAGGTAACCCTGGAGGAGCTGCAGAGTTCCACAGCATAGACTGGAGTATCTGTACAAAAGACGACAATAAGCATACGCTCGATAGAGTTGGACTATGGCAGAGTGGCCAGAAGAAAGCTATTACTTTAGCAAAAAACAAAATTACTTGTTTTGAGTTTGCGAAAAGGCATGTGGGAGACTCCCAAAATGTATGGAGGAAACTGCTCTGGTCTGATGAGACTAAAATTGAACTTTTTGGTTATCAAAGAAAACGCTATGTCTGGCGCAAACCCAACACATCACATCACCCAAAGAACACCATCCCCACAGTGAAACATGGTGGTAGCAGCATCATGCTGTGGGGATGTTTTCCAGCAGTCGGGACTGGGAAACTGGTCAGAGTTGAGGGAAAGATGAATGGTGTTAAATGCAGGGATATTCTTGAGCAAAGCCTGTACCACTCTGTGATTTTAGGCTAGGACGGAGGTTCTCCTTCCAGCAGAACAATGACCCCAAACACACTGCTAAAGCAACACTTGAGTGGTTTAAGGGGAAACATGTAAATGTGTTGGAATGGCCTAGTCAAAGCCCAGACCTCAATCCAATAGAAAATCTGTGGTCAGACTTAAAGATTGCTGTTCCCAAGCGCAATCGATCCAACTTGAAGGAGCTGGAGTAGTTTTGCAAGGAGGAATGGGAAAAATCCCTGTGGTAAGATGTGGCAAGCTCATAGAGACTTATCCAAAGAGACTTGTAGCTGTGATAGCCGCAAAAGGTGACTCTACAAAGTATTGACTTTAGGGGGGGTGAATAGTTATGCACTTTGACTTTTTCTGTTATGTTGTCCTATTTGTTGTTTGCTTCACAATAAAAAAAAAAAAAAAAAATCTTAAGTTGTGGGCATGTTCTGTAAATTAATCACTTGCTTACTGGGCACTTAAACCCCCCTCCTGTCCAGACCAATTTTAAGCTTTTAGCGCTGTCGCACTTTGAATGACAATTGCACAGTCATACAACACGGTACCCAAATTAAATTTTTATCATTTTTTCCCACAAATAGAGCTTTCTTTTGATGGTATTTGATCACCTCTGCTGTTTTTATTTTGTTAAAAAAATTGAAAAAGACAGAATTTAAAAAAAAAAATTATATATTTTTTAATATTTTGTTATAAAATTTTGCAAGCAGGTAATTTTTTCTCCTTCGTTGATGTACGCTGATGAGGCGGCACTGATGGGCACCGTTAGGTGGCGGTGATGGGCACTGATGGGTGGCAGTGTTGGGCACTGATTGATGGTGGCACTTGTGGGCATTGATAGGTGGCACTTGTGGGCACTGGCAGGTGGCAATGACAGATGGCACTTGGAGGCACAGATGAGGCATCTGTGCCTCCTTCCTCTTCGGGACCGATGTCCCTTTGACATAAGCTGGTGATCGGCTTTTTTTTCCTCGTGAGGAGAAAACGAAACCGATCACCGAGCTTTTGATTACATCATGTGATCAGCTGTCATTGGCTCCCACGTGCACAGGGGAGGACGTCCCATGACAACCTCCCGGAGATTGAGGTAGCCGTCATTCAGCTGTGGCCCGGACCTCCAGTGGTTAAATGATGCAAATCCTCAAACAATCCATGTTATCCACTTGAGCCCCGGACCATTATGCTGCCTAAGGACCAGAGGTCTTTTTCCAATTTGGCACTGCGTCGCTTTAACTGCTAATTGCGCAGTCATGCAATGCTGTACCCAAACGAAATTTGCGTCCTTTTCTTCCCACAAATAGAGCTTTCTTTTGATGGTATTTGATCACCTCTGCCGTTTTTATTTTTTGCGATATAAACGGAAAAAGACCGAAAATTTTGAAAAAAAATGATATTTTCTACTTTTTGTTATAAAAAAAATCCAATAAACTCAATTTTAGTCATACATTTAGGCCAAAATTTATTCGGCCACATGTCTTTGGTAAAAAAAAAGTTAATAAGCGTATATTTATTGGTTTGCGCAAAAGTTATAGCGTCTACAAACTAGGGTACATTTTCTGGAATTTACACAGCTTTTAGTTTATGACTGCCTATGTCATTTCATGAGGTGCTAAAATGGCAGGGCAGTACAAAACCCCCCCAAATGACCCCATTTTGGAAAGTAGACACCCCAAGGAAATTGCTGAGAGGCATGTAGAACCCATTGAATATTTATTCTTTTTTGTCCCAAGTGATTGAATAATGACAAAAAAAAAAAAAAAAAAAAATATTTACAAAAAGTTGTCACTAAATGATATATTGCTCACACAGGCCATGGGCCTATGTGGAATTGCACCCCAAAATACATTCAGCTGCTTCTCCTGAGTATGGGGATACCACATGTGTGGGACTTTTTGGGAGCCTAGCCACGTACGGGGCCCCGAAAACCAATCACCGCCTTCAGGATTTCTAAGGGCATAAATTTTTGATTTCATTCCTCACTACCTATCACAGTTTTGAAGGCCATAAAATGCCCAGATGGCACAAAACCCCCCCAAATGACCCCATTTTGGAAAGTAGACACTCCAAGCTATTTGCTGAGAGGCATGTTGAGTCCATGGAATACTTTCTTTTTTGACACAAGTTGCGGGAAAGTGACGATTTTTTTTTTTTTTTGCACAAAGTTGTCACTAAATGATATATTTCTCACACAGGCCATGGGCATATGTGGAATTGCACCCCAAAATACATTTAGCTGCTTCTCCTGAGTATGGGGATACCACATGTGTGGGACTTTTTGGGAGCCTAGCCGCATACGGGGCCCCGAAAACCAAGCACCGCCTTCAGGATTTCTAAGGGCATAATGTTGTGATTTGACTCCTCACTACCTATCACAGTTTTGAAGGCCATAAAATGCCAAGATGGCACAAAACCCCCCCAAATGACCCCATTTTGGAAAGTAGACACCCCAAACTATTTGCTGAGAGGCATGTTGAGTCCATGGAATATTTTATATTTTGACACAAGTTGCGGGAAAGTAACACTTTTTTTTTTTTTTTTTTTTTTTTTTGCACAAAGTTGTCACTAAATGATATATTGCTCAAACATGCCATGGGCATATGTGGAATTACACCCCAAAATACATTCTGCTGCTTCTCCTGAGTATGGGGATACCACATGTTTAGGACTTTTTGGGAGCCTAGCCGCGTACGGGGCCCCGAAAACCAATCACCGCCTTCAGGATTTCTAAGGGCATAAATTTTTGATTTCATTCCTCACTACCTATCACAGTTTTGAAGGCCATAAAATGCCCAGATGGCACAAACCCCCCCCAAATGACCCCATTTTGGAAAGTAGACACCCCAAGCTATTTGCTGAGAGGCATGTTGAGTCCATGGAATATTTTATTTTTTGACACAAGTTGCGGGAAAGTGACAATTTTTTTTTTTTTTTTTTTTGCACAAAGTTGTCACTAAATGATATATTGCTCAAACATGCCATGGGCATATGTGGAATTACACCCCAAAATATATTCTGCTGCTTCTCCTGAGTATGGGGATACCACATGTGTGGGACTTTTTGGGAGCCTAGCCGCATACGGGGCCCCGAAAACCAAGCACCGGCTTCAGGATTTCTAAGGGCGTTAAGTTGTGATTCCACTCCTCACTACCTATCACAGTTTTGAAGGCCATAAAATGCCAAGATGGCAAAAACCCCCCCCAAATGACCCCATTTTGGAAAGTAGACACCTCAAGCTATTTGCTGAGAGGCATGGTGAGTATTTTGCAGCTCTCATTTGTTTTTGAAAATGAAGAAAGACAAGAAAAATGTATTTTTTTTTTTCTTTTTTCAATTTTCGAAAGTTTGTGACAAAAAGTGAGGTCTGCAAAATACTCACTATACCTCTCAGCAAATAGCTTGGGGTGTCTATTTTCCAAAATGGGGTCATTTGGGGGGGGGGTTGTGCCATCTGGGCATTCCATGGCCTCCGAAACTGTGCTAGGCAGTGAAGAGTGAAATCAAAAATTTACGCCCTTAGAAAGCCTGAAAGGCGGGGCTTGGTTTTCGGGGTCCCGTGCGCGGCTAGGCTCCCAAAAAGTCCCACACATGTGGTATCCCCATACTCAGGAGAAGCAACAGAATGTATTTTGGGGTGTAATTTCACATATTCCCATGGCATGTTTGAGCAATATATCATTTAGTGACATCTTTGTGCAAAAAAAAAAAAAAAAAAAAGATTTGTCTCTTTCCCGCAACTTGTGTCACAATATAAAATATTCCATGGACTCGACATGCCTCTCAGCAAATAGCTTGGGGTGTCTACTTTCCAAAATGGGGTCATTTGGGGGGGGTTTGAACTGTCCTGGCATTTTATGCACAACATTTAGAAGCTTATGTCACACATCACCCACTCTTCTAACCACTTGAAGACAAAGCCCTTTCTGACACTTTTTGATTACATGAAAAAAATAATTTTTTTTTGCAAGAAAATTACTTTGAACCCCCAAACATTATATATTTTTTTTAAAGCAAATGCCCTACAGATTAAAATGGTGGGTGTTTCATATTTTTTTTTACACAGTATTTGCGCAGCGATTTTTCAAACGCATTTTTGGGGGAAAAAACACACTTTTTAAAATTTTAATGCACTAAAACACACTATATTGCCCAAATGTTTGATGAAATAAAAAAGATGATCTTAGGCCGAGTACATGGATACCAAACATGACATGCTTTAAAATTGCGCACAAACGCGCAGCGGCGACAAAATAAATACATTTTTAAAAGCCTTTAAAAGCCTTTACAGGTTACCACTTTAGATTTACAGAGGAGGTCTACTGCTAAAATTACTGCCCTCGTTCTGTCCTTCGCGGTGATACCTCACATGCATGGTGCAATTGCTGTTTACATTTGACGCCAGACCGACGCTTGCGTTCGCCTTTGCGCGGGAGCAGGGGGGGACAGGGGTGCTTTTTTTTTTTTTTTTTTTTTTTTTTTTTTTTTTTTCTTATTTTTTTGCTTTTTTATCTTATTTTTAAACTGTTCCTTTCATTTTTTTATTTTTTTTTAATTAATTTTATTGTTATCTCAGGGAATGTAAATATCCCCTATGATAGCAATAGGTAGTGACAGGTACTCTTTTTTTAAAAAATTGGGCTCTATTAGACCCTAGATCTCTCCTCTGCCCTCAAAGCATCTGACCACACCAAGATCGGTGTGATAAAATGCTTTCCCAATTTCCCAATGGCGCTGTTTACATTCGGCGAAATCTAAGTCATGAAATGCTCGTAGCTTCCGGTTTCTTAGGCCATAGAGATGTTTGGAGCCATTCTGGTCTCTGATCAGCTCTATGGTCAGCTGGCTGAATCACCGGCTGCATTCTCAGGTTCCCTGTTGGGACAGGAAAGCCAGAGAAAAACATGGAAGACGGTGGGAGAGGGGGGGCATTCCCTCCCACTGCTTGCAAAAGCAGTCTAGAGGCTAATTAGCCGCTAGGATTGCTTTTACATGAAAGCCGACCGCTGGCTGAAAAGAATGATACCAAGATGATACCTAAACCTGCAGGCATCATTCTGGTATAACCACTCAAAGTCCAGCAACATACCAGTACGTTGCTGGTCCTTGTTAGGCATATATTGTAAACTTTTTTTTCATGCAGCCTGTGGGCTGAACGAAAAAAAGATATTGATCGGTGGGTATGCCCACCATTAGAATACCTCCCTTCATCCACCCACTTCTAATGATGGGCATACATGCACCATTTATATATGCCGAAGCATGGGGGCATCCTCCCGCAAAAGGCAGGAGCAAATCGCTCCTCCACCCACTACTGCCCCCACGCTTCGGCATATATGCTGAAGTATGTACCTGTGGTGGTGAAATCACCTCCGACAGCGTTGGAGTCACGGCTTTATATATCGTGGGAGCAAACGCTGTTGCTGTCAAGATAAATAAATCCGCGCTGCAACTGAATGGCGTACCTGCTAAGCAAATGATGGTTAACAATAAAACAAAGCAACATTACAGTATAACAGTAAGACTTACCATACCTGCAAAGCAAATACAAAAAAAAAAATAGTAAAAAATAAAACATTTAACGCAACCTGTGCCTAAAATATATATATGCCGAAGCATGGGGGCATCCTCCCGCAAAAGGCAGGAGCAAATCGCTCCTCCACCCACTTCTGCCCCCACGCTTCGGCATATATGCTGAAGTATGTAACTGTGGTGGTGAAATCACCTCCGACAGCGTTGGAGTCACGGCTTTATATATCGTGGGAGCAAACGCTGTTGCTGTCAAGATAAATAAATCCGCGCTGCAACTGAATGGCGTACCTGAAAACAATAAAATGGTTACCAACAAAACACAGTAAACGGTAAAGTATGAAAAATCTGAAAAGGAAACATGGTAAAACATAATAACAATAAAACATTGCAGAATAGAATAGAGTAAAAAAGAGAAGAACAATAGAGAGAGAATAGAGAGAGAGAGAACAATAAAACAACAACTATTTTTGGTTTTTTTATTTTATATTTTTTTTTGTGTTTTTATTTTTTTTTATTTTTTTTTTATTTATTTTTTTTTACACTTTTTTTTTTAGTAACTTTTAACTTTTGTAACTTTTGTTCCAGGTTTGGGTCTCTCAAAATGCAATGGCATCTTGGGAGACCCTGTGTTAGTGTGCCTAGTCTGTGCAGTGCTGAACCCTACGCTAATACTCAACTAATGTATGGTAGCGTTCAAAGCATTCACCCATGCAAAGACCAGGATTGCCAGGACAGGAGGGACAATAAGACCGGGTTTCACGCCTAAATCCGCGCTTGCTGCAGACACGACATCTTTTTTGGGGGGCTCGTTGGGTAGGGGTACTCGGGATGGCATAAGGAAAATGCCGCTCATGCAGCCGGCTTACTGCATTTGGTTGGGGAAGGTGAGGTAGAGCACCGTCTGGAAACAGAAGGGCTCTGACGATCTCTTCCTGGAATTTAAGGAAGGATCCAGTCTGTCCTGAAGCTCTGTATAGCACATGAGCATTCAGCAAAGCCAATTGAAATAAGTATACAGACACTTTTTTGTACCAGCGTCTGGCCTTACGGGCAACTAAGTACGGCGCCAACAACTGGTCGTTGAGGTCCACCCCTCCCATATTAAGGTTGTATTCGTGGACACAGAGGGGTTTCTCCACAACACCAGTCGCCGTAGAAATTTGGGTCGTCGTGTCTGCATGAAGGGAGGTGAGAACGAAAACATTCTTCTTATCCCTCCACTTCATAGCGAGCAAATTATTATACTTCAAGCAGGCTCTCTCCCCCAGCCTAAGACGGGAATCTACAAGCCGCTGGGGAAAGCCCCGGCGATTAGGTCGCACGGTGCCACATGCTCCAATCTGCTGATCAAACAAGTGACTAAAAAGTGGCACGCTCGTATAATAATTGTCCACGTACAAGTGGTACCCCTTTCCGAATAAGGGTGACACCAAGTCCCACACTATCTTGCCAGCGCTTCCTATGTAGTCAGGGCAGTTTGTCGGCTCTACGTGACTATCTTTTCCCTCGTAAACCATAAATCTACATGTATAGCCTGTGGCCCTGTCACAGAGCTTATACATCTTGACCCCGTATCTGGCACGCTTGCTGGGAAGGTACTGTTTGAAGGACAAGCGGCCAGAAAACTTAATCAGGGACTCATCAACGCAGACAACTTGATGGGGGGTAAACAAGTCTGCAAAACGTTGGTTGAAGTGGTTTACGAGGGGCCGAATTTTGTAGAGCCGATCGTATGCAGGGTCTCCACGAGGACGACAGAGTTCATTGTCGTTGAAGTGCATGAACCGCAAAATCTGCTCGTATCGTGCCCTGGCCATGGAAGCAGAGAACAAGGGTGAATGGTAAATTGGGTCAGTGGACCAATATGACCGCAACTTACTCTTTTTATTCAACCCCATGAGGAGGGAAAGGCCCAGAAAGGTCTTAAATTCGGAGACCGTAATTGGTCTCCAATCTCTGGCAAGGGTGGACTGGGGCATAGTGGCGATGTATTGACCAGCGTATAAATTGCTTTGGTCCACAATAGATCTATAGAGATCTTCGGTGAAAAACAGTGAATAAAAATCCAGTGGCATAAAGTCAACTGTTTCCACCTGAATTCCGGGTTGGCCAGTGAAAGGGGGAAGTACGGGTGCTGCAGAAGTGGAAGGTTCCCAATTCGGATTGGCCAATGCAGCAGGAAGGGCACTATGGGCACGACGGGCCTGTCTTTGTCTTCTTGGTGGCAGCGGGACACTACTAGTGCTTGCCACCTCGCCAGCTTGAACTGCACTTATGGGACTCGCCACGTCACCACGTGATACTGCAGTGCTGGATGTACGACCAGGGTGTACTAGGCCGCTGGTGCTTGCCAGTTCACCAGAAGGAGTAGCGGCGCTAGTACTGCTCTGCTCCATACGAGAGCCCTGCGGTTCTTGCACTTCAAGGACAGAAGAAGATTGGGGTCTGGTACGCCTGACCCTAGCAGGGACCACAACTCTGTCGTCAGAGCTATCTGTCATGGAGCCGCTGTCCTCTACAGGATCGTATTCTGAGCCTGAACTTGACAGATGAGTGACTTCCTCTTCACTATCTGTCATACTCAGAAACGTGTAGGCCTCTTCACTAGTGTACCTTCTATTTGCCATTTTGGGCTCTAAATTTAGGGGTACACTAGTGAGACTCACAGGCAAAAAAGCTCCTGACTGTTGGCGACTGTATCAAAACGCTACCAAAAAACTGTTAGCGATCGCAGGGATCAGGCCTGACTCTGCGAACGCTGCAGTTATGTGTGCTTAGTGTTTTGTAAGTGTCAGTTATCGATCGATACTGCACTTGGGTGGGCTGGGCAGGGCTGGGCCGAGGAGCAAAACGCAGGTGCTAGCAGGTATCTGGGCTGATCCCGCTAACACTGCGTTTCAGGGAACCCTAAACTGCTGGGGAGTATAGATCTGATCGGATCAGATATCGATCCGTTCAGATACTATAGCACTAAGGGAGGTGTATGCTGCGTGCGTGGGTTTTAGCGGTACTAGCGCTAACCTGACGCTGCCTGGGGCGACGCAGACCTTATCAGATCCTAAAAACTTAACTTCTATCACCGCCGGGCAATTAGGGGGTTAAACCTTTATAGGGTAATAAACGGCGGGTGCCCTAAAACTATAATAAACTATAATAAACTGTAATAAACTGTAATAAACTACAGAAAACAAACTAGCTAACCAGCGTCACCCGTAACACTTATACGGTGATCGCTGGTGAAAGGGTTAACTAGGGGGCAATCAGGGGGTTAAAACCTTTAGCAGGTAGTATATGGGGGTCCCTGTCGCTATAAAACACTGACAGCGAACCTATATACTTACCTCCCTAACTAGCGTCACCTGTGTCACTAATACAGCGATCAGAAAAACGATCGCTTAGCGACACTGGTGACGGGGGGTAATCAAGGGGTTAACTTTTATTAGGGGGGTACCCTGGACCTAAAGGGGGCTAACCTAACTGCCCTAAAACTTTTAACTGACACAAACTGACACCAATGCAAAAAAAAAAAAAAATGCTATTGGTGTCAGAGTGACAGTGGGTACAGGGGGGTGATCAGGGGGTGATCGGGGGGTGATGGGGGGTGACAAGTGTGCCTGGCGTGTTCTACTGAATGTGTAGTGTTGTGCAGACTTACTTGGATATCTTCTCTCCTCGGCGCGGCGACGAAAAGACCGGCTCAAGGAGAGATGACATCACTTCCTTTCCCTCTGTTTACATTACAGAGGGAACGGAAGCATTTCATTCGCCGGGAGCGATCGGGAGGGGGTGGCCAACAATGGATGGCCGCCCCCTCACCTCTCATTGCCCGGGAAGAAATGGCGACCGCCTCGGGCACCGGGGGGGGGACCGATCGGACCCCCCACCCGCGGAAGGCAAATCACGTACATGTACGTGATTTTGCCTGTCCGTGCCACCTTGCCGACGTACATCGGCGTGAGGCGGTCGTCAAGTGGTTAATTCCAGGTTGTGAGGCAACAAAACACAAAAAATGCCAAGGGGATGAATAGTTTTGCAAGGCACTGTAAGTTGACTACGTATGCTTCTCCTGTCAATGGTCAGTATTTCCTGGTCCAGTACTGTTCTCTCTCCCACGCCAAGGTCTCCTGTAAAGTGGTCTGCAAGATATGAAATTGGGTATACAGTGCATCCGCAAAGTTTTCTCAGCACTTTTTCCACATTTTTGTTATGTTACAGCCTTATTCCAAAATGGATTAAATCAATTTTCCTCAAAATTCTACAAACCATACCCTATGACTTTGTGAAAGAAGTTTGTTTTGAAGTCTTTGCAACAGTATTAAAATGTAAAAAACAACAAAAATCACATGTGCATAAGTATTCACAGCCTTTGCCATGACACTCAAATTTTAGCTCAGCTGCATCCTGTTTCCACTGATCATCCCTGAGATGTTTCTACAACTTGATTGGAGTCCACCTGTGGTAAATTCAGTTGATTGGACATGATTTGGAAAGGCAAACACCTGTCTATATAAGGTCCCACAGTTAACAGTGCATGCCAGAACACAAATCAGGCAATGAAGTCCAGGGAATTGTCTGTAGACCTCCGACAGGATTGTATTGAGGCATAGATCGCACAGTGGTGTAGTGGGTAACACTCTCGCCTAGCAGTAAGAAGGGTCGCTGGTTCAAATCCCAACCACGATACTACCTGCCTGGAGTTTGCATGTTCTCCCTGTGCCTGCGTGGGTTTCCTCTGGGTACTCTGGTTTTCTCCCACACTCCAAAAGACATGCTGGTAGGTTAATTGGCTTCTGTCTAAATTGGCCCTAGTATATGAATGTGAGGGACCTTAGATTTCAAGCTCCTTGAGGGTAGGGACTGATGTGAATGTACAATGTATATGTAAAGCGCTGCCTAAATTGACAGTGCTATATAAGTACCTTTTAAATAAAATAAAATAGATCTGGGGAACGGTACAGAAAAATGCCTGCAGCATTGAAGGTCCCAATGAGCACAGTGGCCTCCATCATCCGTAAATGGAAGAAGTTTGGAACCCCACCAGGACTGTTTCTAAAATGGGCCGCCCAGCCAAACTGAGCGATTTGGGGTTAGAAGAGCCTTAGTCAGGCAGGTGACGAAGAACCCGATGTTCATGCTGACAGAGCTTCAGCGTTTCTCTGTGGAGAGAGGAGAACCTTCCAGAAGAACAACCATCTCTGCAGCATTCCACCACTCAAGCCTATATGGTAGAGTGGCCAGACGGAATCCATTCCTCAGTAAAAGGCACATGACAGCCCCCCTGGAGTTTGCCAAAAGGCACCAGAAGGTCTCAGACCATGAAAATCAAAAGTCTCTGGTTTGATGAAACAAAGATTGAACTCTTTGGCCTGAAATTCAAGCGTCATGTCTAGAGGAAACCAGGTACTGCCCATCACCTGGCCAAGACCATCCCTTCAGTAAACCATGGTGGTGGCAGCATCATGCTGTGGGGATTTTCAGCGGCAGGAACAAAGGAGTGTCCACGGGACAACTCTATGAATGTTCTTGAGTGGCCCAGCCAGAGACCAGACTTGAACCCGATTGAACATCTCTGGAGAGATTTGAAAATGGCTGTGCACTGAAGCTCTCCATCCAACCTGATGGAGCTTGAGATGTCCTGCAAAGAAGAATGGGAGAAACTGCCCAAAAATAGGTGTGCCCCCAAGCTTGTAGCATTATACTCAAAAAGATTTGAGGCTGTAATTGGTAGACCAAGTGAGAACAATTACAGTCCGGTCCATAAATATTGGGACATCGACACAATTCTAATCTTTTTGGCTCTATACACCACCACAATGGATTTGAAATGAAACTAACAAGATGTGTTTTAACTGCAGACTGTCAGCTTTAATTTGAGGGTATTTACATCCAAATCAGGTGAATGGTGTTGGAATTACAGCAGTTTGTATATGTGCCTCCCACTTTTTAAGGGACCAAAAGTAATGGGACAATTGGCTGCTCAGCTGTTCCATGGCCAGGTGTGTGTTTATTCCCTCATTATCCCATTTGCAAGGAGCAGATAAAAGGTCCAGAGTTAATTTCAATTGTGCTATTTGCATTTGGAATCTGTTGTCAACTCTCAATGCGAGATCCAAAGAGCTGTTGCTATCAGTGAAGCAACCCATCATAAGGCTGAAAAAACAAAACAAACCCATCAGAGATGGCAAAAACATTAGGTGTGGCCAAATCAACTGTTTGGGGCATCCTTAAAAAGAAAGAAGGCACCGATGAGCTCAGCAACACCAAAAGACCCGGAAGACCATGGAAAACTGTGGTGGATGACCGAAGAATTATTTCCCTGGTGAAGAAAACACCCTTCACAACAGTTGGCCAGATCAAGAACACTCTCCAGGAGATAGGTGTATGTGTGTCAAAGTCAACAATCAAGAGAAGACTTTACCAGAGTGAATACAGGGGGGTTCACCACAAGATGTAAACCATTGGTGAGCCTCAAAAACAGGAAGGCCATATTAGAGTTTGCCAAACAACATCTAAAAAAAGCTATCACAGTTCTGGAACAACATCCTATGGACAGATGAGACCAAGATCAACTTGAACCAGGGTGATGGGGAGAGAAGAGTATGGAGAAGGAAAGGAACTGCTCATGATCCAAAGCATACCACCTCATCAGTGAAGCATGGTGGTGGTAGTGTCATGGCGCGGGCATGTATGGCTGCCAATGGAACTGGTTCTCTTGTATTGATGATGTGACTGCTGACAAAAGCAGCAGGATGAATTCTGAAGTGTTTCGGGCAATATCTGCTCATATTCAGCAAAATTCTTCAGAACTCATTGGACGGTGCTTCACAGTGCAGATGGACAATGACCCAAAGCATACTGCGGAAACAACCAAAGAGCATTGCATACATTTCATTTGCTGAAGACAAAACTGAAGGGAAAATGCCCCAAGAACAAGTAGGAACTGAAGACCTTTGCAGTAGAGGCCTGGCAGAGCATCACCAGGGATAAAACCCAGCGTCTGGTGATGTCTAGACTTCAGGCTGTAATTTACGGCAAAGGATTTGCAACAAAGTATTAAAAAGTGAAAGTTTGATGGATGATTGTTAATCTGTCCCATTTGCTTTTGGTCCTTTAAAAAGTGGGAGGCACATATACAAACCGTTGTAATTCCTACACCGTTCACCTGATTTGGATGTAAATACCCTCAAATTAAAGCTGAAAGTCTGCAGTTAAAGCACATCTTGTTTCATTTCAAATCCATTGTGGTGGTGTATAGAGCCAAAAAGATTACAATTGTGTGGATGTCCAAATATTATTTATGGGCCTGACTGTAGCTGCACACCAACATCTGTCCAACAGGTTTATTGAAAGACTGCCACCAGGACTAAAACAACAGTCCAAGGGGTGACAATGTTTCACACATACATTGTGCTTCTTCAAAACCCCTGTCATTGTAATTGTTGCCAAAGGTGCTTCAAGTATTGAGCAAAGGCTGTGAATACTTATGTACATGTAAATTTATTTTTAGTTTTTTATTTATTTTTTGAAATAATAAATTTGCAAAGATTTCAAACAAACTTTTTTCACATTGTCATTATGAGGTATTGTTTTTAAATTAATTTTTTGTGAATACTTTCCAGATGCACTGTAGCTGCTTACATTAGTTGTATTAAACATTTAAAGTGATTTTGTAAAGCTTTATTTTTTTTATTAAAATATTAAACGCCATCCTCACTTGCTCTGTGCATGGGTTTTGCACAGAGCAGCCCCTGGTCCTCCTCTTTTTTTGGGGTCTCCTGGCAGCACTTTTGGCTCCTTCTTCTCTTCGGTGAATGCCCCCATATAAAGTGGCTTTTTATGGGGGCCATTGTGCGTGCTCAATTGTGAGGCACATGCTCCCACTTTCTCATCACAATATTTGACAGCGGTGCTTTCCTGAAGAGGAAGAGAATAGAGAGCTGCTACTCTCTAGCGCAGCGCTGAATCAAATCAAATTTTTTTTATTTATTTATTTTTTTTTTTTAACCTTTTTTAATGCAGAAAATGCAAAAAAAAAAAAAAACCCTTAAAGCTGAATTCCAACTTTCTCTTCACTAGAATGGAATCGAATGACCAGTCCCAGCATAGATCATACCTCTGTACCATGTTTGTTTTGTTGTCTGCAGATCCCCTGATGTTCTGGGTTTAGTTGTTGCCTTGTATCGTGTGGCACTGCATATCCTAATGATAGACTTTGTCCCTTCCACAGCCACGTCCTGTAGCAGATAGAGTCTGTAACACTCCCCTTTTGTAGTCTGTCAAACTCTGAAAATGTGTAACTTTCTTCATATCTCTTAAGGTGGGTGGGATAGAAGCCATCATAACTGGCATTTAATCCCACCTATAGGAAGAGTCTATACCACCCAAGTCCCGCCTCACAGATCACAGCATTATTCAAGAAGGAAACCCTTTATAAAATATACACAACCTGTTATGAAAGCTAGCTGTGCTGCTGCTAGGCGGGTCTGAATGGATCACACTTAGAATTTAATCCCGCCCAGTTAAATATGCCGACCAGTGTGAACAGGGAGAGTCCCACCTCTGAGATCCCGCCCTTCTCTCTGTGAAGTGATTAATTTACATATGAAGGAAACGCCTTCATAATAACCTTTCATAGCTCTTCCTCTGTAGTCTTGCAGTAAACCATTATTCTTTGGCATGCTGCAAGACAAGGGGAGGTATGACACATTTACACCTTTCACCACCCACATGAAGGGCTGGACCCACCCACATCTCCCAGAACTGGTATAATTGACTCCCATTGCCTGCCCTGAAACTACAGAGGCTCAAAGGATCATGGGAGATTAGTATCAGGACTGGAAAAGGAAGAAAACTGGAAGTCAGAACTTTGAAATTCAGCCAGGTGGAGGAGTAACATCACAGACCCAGTTTATAGCTGTATATAGCTAAAGAAGCATTTTTAAAAAAAAATGTAAAAAAGAAAATGTTAAAAAAAAAAAAAAAAAAGTCTAACATTTTTAATAAAGGTTGTTTTTTTTTTTTTTTTAAACTTCTTTTTTTATTTTCACCAGTCAGTATCCCCGAACACCGCCACACCAGTCATATAATGGCTTTGTACTGCTCTGGTGACCGTATGTAAAGGGGGGGGGGGGAGTGAAAAACTACTTGTTTCTTAATTTTCCAAAAATTTGTGACAAAGTTGCAACTTCAAAAAACATGCCTCTTCTTATTATATGTCTCAAACTGTCTACGTTTTAAGGGCCTCAAGAATTGAGATGGGCCATCAGTACATCATCAGTTTTCAAATATATATGTATATATAATCATTGTTGGTTGACACTATAACTTTAAAGGGGTTGTAAACCCTTGAGGTTTTTCACCCTAATGCATTAAGGTATAAAACCTTCTGTAGTGCAGCCGCCCCCCTTTCACTTACCTGAACCCGATTGTTCCATCGACGGGAAAGGAGCCAGCAGCTCTAGGTCCTCATTGCATAGATTGATAGTAGCACAGCCATTGGCTCCTGCTGCTGTCGATCAAATCCAGTGACATGGGGGGCGGGGCTGAGTCCTCCTGTCTGTTTCAATGGACACAGCAGCAAGAATCGGGAGCTCACCCGCATGGGTGTCCTCTTGGAATGCGGATCTCCGAGGGGGCACTCGATGCATGGAGAGCCAGGAGAGAAAGATCGGGGCCAATCTGTGCAAAGCCCTTGCACAGAGGAGGTAAGTATAACATGTTTGTTTAAAAAAAAAAAAAAACGAAACTTTACAACCCCTTTAACGCACACCAATTAATATACACTAATTGGAATTTTTTTTTTTTTTTTTTACCAAAGACGAGCAGCAGAATACATTTGGGACTACATTTTATGATGGCATTTTATTAAATGTTTTATAACAGTAGACCTTTTTATTTTTATTTTTTTTCCAAAACAATTGGTCTTTTTTTCTTTTTTATATAGCAAAAATAAACCCAGTGATGATCCAAAATACCAATTGTCAATTTAATTTGGGTACAGTGTTGCTTGGTGACACAATTGGCAGTTAAAGTAGCGCTCTGCTGAAGAGCAAAAAAAGGCCTGGCCATGAAGGGGGTAAATACTTTCACTGTTTATATGACGTGCTTTCTGTGTGTGTATATTACATACCTGGTGTTAAGAAAACAATCAGTACACATATCTTGTGTACTTATTGTCCAGGAGACATGTAAACTGGAGACAGAGCGCACAACCAACTTGTCCAGTAAATTATTTACTCTATTATTTATAATAGATAAATATAAACTATGAACTTATTTTGTATTGCAGCATCACTAGTCCCCCTGCTCTCCTAAATAATGCCTTTTACTATGAAAAAAAATTTAGAAATCAGAGGATTTTGCTTTACCATCATCTACCATCTAAAAAATGTGATACATTTTCCTTTTTCTAACAAAAAAAAAATACTTGGAACCCCCAAACATTTTTTAAATTTTTTTTTATTTTAAGAAGGGGCCCTGGAGAAAAAAGTGGTTAATGCAATTTTTTGTCGCATGATATACGCACAGAGGTTTATCAAATGCAATTTTTGATGAAAAAATACAGTTTTATGAATTTTAGTGCATACAAAAACAATAAAACACCCAATTTTTGAGTAAAATCTAAAAGATGTTACGCCGAGTAAATGCCCAACGTGTCATGCTTTTAAAATTGCGCACATCCATGGAATGGTGACAAACTATAGTACAATAAATTATTCATAGGTGACATTTTAAAAGCCTTTCAGGTTCAGTTTAGAGTTATGCTGGAGATCTGCCTCTAGAATTATGGTTGAATATATTTTTTATTAACCATTTTTCAAGTAAAGCAGTAGGGGGTACAAAATAAAGGGGGGAAAACTTTGGCAAACAAATACCACTACATAAATGTTACACATAGGTCATATAAATGCAGATAACATTACATGAGAGTTGCAGTCAATAGCCTAAGCATTTAAACCAGGGATGGGGGGGAAAAGGAAGGGGGAGAGTAGGGTAAGGGGGGGGGGGATATAGATATACAGTTAGTGTGATTTGTTATCTTTCATTTTCAGTATGGCTGAGATTGGATGCTTAGAGGGCCGTTCACCGGGGTGTGGTCATCTATTCATCTGGACCACTTACTCCAGTGATGTTCCGGCTGTGGGCACAAAAGGCTTCTCTCAGCTCATCCTCTAGTGTTTCTGTTCAGTAGTCTATCTGCGGTTAAATAATGGACCCAGACATACCATAGTTTAAGGTGTTTATCCCAGTTGTCTCCCTCCCTAGCCTGCATCTCCTCCATAAGCATGACGTCATTGAGGATGGCACTCTACCTATGGTGAGGGGGGGGGTTACTTCAGATTACCAATATTTTGCGATCATCTGCTGCTAGAATTAGTGCTCTCACTCTAATGTTCACAGTGATGCCATGTGTAGCATGATGACAGTTTACATATACGTGCGGGACCTACGTGTGTGTGAGAGAGCATCCCTTATGTTAGCATGGGTGGTGACAGGCCCTCTTTATGGAGAGATCTGGGGATTGTTAAAATCTCCTTCCACCTCCTATATCCGGATTGTGGTTGCAGCCATGAACCAGAGATTCACGCTCTCCTCAAAAGATGTACAAATATGTCCTAAGGGTGGGAAGCGGTTAAGGGCCTGTGTCAGCGGGATTTTGTTTACATCACATGGGTTTTGCGTTGCCATACAAGTCTATGGAAATTCAAAACTCCCTTGAAGCAGGTCAGAAGTATTTAAACTGTAGGTCAAATGCACTTGTCAGTGTGAATTTTGAATGAGTGTTGTCTGGAGGTCTGATTTAAGTTTTGGAACTGTTCTGTTTTTTGGCATCCAAAAATGTTTTTTATTTTTTTGCTTGGTTTTTAAATAACAATTGCGCGGTCATGCTACACTGTACCCAAACTACATTTTTATAATTTTTGTTCCCACAAATAGAGCTTTCCTTTGCTGGTGTCAGAACAGGGATCCACTTGTTTTTACACTGGCAGATCCCCGTTCTGCCTCTGTACTAGGCAATCGCGGGTCACTGGCGGACATTGAGTCCACCCAACCCGTGGGCACACTCGTGCAGAGAGAGAGCGCGCCACTGTACAGGTACGGCGATTCACGCAGGAGAGCCGACCTGCCACAGTATATCTGCGTGGGCTGGTCAGCTAGTGGTTAAAGTGACACACTCCCCCTCACCCCCACCCATTCTTCTTTTACCTGTAGTGCTGCAAATTCAGCTGCAATCCACTGTTTGGGTGCTATTCAGCAGGTCACGTGCTGCCATCTTGGTCTTCAGCTGGCTGTCTCTTCCGGTTGCATGTAGTCAGCTCCAATGACTCACCAGACCTGCCTCTCTGGCCACCCACCGGCTGCTCTCTGTGCAGATCCTGCAGCCTCCTGGGAGATAGGGGTATCCTAGTAGGTTGCAGGACCAGGTGCGCATCATTCTGGCATAGGTTGGAATTGCAGCAGGGGTTGGGGACAAAAATAAAACCTTTTTAAAAATGAGGGGGGATTAAAAACTTTTCCAGAAATTCTGCTTGGAGAGGGATGTGGTGTTCTAATTAAACTAGCTCCCTTTTGAGAGTTAAGTTCCACTTTCAATTTGGCTGCAATCTGATGACAAATGATTTTGCAAATGTGAAGCATCAAAATGTTTTGTTAATGTCAAGCTGCTGTTCAGCGCAGAGAAGCCTGAGGTGGTAGTAAACTTTTGCTTCAGGGTTTAAAATGCTTTCTGTTTCTTTGCTGAACTGATTGCAATGTGTACATTGGTTTGACTCATTCTTCAATTTCTGTTCATTCTTTGTATAAGAAATGTCATTATGCCACTACAGTCAGATCCTGATGGCTAAAACTGTAATTTATGTAGTAAATATATGGGCTTTTTTTTAAATCTGATACAGAACAGAAATGGCAGCATTCCAAGGAACTTACAAAATGGACAATGGATCTTATTGCAGTACGTTTTGTAGAATTGCATCTTTTATTCAAAAACCTGTGCATGATTTAAAACATCAAGCATAACCTAACTATTTAAAAAAACACAAAATACATATACATACACACTGTATAATGAGGGTAACACTGTAATTTACTTGCAAGTCTTCCCAAAAAACGCTGCTAAACTCCTGTAGGAGGAAAAAAACATTTTTAAAGAGGAGTTCCACCCATACTGCAGCTGCTGACTTTTTTAATTGGACACTTACCTGTCCCAGGGTCCAGCGATGCGCGGGATCGAAGCCCCGCTCGTCTCCCCCTCCGTTCAGCGGCGCCGGCTTTTTTTTTTTTTTTTTCTTTTTTAGGATTTTTCATGTATTTTTGTTTTTTTAGGTGGAACCCCATTTTAAGCCTAGTGTTCATGAGGCCAATCTGAAAAAATCCTATCATCTGTGGACTAAAATCTTGCAAACGTGAATACCATGGGATCCTGAACTACAGTAGTGTAGAATAATTTGATATTTGCAGAGCAGAGTTATATTGATTAAAAAAATAAACCTGAAAACAATGGCCTATTCTGTAACTAAGTTGGCATTTAGCCAATGTCTCATGTCTTGTGTCCTTTTTTTGGTGAGTAACGTGATCGCCCAAATGCACAAACACAGTTAGGTGCCTTTTGAGTCCCTATTAAATCAAGAGCCAAATGATTGTCCATCTTAAATTCTCATTTCTTATCGTACATCACGGGACACAGAGCCATGGGGGGGGGGTAAAAACACCTCAAACATGGGCTCTAGAAAGACTTCTACAGCCACTAGGAAGCCTAAAACCATCCCAAAAAAGATGGCATCCTCCCCTGAGAGTGATATGGCTGATCAGATTGAGCCATCAGGGACTTCGGGTGTTGCGGCTGCTTTTAGCACTGCAGCCCCTGTATATATTACTGAAGAGGTTTTTTCCCCAACTATTTTAGGCTTGGAACAAAAAATTGATGCCTTAATCACATCCCAGAGTGGGACTAAGCGTAATACGTCCCTGTCCATTACTCGGGACCCTCAAACTGAGGAACAGGGGGCGAGAGATGATGCTTTTCTCTCAGGGGACAAGGAAGAGGCTGATGACTCCTCTTCTGAAGAGTCTAATAAGGAAGGATCGGGTTCAGAAAAAAGGTTGTTGGTACAATATCTCACTGAATTGGTCCGCTCCACATTTTTGCTGCCAGTAGCGGAGTCAGTCGATAAGCCCACTTCTTGTTTGGGTTCACTAAAGCCTCCCCAGCCTATTCATGCTTTTCTTATCCATTCATTACTTAAAAAGCTTATGTAATCTGAGTGGGAGCACCCAGATAACTTTTTTGGAGGAAAAACGGTTTAACGCTTTATCCTATGGAGGAAGAGTTTAATAAGAAGAAATGGGGGATTCCAGCAATTGACACTGCTATATCCTCTGTGAACAAAAACTTGACTTGTCCTGTAGACAATGCTCAAATGCTGAAGGATCCAACAGATAAGAAGTTGGAATTCCTATTTAAAAAAACAATATTTCTCTGGCAGGTTCAGTGGTTTAGCCTGCGATGTCAGCGATCGGGGTATGTCAGTCCTTAAAAGACCAGTTTAAAGAGTAGCTCAAGATTATTCCTGATCAGCAGGCACAAGATTTGGCCGGGATATAAGAGGCGTTATGTTTTACAGTAGACGCTATGAAAGATTCTATTCTCCAAGCCTCAAGGCTGGGAGTCCTATGGTTGAAAAATTGGTCAGCCGAAGCGCCATGCAAAAAGGTCTTTGCTAGTTTTCCATTTCATGGTGAACGGTTGTTTGGAGACTATCTGGATAAATACATCCAAAGAATTTCTGATGGAAAAAGTTACCTTTTACCAGTTAAGAAGTTTAAGCGTTTTTCTTTTAAACAAGCTTCTTCTCCAGTGCCAGGAGCATCTGCCTCCAGGCAGACTTGAAGGTTTCCACTGTCAAATTCAAGAGGTGAACCTCAGGGTCAACCCCAGGGCCAAAGAGGCCCTGGGGGCGGAAACACACTAAGCAAAATACTAAAACCTCCTGATGAAGGGGCGCCCCCACTCGCTCGAGTGGGGGGGAAGACTTCTGCAATTCTCAAGGGTCTGGCAGGAACAGTGTCTAGACAAATGGGTGGCTTCCTCAATATCTCTAGGGTACAGACTAGAGTTCTGGGAGTTCCCGTTTTCTCAGATCAAACGTTCCCAGAGACCCAGAAATAAAGAAGTCTTTCTTTCTATCTGGCTTTGGATCATCTCTTGTCTCAAAAAGTGATATTGGTGGTCCCCTTGGAAGAGCGAGGGTTAGGGTTTTATTCAAACCTTTTACGGTACCAAAACCAAACGGGTATGTCAGACCCATTTTAGATCTCAAAAAAATTTTTTTTTCGCATGGAGTCTATACGATCAGTGGTCTCCGTTCTACAAGGTGGAGAACTGCTAGCGTCAATTGACGTCAAGGATGCTTATCTACATGTACCTATTTTACCCGCTCACAAGAAATATCTACGCTTCGAGATAGAAAATCTTCATTTTCAGTTTGTAGCTCTGCCTTTCGGTCTAGGTACTGCACCTCGAGTGTTTACAAAGGTTCTGGCTCCCCCTTTAGCCAGATTAAGGGCTCAAGGTATAACTATTCTAGCTTATTTAGACGATCTACTCTTGATAGATCAGTCAATAGCCCTCTTTAAACCAGAGTTTGGTCATCACAGTCAGCTACCTGGAATACCTAGGTTTTATTCTCAACCTAGAGAAATCCTCCTCCTTAAAACCATCAAGGAGATTGCAGTACTTGGGCCTGATCATAGATACAGCTCAGAAGAGGGTGTTTTTGCCCCAGGCAAAGATCAGTTCCATAAGGGAACTGATTCAGGTGATCAAAGCAAAGAAGAATCCTTCTAATCGACTTTGCATGAGATTGTTGGGAAAGATGGTAGCTTCATTCGAGGCCGTTCCTTATGCGCAGTTTCATTTGAGGCTGCTGCAAAACAGTGTCCTGTCAACTTGGAACAAGAAGGTCCAAGTTCTAGACTTCCCAATGCGTTTATCCCCCAAAGTGCGTCAAAGCCTCAGTTGGTGGTTATCCAATAATCTTCAGAAAGGAAAGTCCTTCCTACCAGTTACCTGGAAGGTGGTGACCACAGATGCCAGCCTTCTGGGCTGGGGAGCAGTCCTGGAAGAAGCATCTGTCCAAGGAAAATGGTCCAAAACAGAAATGACCTTGCCCATCAATATTCTAGAGAATCGGGCAGCACGCCTGGCCCTGAAGGCCTGGACGCTCAGATTACGGAATTGTCCTGTCAGATCCAATCCGACAATGCCACAACAGTGGCCTATATCCATCACCAAGGGGGCACGAGAAGTCGTGTGGCTCAGAGAGGTAAATCATATCCTATCCTGTGCAGATGACAACATTCCTTGCCTATCGCCAGTCTTCATTCCGGGAATGGAGAATTGGCAGGCGGACTACTTGAGTCGCCAACAGTTGTTCCCGGTAGACTGGTCTCTTCACCCTGACATCTTTCTGTCAATATGTCAAAGATGGGGAATTCCGGACGTGGATCTGTTTGCATCCAGGTTCAACAAAAAGATCGACAACTTTGTGTCAAGGACAAAGGATCCGCTGGCATGCAGAACAGATGCCTTGGTTTGTATGTGGGATCCGTTTTCACTAATCTATGCGTTCCCTCCTGTTCGACTTCCGCGCCTTCTTCGCACGATCAAGCAGGAAGGGAAGAAGGTGATTCTTGTGGCCCAGGAGATCTTGGTATGCAGAGATCGTAAAGATGGCGGTAGGGGACCCATGGATCCTACCACCGCGGCCAGACCTTCTCTCGCAAGGTCCGGTATTCCATCCTACCTTACAAACGCTAAATTTAATGATTTGTCTATTGAGACCCATATTCTGAAAGACCGTGGGCTGTCAGGTTCAGAAGTTTCTACTTTGGTTAATGCTAGGAAGCCGGCCTCCAGAGTCATATATTATAGAGTCTTGAAGGCATATGTCTACTGGTGTGAATCCAGGGGTTGGCACCCCAGGAAATATGTCATAGGTAGGATTCTTGAATTTTATTCAAGATGGAATTAGAAATTAAACTGGCTTTATCAGTGTTTTTTCAACGACCACTTGCTTCACACTCTCTAGTTCGTAGTTTTATTTAGGGGGTAACGCTGGTTAATCCTCCGGTTAGGTCACCCTTCAACCCTTGGGACTTGAATTTAGTCCTGTTGGCATTACAGAAACAGCCTTTTGAGCCTATACGAGATATTCCCTTGGTCCTTTTGACAAGGAAATTCATTTTTTTGGTTGCCATATCTTCTGCAAGATAGCAGTTGGCTGCTCTTTCTTGTAACGAGCCATATTTTATTATTCATAAGGATAAGGTTGTATTGCGTCCTCATCCTGATTTCCTACCGAAGGTAGTGTCAGGTTTTCATTTAAACCAGGATATTGTCCTGCCTTCATTTTTTTCCAGAACCTCATTCTGCGGAAGAAAGGTCACTACATTCTCTTGATGTAGTGAGAGCAGTCAAGGTCTATTTGAAGGTGGCCGCTCAGATTTGTAAAATAGATGTTTTGTTTGTGTTGCCGGAAGGTCGTAGGAGAGGACAGGCAGCGTCAAAATCTACTGTTTCTAAATGGATTCATTAAGTGATTGTTCAAGCTTATGGTTTAAAGATGAAAATTCCACCTTTTTCATATTAAAGCGCACTCCACCAGGGCTGTTAGCGCTTCATGGGCAGTGCATCACCAGGCCTCCATGGCTGTGCATCACCAGGTCTCCATGGCTCAGATCTGCAAGGTCGCAACTTGGTCTTCAGTCCATACATTTACCAGGTTCTATCAAATAGATGTAAGAGGTCATGAGGATATCGCCTTTGTGGGCAGTGTACTGCAGGCTGCAGTATAAGTCCTCTAGTCTCTTAGTGCCCTACTTTTTGTTGTGTCTCCCTCCCTTCAGTAGGCATTGCTATGGGACATATACTACTATGGCTCTATGTCCCGTGATGTACGATAAGAAAATAGGATTTTTTTTAAACAGCTTACCTGTAAAATCCTTTTCTTTGAAGTACATCACGGGAAACAGAGGTCCCTCCCTTCTTTTTGGTATACACGTGTATTTCTTTGCTACAAAACTGAGGTACTCCCACTAGTGGAAGGGGTTATATAGGGAGTGGACTTCTTGTCTTAGGGTGTGCCAGTGTCCATCACCTGAAGGTTCTATGGCTCTGTGTCCCGTGATGTACTTCAAAGAAAAGGATTTTACAGGTAAGCTGTTTTTAAAAACCCTATTTTTTTCTATAGAGCAGATTTCTGAGAGCTGCATGGGTTTTTTCCTTTTCATAGTAAGGGACCATTCGCATTGCACAGCATTGCAAAACAACATGTTTTATTGCATCTGAGTTTTTCAGGCTTGCCAAACACCTCATCTCACAAGTATTTAGCGCTTGTTTGTGTGTGTGTGTGTGTGTGTTGTTTTTTTTTGTTTTTTCCTTATTTGCAGCATACAAATGTGTGTTGGGAGCAATGGTGCATTCAGCTTGTGCATTGGGCTGCCATTTAAAACTATGTGGCAGCGACACACACATTTAAAGGATAAGTTCATCTTTTTTTAAAATGATGATTGCACATTTTTGCAGGTAAAAAATGTGCACTTATTTTTTTATTAGGACCCTGTAAAGCATTGCACCTGTGATCAGCAGATCATCGATGCACTCTCAGGCTCCTGCAGACTGTCAGTGTAGCTGTCTCCCTGTACCTTGTACAGACGGGCAGTTGCTGAATGGCAGGAAGGATCAATGAACAACTAAGAGTGCTCATCAGCGGTAGTTCATTAAGAACTACGAGCCGTCAGCCACAATGGCTGACAGTAGTTGTAGTTCTCCCATTTACAGAACTCTGTAAATGAATGATGTTGGGCGGAGTCCCGCATGACTGCTTTTTTTTTTTTAAATTGTGATGGGGAGCAGGGAGAAGACCCCCCCCCCCCCCCCCCCCCAGCCTGCTCTCACAATGGGGACTCCAGGGAGGTGCGGGGACTGCTCAGTTAGTAACATGTTACACCCTAAATATGGGTGTAACCTATTACTAAGGGTGAACTTATCCTTTAAAGAAGAAGTACATCCAAAGCTCGTTTGGCTGTACTACTTCTATGGATCAGTTCGTTCTGCATTCCTGTGACCTGTTTTCAGTAGACAGCGGGCTAAAGCCAACTGTCGGCTGATGTTGCAGAGCCTGTCCAGGCTGGAGAAAGATCACAAACCATATGGTCAGGATCCACCCAACTGCCTGGACTGGCACCTGGCTCAGCGTCTCAGGGAGCCGCTCCCTCCCTCTCTGACAGCTCCAATGAGCTCGGGGGTGGGGGGTTGGGGCAGAGCAGAGAGATGGTGACTGACGATCACCTGGGATCAGTGGTGTTTGATCGCTCAGTTCTCAGCCTTAGAGCTGGTGGGGGACAGATGCAGCATCGGACCAATGCTGCATCCACCTAGGTAAGTATGATTTCTCCAAAGAAAAAAACCTAGACTTCTTTTAACCATGTTACTGCAACATGCATGTTTTAACACACTTTTTTTTTTTATATATAAAACCTAATGATTTCTGAAAGTTTTGCAACTATGCTCTGCCTAATTGTTGAGGAATTAAAAAATATCTCAGTGTTTCATTGTGTGGTTAAAATGTGGGAAGTCTCTACAACAGAACTGTAGGCTTATATAAAATAAACACATCCAATCCCAGTTGGTATTTATTAAAACTACTCTAAAATGTATTGCATTTTTATAATAGTTTCCTTTGAACCCCCTGTACAGCATGGAGCAAGGGCAGTACTTTAATTCAGTCAGGCTCGAGAGATTTCTATCAAGGAAAAAGAGAATGCAGGAATGATGACTCCGTGAGCTTCCGCTCCTTCAGCCTAGATTCACATTGATGCAATTTGGCATGCGATTTGACATGTCAAATCGCATGCCAAATCGGTGGCCATTTCCGGCAATGGCACCGTCGGAATCGGTGCGATTCCGACTTTGCTTACTTAATATTACGCTTCAAGCACAAACTAGCTCTGGGGGGCAGGTAGATGGTGCTGCAAATTGGAGCTGGAAATAGGTGATCGTTTTCTGTTCACATTGATGTTACCAGTATGTTAATCTCCATGGAGCATCCGATTGGTAGATAGGCCCCACCATAATTCTGGGTTCCATGGACAAAACTCTGACCTGGAGATTGACTCGTCAAACCATAAGGCTATAATCCAGAAAGAAGTTTATTAATTTGATGTAGAAGCCAATGCACCAAAAAAACACCTCCTTCAGGACTTAAAAGGATATATAGGGTTGACAATCTGGAAAACCCGAGATAACTGATTTAGCTGGTGTGTGTGTACACACTGCAACACCATGCCATTCAGTCAATAGATTCCAGATCAGTGTTTTGCCAGTTACAAAATTGGACGGAGAAGCCAAGATGATTGGCTGTAACTGCAATGGTCAAACGTGCTGAACAGAATAATACATTGTTTATATGTGTACAAATATATGTATTTCATGGATGTATTTAGCTTTTGGTCTTTAGTTTTGTTTTAATCTTTAACTTTTATTTCCAGGGCACTTACACCACAATGTTGCTGAATCTACATCCCCTGGAGAACCTCAAGTCCTACATCAGCAGCCGGCCCCCTCTGGTGGTGTTTATGGTCAGTGTCAGTGGCATGGCCATAGCTTTCCTGACTCTTGGCTACTTCTTCAAAATGAAAGAGATCAAATCGCCTGAAATGACAGAGGTATGGATGTCCAGGTGGAAGAACTTTTTGGTGTATTACACACCACTACAGATGTTGTTTTCATTAAAGTATACGTACAGAAAAATAAAAATAAAGTTTTAGTTATAGAAGACAGTTGTCAGGTTTTTATTGGTGTCTTTGTCCCCGTTAGGCGGACATGTACACCTTTTTTCTTTTTGTCCTGGTGGTGACCACTTTCAATGAGAAAGATTGTGGTAGGAATTTCAAAATAATGGCAGTGAGGAAGTAAATCATCAAATGTTGGCAAGGAGAAAAACGCCTTTTACTTTACACAGTTTTACTGTAGCTTAACCACTTGCCGATGGGCTCACGCTAATATGTCAGCAAAATGGCAGGGGTGCGCGAAACAATGTATGGGTACGTGGCACGGCGGGGGACCCGATGCGCGTGGCCGGCGGGCGAGAAACGGGATTTGTGTGTGTGTGTGTGTGTGTGTGTGTGTGTGTGTGTGTGTGTAAACACACATTCTGTCAGTCACATCCCCATACAGTAAGAAACACTAACTAGGGAATACATTTAACCCCTTGATCGCCCCCTAGTGTTAACCCCTTCCCTGCCAGTGACATTTACACAGTAATCGGTGCATTGTTATAGCACTGATCGCTGTATAAATGTCAATGGTCCCAAAAATGTGTCACGTGTCCGATCAATCTGCCATAAACCTTTCCCATAGTTTGTAGACGCTATAACTTTTGCGCAAACCAATATACGCTTTATTTCTTTTTTCAAAAAATAATGTAGAAGAATATATATTGGTCTAAACTGATGAAGAAAATTTGTTTCTTTAACCAATTCAGCCCCGGAAGGATTTACCCCCCTGCTGACCAGAGCACTTTTTGCAATTCGGCACTGCGTCGCTTTAACTGACAATTCCGTGGTCGTGCGACGTTGCACCCAATCAAAATTGACGTCCTTTTTTTTTTTTTTCCCCCCACAAGTATAGCTTTCTTTTGGTGGTATTTGATCACCTCCTGCGGTTTTTATTTTTTGTGCTATAAACAAAAAAAAGAGCAACAATTTTGAAAAAAAAAAAGCAATATTTTTTACTTTTTGCTATAATAAATATCCCCCAAAAATATATAAAAACTATTTTTTTCCTCAGTTTAGGCCAATATGTATTCTTCTACATATTTTTGGTAAAAAAAAATCGCAATAAGCGTATATTGGTTTGCACAAAATTTCTAGCGTCTATAAAATAGGGGATAGTTTTATGGCATTTTTATTATTTTTTTTTTTTTTTATTAGTAATGGGGGCGATTTGCGATTTTATTTTTATTTTTTTTTGGGACTGCGACATTATGGCAGACACATCAGACACTTTTGACACTATTTTCGGACCATTTTCATTTATACAGCGATCAGTGCTATAAAAACGCCTTGCTTACTGTGTAAATGACACTGGCAGTGAAGGGGTTAACCACTAGGGGGCGATGAAGGGTTAAGTGTGTCCTAGGGAGTGATTCTAACTGTGCAGGGGGGTGGGCTGCAACACACATGATAGCGGTCAGGGAGCAGTGATCTGTCATGTCACCAGGCAGAATGGAGAAATGCCCTGTTTACAAAGGCATCTTCCCGTTCTACCTCTCCGTGACACGATCACGGGCACCCGGCGGACATCGAGTCTGCGGGACGACGTATATCGTCGTGCAGTGGTCGGGAAGGGGTTAAAAACCTATATTTTGGGAGATATATATATATATATATATATATATAATTCTATATAATTTAATTTTTTTTCTTCTTATATATATATATTTTTCAAAATTGTCGCAAATTTCGTTTGGGTACAGCATTGCATGACCATGCAATTACCAGTTAAAGCGCAGTACCAAATTGTAAAAAGTGCTCTGGTCAGGAAGGGGGTAAAATCTTCCAGGGCTGAAGTGGTTAAAGTATAACTAAAGGCAAATCATCTTCTTTTTTTTTATTTTTATTTTTTTTTGTTTTGGATAGAGGTGAGTTTGACTAGAACACGTCAGTTTATATTGCTGTCTGTGTCCCCGTTGGAGGGTGGAGGGGATTCACCCTCTCTGTCCGTTTTTACTAATATTATTGAAAGTAAAAGAATATCTCAAATTTTTGGCTGTCCCCAGAAAAGTAATAGAGCAGAAACTTTTTTAATAGGGACACTAATTCTGGTAGCCTGGGGTCCCCAAGAGATTCCCTTTATTTGCAGGGAATTCCTTTCCCTGCAAATAAACCTTACATGGGTTATAACCCTCTCTAACTCTTTCCAAAATGGAAAGAAAAATGATTGCCTGTAGTTCTACTTTAAAGTGGAACTGAAGTCCAACAATACATTTTAGATTCCCATGGGATTTTTTAATTGGGATGCCTGTTTGTGCCATTAGGACCTTGCAGCTATGTTTGGTGTGATTATAGACTGCGGTAATCCTTAATGTCCATCTCAACATTACTTGCTGCTCCCCCTTTGTTGTCCTGCTGGGGTGTCATAGGCTGTCCTCTCACAGCTCCTGAGGACTGACCCCCTCGGCTGTTGCTTCCTGGAAGTGCCAAGGCATTGTAAAAGGGCGCACTGGGGAAGGGCCTCTCCTAAAGTCATACACGAATGTCCCAGTAACAGATCAGAGATGGAGCAGCTTTTCAGAGAGTAGAGTGGACTCTAGAAATAATATCCCAGTTATGAAAGATGTTATGAAAGATGTTATATACCCTCATATGAGGTCTGTGACTTCAATTTAGAAATTTTATCTGGAGGGAGCAAGATTTTTTTTTTTTCCGAGGTTTCATTATTTATAACTACAGTTAATCTTTAACTCCTTAATATACTCAAAGTGAATCTATCATTAAAATCAGCAAAATCAGCATTTTATTTAATTAGGGTGCCAGTCAACAGTGTAATTCCAAATTACATTATTTAACTACTTCAGGACCAGGCCTGTTTTTCAAACTTGGTGTTTACAGGTTAAAATCTTTTTTTTTTTGTGCTAGAAAATGACTTAGATCTATATATCTATATATCTATATATATATCTATATATATATCTATATATCTATATATATATATATATATATATATATATATATATATATATATATATATATATATATATATATATATATATATATATATATATATATATATATATATATATATATATAGTGAGTACACACCTCACATTTTGTAATTTTATTATATCTTTCCATCTTTCCATGTGACAACACTGAAGAAATGACACTTTGCTATAATGTAAAGTAGTGAGTGTACAGCTTGTAAAACAGTGTAAATTTGCTGTCCCCTCAAAATAACTCAACACACAGCCATTAATGTCTAAACCGCTGGCAACAAAAGTGAGTACACCCCTCAGTGAAAATGTCCAAATTGGGCCCGATTAGCCATTTTCCCCTCCCCAGTGTCATGTGAATCATTAGAGTTATACAAGGTCTCAGCTGTGAATGGGGAGCAGGTGTTGTTAAATTTGGTGTTTTCGCTCTCATTCTCTCATACTGGTCACTGAAAGTTCAACATGGCACCTCATTGAAAAGAACTGTCTGAGGATCTGAAAGAAGGAATTGTTGCTCTACGTAAAGATGGCCTAGGCTACAAGAAGATTGCCAAACCCTGTAACTGAGCTGCAGCATGGTGGCCAAGACCATACAGTGGTTTAACAGGACAGGATCCACTCAGAACAGGCCTTGCCATAGTCGACCAAAGAGGTTGAGTGCATGTGCTCAGCGTCATATCCAGAAGTTGTTTTTGGGAAATAGATGTATGAGTGCTGCCAGCATTGCTGAGGAGGATTACTGGAACCATGTCCTGTGGTCTGATGAGACCAAGATAAACATATTTGGATCAGATGGTGTCAAGCTGGGGTTGCGGCAACCAGGTGAGGAGTACAAAGACAAAGTGTGTCTTACCTACAGTCAAGCATGGTGGTGGGAGTGCCACGGTCTGGGGCTGCATGAGTGGGGAGCTACAATTCATTGAGGGAACCATGAATGGCAAAATGTACTGTGACATACTGAAGCAGAGCATGATCCCCTCCCTTCGGAGACTGGGCCACAGGGCAGTATTCCAACAGGGTAACGACCCCAAACACACTTCCAAGATGACCACTACCTTGCTAAAGAAGCTGAGGGTAAAGGGAATGGACTAGCCAAGCATGTCTCCAGACCTAAACCCTATTGAGCAATTTGTGGGGCATCCTCAAACAGAAGGTGGAGGAGCGCAAGGTCTCTAAGATCTACCAACTCCATGATGTCATCATAGAGTGGAAGAGGACTCCAGTGGCAACCTCACTTTTGTTGCCAGCGGTTTAGACATTAATGGCTGTGTGTTGAGTTATTTTGAGGGGACAGCAAATTTACACTGTTATACAAGCTGTACACTCACTACTTTACATTGTTGCGAAGTGTAATTTCTTCAGTGTTGTCACATGAAAAGATATAATAAAATATTTACAAAAATGTGGGGGTGTACTCACTTTTGTGAGATACTGTGTTTGTATAATATATTATATAAATTATTTTTCAGATATCCTAGAGAGTAAAATGACGGTCGTTGCAATACTTTGTCACACCGCATTTGCGCAGCGGTCTTACAGGCGCAATGCTTTTGGAAAAAATACACGTTTTTGAATTAAAAAAATAAGACGACAGTAAAGTTAGCCCAATTTTTTTTTTATATTGTTACGCCGAGTAAATTGATACCCAAAATGTCATGCTTCAAAATTGTGCCCGCTTGTGGAACGGCGACAAACTTTGACCCTTAAAAATCTCCATAGGCGATGTTTAAAAATTTCCACAGGTTACTAGTTTTGAGTTACAGGGGAGGTCTAGTGCTAGAGCGAGAGCAATAATTCTAACGATCAGGGCAATACCTCACATGTTTGGTTTGAACATTGTATGCTGCAGAGACTGCAGGGGGGGGGGGGGGGGGTTGGCGGGTGGTCACGGGTCGCCCTCTCCTGCCCCCCGGTTTTAAAAGTGATCTCGGCTGTGGAGTCCACTTTTTATCAGAAAGAGAACCGCCTGCCAGTTTAAGAATATACCGGGTTTATGGCAGCTACGCCGAAGTACAATGATGGCGGGCGGTCTGTAAGTGGTTAAAGTAAAATAAAAGTGCTCTTTTCTAGCTATAGATAAATGATTGTTGGTTCCCAGTTTCCAACCTAGGCAGACTAGATATCAGTCTGTGGCCAGTAGTCATTTAATACAGAGAGACTGTTGTTTTCCATTAGCACTGAAACAATTTGTAAAGAGCAAATACAGTAAGGGAAAATATTTGATCCCCTGCTGATTTTGTACGTTTGCCCACTGAACAAGGAAATGATCAGTCTATAATTTTAATGGTAGGTTTATTTTAACAGTGAGAGACAGAATAACAACAAAACTATCCAGAAAAACGCATTTCAAAAAGTTATAAAACTATTTGCATTTATAGGTGGGCGCCACTCGGTGAGTGGATAGTGGTGCTCACCTGCACTATACTCAGTTTAGACGGTATAGCTACGCAGGCTAAATATCAAACCAATTAATAAAAGCTCACAAATTGATTAAGACATAAGACGATATGTTACCAATATCGCAATGATATCTATTTCTACTTTTATGTGTTTTTGTATTACATTACTGTATACTATACACCTTTTCTTTCTCAATAAAATAAGATTGAATTAAAAACTATTTGCATTTTAATCAGTGAAATAAGTATTTGACCCCTTCGCAAAACATGACTTAGTACTTGAAAAAAGAGTTTGGGGTTGGGACTTTATATGAGGCAATACCTGAGGTTTACCTCCATCCCTATTCATTTGGAAAAGGCAAAAATATAAAGTCCCACCCTCTTTATGACTTAGTACTTGGTGGCAAAACCTTTGTTGGCAATCGGAGGTCAGACATTTCTTGTAGTTGGCCACCAGGTTTGCACATATCTCCAGGAGGGGTTTTGTCCCATTTCTCTTTGCAGATCCTCTCTCTAAGTCATTAAGGTTTTGAGGCTGCCGCTTGGTAACTCGAACCTTCAGCTCCCTCCACATATTTTCTATGGGATTAAGGTCTATAGACTGACTAGGCCACTCCACAAGCTTAATGTGCTTCTTCTTGGGCCACTCCTTTGTTGCCTTGGCCGTGTGTTTTGTCGTGCTGGAATACCCATCCATGACCCATTTTCAATGCCCTGGCTAAGGGAAGAAGGTTCTCGCCCAAGATTTGACAGTACATGTCTGCGTCCATCGTCCCTTTGATGCAGTGAAGTTGTCCTGTCCCCTTAGCAGAAAAACATCCCCAAAGCATGATGTTTCCACCTCCATGTTTGACTGTGGGAATGGTGTTCTTGGGGTCATAGGCAGCATTGCTGCTCCTCCTCCAAACACTGCAAGTTGAGTTGCTGCCAAAGAGCTCGATTTTTTTCTCATCTGATCACAACACTTTCACCCAGTTCACCTCTGAATCATTCAGATGTTCATTAGCGACTTCAGACGGGCCTGTATATGTGCTTTCTTGAGCAAGGAGACCTTGCGGGCTCTGCAGGATTTCAGTCTTTCACTGCGTAGTGTATTATCAATTGTTTTCTTGGTGACTATGGTCCCAGCTGCCTTGAGATCATTAACAAGATTCTCCCGTGTGGTTCTGGCTGATTCCTCACCATCCTCCTCCTCATGATCATGGAAACTCCATGAGGTGAGATCTTGCATGGAGCCCCAGACCGAGGGAGATTGAGTTATTTTGTGTTTCTTCCATTTGCGAATAATCGCACCAACTGTTGTCACCCTCTCACCAAGCTGTTTGGTGATGGTCTTGTAGCCCATTCAAGCTTTGTGCGTGTCAACAATCTTGTCCCTGACATCCTTGGACAGCTCTTTGGTCTTGACCATGGTGGAGAGATTGGAATCTGATTGCTTCTGTGGACAGGTCTTTTATACAGGTAACAAGCTGAGATTAGGAGCAGTCCCTTTTTAAGAGTGCTCCTAATCTCAGCTCGTTACCGCTGTAGACACCTGGGAGCCAGAAATCTTGCTGATGGCTCAAATACTTATTTCACTCATTAAAATACAAATCAATTTATATTTTTTTTTCTTTTTGAAAAGCATTTTTCTGGATATTTTTGTTCTGTTTCACTGTTAAAGTAAACCTACCATTAAAATTATAGACTGTTGATTTCCTTGTCAGCGGGCAAACAAAATAAGCAGGGGATGGAATACTTTTTTTCCCCTCACTGTATACAGTGTGTATAGAAAAGAATCCCCCCCCCCCCCTTAAAAAGTCTGAAATGGAGACAGACACAGTTTTGGTTTTAACCAGCTGTATTTACTCGGTGCAACTTATAACACCAACATGTCAGTTTTTTTTGTTTTTTTTTTCTTTTAAACATAATCCCTGAGTTGGAAAATGGATTAAACACCCCCAAAAATGATTTGTAAACTTAATCAGGTGTAGCTAATCACCTTCTCTATGGCACACAAAACCATTTGACTTTCAACTGTGATCAGCTGTGGTCATTTTGATTAGCTCAGCATGAAAAGAGCTTTCCTGGAGCTTTTCAGTCCCTGGTAGTGCAACTGAAGCAAACAATCAACTATGGGGGCAAGACACTGTCAAAAGAACTCCTGGATTAAGTTGTAGATGGGCACTAGTCAGGCGATGGATACACAAACATTTCCAAGGCTTTATCAATGCCTAGAAGCACAGTGAAGTCCATTAAGAAGTGAAAGATATTTGGTACAACACAGACCCTCCCTGGATCAGAACGCAGCTCCAAACTGCATGAAAGAGCCAGTTGGAAATGGCACAAATGGAGCCCACAAATGGGCGGAAAAAAAACAAGTTAATAGTAATAGAGTGAAAATAAACAATCAATAAAAATATGGTGTAGATCAATTGATTGTTTAATGAATGGATGCAAAAAAATGTATATGTAACAACCAGCCCTTCTAGTGCAAAGTCCTTAAAGCGGAGTTTCACCCGTTTTTTCGTTTATCAAAAGTCAGCAGCTACAAAAAGTGTAGCTGCTGACTTTTAATAAACACACTCACCTGTCCCACAGTCCAGCGATGCGGCGGCCTGGAGCCTCGCTCCTCTTCCCCTCCTCTCCATGGCGCCGTCATAGCAACTGTGGGTACCCAGCCATAACAGCTTGCAGCTTCACGGCCGGGCGTGCGCTGCGCTCTATTGGCCGAGCAATCTTCTGGAACCTGTGACATGTCCCAAAAGATTGCAGGGAGAGGAAGAGTCGCCTAGGTGGTCAAGAAGTGGAAGGAGGAAGTCCCTCTAAAGAGAAGGTACCCACTCCCCCACCCCCCCAAAAAAATGACATGCCAAATATGGCATGTAAGGGACGAGGAGTGCTTAAAATGGAACTCCGCTTTTAAAGTACAGACGTCTTGAATTGAGATAATAATATAACAGTCTCTGCATGAAGAAAATCCAGTATACTGCTGTATATACCATGCCATCACACAAACATGGGCAATGCTGGGAAAAGGAGAAAGCTAAACAAAGTTATAGCTGATAAAGTTCACTTTATTGGCAAAAATGTAACATTATCCACTCGCATGTCCAAGCTGCTATGTGTGGAGAGGATCCCGGATGGATCAACAAGCAGCTCCTGGCCAGGGAGAAAGGGAGCAGATGTGACAGCAGGGAACAACCTGAAGGAGCAGCTAGAGGAGAGCCGGCTGCAGTCGCTGCTGACAACCAGGAAGCCGCAGGACCTTGCAGGATGACAGACCCACTGGAAGAACCTTCTTCAGCTACTGGGATACTGTGGATGCCAAACAACCACCGCTGAGCACAGAGCAGGAGAGGCCTGAAGGCACACTGACAGAAGGGAGCATCCGCTGCTTGTAACAGGGACACAGCCTGGCACCAGGAACCGCCCACCTCTGACTACACACATGGCGTTTCGGAGCCCCACCCCTTTGTCAAGTCATACAATTATGGAGACTGAGTGGCTATAAGAAGGCTATAAGGTGTTTGACCCCCACAGAGGGATCGAAAAATAAGGACCAGACTACTGGCTTCCATACAGAATCACTTCCACTACACGTATCACCTTACACAAGAAAAATATTTTTTATATATAATAAATCTATATATATCTAAAACATGAATCAAACTTGTAATATGATTACCAGAAATATTTATTACACATAATGAAAAAAAATACGTTCGTAAAATTCAATAAGGCAATACATTAGAACTACAAAAACTCATGATTTAATAAAGAAATTCATAGAATTGATGAAAACAATAATGGAGTTAATAAAAATACAGTGGAAGCACAAACCATAAATGCATGGCCCATTGAATTGTATTATATTCAATTTTGATAGATTGAATTAATACAATTATTAGAATAATGATTAGGATCCGCAATCAACAAAGAAACAAACTATTGGTGTATATATACTGCATCTTGTATCAATAAAAAAATATATACATTAAAACAATATAAATTAGAAAACATTGGATAGCAAAGGTTGGCAGTTTTCACTACTAATTACTCACATATTAAAAAAAAAAAAAAAGAAAGAAGAACTATAAAAAAAATATATAATTCTAGCACTTCATTCAGGCCATTAGGCACAAGAGTGTTTAATTTATAAATCCAATAGGTTTCCTGTCTACAACTGTCAACTTAAGATACCTATCATGAGGCAAATTGGCACGTGTCGTTTTCAGTAGCACAGACTTTCAAGTCTTCGATATTCTTGTTTTACTGGGCAAAGTGCCGTGGAACACTATGGTCCAGAGATCCATCTGCAATGAGTCTACAGTGGTCACCTATCCTTTTTTCTTAAAGTTCTACAGCAGATTACAGGGACAGGTTAGACCATAGTTTACGTGCTCGGTAGTGCTCTCTGCACCCTGGAAGCTCATCTGGCCATGGGTAATGAACTGCAAAGTTATAATTTAGGCTCCTTACATTGGAAGATGTCAGTGCAATTTATCAAAGGAAGGACATGGAGCAAATTTGTCTCCATGTATCTCCAACTTGCTAGGGGCAGCATGATTTTTAAGAATGTGGGCCAAACTAAAGATAACCTGAGGAGCAGTAGGTAGGACTAAAAAAAAAAACCAAAAAGGACTAAATGGTCCCTATGTAATATGTAATTCTAGCTCTTCAGTAAGGCCATTAAGTACAAGTGTTTGTTTATTTTATAAATCCAGTAGGTTTTCTGTCTACATAACTTAAAGCAGGAAAAGGGGAAGCTCCACTTGTCTGCCTCCTCCCCTCCTCTCCTGCCACATTTGGCACCTTTTTTGGGGGGGGGACTTGGTTTTGACTCCTCCTTCCCCAGCAGCTGGCCCATTCAGAGGGTAGTGTGCCTCACGCATGCACAGTAGCCCTCCATGAGTGGCGAAGATGGCAGCACCTGATAGCCGATTGAAAAATGGGCTCGGGTGGGGACGCTGCTGGATCCCTGGACCGATGAGTGTCCAAATATTAAAAGTCAGCAGCTACAGTATATTTTTGGGACCATTGTCATTTATGCAGCATTCAGTGCTATACAAATGCACTGATTCCTGTGTAAATGACACTGGCAGTGAAGGGGTTAACCACTAGGGGGGTTAAGTATGTCCTGGGGGGGCGTGGCTACGTGTGACAAGTCACTGATCTTTGCTCCCGATCACAGGCAGCAGAGATCAGTGACACTGTCGCTAGGCAGAACGGGGAAATGCTTTTTTACATTAGCATCTCCCTGTTCATCCTCTTCGTGAGGTGATCGCGGGTATCCCCGTGGCGATCGAGTCCGCGGGACCCGCGACCCTACTCACGGAGCTCCCGGCCGGCACGCAAGCAATGGCACGGCGGCAAATTTAAAGGGACGTACAGGTACGCCCATTTGACCACCCGTGCCATTCTGCCAACGTACATCAGCGTGCGCCGGTCGGGAACCGGTTAAGACACCTCTCATTATCATGCAAATTAGCAGGTATCGTTTCAATAGCAAAGACTTTCAGGTCTTTTGATTTTCTTATGTCTGAGCAAAGTGCCGTGGGACTTTACGGTCCAGAGATCCATCTTCAATGAGTCTACGGATCTTTTAAAAATCATCTGGCCCCTAACAAGTTGGAGACACATGGAGCCAGATTGCTGCATATCTTTTCTTTGATAATCACAAAGGGATCTTCTAATGTAAGAAGCCTAAATGTTTACCTTCCCAGTTCATTACCCATGGCCAGGCCAGCTTCCAGAATGCAGAGGGTACTACATACTCCCTTGGACAGTCTTTATCACGTGCTCTACCAAGCACGCAATCTACAGTCTAACCTGTTCCTGTAATCCATAGCAGCTTGCTTTTGGAGGCACCCGAGCCGAACCGCTGCTCATTGTGTCCATTAAGACATTGAGCCGCGGCCCTGCCCCCTCTTTCTCCTCATTGACTCACTGACTTTGACAGCAGCAGGAGCCAATGGCTCCTGAAAAATGATAGGTAACCACTGTAGACTCCTTGCAAATGGATCTCTGAACCATAGTGTTCCACTGCACAGAGGAGTTGGTGTGTTTTTTTTTGTTTTTGTTTTTTTGAGTATGTGAGTAATTTGCGGTGGAAACTGCCAACCTTTTTGTTACCCAATGTTTCTATCTAATTTATATTGTTTCAATGTATATTTTTTCCTTGATACGAGCTGCAGTATATGTCCTAATAGTTTTTCTTTACCTTTTATTGATTGCGGATTCTATTGATTTTTATTCTAATAATTGTATTAGTTCAATCTATCGTGATTTAAACACTGCAGTCCACCAACAGTCACCCCCAAATTTAACTGAATTTGAGCAGTTCTGCAAAGAAGAGTGGGCAAATATTGCAAAGTCTAGATGTGCAAAGTTAGTAGAGACATATCTCAACAGACTAATGGCTGTAATTAAAGCAAAACGTGGTTTAACAAAATACTGACACAAGGGGGTGATCCTTTTTCCAACTCTGTGATTCTGTTTTTGAATTTGTATTTTTTTTCTGACATGTTGTTGGTGTCAGCTGGATAAAACAAAAACTGTGTCTGTCTTCATTTCAGGCTAAAAGCAAAATGTGATTATTTTTAAGGGGGGGGGGGGGATTTCTTTTCTCTACCCACTGTAACAGGCCCCAGCTAGACATTTACATGTACAAATGTTGCATGGTAACAAGTTTATTAAACCATTAACTCTCAGTTTGATCAGATTTTTACAATAAAGCTCAACCCAAGGTCCCTATGCAATTTTTTTTTTTTGCCTCACTCCCCCCACTCCCACCATTCTTTTGAAAAGTTTGGTCCGCCATGTGATCATATAACACCACTCTTTGACGCTGACATAGACAAAGTCAGATTTTCTGCATCAACCAAAATTATTCTGAAACTATTTTTGCTTTGTTGTCACCATTGCCAAGCAAGTTTGTCTTAACCCTTGGTGTACCAATTCATTGATTGAACTAAAAAGCCATGCTCTGAACAGTATTGTGTTTAGTGCTAATCAGTCATGTTTATATAACTTTAGTTTTATTTTATTTTTTTACTGCAGGACTGGAATACCTTTCTCTTAAGATTTAATAATCTGGACTTTTGTATATCTGAAAATGAAACCTTAAAGCATATTCTTAATGATACCAGCCCACCAGAGAGTACAGTCACCACTGGCCAGGCTAGGTCATCCACACAGACCCCCCAGGCATTGGAAGACACTGGACCTATAAATATCTCTGTAGCCATTACCCTGACGTTGGATCCTCTGAAACCTTTTGGAGGCTACTCTCGTAACATCACGCATCTCAGTTCTACCATTTTTGGTCATCAAATTGGACTTTCAGGTATCCATAAAGTTGTGACCTGTTTAAAAGAGAATTCTAAGCTTCAGGATTACATAATATGCATTGCTCATACGTGACTTATTAAAGTGCATAATTGAATATTTTATTCTTATCACCTTCCCAATAATATGCAAATTATGAAGTGGAAGTTCTCAGGTTTGACCTATCTGCTAGTAGAAAGCACCTAAAACATTTAAAAAGTAAGGTTACATTAAACCGCTGCATGTGGCCTGTTTTCTTTACTTTGTACTGATGTGTTGGAGGGTTAGTTGAGCATATACAGTACAAACAAAGGATCAATTGGCTGTTGGAGAGGAAGGTGATCACAGGCCAGGATCTATTACCTTGGTGCCCAAGTGGGGCCCTCGGAGCCTACTGTGGGAGTTGTGATTTGTAATAGGTCTGCAATAACTGTGATCACTAGCAGTTTCATGTAACATGTCCCCAGTCTGAGAGCTTAACTCCATTCTCTAACAACTCCTGTAGCACAGTCAATGACCAGTTCCTCTTGTACATCTTCAGTCTGACAGTCTTTTGTAGCAATACTTATAATAAGAAAGAGAAAGTTTGATGGTAGGGGGCTGAGGAATATCGCCATGTTTCATGTTACACCTTAAATATGGTTGTAACGTGAAACGTGGTTACAAAGTTGGACTATGCTTTTAAGCTACTTTTGGGGAAGGTTTCTAAAATCTGCATGGAATAGGAATGTTTAACATAACTAACCTGAACAAACTGCAATTTTTACAAGTGCAGCTGACAAAATGCTCTAATTTGATCGAAGAGATCATGCGTTGAAGCAGCGTATGAAATATATCGCTGGTCTCTTTTTCTCTCTCTGCCTTACTCTGTTAGCTTTGTGACAGATAACGGGTAAGAATGTAAGTATAGCATAGAATATTGTTCCACAATGCATGGAACATTGTGTTAACGGTTTCTTTTTTTTTCTTTTATGATACATTTGAAAATTTTAAAGGGCTTCTAAAGGCTCAAGGTTTTTTATGCATGAAGGTAAAAAAATAAAAACCATGTGCAGCAGAACCCTAATACCTACCTGAGCCCCATCGCTGTCCAGCTATCTGCACAAGAGCTTTGGCTCTCTGGGGAATCTCCCTTCTCCTTGGTTGAGACAGCAGTGGGAGCCATTGGCTGCTGTCAATCATAGCCAGTAAGCCAAACAGAAAGAGGGGGCAGGGCCAAGCTGCAGGTGTGTGTGTGTGTGTGTGTGTGTGTATGGACATGCAGACCAGTGGCTTGGGAGCGAACCTGCTTTTGTGCCCCCATAGCAAGTTGCTTGGAGGGAGGGGCCAGGAGCGCTGTTGAGGGACCCGAGAAGAAGAGGATCAGGGCTGCACTGCACAGAGCAAGTATACACAAAAATGCCATTTAATATCACTTTAATAACTCTCAGGAGTATCCATTCTCTTCTACCCATGCTTATTTTTGTTAGGGCCTAGGATAAGCAATCTGTAGAGATCAGATAGCAGTCTGAAGAAACACAACATTTTAAAACTTATTCATCCCACACTTGGCCATACCCATATAGTTTTTTCCAAGAAAAAAAAAAATCTAACAGATTCTTCTATCCACCTTACACAGAACAGATGGAAGAATCTCCAGCTGTCTACTAGCTGTCTAAATTCCCAAACAGTGCCAGCATCTAACTGTTTTGGGTAGAATAGGTAAGGATTAGAAACTCGGCCAGGTATTGCTGTCAGTGTTCCCACTAGTGGCCATTTGTCCTGGCGACCATTGTCTCTGCGACCGAAAGTGATGGGAAATTCCAATTTTTCAAAAGTGTCATTAGATCAAGAAGTGGTGGAAAATCCTCTAAAGGGGGACAATTCTCTTAAGTTGAAAAAATTCATCAACTATGCATCTCCAAGCCAAGACGTGAAGGAAAATTTTTTCCAGCAGGACACAGCAAAAAATATCCTGATAGGGGTTTACACTTTGCCACTCGTGAGAGAAGGGTGATGTAAAGAAATTGCCATTAGGTTGACTGTTTCACTGCTGGGATTTACAGTGTACAGTTTGGAGCCATGCTCTAACTTTTTGTGCCTAGGAGCCTTCGAAGCCCAGGCCAAAATTAGCAGCGCCAATATGCATTGATTAACCTGACAATTATTTGCCACCTTTGCCATCTAGCAAAGTGTTAACTTCGCTGTCAAAAATATTACATTTATTAATATAACCTCCGCACGGTGCATCATGTTGAGTACAGTTAACATAGGGATGTAGTTTAAATATGGATATTATACTTGCTCAGAGTCCAAGAACCTCCAAATGATCAGGATTGATGTTAAGGCTTTGGTTTATGTAAAATGTATGTCATTTTAGATTCCTGATTGGTTTGTTCTGTGACTTTTTTTTTTTTTTTCTTTCATCTTATGGAATTGTTCATCCTGCTTTTATTACTCTCTGAAGCCTGTCTATTTATATCTCCTTTTTGCTTCCCTATCGAAGGAAGAGAGTCCCATGAGGAAATGAATATAACGTTCACTCTGCCGGCTGCCTGGAACTCTGATGAATGTATCCTCCATGGGCACTGTGAACAGGTGGTATTTACTACTTGTATGACTGTGACGGCAGTGAGCAGCGTGTTCCCAGTCACTGTGTGAGCAGCTTATTTTTCATTAAAGTCGTTGTCGCAGTATGCTAATTATAGCCTATTATAAAGAAGACATTAACGCATTGTCTTGTTTGTTTCAGACAACCACCTCACTGCATTCCCGAAACGTACAGCAATGCCACCCTGTGGTACAAAATGTTCACTACTGCTCGAGACTCTGGCACAAAATATGCACAGGACTACAACCCTTTCTGGTGTTATAAGGGAGCTATTGGGAAGGTGTATCACGCATTAAACCCTAAGCTTACAGTTATTGTTCCAGAGGTGAATACACGATATATACTTGCACTGTTTTCCTTCTAATAATTAATGGCACAGTTTACTAGCTCCATGCATATATACTGTGCATTTTGTGGACTGATCAGATGTTGCTAGCTTTTAGAATCACTTGACCTCTGGAAGGTTTTACCCCCTTCCTGACCAGACCTTTTTTTCCTATTCGACACTGCGCTACTTTAACTGGTAATTGCGCGGTCATGCAAGGCTGTACCCAAATTAAATTTTTTTTTTCCCCACAAATAGAGCTTTCTTTTGGTGGTATTTGATTACTACCTGGGTTTTTTATTTTTTGTGAAATAAATGAAAAAAGGCATCATTTTGAAAAACAATATTTTCTACTTTTTGTTAGAAAAGATATCCAATAAACTCGTAATTTGTCATAAGTTTACATCAAAATGTATTCTGCTACATGTCTAAGGTAAACAAAATCCCAATAAGCGTATATATTGATTGGTTTGCGCAAAAGTTATAGCATCTACAAACTATGGTGTATAATAGATTATCTTCCACCCAAAGTGACTGAAGACTTTAAAGTTCCTATGACAACGTCCAATAGGACGAAACGTACGTCGGAAGGCAGACGCGCTGACGTCATCGTTTCCACTCCATAACGAACGGGTGTTTGCAGGCCGGCCGGCTGATTTTGTATATGCAATTTTAACTGTTTCTTTTGGTAAGTGTGCTACTTTATCCTTTAATAAACTGGTCAAACGGCTTCACACTATGGTAGATGTATTTCTTATCTTCTTGGGTCTCCTTTACCGAGCCGATCACTACTGATGAATCCCGGGTGATCTCCCCTCCATGCAGAGGCAGATGGCGATGTCCCTATTGAGTGGATCTCTGGCATAAGGCTTTATTACAGCTTACCTCTGGTAATCATATACCTTTATAGGTGGTGGATTTTTTTCACAAGATGTCTTTAAAGTCTTCAGTCACTTTGGGTGGAAGATAATCTAATAAGGACTGTTGATAACGGAAGTCACTTTATTTTCACGGACTGTGTTTTTTGTTTTCTTTATCTTTATATAACAAATTTTTTTATTAATTAATTTTCATATTTTTTTGCCTTAATAATTTCATTATCTCTATGTGGTTCATAGCGCATTTTTTAATTTTTTCACATTATATTGCTATTTGAGTTTAGCATTTTCTGATCACTTTATACATTTTTCAATTATTTTGATTATGGTTTGTGTTTAGCGCGGTTCTTTTATACACTTTATCTATTTTATTCTACACCTAAGAATTAGAACTGCAGCTTGGAGTTAGAGGGAAGCGCAGTAATTTTATATTATTTTCTGATATGGTGTATAATACAATACACAGCTGGAATTTACACAGCTTTTACTTTCCTTTTAAATACTTTAATATTTTTCCCATACAAAACCAATCCCCTCAATAAACCAAAAAGATACAAATTCATTGACTAAATACATCGTGTTACTAACAATCATCCTACCCTCCCCAAACCCCATACCCACCCCTCCCCTGTTCCTGCAGAAGGATCTAAAGGAGACAGATAATACATCCAGGTACACCTAATCTTGTCAAATTCACCCACCCCTTATACGGTGTTTATAAACTCCTCCGCATAGCTCCAAGTCTTTTTATACATTTGCCAGCCTTCCCATTTACCTTCCTGTGCCACCCCCTCCTCTGGTACCATTCCCCTGCTATCCACACTTTCGACGTTGTACACCTCATTGATACAGAGGAGCCAGTCCCGAATATTTGGGCTGGCTGGATCTAGCCATTTTATTTCTATCTGCTTCTTGGCTGCGTCTAGCAATATAGGTACCATAGAGGGATCGGTAACTCTTCAGCATCTTTGCCGTGCCGTGGAATAGACACACCCATGGATCTACCGGGATATCTTCCCCTGTTATTTCCTTAATCAAACTTATGATTTTTCCCCAGAAAATTTTTATACCGGGACACTCCCACCACATGTGGGCCATAGTACCCACGCCGATACACCCCCTCCAACATAGGTTGGATTTAGTGTTGTCTATTTTGCCTAATCTGTCTGGGGTGGCATACCATCTTGCCAAACATTTGTAGTGAGTTTCAATTCTCCTGGAATCCAGTGCTGCCAAGTGTACCAATTTCAAAATCTTCTCCAAAGTGAATTCACTGCATTGTGATCCTAACTCCCGTTCCCACTTTTTGACGTAAGGAGGCACCTCCAGCTCCAACCTCCTACCCAGAACCCTATAAATTTGTGAGATAGCCCCAGTCGACTTCTCCCTCACACAGAGCTGCTCGAATGGTCTATACTCCTCCTCGTCACCTCTGAGTGGCTTCGGTAATTTTTCGATGAAATGCGAGAGCTGGAGATACCTCCACACGTCCATAGCCCTTAACCCCCGGATCCGCCTTTAAATCAGCGTATGTGTGTAATCTACCAAAATTTTTAAGTTGTATTCCCTCATCTTTTAACCAATTCCCTCCCATTTCCCTCCTCCCTGGTTAGAAAAAAAAATTATCTTTCATGTAAATCAGAGGTGAGTTATGTGTCCACTGATTCTGAGTGTGTACCAAATCCCAACATTTGAAAGTGTTTTGTGTCAATACAGCTGTGTTTGTGCCCAATGCTCTATATCTTGGGGGGGTTCCAAATAATCCTTCCTAAATCAGTGTTGCTCATATAGTGTTCTAAGTTGACCCATCTCTTTTCCGAATCCTTTTTTGACCATTCAATAACACGTGATAATGTGACAGCTAAATAATATTTGTTAACATCAGGTAGGGCCAAACCCCCTTTTTTTTTTCCCCCTACTCAAAACTGCGTAGGAGATGCGTGGTTTTTTGCCACCCCAGACAAATTTTGCTATTAAACTCCTTAAAGCTCTGAAATAATACAAAGGGAGTGGAATAGGCAGCATCTGAAATTTAAACAGTATTTTTGGGGTCAGTATCATCTTAACCGCGCTCACACGCCCAAGCCACGAAAGCAGTCTCGATGCCAAACTTCTAGTTTCAGGGGCCTGGGCTCTTGCCCTTTGGGGAAGTTTTCAGGGCTGCCAAAATTTCTTCCTCTCCTATCGGTTTATCTACATCCGATCTCTCTTCCTCTGTGAGCTCCGCCACTCCTGCCCCCCTCAGAAATTCCTCGGCCATCTCCAGATGTGTTGAATTACCTATTCTATTTTGCCCAATGGAGTAGCGCGCCTCATAGAACTTTTGAACTCCTCTGCTATGCCTTTACTGGTCCCAATTAACTCCCCTTTTTTATTCTGTATTTTTCCTATAAAATTCCTGTCTTTTTTTTCTTTCTTATTATTCTGGCCTTATTATTCTGGCCAAATGTTTACTTGACTTGTTTGCCCACAGATAATTTTCCTTTGTTATCCTATTGAGGGTCCTCTTAGAGTCCTGTTCCATGACATCTCTTAGCTCCTCCCTTTTAACCACTAGTTGGTGGAAGACTTCCTGACTCTGTCCCCTCCTCTCCTTGTGAGTCTGCTCCAATAAAAAAATTTCTGCCAACATCCTCTCCCTTTCTTCCTATCTCTTTTTTTTAATACCCGCTCCTATGGAAATAAGAACCCCTCTAGTATACGCCTTATGCGCTTCCCATAAAGTGGGGTAGGAAACCTCTCCTGTGTCATTTTGCTTTGAAGTAAAAATCAACCTCTTCCTGTATCCTTTCCAATACTTTTGGGTCTTTCAGCAGGAATTCGTCCAACTTCCACGCATAAGTCCTCTCAGCCCTTTCAGGGAGCCTCATCTTCATAGTGACTGGTGCATGGTCTGAAAGAGAAATTATCTCTATTCTAGTTTCCTCTACCCGATCCAAAGGACTATGGTCCACAAAAATATGGTCCAGTCTCGAATACGTCCCGTGCACAGGGGAGAAGAAGGTGTATGTAATCTCTGTCTTTAGCATGTTGCAACCACCATGCGTCTACCAGGCGGCAGTTGAAAAGCCGCCGCCCGATTGCGCCGGTGGAGGCCTTCCTTGTCCCCCGTGCCCGGGACGTACTATCGAGACCCGGATCGAGGCAGAAGTTCAGATCCCCCGCCAACACCACCTCTCCCTCCCTACTTTCCAACTACCACACTGCCATCACATTTCTTGAGGTGCCAAAATGCCAGGGCAGTACAATTCCCCCCCCCCCCAAATAACCCCTTTTAGTAAAGTAGACAACCCAAGGAATTGGCTTCGAGGCATGTTGAGCCCCTGGAAGATTTTTATTTTTTGTGAAAAAGTTTTTGAATAAAATTACTTTTGTGTAAAAAATAAAAAAATTGCGGGTGCAACCTACGCATGCGTTCGCTTCTGTGTGCGAGCAAGAGGGGATGGGGCGCTTTAAAATTATTTTTTTTGTTTATTTTATTTTTACACTTTCCCTTTCATTTTTTACTTTTTTGATCACTAAACATCCCTTGTAATAGAAATAGGGCATGACAGGTCCTCCTTACGGAAAGATTTGGGGTCTAAGTCCCCACATCTCTCCACTATGTTGGAAAGCCTGAGATTCATTCTTCTCCCCGAAACATGGGAGACACTGGAGAAGCACAAGTGCAGTGGGAGGCGTCCCCTCCCGCTGCCTGTAAAAGCAATCAAGCAGATAAACAGCCGCTTAGATGGCTTTTACATGCGAGGGAATCACCGGCTGAAAAAAAAAATATCTGGATGATGCCTGTAGCTGCAGGCATCATTCAGATATCTCCACTTCAAGTCCTCGATGTCATGACTTCCACCTAAGGAGAAGTATTCAGACCCCCTTAAATTTTTCACTCTTTATTATATTGCAGCCATTTGCTAAAATCATTTAAGTTCATTTTTTTCCTCATTAATATACACACAGCACCCCATATTGACAGAAAAACACAGAATTGTTGACATTTTTGCAGATTCAATAAAAAAGAAAAACTGAAATATCACATGGTCCTAAGTATTCAGACCTATTGCTGTGACACTCGTATATTTAACTCAGGTGCTGTCCATTTCTTCTGATCATCCTTGAGATGGTTCTACACCTTCATTTGAGTCCAGCTGTGTTTGATTATACTGATTGGACTTGATTAGGAAAGCCACACACCTGTCTATATATAAGACCTTACAACTCACAGTGCATGTCAGAGCAAATGAGAATCATGAGATCAAAGGAACTGCCTGAAGAGCTCAGAGACAGAATTGTGGCAAGGCACAGATCTGGCCAAGGTTACAAAAACATTCTGCTGCACTTAAGGTGCCTAAGAGCACAGTGGCCTCTATAATCCTTAAATGGAAGACGTTTGGGACGACCAGACCCCTTCCTAGAGCTGGCCGTCCGGCAAAACTGAGCTATCTTGGTGAGAGAGGTAAAGTAGAACCCAAAGATCACTGTGGCTGAGCTCCAGAGATGCAGTTGGGAGATGTGAGAAAGTTGTAGAAAGTCAACCATCACTGCAGCCCTCCCCCAGTCAGGGCTTTATGGCAGAGTGGCCCGACAGAAGCCTCTCCTCAGTGCAAAACACATGAAAGCCCCCATGTGATATTTCAGTTTTTCTTTTTTAATAAATCTGCAAAAATGTCAACAATTCTGTGTTTTTCTGTCAACATGGGGTGCTGTGTGTATATTAATGAGGGGAAAAAATGGACTTAAATGATTTTAGCAAATGGCTGCAATATAACAAAGAGTGAAAAATGTAAGGGGGTCTGAATACTTTCCGTCCCCACTGTGTGTGTGTGTGTGTATGTATGTGTATGTATATGTGTGTGTGTATGTATATATGTATGTATATATATATATGTATGTGTGTATATATATATATATATATATATATATATATATATATATATATATATATATATATTACACTACACACACACACCCCCACAGGGTAGTGCAAACAACCCCCGCCACACAGGCTCGCAGCGCAGCCATTTTAATAGTAACTGTACAGGTGGTACAATTGGACCACCCCTCTCCACCTCCCTCCTTCCACACATCTAAGGAGTGGGGCAATGCATGTCTCAAGGCAATCCTAAGCGGGCGGGCTCAAACCCTCTCAGCCCACCCTCGGTGTGCAATGCACCGATGACTGACCCCGTGGCTGCAGGAGAATGGGAGCTATGACAGTGTGCCATTGGTATAATTGGGGGTTTAAACAAGATGTGTGCTGGGAGGAAATGGGGGGGGGGGAGCATATATGTGCTGGATTTTGGGGGGGGGTGAAATTGGAGGCATAGGTCTGAATCATACATATGCCTCCAATCTCCCCCCCAATCCATGATACCTATGCCTCCAATCTAGGGCCGAAACAACCAATCGATTATGAAAATAGTTGTCAACTATTTTCATAAACGATTAATCTGCCAACCGATTAGTTGGTCTGCATACAGAATGCATTATTTGTTTACATATTAGGAACTCCAATACAGCGCCACATACAGCTCAGTACACCATTGATAGATGTTAATAAGTGACTGAGAACTTGTGAACGTGAATATGTGATGAGCAATGCCTCATGGGACATGTAGTCCTGGCCAGGAAGTGAGTTGTTCTAAAGGCAGATTTTTTTTTTTTTTTACCTTGCTATAAGACCACTTTATACTATACTTTGCATCTTGCTAAAGGGGCAATCTGAGGGCAGGAAGTTCCAGAAGCCTAGGTGGGGGACCCCTAAAGAGGAGAATCAGGGGTGCGTTGTGCAAAACTGATCATATCCATGAAAAAAAGTCTCAGCTTTTAGTACTACTTTTAATATAAAATATTTATATCTCCCTTTCCACCCTTTATATAGGTTCATGTCTGACACCTAGTTAAAATGCCCATATATCCTAATAAATATAAATTTATATTTCATTGTTTCACAGTATAAATTAACCCCTTATAGTAGCGATTATCTGCTCTTTTTTTGTGCTATAAAGGGAAAAAAAATATTTTTTTAACCCCATGATGGCAGGTGATAAAAAAAAGCATGCTGCTGCTACTAAACGTCTATGCGTTTTTTTTGGTTCTTTTTGCAGAAGTGCACTACAGTTAATTTAACATGGTTTCCTATGGGGCACATTCACATCTATACTTTTTTTTCAACTGCTGCGTATTTGGAAAGGGTCAAGGACTTTTTTTAATGCAAAATGGTGCTTTTTTGGTTTAATAGATTTCAATGGAGAAGCTGCAGAAAAGCATGTAGTGTGCCTTTGCAGCAATTTGCGTTTTTTTTTTTTTTTTTTATAATCTGCCCAACAACAAATTGGCCAAAAAAAGCATAAAAAATGCAAATTGCTGAAAAATCACGTGTGCAGAAATGCAAAACGCACAGCAAAAAGCACTGCAGAAACAAATCCAAAGCAAACTGCATCGGTGTGAACCGAGCTTTATGCTGGCCATACACAAAATATCTTTGTACATTCGCTGAATGAAAGAATGTCGTTTTTAAAAATCTCACTTGCTTTTAACATTGTTTTAAAATGAATGTAATTTCTGAAAGAAAAAACATACACTGTCTGAAAATTCCTATTGACCAAGAAGTTTTCTATTCTGCTCCTTCAAATTTTCCTATCCCTGCGGTTGAAAACGAACTTTTAGAAAATCGTAAAAATTTATTTTTTATTTTTTTTGAAGGAAGACATTGTTTTTGTATGGCCAGCATATAATATATTGCAATCCTGTCTGAAAATTGGCAAAACAGTCTTTCATTTTTTCTTTTCTTTAAATAAAAAAATGTGATCTAGGAGTCTGATATTTACCAGATTCATCAAAAGACTATAGACCTTAATGGGACTTTAAAAGGCACAACTGTAGTGAGCTACACAGCATACCGTATTTATCGGCATATAACACGCACTTTTTTCCCCTGAAAATCAGGGGAAAATCGTGGGTGCGTGTTATAGGCTGATCCCCGCCGATTTCTGTGTCATCGGAGCGATCGCGGCAATTGCCGCGGTCGCCGCCGACATACACAGCACTGGGGAGATTCAAAAATGGCGCCGAGACTGCAGGGAGCCGAGATACACATACTCGAGTGTTCTCGGCTTTTTCCGGCGCCGCCGTCACGCCCAGTCCCGCCCCTGGACCTGTGTTATGTCCATCATAGGGCGGGACTGGGCGTGACTGTGAGCGGCGCCGAAAAAAGCCGAGAACACTCGGGTATGTGTATCTCGGCTCTTGTCGGATCCGAGATACACATACCCGAGTGTTCTCTGCTTTTTTCGGCGCCGCTCACAGTCACGCCCAGTCCCGCCCTATGATGGACATAACACAGGTCCAGGGGCGGGACTGGGCGTGACGGCGGCGCCGGAAAAAGCCGAGAACATTCGAGTATGTGTATCTCGGCTCCCTGCAGTCTCGGCGCCATTTTTTGAATTTACGCCGAGTGCACAAAGCTGCACTGACATGGTTGGACTGGGGTAGACCTGCACTAACGAGGCTGCACTGGGGCAAGGCTGCACTGGGGCAAGGCTGCACTGGGGCAAAGCTGCACTGACAAGGCTGCACTGACACTGAAAAGGCTGCAGATGGACAGATAAGGCTGCATTGATGGGCATTTTAATGTAAGTTTTTTTTCCTTAAACTTCCCTCCTAAAAATGTTTTTTCCTTAAAATTCTCTCCTAAACTTGGGGTGCGTGTTATACGCCGGCGCGTGTTATACGCCGATAAATACGGTATATAAAAAGATCGAATTTTATTAGTAGTATACAAAAAACAGAAAGAATAAGCGGAACATCTTTAAAACCACATCAAATCTGGACATACAACGCATGGTATAACACCATATTGAGGATCCTATCCTGCAGTTTTATATGTATCCCTAAATAGTATATAATTCAAACACAATCCAAATAAAGGAAAGGAGGAAAAAATATGTAAACTTCCCCTAAAAGAGTTGGAATTGGGGGAGCACTGCAGGTCTGGTATTCCCAGGATGGTGTATTCTCCAATTGCTCCAATTGGAGAATACACCATCCTGGGAATACCAGACCTGCAGTGCTCCCCCAATTCCAACTCTTTTAGGGGAAGTTTACATATTTTTTCCTCCTTTCCTTTATTTGGATTGTGTTTGAATTATATACTATTTAGGGATACATATAAAACTGCAGGATAGGATCCTCAATATGGTGTTATCCAATGCGTTGTATGTCCAGATTTGATGTGGTTTTAACGATGTTCCGCTTATTCTTTCTGTTTTTTGTATACTACTAATAAAATTCGATCTTTTTATATATTCTGTGTAGCTCACTACAGTTGTGCCTTTTAAAGTCCCATTAAGGTCTATAGTCTTTTGATATTTCTAATTCAGTATCCGGGACGTTGGCACAAGTAAATTTTAAGTACCTACAGAGTCACCCTGTATATTAGGTACCTCAACACCAGGACCCTCCCTTTTGTTCATTTACCAGATTCAACCTCTAATAGTATATACAGTATATCTCTTCTGTCTGTTATTCTCAGAGTGGATTACAGACTTTGCTCCCTAACCATTAACCATATAATTGCTCATTTATATTTACCACTGCGTATAGATATTTAAGAATATATTGCCTTTTTTTTTTTTTTTTTTTTAAACCTACTCCAATGATAGATAGATGTCTAACTATAGTGTCTGAGGAAGTGCAAAGCATATGTGGGTGAAGTTTAAACAAATGCAGTAACAGCTCTTTTATTCCTCTTTGATGCACCTTTATTGACCATATGGGTGTATTCAAATGAACCTTAGGACCTTTCCGTTTGTTGCCTTCATATATATTTAAAGTCATATTGTAAGAAACCTCAAAGGACTGATTTCTTTTGACATTGGACTTCTCAAATATGTGCTTTCTTTGTGATTATAGGATGACCGCTCCCTTATTAATCTGCACCTGATGGATACCAGCTACTTCCTCTTTGTAATGGTCATCACTATGTTCTGCTATGCAGTCATCAGAGGTCGACCAAGCAAGATAAGGCAAAACAATGCAGAATTCTGCCAAGAGAAGGTAATTGCCAGATGTAAAATAATAAAACCTGTATTTTAAAGTGGTTTATGAGGCAGCAAGTCTTAATAGTGGGTGGGTAAAAGTGCCTATACATTATGATTTTGTTGAAGCATGTCCAAGAGCCCCAGGCCTTTATTCATCAAGCAGCTGTATGTCCACAGCCTATCTAATTTTTTTTTTTTTTAATTATAAAGCACAGCAATGTGTAGATCAAATTTGTAGAGAATGTATGATTATCTAAAGCTTGAACAAGTTTCCATAAATAGATTGGGCAAGCCCATTCGCTTATCCCCAACTCTCCCTATTCAATCGCAAGGTTTGAGAGATGGAAGATGGTTGGAACAGCTAGCGGCCACAAGTGCTGATGTGACGCAGTATGCTGGGGTGGTCTGCAAAAATTGGATAGATGTTGTATCATGCTGCCACTTACAGGAGGTTTGGACTCTGGAAAACAAAAAAATTGTACACCAGCTCCATATATCCCATCCTCTACTCAGCATGCCTAAGTTTTTGTGCTAGTGTCCTAGGTGGTTGAACCTCTTTTCTTCAGCTCTGCTAAGAAAAATGTAGCTGTATTTGTTTTTGCTGGCCGCCCATTTTTTTTTTTTTTTACATTTTTTTTTCCTTTTGTGACTTCAGCCATGATTTTTGTCGCACCACTTTTTTTCCCCCTTTTATTTATTTCAATAAAATTCCCAAATTGCTGCTTGAGCTGGTCTCTACATAGCAGCTATCCTAGATTGGATTATCCTCAGCAACAGCTTTGGTGTTTGTACCACCAACCCCCTGAACTGGATGATTGTAGGGCCAACCTGCAATGTGACCTTCAGGCACTGGGCTCTGTATTGTGGTGCTTTCCAGACCATTGTGTACTGTATTATCAGCAGAGTGCTCTCCAGGTCCAGAGTTAGGGTAACACACAAGGTTGTGCCACATCTTTGAAGACTTAGTAAACGAGGCCAGTCGGGCTGAAGTACAGGGAGGTACTTTACTGTTGCACTGTTGGGCATCTGTTCTGCCACTGACGGTTTTACTGCAGTAAGGTTTAAGGCCGGGGGCCCAAGCATTTATGTAATCCACTAGGTGGAGTGCTGCATGAGCATACGCTCTTTCCTGCCATTCAGAAGCCACATCCTGCTCCTGAAACATGTGGATCGTCCTGTCCCATGCCACTGCCTGCATAAGTAACATGGACACCTCTTGCTGCCTGAAACCCTCATCAGCATGAGCTTACTGGGTTTGTGAGTATGCAAGGCTTTGACTCTTATTGGGCCTAGTTGCTTCCCACTGTGTGGCGCAACATGTAAACACAGAAGACTCTACTCGCAGAGGCTCCAAGCACACGTCGGCGCCATTTCTGGCAGAGTCTATCTCTGACCTTTCTGGACCTGTAAATGAAACTGAGGCCTCTGTTATTATCTTTGATTCAGAGTCTCAACAGTCTATTCGTAGAGAGGCTGTGTTTGAGTCACCTGCAGATGACCTAGATTTACAAGGTTTTGTTGCTAACCTGATTGATGCAGTGCATTCTACCTTGCATCTAGAGGATCAACCACCTTCTTCAAGCTCCAGGTCTTTAGAGCTCCCACAGCTCCAACGACCTTACCATCACAATCGCTATTTAGGTTAGTCCTCTATAGGGACCAGAAACACCCTATAGGACCCTGGGTTACCCCTGAGAGTGTTTGGAAGATTTTCTCAGTTGACAGGGAATTTATAACCTAGGAATTTATAACCTAGGGTTGATGGTGTTGCCACTTTTAATAATTTCACCGACAACAGTTTAATTCTCCTCCTTAGATCCCAGTTTGAATTAACCAGAGTGCCTCACTCACATCTTCAATCTCTCTCTCTCTGTACTGGCACCTTCCTTTCCTCTCTAAAACATGCCCTGATCACCCCCATACCTATAAACAGTCTTGGCTCCTACCTCACTGACAACAACCTTATTGACCCCTTACAGTCTGGCTTCTGCTTGCTACACTCCACTGAAACTGCCCTACTGAAACTCACTAATGACCTACTAACTGCTAAAACTAATGGCCACTACTCCATACTCTTACTACTCGACCTCTCAGCAGCCTTTGATACTGTTGACCCTCCTCAAAAAAAAAAAAAAACTCCACTCTCTCTGGCCTTCAAGACTGCTCTCTACTGGCTCTCCTCCTACCTATCACAGTGCTCCTTCAGTGTGACCTATAACTCTGTTTCCTCCTCTCCACTTCCTCTTTCTTGTACAAAAGGTTTTATTGAAAATATATATCAACAAAAAAAAGAATACAAAATAGTGATGGATACATCGTGAATTAACTGGTATTCTGACATAACGGTATGATATCAGTATGTAATAATATGATTGCAGACATACATGGATAACTAAAAGTTACAATGCGAAATGTTGTTGCAATACATAGCTTTAGATGAAGAAATATATACATATATATATATATATATATATATATATATATATATATATATATATATATATATATATATATATATATATATATATATATATACACTCATATACATATACACACACCCACATATACATACACACATACGCATACATACATACGCATCCATACACCGATACACATGTACACATACACATCTACATACATACACACACATAAAAAAAAGCAAAATAGAAAGTTATAAAAAAAAACAGTATTCGAATTAAATGGAATAACCTGAGAGAGGATGAAATACCTCTGAATGCAATAAAATTGTTTGTTATGATAATTTTCTGATCATTGTAGAGTTAAGCCCGAGGGCCTGAATAAAGAGAAGGAGAAAGAAATTGAAAGTAGAAAAGGAGGGGGGAAGAAAGAAGAGAAGGGAAGGGAAGGAAGGACCCTGGGGTGGGGGGAACGAAGGCTTATTATAAGGAGAGGAGCAATAGGTCAAATCTTGATGGGCGACTGTAAGTCACCCAGGGTTGCCATATCCTGAGGAATTTATCGTGTTTGTCCAGCAATATGGCCGTAAGTTTCTCATTTACCATGATATCATTCACGGTATTTTTAACTGCTTCAAAACTAAGGTTCGGGGTTTTCCAGGCTCTTGCTATGGTAAGTTTAGTTGCAGTGAAGATCTGTGCTGCTAGCTGACGTTCAGGACGAAGAAGTTCTACAATTGGTTTCCATAAAAGGGCTTCAAAAGGATCCCGCTTTATGTTAGTGTCAAAAAGATTACGTAATAGTGCATATACTCTAACCCATAGTCTGCAGACCCTGGGACAGGTCCACCAAATATGCGCCATCGTGCCCTCCTGTGAGCACCCGCGAAAACATAGGGGGGAATAAGATGGGATGAAACTTGCTAATTTAGCCGGAGTATAATACCATCTGTAGAAGACTTTATACGCATTCTCTAAAAAGAGAACATTCTTGGAACACTTAGATAGCGCAGTAGTCATACTATGCCAGTCCTCCGGGTCTAATTGTTTCCCAAACTCAGCCTCCCATTGGAGTTGGTAAGGTCTCAATGGTGTTGTCTTAGAATTAATTATTGCGGTATATATTAGAGAAATTAAACCCGAGGTTTGGGGGCGTGATCTACACAGGCTTTCAAATGGTGTCATGACAAAGGGGGTAGAATGGGATGTTGTAAGTTGTCTGAGAAAATGTCTAATTTGCAAATAACTGTAATGTTCCCTAAGGGGGATATCATGTGAAGAACGTAAGGCCGCGAAAGAGATAATCTTGGTTGGGGTAAAAAATGAATGTATATCTATGAAGCCATTATCCGTCCACCACTTAAATTGTAGCGGATTATCACAACCTGGTTGAAATAAAGGACAGTGGAGGAGACGGAGTAACGGGAGATGAGGGGAAATTAGGCCTGCTGAATATTTAACCCCATCCCATAATTTGAGAGAATGAGCCAAACAGGGACCTATGGTAGGGGGGCGATGAGCTTTAGGAAGCCATGGAAGAGAAGCTAAAGGTGTTGGGTGTGCGTTGACCAGATCAATGGTGGCCCATAGTGGCATTTGTTGCTTTGCATGAAGGTGAGATAATGGGGCAATGCCCGCTGCTATATAGTATGCTTGCAAGTTAGGAACTGAAAGGCCACCATTGACTCTGCGCGCGTAAAGGATTTGTCTCTTAATCCTGGGCCTTTTGTGGCCCCAAATAAATTGCATAATTTTACGTTGGTGTATTCGAATAATGTGGGGAGGCACTTGAACTGGCAAAACTCTGAAATAATAGAGCAATTTAGGGAGGTATGTCATGCGTACCGACGCTATTCTGCCGAACCATGAAATCGGGAGTGTGGACCAAGAGGCCAGCATAGCGTCCAGCTTTCGGAAAAGCGGAGGAAAATTCGCCTGATATAATCCCGAATATTTTGGGGTAAGTTTAATACCCAAATAGGGTAAAGAGGATAACCACTGAAATGAAAATGCCGATTGCATGGCTTCTACTACCGGGGGCCGCAGATTAATAGACATTGCTTTAGATTTAGCCGGATTAACTGAAAGACCCGAAAACGAGGCGAAAGTGTCTAAGAGAGAGAATAAATTGGGGAGGGAGATTCTGGGTTGAGTAATGGTTAATAAAATGTCGTCCGCAAACATGGACAACTTGTGTGCAGTGCCTGCTATTTCTACTCCTGAGATATCTGGGTGAGAACGTATGGCCTCCGCCAGGGGTTCAAGTGCTAGTACAAATAGGAGAGGGGAGAGTGGGCACCCTTGCCGTGTTCCCCTTTTAATCGGGAAAGTAGGCGACTCATAACCATAATACCGCACTTTAGCCTGAGGGGATTGATATATTGCTGAGACCCAACCCAAAAAGGAGGTGCCAAAACCATAATGTGTAAGGACCTGTGTCAAGTAGGGCCAGGATAAGGTGTCGAAAGCTTTGTTAACATCTAATGAGAGAAACATTGTACCCAGGGATCTTTCATGTGCTATGTGTTGGATCTGAGAAGTCGTCGAATGGCGTCACTTGCCTGTCTACGGGGAACAAATCCCACCTGATCTTTTTTTATTAGGCGCGGTAGGAAGGAATTCAAACGATTGGCCAAAATTTTCGTCAATATCTTCATGTCAATGTTGATTAAAGAGATTGGCCGAAAATTTGCCCAGGAAGAGTGATCTTTGTCTGGCTTAGGGATCATCACTATGTTGGCAGTTAGCAAGTCCGGCGAAAATGAATGACCTCCTTTGACCGAGTTATACATAGTCGCTAGGTGTGGGGCCAGGACCTCTGCAAATTTTTGATAGTACAAAGCAGTGAAGCCGTCTGGACCTGGCCTTTTGCCCACTTTTAGTTCTTTAATGCACTGAAGAATCTCAGAGACCTGTATATCTCGGTCCATTAGGGAGGTGTGGGAATCCAATAAGGAAGGTAAAGATAAATTACTTAGAAAATTATTCAGGCCTTGTGTTGAGGAATGAATTGGGGGGGAGTAGAGTTTAGTAAGGCGGTAATGGAATTCTTCCAGAATCCGCTGAGGGTTTCCCGTAAGGATATTGTGGCGGGTGCGTAGGTATATGGGAGTAAATTTCGGTATATAGGTTCGCAGTCTGTTAGCCAGCTGCGCATTTGGTTTGTTTGCCTTAGAATACCATTTCTGGCGGGCCCAGCGTAAGGTACGGTCCGCCTCATCTGTCAGGCATAAATCCAAGTCGGTACGGGCTTTGTCTAAAGCTCTACGGTTGACAGGGGTGGGGGATACTTTAAAGGCCGTCGAGCAGTCCTCTAATGTCTGTTCTAACTTACGTCGGGCCTGAACTCTATCTCTCTTGCGCTGGGACGCTATTCGAATAACGCGACCCCGGATGACTGCCTTATAAGCCTCCCATAATGTTGTTGAAGTGACCGAACCTACATTAAGTCTAAAGTATTCCATAGTAGCTTCTTTAATCTCGCTGAGGATCAGTTTGAAAGATAAAAGTGAGTCATTCATCACCCAGGGAGCTTGTTGTGAATTGTTGAGTAGAGTACGGCATACAGTTAAAACTGGATCATGATCAGACCAAGGGACTGCTAGAATCGATACCGACTCTATTAAGGGAAGGTGTTTCCGTAACATGAATGAATGGTCGATTCTAGAGTGAGAATGGTGGGGATGAGAGTAATGAGTGTAATCCTTGCCCATGGGATGAAACTCTCGCCATAGGTCTACTAGGTCCAAATTTTGTAGGGCGCACGAAAATTTTCTTGCCGCAGGAGGGGGGGCTTTATGATCCGCCGGGTATTTATCAAGGGCTGGATCGAGCGTCACCCGCCAACAGAAGGGTGCCTCTTTGGTGGACCTGTAACAAGGAACAAACATGAGACAGAAATGGGCCTGGATTTTCGTTTGGGGCATAGTAGGTCATAATGGTTACTTCATTGTCCTGAACAGAGCCCTGTAAGATAAGATATCTGCCATTAGGGTCAGCTATCTGTTTATTACAAATAAATGGGACAGATTTTCGTATGGCTATAAGAACCCCCCTCTGCTTAGTAGGACCATTCGCTAAATATACTTGGGGATAATTTGCTGCGAAATATTTGGGGCAGGAAGAAGAGGAAAAATGAGTTTCCTGTAAACAGGCTATATCTATCCTTTGTTGCTTAAGATATTTAAAAACTTTAACTCTTTTTTGTGGGGAATTCATGCCTTGAACATTCAGGGATAGCCAATGAAGAGTCATTGGGATTGAGTTACAACGCTATGGACTACTCCATCCACGCACCCCAGGGACCAAGGGAAAAGGGAAAGAGAGGGGGAAAGAAAAGAGAGAAAAAAAGGGTAAGAGCAGAGAAGAACATGAGATATGAGAAAACCGAGATAAATTCTAATTAGAATATGTAGTGGATACAGTGACGTATCACGCCGTGGGCTGCAAGACCCACAATATGGTGGGAGCATGGCCAAGACAAAAATCCTAGCCATGTGCCAACCGCTGAGGGGAGCAGTGGTCCGTCGGAACCACCGGCCTATAATGTAGATAGATCAAACTAAGTAAACTTGACATAAAATTTTTATCAATACTTACAGATAGCAACTAGACTAACAGCATTGGAAGAAGTACAGTACAAGAACCTCAGAGCACTATTGGCCACTTGAGGATGTGGATGTAGGGGCCCCCCCACCCCCCAGGGACGACAGCCACAAGACTGCCCCCCCAGAGGACGGGGCGGGACCCCACACCCAACTCCAAACGCTGTCCCCGTCGCCCCACTGAACAGGAGCAAGGGGACTTAGCGAGTGAAGAAAACTTACATTCAACCTAAATAACCGTCAATGGGGGTTTTGGCCCCAACCAAAAACCACCTGCCCTTTACCCCCCACCCCACCAGGACTTAAAAGTATTTTGTTCGTGTCTGATTAATCCTCTTCTCCATGAGGACCATCAGCAATGTAGAGGTGGTACAGGGGGCAAACTGATATCAGTGACCGCTCAGGAAGGTACACGTGAGGTGGTGCACGCCCGAGACCGCCATCTCACAGGTGGGGCAGTCTACCATAGGGCTATGATCCACCCTGCAAATCTCCAGTCAATTCAAGTGGGCAGAGGTATGGCAGGGGGACGTCCCCCAAAGGAAACAGCTGAAATTTTCCAGTTAGGTTGGAAAGTAGAAAACAGAACACTAACTGTCGATGACACCCCGAACCAAGCGGCCAAGAAAAATGAACTGCACAACATGAAGAAATGGAACTTATCATCCATTGTTAGCTTGGTGGAATCTTTGGGCCTGCAGATCACGCAGCGCCTGGGATCCAGATTGTGAGCGTTGTGATGCTTGAGGAGGTTTACGAGGGGGCCTAGAGGGGCCTGGCTGAGAGTTGGAAACCTGGGGATCAGGTTGAGACTGAGGAATGTCCAATTGCAGATCCTGAAGATGTTGTTTTAGACCTGATGGAGAGGTGGCATGAAACTGACGACCCTGGTAGGAGAAAGAAAGCTTAAAGGGGAATCCCCATCTGTATTTGATCTGATTAGATTGTAGAACTTGTAGATAAGGCTTGAGACCTCGTCTTCTGGCGATGGTGACCGGCGAGAGGTCCGCAAATATTTGAAGGTGATTGCCTTGAAAAGAGATATCTCTTTGTTCTCGAGCAGCTTGTAATAGCTTCTCCTTGGTTCTATAATAGTGGAATTTGATAATAACGTCCCTTGGGGGGCCTTCGGAAGGTTTAGGGGCCAATGACCGGTGTATGCGGTCGAATTCTAGCCTTTCCACCGGGATCTCAGGAGCCAGTTCTTGGAAAAAAGCGGTGGCTGTTCCTTGTAGGTCCATGATCGTTTCAGGAAGACCGCGGATACGAAGATTGTCCCTGCGGGCCCTGTTTTCCGCATCTTCTAATTTATCTCTGAGTGTGTCCAGTTCTGCGGACATTTTGTCCACCTCTTCCTCATGACCCTCCAACACGGTGGTAGCCAGGTCCATGCGGTGTTCTAATTGATTGGTACGGTGGCCTATCTCTTTAAGGCCTCGAACCAAGTCCGAGGAAAGCTTACGGGAGGCGGCCGTTATCTCATCCCTCACAATGCTACGGAATTTGGCTAGCATAGCATCAGGATCAGCAGGATGAGGGCTTGCGCGCTCCGTGGGGAACAGATGAAGGCTTTCAGCAGGGGATCCTTGTCCCAATTCAGAAAGTTGCGTGTCATCGTCAGGTTCTGGAGGTTCGGGCTCCATTTTAGATCTGCCTTTGCCTGGGGCCGGGGATTTATTGCTGCTTTGTTTGTTTTTTAGCTTGCTTTTTGTAGAGCGGTACATTACCGCTTGCGGCACCAGGAATTCCTCTGACTTTTGTGGTAAAGTGACCTCCCCCTATTGATTTCTATGTCAGATTAGGCCGGGTATTTGCTTCCGACGGCGCGGAGCGGGGGAATCAGATATCCATATCCTTCGCTCACGCGTATGCCCCCCTCTCGGACAGTGTCTTACATATTAAAAAAAAAAAAAAAAAAAGGCTCCTTTAAAATTAATGTAAGTTGTACAGTGAGTCTGTGAGCCTATGTAGTGATTGCAGGGGGGTGGTTAATTATAGCAAATGATGTTTAGAGGCTCCTGCTAAAAGTGGGCAGCCAAGACACAGTAATAGAAAGTGGTTTTGAGAGTCCCTGGAGTACCAAGATGGCCGCCACCCTCCAGGAGTAGGCCGAAGCCGGGGACTTTCCTAAGGAGTGGCCGCCGGATGTGTAAAGGCCGCTCTGTTGAGGCCCAAAACCCCCAGCCAGGGGCAGATGTCAGTACTTAGAGGGACAGGTGGCCTCAGGCATGACTCAGGAGAGGCGATGGTACTCACTGTGGACCGGGGGGGAGGCCTGTAGGACCGATGCTGAGGCCTGTGGGAGCCGGCCGCGGATCGGAGCGTTTTCTCACTCCGTTTTTCGTTTTTTTTTTTTTTTGTTGCTACCCTCCGGTGGTGGGGTATTCTCCCGCAGAGGTCCGGGTGCACTCGCCCTGGGTGGATGGCTGCTGGGAGGTAAGGGACTGTCAAGACCACTAAGCAACTTATTCACTCCCTTATCTCTTGCCTTGACTATTTAACTCACTTCTCATTGGCCTACCTCTCCGCAAGCTATCCCCTCTTCAATCTTCAAACACGAAAAATAACATGCAAAGCCATTCATGATTCTGCCCTGAGCTACATCACCAATCTTATCTCCAAATATCGCCCAAACCGTCCTCTCCGCTTCTCCCAAGACCTTCTGTTCTCTAGCTCCCTTGTCTCCTCCTCCCATGCTCGTCTCCAGGACTTCTCCAGAGCCTCTCCCATCCTCTGGAACTCACTACCCCAATCTGTCCAGCTATCTCCTACTCTGTCCACTTTTAGGTGATCCCTGAAAACTCTCTTCAGGGTTGCCTATTCTGCCTCCAGCTAACAATCGAATCTTCTACTCCTCATCAGTTCATCCCTCACAGTCCCTACCGTTTTGTTTCACCAGCCCCTCCCTCTTAGATTGTAAGCTTGCAGGAGCAGGGCTTCTCTAACCCACTTGTTTTGAATTGTACTGTTGGTGTAGTGTCCCCCTACATTGTAAAGCGCTGCACAAACCATTGGTGCTATATAAATCCTGTAATAATAAATAATGTCAGAAAGGGTAGCTGCACTTAGAGGACTCCTTCATTGCTAGAGTAGGCTCTTGTTTCATAGAGAAGATGGAGCAAATGTCTGGAGCCTTTAACTTTTAATTGTTTTAGTTGATGTCCCTTCAAATGCATAGGGCAATATGGCTACGTGTTTTGGGCATTGATGATTTGACCAAGGAACATTTGACTTGGTTACCCATCGAGGGACTTTTTCTCTTGACCTGCTCTTGACATTGTCCGACTACACTGGTGGTCAGATCATGCTCTTGCTTCAGCACATTAGCTCTGTGGAATGGGCAGAGAAATCTAATCCTCCCTTTTTTTTACTACAGCAGTAGTTGCATGTAGACATTCAGAGCCTACAGCCAGATGTTTTCTAACCCGCTCCCCCCTGTTCAGCCTTTTGCCTGAAGGCGCATCCCAACTTTGATAAATGGGGGACACTGGAACTGGGCATCTCTTTCCACTGTCCCTCTTCACCCTTCTGATATTGCCACTGTATATTACCAAGTTTTTGTCTGAGTTTTCCATGTCCTGCGACATCTGATTTCTACTCTGGTAGGAGCTTATCTTTTGGAGTGGTATTCCACTCGGACTTGCTCTACTCCCTGCAGGTGAGTTTTTTACCCTGTGGTTGTACCTTTCAAATTACTTAATACTCCTCAGTCCTACCCCTCTTATTTAGGGACGACTTATCCTACAAGGTCAACAGGGACCAGTCCATAGAGCTGCCTTCCCTAATAATGACCTGACTTATCAGTGTCCTTCAGCAGCACCAATCCCTTCTCACAGCATTTCTCATGTCCACCCTAGTGCTTTTTTGGCATCCCCATTGCATGAGACCTTTCCAGAAAAAAGTCAGTTTTTTTAACCAGTCGGAGTCCTTTGATCTGTGGACCTTTTACCTCTTCCTTATTTGTCAAAGGAGGGGGGGACCTTTTTAGTATCTTCCTCAATTCTCATGTGGACTCATCCTTTTGAGAAACCCCCTTTGTTTGGAATCCTGGGCTCTGGGAGAGACATTCAGTTGGTCGCTTTGGACTAAGGAGTCCGGAGTGTAAACTGCTGGTCTCTGGCATCCTCTGAGGTGAGGTTGAAGGGTGCAGCCAAGCAGGCCTTGCACAACAATTTGGATGCCGAGTACCAGTTTTCCATTAGGACTGTCCATCTGGCGCCCATTATTAATCCCGCCACCCGGCCCAGGCGGTGCAGGTCCAGTCAGGCCATGAGAGATCTCTCCCTGTCGGCTCATTGCTTTCCGTGCGCAGCCTGTTCTTTTTAGGCGGCTGGGCCCCAGGGCTTTTTTCCCCTCAGAGAAAGGTGCTGGAGAACCCTTCCTGTGGAGGAGCATGCTGCATAATAGGGTGGGAGAGTCTTAAAGGAGCGTTGTATAATAAAACCAGGAGTGCCTAACACTCCTGGGTATAAGAGTGCATGATACAAAGGAGGGTAATAAGAAAGGGGGGTTATTGCCAACTAATTGGGAAAGAGCTAGTTCAGGTCCACATCTCTATTACAACATGTAAAGACTAGGTTCCTCAAAGTGGGACTTTAATGGACCAGAAATGCTCAAGGAGTAGGGAATTTTATAAAAATACTAATTTATTACATGTCAGCAAATTTTATACAGTTGACACACAATAGTGATAAGAATACACATGAAAAACAAACAATACACATAATACAAAAAAGGAAAAGGAAAGCCCAGATCGACTGTCGGAAAGAAAAGAAGAAATCCAACGCGCTTTGACGAATGAGGTAGAGGTCTTCTTCAGGGTCAGTGGGCTGACAATTTCCAGATCAATACATACAATCTATAATATCGATAGATACTAAATTACAAACACATGTCAAAATTCATAATTTAACCACTTCAATACAGGGCACTTATACACCTTCCTGCCCAGACCAATTTTCAGCTTTCAGCGCTGTCGCAGTTTGAATGACTATTGCGCGGTCATCCATCACTGTACCCAAACTAAATTTTTATTTTGTTCTCACAAATATAGATTTCTTTTGGTGGTATTTGATCACTTCTGTGGGGTTTTTTTTCTAGACAAATAAAAAAAGACTGAAAATTTTGAAAAAAAGAAAAGTTTTGCTTTTGTTTCTGTTATAAAATTTTGTAAATAAGTAAGTTTTTCTCTTTCACTGATGGGCACTGATAAGGCGGCACTGATAAGGCGGTACCAATGAGCGGGCAGTGACGATGGGCACTGATATGCGGCACTGATAGGCGGCACTTATGGGTGGCACTGATATCCAGCACTTATGGGCACTCATGGGTGGCACTGATGGGCACTGAAAGGCTGCAAAGATGGGTTCTTATGGGTGGCACTGATAGGCGGCACTCCTGGGCATTGATAGGCGGCACTGATGGGGATCCCTGGTGGCACTGGCAGTGGTAGGCATTGTGCCTGGGCACTGATTGTCAGCTGCCTGGGCATTGATTGGCAGCTGCCTGGGCACAGATTGGTATTTCCCTGTGGGTCTAGGGGGCATACCTCGTGGTTCAGTGTGGTGGCCATCCTGGTGGTTCTGGGCGGCTTCCCTGGTGGTCCTGGGCAGGATCTGAGGGGGGGCTGTGCTGGTTAACAATCAGCACAGACCCCCCCCCCCGTCAGGAGAGCAGCCGATCGGCTATCGTCTACTCGCTTCTGTCAGGCGCGAGTGAGGAAAAGCTGATCACTGGCTCTTCCTATTGACATTGATTGGACACTGCTGATCACGTGGTAAATAGTCTCCGTCAGAGACTCTTTACCTAGATCGGAGTTGCGGTGTGTCAGACAACGATCGGCGCGATGCGCGCCCTCGGGGCGCACAGCGACTTAATCTCCTGAGGACGTCATATGACCCCCAGTCAGGGTATTGAAACCACTTTGCCGCCGTCATTCTGCTATATGGCGGGCAGCAAGTGGTTAACATAACTTATAACATAAAGGTTATGGCAGGAGAACAACATGTGCATGCAGGTATCCATACTGACCTCACGTGTCTTATGTGTCAATCAGAATAGATTCCTAGCTCAACAGATGGAAAACTAGAATGCCAATAAAATGCCATGTAGCCAGAGCAGGAGGGAAAACTGAGCCGTGGCCCTGTAAAAGATCCCCCCATGTTCGCCTGAACCTGCCTTCCAAAAGGGGGCCTGAGCAGCGTCAAAGGAAGATCCAACAAAAATCTAGGTATATGCAAAAACCAATGATGAATCGATTATACTATAAAAAGTCATACTATAAAACAAAAGTTTAATGCACCAAAACAATGGACGCTCAGTAGTGGCGTCCAAACAGGTGATAACGATAACTATACCTATCATTTAGAGGTTTGTAAGATGAATCTATCACCATGGAAGTTGCTCCATAGCACAAAGACAGATCCCACTGTAGAAGGCCGCTGGTAGTCAAACAAGGCTATGCCGCATATGAGGTTTGAGAGGAAATAATGCTCAGAAGTATCCAAAGATTCTGTTGTGGAATGGCAGCTTACTGTATATTTTTGTGCCACATCCAGTAATAAGCTAAACAATAAAACAATGGACCCCCTAATGGTGGACTTTTAAGGCACTTGAAGAAAATATTACAAAATTTTAATACCAATGTAATGTATTAAATTTCAACATTAAAAACAATAATAGTATAACAAATACCGTACAGAATGCATAACAGACATTTTTACATGTATGTACACAGTTTCAGAAGTACTCTTGCACCCAAGTATCCACAGCTTGAATTAGCAGCCAGACCTACAATCAAAAATATTATAAGTTTGTATTGTACCAAGGGACCAGAAAATGAATCCGAAAGTACACAAAAGTTAGAGGATAATGAGCCCCAAACAGCAGAAAATATCGCATACCTTGTAAGCCTTATTGATGTCATAGATGTGGCAGTTCCTCATGTGTCTAAGGAGCTACCAGGAGCATGTGAGGTTGCCTGTTTTTAAATGGTGGCCATAATGAGAGAGGAAGGTGTGGTGAGTGATGTCATCAAAAAGAGGCCTCCTGAATGCAACCACGCATCCAATCAGCGCTTGCAGCCAATGGCAAAAAAAAAAAAAAAAAATGTGTATTGTTTGTTTTTCATGTGTCACTATCATGTGTGTCAACTGTATAAAATTTGCTGACATGTTTTAATAAATTTTGTATTTTTATCAAATTCCCTACTCCTTGAGCATTTCTGATCCATTAAAGTTCCACTTTTTGAGGAACGTATTCTTTACACAGGAGGGTAATATGCACAGAATGCAGGGTCCAGGGGTTTGCTACACTTCTGCCCCCACATCCAAAGTTCACCTCTGCATCCTTCTCTTATAGATCATCTCAGCAGCCACCTCCTTAACCCTTCCTCCACAACAGCTAAACTCTGTTTCACAATGCAGCTGCTTCAGCTTTGACCCCTGCTCCCTCACTGCCCTTACCTGTGCACAAACACCCCATCCTCCCCTTTCCTTTAGCTGTTGACCTCCCAGAAGCCGCTGATCTCAGTGTCCCACACAGTCCATTTGCAGCTCTGCCTCTCCACTACTGGACAAACACAGCAGCAATGAGATTGTCCAGCAGGGGGCTTCAGGATCCAAGCACCAGGCTATTTTTAAGCCAGCAAGGGATGCCCTTTCTGAAGCCTATAAACGCATTTGTGCCATGGCAGCTGTCCCTCTGTGTCTGCCCTAAGTGCTGTGCGTGGAGGTTCTGAGGGAGCTGCCTGGAGAAGTACACTGTCATGTGTAGCACAGAAGTTGGGCTTCTGTGTTTTTTTTTTTTTAATTGGAAAACTAACTTTATTAGGAAAATATATGCTTGGTACATAAAAAATAATATAAGCCAACATGGCCAGAGCAGCAGTACATACATGAGCACATTGAGTTATCTACATGATATAGGGTGAGATATCCACTGGACATGAAGCCAGTACACAGTAAAGAAGGAGGGGGAGGAGGAGAGAAGAAAAAGAGAGTGGAACATAACATTTCAAGTACATGTTTCACCATCCTCCAGCCATCTGTTCCAGACCTGCTCGTATTTAAGTGGGCATCCTCTATGTACATAAATCAGCTTCTTATATGGGAGAGTGTCATTAATTTCTTTTTTTCCAACACTGGATTGTAAGGGGTAGGGCCTGCATCCAATTACGGGCAATCGCTTTTCTCGCCGAGAATAGCGTTTCATGTAGAAAGGTACGGAGGGGTTTGTCAGCATCTAAATCAGGTAGCAGACCAAGCAGACACATCTTTGGGTCTAGGGTAGCAGGAGAGCCCATCTGATCGTGGAGGAAGCATATCACTTGTATCCAGTACGCTTGGATAATTGGACAGGACCATATGAGGTGATAGAGCCTGGGGTGTGGTCGCATAGGCGGCATCCTGGATTATGCATGGGTTTAAAACGCGCTATCCTCTGGGGAGTCAGATATGTTCTATGTATGATATACAATTGTGTTAGGCGGTCCGACAGTTTATCGGAAACTTTTTTCACGCCTTCCAAGATCTCATCCCAATCCTCATCCTCAAGCATTCCAACCTCCACCTCCCATCTAGTCTTAGCACTATAAGCCAGGGCTGTGGAGTTAGGAAGAAGGATGGCGGAATAAAGAGTGGAGATTAGTTTCGCTGGCTCAGCGCCTGTGATCGTGTCAATTATGGAGGGGACTGTCAGGGATGGGTTGGAGCCAGCAAACTGAGTTTGTATAGCATGGCGAAGTTGTAAGTACCTGAAAAATAGGTGATTGGGAAGTGAGAATTTGTCTTTTAGTGTTGGAATGTTTTAAGTCTCGTAGTCGTAATGATCTGATGTATATCCAAGACCCCGCAACGTGTCCAAACCGCGGGGTCCGGAATAGACAACAGCTCAGGTAGGCGTGTGTTGAACCAAAGGGGGGTGTGGGAATGAACCTGTGGAATCCCAAGTTTTTGTAGTGCCAACCGCCACACCCTCCAGTGATGTGTCAACATGCCTGCTTTATGTTGGGGGGTATGTCCTGTCAATGGGGCCCTTAAGACTGATTGAAGTGGGGTATGAGCTGGGTTATCAGGGTGTTCAGAGTAGTAGCTGGTATAGGCAAGATAATAGTCCTGAAAGTCTGGAAGAGCAACTCCTCCTAATGTCACTGGGTTTTTAAGTATTTTCCAGGATAATTTGTGTCTGCTGGATCCCCATATAAACGAATTGAGAATAGATTCAATTGTTTTGAAAAATTTTTGTGGTATATACAGGGGAGCATGCCACACCAAATAAAGTATCTTTGGGAGAAGTATCATTTTGACTAGACTAATGCGTCCCATGACACCCAGGGGTAGTTGAGCCCAATTTTGTGTCTTAGTCTTGATCAGGGTGTACAGGGGTTCAATGTTCAAAAGTATGTAATCTATAAGCGATCTAGTAACTTGCACGCCGAGGTACTTAATTACAGAGACCCTGGGGAGAGTCAGAGGGGGGGATGTGAGTGAGGGAGGGAAATGGTCAAGCGGAAGGACCTGGGATTTAGACCAATTTATGCTTAGGCCCGAGTGGCTACCAATATGCTCTATGAAGTGGAGGGCTGCAACGAGGGAGGGACCCAAGTCGGCCAAGTAAAGGAGCGTATCATCTGCGTACATCCCAATCTTTTCTTCCAGATTCCCTATCTTGAGGCCTTGAATATTGGTGTCCGCACGAACCATGATGGCCAATGGCTCCACGGCCAATGCGTACAGCATAGGGGAAAGGGGGCAGCCTTGTCGGGTCCCTCTCTCCAGCGGGAATTGATCGGAGAGCCAACCATTTACAAACACCCCGGCCTTCAGGGATTGATAAAGGAGCTGAATGGGCTTCTGTGTTTACAAGTGACAGTAAATAGTGGTGACAGTGAACCTGGCCAGCCTGGGCCTATATTAAGTTAGGGGCCTGGAGTTGCAGCTCCAATTGCCCCTACCTTAATCTGGCCCTGTCCCTTAGTCATGGCAGTTCCTGTCTTGCACAGGGTTTCACGTCATCTAAAGTTGATTTACATGTTGGTCCTTCAGATACCCATGAAACGCGGATGGTTCCCAAATTTGTAAGAGTCTGTCATTGACTGTCCCCCCCCCCCTTTTTTTTTTCTGTCCCAACCACCTGTAGGCAGCAGTATAACCTGACTGTTTTTTGTGAACACCGTGTCCCCCAGTTGACCTGAAGAAAATGATTTTACATTAGGTGAAAAAAGGCCTATTTTTTTTTTCCTGTTCCAAAGTTAAAAAATTAACCATTTTTTATTTTTCAGGTTGCTCTTTCTGAAGCATAGCCATCCTTCCTGCACCATCAGATATGAACTGGAGTCATTGCCTGTTGACCCCACCAGGAGAATGTGTCATGTGTCCTTCTAGGGGGGAGGGAGGAACACACAACTTCGCAATGTTGGTTTCTTCCAACCAAAGACATTTCAAGTGCCTGTAACTGATTTGTACATATTTATAAATAGGTACATTTAAAGAAGCTTGGTGCAAATGTATTGCATCGCAGGAACTTGTGTTTTACTCCTTGTACCTGTGGACTAGCCATTGTTTTCTTGTGTAGATATGTTTAGTGGCTGTGTATAGTAGGCAGTACGACTTGCCTAATTCATTCATATGTTTAATGAATGAGATCCTGATCTCAAGCAACACTGCACTTATTTGTTTTTCAGTATCTAGAGAAATGATACCTTTTGAATTAAAGGATGAAATGTTGTTGCTGCATGGAAAAGGCCTTTATTCTGTTAGCTGTATGTCTAAAAGCATCATTCTTCATAGCACACCAGCTCTGGAGAGTCTGTAGATCCATTAATTATTCAAATGTTGGTTTGAATGTGAAATCATAATCATTACAGAAATAATTGGACCTATTTGCAAAGCATCTATTTGCAATGTGGTCCTACCGGGAGTATCTTTAAAGTTGACATCATTAAAATTGAGCAGAGCCACTTTTAGTGACTGGGACCCTGCTGCATGTATTGGAGGTGCAATTTTTTTGCCATTCAGAAGAATAAAATTATTTACATTATTTTAAAAACTCTGGAGATGGCAACTTTCTTTTTTTGCAGATCATCTGCCCCCCATACCTTTTTCATTGGTTACTTTGGAAAGGACATACCACATATAGTAGTATAAAACTGCAGTGGGCAGGAAACCAGTAGCTGTTGCTGCTGTAACAATGAATTGGCTGCTTCCTTCTGCTGCCTACCAAACTCGGCTGTATGTAGCTTGCTTACAGTAACGGAAACAATTTTTAGTGTGCAGTTTTGAGAAGCAGATTGCCTGATGTAGGGCAACCCAAAATTGTGTAATGCTTTTGGTAAATGCTGTTTGCTTTTTACTAATGTTAACACAAAGGAAAAGGCAAAATGCTGTCTGGTTAAGTATATCTAAACTGTCTTTAACGTTTTAAAGTAAACTGTTCCCTTTCTAAATAAGTATCTGCATTTCAGGACTGTAGATTCCCTATAATGCTGGTTTTACACCTATCTCGTGGAAACTCACAGTAATACATGGGTATGCATGCACTGCAGTGTGGTGCAATTAATTTTGAATGGCACCAGAACATACATCCTGTGCTTTGCGGTGCACTGCATTTTCAAATGAGTGCATGTACGTTTTTATATGTTTTGAAGCATGTTAACAACCTGACAGCTGCCTTGAGATAATGCACCTCACATGAAAAGGGGCCCTGTGGCTGAATCAAACCAGCAGATTTATTACTCACAGCACTTATTGACTGTAGTGAAAACTTCTTTAGGCCCTAAAATTAGCTGTGTTGTCTCTGTTCATTTTACAAACTGCATTTTTTTAGTAAAGCAAACCAAAAAAAAGAAGCAATTTTTATGTTTGGAAACTGATAGTAATGTCTACCATTTTAAAGAGATCAGTGATGTAGATCTAGTATATTCCAGGGGTTATGCTGAAAAAACACAATAGACAATACCGTTCAGCTAAGAGCCACAGGTGGCAATACCAGTCACTTCAGCTTTTCCTTCTATTGTTTGTTCCTTGACCTTGCTTGACAATGCAGCTCCGCCATGGAGAGAAGGCTCGGCACAATTCAACATGTCCTGTCTCATCAGCAATGAACAGTTTTGGGTTCTTTTGAACGAATCCTGGTCATCGCTAATGCCAGCCGTGCTAGTTTTCATCGATTTTGTCTCCATTAGTCTTCAGTCTCTGGAAACTGTGGCCTCCTGGTTTATGTGGAATGCTGTTTGGTTTTATGAATAAAGCTATCCCTGGTACTGTGACTCTGACTTATCCTATATTTATCGTAAAATAATACAATAAGTATAATTGAGTTTTAGTTAAAGCCTGATATAGAATGTGTATGTTTAAAATAATAATATTCAAAGTTAAATAGTTTAGGATATGGAGCTTATAAATAAGTGGTATTTTAAATAAAATGCTTATCTTAAAAGTAATAATAAATGTCGATGTTGGAGTTCCAGAAAATGGCTGCTGTGATGGAAGGGTTGCTGTAGGCAGTGAGCGGCTTGATAGTAACATTCCTCTAAGTCGGGAAGTGTGCACCTCCTCCCCCTTCCCCAAAGGAGAAACGGTTTGCAAAGCACCTCCAGAAACCATGTACACAGAAACAATGGGTGCAGCCTCTCCTCCTCTCTGGATTTCACTGCAAAGGTGACAAAGGGGGAAGTAGTGCCACAAGGTACAATAGTCTTATTATGCAGTGCTATAGTTACTGGGTGGCAAGGAGGTTCTAGCTGGTATAAAGGTGCAGTCACTGGTGCTCAGTGTCAGTGGTGCTGGAATGCAGGCAAGTTCAGCATTAGGACTGTATCACCTCCTGATCTAAGATATGTGAAAGGGTCCACAAACCACTGGTTGGCAACTGCTGGTCTAGGGTACTCATTGCTATTCCTTTTTTTTCTTTGTGTGTGTGTTGTTTATTCTGAACAGTTTCATATTCATGCACCACTATTTTCTGTTAAGTGTTAGCACAGTAGGCAATGTGACCTGTGACCTGAGAGACCTGTGTGGCACTATGAGAGGATCTGAGTTAGGCCATGATGTCCAAGCCAACTGTGATGCTATGGGAAGAGTTGGCAGAAGAGTTTTGGCAGAAGTTTCCAAGGACATTGAAGCTCTGGATCGAAAGCATGTTAGGGTGAAGATACCACCAAACTCCAACTCCCAAATATTTTAATTACAAGCCTTACCAAGGATGCCTCTGCCAGGTAAAACTTAGCCAAGTCTGCCATATGTCATTGTTGCTGATGAGGCGTTTGGACTGGCAGTGAATTTGATGCGACTCCATGGATTACATAGACTTGGGTCTAACAGGTATGGCAAAGTGACAAATCTTTCTTTCCATGATTGGTGGAATTTTCAACATCCAATTGAATTTGGTTCTAGCATGTTGTGGCCTACACAATTTTACTATGGAAAACGAGTATCCTTAGACCCTGTGCCTCCAACCCTGCTCAAGATATGCAGCTTATGGACCTACACCCTAGTTATGTCATGAACATTAAAAATCAACTCATTGATTTCTTTGTTTAGTAGGTCAAGTGGCTTGGCCAAATGACCGTGTACTGTACTTCTTCCTAAAAGCAGATCCTTGACATAGATGCAAATAATCTACTCCTTCTTTCAATGTTTAGGAAATATCTGTGAATTCAAACATTGATATGAACATCCTACATTCACTGTGCAGTGTTTGTATATGCCCCCCAGAAGTCTTTGCGATTCGGTTGCTATTCACCGGGAATAGACGCTGTATTGCACATGCATTTCTGGCTACTTTCAAGCCTGTCTAGTAAGGATTCCATTCTCAAGGAATGGTAGCAGTACTGCACAATCCTGAACAACTATGCCTTTGCTTAAGAGTATGTTTTAAGTCTGTCATTAACTGATAATGGAAGCCCCACTGCACAAAAATGACATGACACAGCCATGGAGAGGTGTCAGTGGTTGTCTCCACATATTTTTCCAGCACCAAATGGGGAAAAGCACCCCACTGTGTGGCGTAGTCCACCCAACAGTCAAATGAAATGAAAATAATTTAATTGACACTAATAGCATAAGAAAAATATTATAACATACATTTTTTTTGTGAACAATGGCCACAACCAATTCCAAAACATAAGAAATCAACAATAATGGATTTATGTGGCAACAATGATCTAAAATCAAGAAAAAAAAATACAGATTCTGGTAATATGCCACAGTAGAATTTCCAGCATTGGCATGTTCCTGTGTCATATCAATGGGGGACTGGGAAAGTGCCTGAGTGGGATTTGGTGACACAAATGAACTGGTAAATACACAGCTGTCATAGAACTGATGAGGAGTAGGAAGGAGAGGACAATTTAAAAAAGGCTGTGTTGGAGCATGGGCCATGCTTGTGTCTGGATCCTGCATGGAAGATATGCCTGGACAAGAGGAGGAGGCAGCAGGAAGAATTTGGAACCTTGGTGGTGGAAGACCATTCTGATTCGTTGACCTGCAGGCTAGGAGATATCAATTGATATCATCACTGGCCTGCAATTCCCTTTCACCACTGAACCCTGCCAGAATTTAGAGTAGGCTGCAGCAGTACAACACGAGCATCAGTGTGATGTGTAAAGATGTCCTTTGTTGGTGGCACCTCTTGCTGCTTATGGACCTGTGTCAGCAGCTGGACTATGCAGTCTTCCAACATGGCCATTGTGCTTCTGGACTGGTGTTGTCGACCTCTGTGCCCACATCCACGGACCAATGTAGAAGGACCAGGATTATACTTAGGGGAGCTCCAGTCTCCCCCCAAAAAATTAGAAGTCAGCAGCTACAAATACTGTTTTAATATAAGAGCACTTGCCTGTCCATAGATCCAGCTATGTCCGCACCCAAGCCGATTCTTTAATCGGCTTTGGGTGCAGGCATCAGAATTTTAGGTAAGGGAAACCGGCAGTAAAACCTTCCGGCTTCACAGCCGGTTTCTTACTGCTCATGCGCAAGCAGCACTACACTTTGTGAATGGTCCCAAAACCTTTTGGGACCTGTGTGTGTGTCCCAGAAGGCTGCGGGGGAGGGGCTGACATCCTTGCAGATGGCCTTGGCGATCTGACCCGGAAGTGATGGTGGGTACATGCGAAAACTAGGTACCTGCTTCTCCCCAAAAAGTGCCAAATGTGTCAGTGGAGGGAGGAGGATCCCCTTTTGGGTGAAGTTCTGATTTAAGTACCTCAGCTCCCCAGACACACAGAATCAATTTTTAAGATTAATGGATAGATTGATTACTTAGATATTGATCAGGTGCCAGAGACTGCAATAATAACCCCCATCTTTGGTATCAAAGACTGCAATAATAAACCCCAGCACTGGTGTCAGGGATCGCTATATTAACCACTTGCCGCCCGCCATATAGCAAAATGACGGCGGCAAAGTGGTTTCAATATCCTGACCAGACGTCATATGACGTGATCAGGATATTAAGCTGATGCGCGCCTCCGGCGGCGCGCATCGTGGCAAACGTTGTTGCGGTGTGTCAGTCTGACACACTGCAACTCCGATCTAGGTAAAGAGTCTCTGACGGAGACTCTTTACCAAGTGATCAGCCGTGTCCAATCAACAGGCATCCCTGGTGGCACTGGCAATCAGTGCCACCCATAAGAACCCATCTTTGCAGCCTTTCAGTGCCGCCTATCAATGCCCATCGTCAGTGCCCGCTCATTGGTGCCTCCTTATCAGTGCCCATCAGTGAAAGAGAAAACTTACTTATTTACAAAAATTTTTTAACAAACAAAAGCAAAACTTATTTTTTTTTACATTTTCGGTCTTTTTTTATTTGTTTAGCAAAAAAAAAAAAAAAACACAGAGGTGATCAAATACCACCAAAAGAAAGCTCTATTTGTGGGAACAAAATGATAAAAATTTACTTTGGGTACAGTGTTGTATGACCACGCAATTGTCATTCAAACTGCGACAGCGCTGAAAATTGGGCTGGGCAGGAAGGTGTATAAGTGCCCTGTATTGAAGTGTTTAACCACTAGCCTACCGCCCACCGTCATATGACGGCCGGACGGTAAGCCTATTGTTCTGACTGGGCGTCATATGACGTCCTCGCCCTCCCGAGCCGCTAGGGGGCGCGCGCGCGCCCGCTGCGTCACTCGGGACCCGGTGCGCGTGCCCGGCGGCCGCGATGTCCGCCGGGCACCCGCGATTGCCGGGTAACAGAGCAGGAGCGTGGATCTGTGAATGTAAACACAGATCCACGTCCTGTCAGAGAGGAGAGGAGACCGATGGCGTGTCCCTTGTACATAGGGACAGCGATCGGTCACCTCCCCCAGTCAGTCCCCTCCCCCCACAGTTAGAATCACCTCCTTAGGTCATACATTAACCCCTCGAGCGCCCCCTAGTGTTAACCCCTTCCCTGCCAGTCACATTTACACAGTAATCAATGCAATTTTATAGCATTGATCGCTGTATAAATGTGAATGGTCCCAAAAATGTGTCAAAAGTGTCCGATGTGTCCGCCGCAATATCGTAGTCACAATAAAAATTGCAGATCGCCGCCATTACTAGTAAAAAATAAATAAATAATAAAAATGCTATAAATCTATCCCGTATTTTGTAGACGCTATAACTTTTGCGCAAACCAATCAATATACGCTTATCGCAATTTTTTTTTACCAAAAATATGTAGAAGAATACGTATCGGCCTAAACTGAGGAAAAAATTTGTTAAAAAAAAAAAAAAAAATGGATATTTATTATAGCAAAAAGTAAAAAATATTGTGTTTTTTCAAAATTGTCCCTCTTCTTTTGTTTATAGCGCAATAAATAAAAACCGCAGAGGTGATCAAATACCACCAAAAGAAAGCTCTATTTGTGGGGAAAAAAATGCAAAAAATTTAATTAAGGTGCAGTGTAACATGACCGCGCAATTGTCATTCAAAGTGCGACAGCGCTGAAAACTGAAAAATGGCTTGGACAGGAAGGGGGTGTAAGTGCCCTGTATTGAGGTGGTTAAAGTAGAACTATAGGCAGAACGTTTTTTTGGAGTTAAACTCCTTTCACACTGGGGCGTTTTTCAGGTGCTTTAGCATTAAAAAAAGCACCTGAAAGAAGCCTCATCTGCAATCCCAATGTGAAAGCCCGAGCCCTTTCACACTACCAGCGCCCGATAAACGCTGGTAAAGCGCCGCTTAAGACCCTTTTCACACTGGGGCGTTTTTCGGGCACTGGCAGTTTGAAAGGGCTCGGGCCATCGGTGCACCCAGCCCGGTCGAAAAAACACGAAAGCGCTGCAAAGAAGCTGCTTGCAGGGCTTTTTATTGACGCCCTGCCAGCGCAGCGCCCCAGTGTGAAAGCACTCGGGCTTTCACATTGGGATTGCAGATGAGGCTTCTTTCAGGCGCTTTTTTAGCGCTAAAGCGCCTGAAAAACGCCCCAGTGTAAAAGGGGTCTCAGTGTAAAAGCACTCAGGCTTTCACATTGGGATTGCAGATGAGGCTTCTTTCAAGCGCTTTACAGGTGCTTTTTTTAACGCTAAAGCGCCTGAAAAACACCCCAGTGTGAAAGGGGTCTTAGGGAGGGTTATAACCCCTGTCCGATTTTCTTTTACCATCTGTAAACCGATTGGGAAGATTTCCTTTCACTTCCACTCGCATAGCCAAACATGAAGTGAGAGGAAATCCCTGCAATTTAAGAGAATCCCTTGGGCTCACCAGTCCCTGTTGGAAGATTTCCCCTCTATTACTTTTCTGGGGACAACCCAAAATTTGGAATTTACTTTACTTTCACTTTTAATAACAGTAAACAGGACAAAAAGAGGGTAAATTGCCTAGCAATTAAAACTGAGGTTCTAATTCATCTCCACTCTATCCAAAATAAAAAATTAAAATTAAAAAAACCTTTGCCTTTAGTTATACTTTAACTCCCATCTTTAGTGTCAGAGGCTACACTAACAAACCCCACATTGGTGCTCTGGTGCACTGCTATTTAACCCCCCAAATTATTGGCTAGTAGCAGTGAAGTGTAACCCTTCCACCCCAACCCCCCCCCTTCTTCACCAACATTGGTGATCACTTACCTGATCACATAATTTCATGCTGCTCTTTCACTCCCAGTGTCCAGGACTTTACTTGTACTGTGAGGTGAAGGCAACTCCACCTCACAGCAAAGTATATTTCAGTGTCTGGTGCTTAAGCATGGACATTGTGTTACTGCTACTTCTCTGGTGCCTAGTAGGTGGCAGAGCCAGCCCAAAACACCAGTATACTAATAGCTAGGCATATTAAAATACAGAAAGGTAGACCGTGCAAAGGATAAAGAAAACCCTGACTCCTCTGACTCTACCGATGTTCCAGTTGTGGGATGGAGGGTTCAGCCTCACTTTCCTCTTGATTCCTGCCCTCCTGTTGCGACCAGTTGGATATGGTCCTATAAAAAAGCAACAAATAATGGGTAAATTAATACATATATTCTTTTTTTTTTTTAATTCAATAAAAAAAATTAACAAGGAAAATAATGGGTAAATAAAGCAGTTTCCACCACTGTCACTTGCTGTCTTTGTAGCGGGAACTTTTACAGGGGGAGAGCAGCGAGTAAGCTGATGTACTGTTGCGGTGGGAATGCACATGTATCATGCATTCCTATAGCGATGGACATAAAATTTACACTAAATGGATACTTTTACCACACCAAAAAGCATTATGACATTCATACACAGATACTTGCTGTCTCCCTCTATTGCCCTTCTCAAAAAAGGTAAGCTGATTGGTCCAGGGGTAAGGTTTTGTATGTTGCGCTAGGGCTCTGCTTCATGCAGCCTCTTGCTCCCGCATCAAATCGTGGAAAAAGGTCTTTTGCAATAATCAAGAACACAATTTTTGAAACAATTGCGTATTTGCCGAATAACAGTGTAGATGTTTCAATGGACTATATTTATAAGAGGAGATAATGCAGTCAGTTAATCACTTACCCATTTGTTCCTTCTTATTGCTGAGGCTATCCCAGTTGGGTGTCAGAGATTTTGACACCTGCTCCCAGGATGCCCTCTTTTGGACATAGTTTGTATATCTGGGATTTTAAATGCCCCATTATTCTGGGTGCTGCTCCACGGCTGTAATTAATTTTTTATCATTTTGTTCCCGCAAATAAAGCTTTCTTTTGGTGGTATTTGATCACCTCTGCAATTTTTATTTTTTGCGCAACAAATTTAAAAAAGACCGACAATTTTAATTAAAAAAAAATTAGTTTTTCTGTGTTTTCTGTTAAAAAATGTTTGTAAATGACTCGGTTAAATTGATGATAGGCAACTCTTATCCTCATATCGATTAGTGCTTCCAAATTAATAATAACTACTGCAGTAGGGAACAGACACAAAAGATACGCTCAGCATCTTTCCAAATAACTGTTCTTCTTTATTATGACGCAATTGAAGGTTTTTATACACATGATTACGTAGGTATCACATTAATATTACAATTGTACGTTTATGGTAACAAGGGGCGTTACATAGGCAGGCTAATTCTAATCAGGACTCAAAAGAATGTAAACATGTACTGAAAACATTATTAGTGCTGTGTGCACAGTGAGGGCAGTGTGCAATACATACAAAATAGAATACAATTATATACAGAACATACAAATTTCCATTACAGTCTCCCCTCTTTTGATCAATATTTTGATCACTAACCATACCTGCTATCACCTTTTAACCTGGAACCTCCACACGCTTAGGTGGAGGTAGTCCTGGCCAAAGAGGCAAAAAAAAAAAAAACTCCATTGTGGAGAAAATAATAGCTGAGCAACTTTTTCATTACAAAATGACCTTTTATTGTGAAAAACAAATGATTGATAAGACATATTTACAGAGTACTGGCTGTACACTCCTGTGGCCAGAATGGCCGTCTAGCTGAATTGTGGGCATGCTGACTTAGCATATGTAAACACAGACAATTCTACATGAAATGGAAGATGTACAAAAGACAAATATGACTTCAACATGGCTAAACTACTTTTCAAATATATATATATATATATAGATATATATATATATATCTATATCTATATATATATATATCCCTTACAATTAAAGTAATTTAATCAAAAAGTACTCTAGACTGTGATCACAAGAGGGAAACAAATCAAACACAGAGATTTCTTTAATTTCGTCATTTTTGCAGTGTCTGGTGTGGATCCAGGTGACTTTTCCTTTAAGTTTGGCAAAAACTGTACACGAAATAGATGCTGTATTGAATCTCCAAACATTTCCTTATATATAAATGTCTCTTAACAATCCACAAGTCACCTGGCTTTAGTTTTAGATCCTTCCAAACTTTTAGGATCTGGAATTGGGGAGAAAACACATAAATGAGTTTGTCAAAAACCTTAAAAGATCAGCAACATTCTCTGTGAGATCCGCATGGAGGACTTTAGCTGCTGAGACAAAATATAAGCAAGTGAGCAACACACTCCCAAACCAAATCCCATAGGGAGAGAGTCCAACATCCCCTTTAGAGGCTTGATAAAATATAACAAAACATTCAGGCAAAAGTTTTCTAGTTTCTTACTCTACTTTGTCCACTACATAGTACACTGTAGGGGGTGTAAAAATAAAACATCAAAACTTCTAGTAAGGACTCTCCTAAAAAAATGATTTCCTCTGTTACTCTCTGCACTCTATATTTACAAACTACTTCTAATAACACTTTTTACTGTGGCCTTTTCAGTAGCATTTGCCACTGGACATCCAAAAAACATGTCCATACAGACAAAATGCATACTCGTAAGATCCTAACTTGGGCATCTGGATATATCTTTTTGTAATTTCTGGAAGGGATGTTCAGCTTTTGGTAACACCTTTGGTAACAGGTAAAACAAGAAGTGATATGTTATAAAAACAACTGTGGTGAACCCTGGCTGTATCCTACGCTCATTTACTAAGGCAGCCATAACTGCTTGTGACTGATGACACGGTCCATGTGTCAAGCTGGAGGGAAAAGAGTGGCTGGCAGACATAAATGGTCACCTTTTCCAACGTCTTGTTTCATAAGAAGTTGCCCCCTGTGGACCACTTGTTCTTCTCGTTCTGGGGTCCTTAAAGTTGAATTATTAATTCCAGCTATACTGGGCCAGAACTAGGGTGGAATTTGTGAGTTGCACAGACCCATCAAGTGTCCGGGGCTGCAAATGCAGCATCCTTAGTCACCTGGTCTGTTTCGATGTGTGAAAGTTAATATGGCTACCTCAGCAAGAACCTGGAAGGCTGAAAACAGCCAATCAAATTAACTTGGCATGCTTTATTGGTTTGCCTGCCGAAGTAAAAACAAACTTCTGGCCCTTAAAATGGAACCAAAAGCTCTCTATATCTCGACTATCTATATAAATATACATTCTTTTTATAGCTCACAGGCTTTGCTAAAACATGGAGCTCTGCTTCTTGAGCTGGGGAAAAAGGATTCAATGACTTTGAGTACAGAGTATCCTTCTGGGTGATAAACTGCATACTCAAATCTACAAAAAATGTAATATCTGGGTCTTCAGGGAGTGTGTCCCGCACTGGGCTCATAGCAGCTGATTCCTACGTCATCAATTTAACATATGTGTCTTCCTTTGTCTCCAGCCTCCTCCAATAGAGGCAATAAGGTGGCTGGATTCAAATGTACGCATTTTTCATTGTTAGATTTGTACATAAACAAACTCATATTTTAAACCTTTCATTAGACAAACATTTAGTTAGCTGTATATTTGCTGCACAGAATGTCGGACCATTAAAAATTAAATGTTTGACCAAAACAATATCTAACTTTGTCTAATAGCACCTTTGCATAAAAGCTGCAGCTCTGATATATCGGGATGAACCCTTCATTACTGAGTCCAGCTTGCATAAATATATTACAATGGCTTGTTTTCTATCATGCTGTTTGTGTAAGAACTCCAGTTTCATGTTTCAAAAGACAACTTTTTCCTGGCAATATTATAATAAATGATAACAATACCCTGCGGTCATGCAGAGATGCCCATAAATCCAAAATATTCTTCTGCTTATACCACTGCACTTACAAGAAAAAGGGGCACATCATTTCACAATCCACACATTCTGCTTTGGATTTCAAAAATAAATAAAAACAAAAGGATCAACAATCTGTATGATGGACCAGAAACCATCAAAAACTATGAAACAACTGGCTGCAGGTGGCATCTATCCTAACAGGGTGTGTGGACTTGATGTGATGGGTCTGTTGTATTTAAATTTTATTTATTATTACTCTCACATCATGGACCGCACATCAAGTTATTATCAAAAACCTTAAAATTTCATTTTTGTAGAAAAACGTCTTATGTATCCCATCCATCTTGGCTTTGTTAAATATTATAGCAGCTGTATTCCAAATAACAACCTCATCTTAATCTTTTTTTTTCTCTCAATAAGGGCTTTTTGAATAAATGTAAAATTACAAAATTGTTATCTTAATCTAAACTAATCCCATTTTTACAAATTTCCCCAATAACCTGGATTTTATTTCCAACCAAAGGTTGTCTAAACCAGTTTCAATATATCTATATTATTAATAAAATTGTTAAACTCATTATTACTTAATTTTGCTTAATTTCCCTTTTTTAAATGCACTGTTTCCACTATCAAAGGATATTCAATTTATGTAATACACGGTTAAATGTACCCTTCATTTTACCATGTCTGGAAAACAGATTCAAAAAATAATTGTGATCACATTGTTTACCATTAGATTCGTTAACCCGACACATTTTGTTATAAATGTTTTGTCTAAAAAACTGGAATTGGCATGGTGTCCTTCCAGCTTATCACTGACCTCTCATCCCAGCCATATTATTTCATGAGAGCACAAAGGAGGGGGTCACATCTGTGTACATGATACACACAAGCAATAGAACTAAAGGTCCCAGCATTCGCACACACATACAATATCACTCTAAAATCGCTTACATTTTTCCCATTTCTACACAACACATGCATATCATTCTCTCACTTTCTTTTAACTCTCATAATTATTTCCCTGCCTAAATTCTGCTTTCCTTATTTTGTTCAGATATCTTTTATATCTAGCTTCTATGATCAGACGGGCAGCCAGAATGCTCATCCCATCTTCCCTCTCTGACAACATATAAAGTATTCTGTTTTACCTCTCATTTCTCTGTTTTGACTTTACTAGTTGTAGTGCCTGACCCCAAATTCATCCCACAACTTAACATGAAAATGTCCCTTTCTGTCTAGTGTTAATGTCACCCTTGATCCATCCTGCTCACATAGATAGCTGTTTCTCTAGCTGTTTATGAAAATATAAAGTGTGGCGCTGAAAATGCGAGTGAAAGGAAATAGGGAGGGGAGTATCTGGAAAAACTAATCCCTCTCTTGTGGAAAAACATGCAAAAGGAGTGTCATCCCAAATACAACAAAATAAAAATAGTAAAAATAATAATAATGTCATGCGATATGGAATTGCTCGCATTTAAAGCTGTGAGGTGTCGCAAATACTAGTAATGTATACCAAAAAGGTGCAACACAGTAAACGTGCAAACCACAAAATAAATATGATTGTTAAAGATAAGCAAGCAATATAACATAGACATAAACAATTCAATGATGGGTTTTATATCACATGACAATATAAGAGTCCCAAAAGTGGTGATGGTAAAGAGATGTAGTGAAGAGGCAACTTCAACACAAATCAAACAGTCTCTGGGGTGAATGTGTTAAGTGGTAAATATACACCCAGGAGTGCCTTCACAAATCAAACAGTCTCTGGGGTGAATGTGTTCAGTGTTAAATATACACCCAGGAGTGCCTTCACCATCGAAGGGACAAAGGGAGAAAGATGTGCCCTTACCAGGAGCGGTGGACCCAGCTCACCCTACGGTGGTGGGTCAGTAAGGCGTAGAGTGTGGGGCCTGAGGCCAAACTCTCGAGCTGGACTCCACGGTGATTCCTCCAGTAGGCAGATGAACCTCACAGACACCAAATGGGGAGATGGATGGAGGATGGCGATGCCCGTCGAAAGGAAACCAGCTTACTCCAGTTCAAATGGCAGATGTTAAAAAGCATATAGGAGAAAAAAGGAGTCTCCACATAGTGTAAATCCATGGGTGGGATTTATTAATAATAAATAAAACGGATATCCAAAAAGTATGCAATAAAAGCAATAAACAGATAAAAAAGCGCAGTGAAGGTGGCCAGGGCCGGCGTGTTAACCCTATGCGTTTCGTCTTAAGAGACTTCAGCTGGGGTACCCCGTGTACCATGTGTACCCCAGTTGAAGTCTCTTCAGTGCCACACTTTGTTTTCATTTGCATCACAATTAGTCTTATTGTTGTGTTGGCTGCTCACATGTTTTAGGCTGGCGCAGTATTTTACACACTTACATCTCTAGCTGTTTACTCTGCATGATTTTTAGTCCCTGTGGACCTTGGCTACCCAGTTACCCATTGTGGATCCCTGTCCGCTTTAACCATTAATCTAGGGGCTCAGTATAGGTGGAACTGCACCTTCGGTTCATATATAGAGCTCCTCTTGCGCTGGGCATTTTTGAGGGTCTCTTACCCTTCATTCCCTTACTTAATTCAATGCCCATAATGACTGGCCAGTCTTCTCTACATGTGCCTATACCCTCTTGCCTCTAAACTACTTTATCTAGCAGATTTGCTACATATACCTGTGAACAGCACTATTCTTCCCTTTCTTATCTATAACACTCCGATGGACAATAGACAGTGACAACATAACATATAACCACCAATCAATACAGTTCGATTAAGGGGAGTAAAACAGGTACTTTTTGTTCCAAAAATGCCTTACCGATCAAGGAAGTCTGATAACTCAAATGTAAGCAAAAGGCTTACCTCAGCCGGCTGATTATCAGAAATTCCCAGATCGTCTCAAGCTCCTCGTTTCGGATACTCGGGGTCACCTGGAAACCCCTCCTAGGCAAAGCTCGCCATGCTGACTTGGTTAATTGATGATAGGCAACTCCTATCCTTGTATTGATTAGTGGTTCCAAATTAAGAATAATTACTGCAGTAGAGAACAGACACAAAAGATATGCTCAGCATCTTTCCAAATAACTGTTCTTCTTTTTTATGACACAATTGAAGGTTTTTTTATACACATGATTACGTAGGTATCACATTAATATTACAATTGTACGTTTATGGTAACAAGGGGCATTACATAGGCAGGCTAATTCTAATCAGGACTTGAAAGAATTTAAACATGTAATGAAAACATTATTAGTGTTGTGTGCACAGTGAGGGCGATGTGCAGTACATACAAAATAGAATACAATTATATACAGAATGTGGGTGGCACCAATGAGATGGTACTGATGAGGTGGCACTGATGATGGGCACTGATAGGTGGCACTGGTATGCAGCACTGATGGGCACTCATAGGCGGCACTGATGGGTACTTTTGGGTGGCACTGATAGGTGGCACGGTTTGGCACTGATAGGTGACACTGATGGGTGGCATTGCTGGGCATCACTGATTTTATTTTGGTACATGATGGTACCAGTCAGTGCCCATTTGTGGGCACTGACTGGCACAGATTGGGCATCATTTGCACATGTGGATGGCCATGGGGTACATACCTGACCATCCACATGTTGCCCACTTCCCTGGTGGTCCTGGGGGCTTCCCTGGTGGTCTAGTGTGGGCATCCAAAGGGGGAGCTGCACTGATAAACAATCAGCACAGACCCCCCCGTCAGAAGAGACGCCGATTGGCTCTCCTCTTCTCGCGTCTGTCAGACGCGAGTGAGGAAAAGCCAATCAACGGCTTTTCCTATTGACATCGTGATCAGCTGTGATTGGACACGGTTGATCACGTGGTAAAGAGCCTCCGCCGGAGGCTCTTTACCGAGATCAGTGTAGTGGTGTGTCAAACTGACACACCGATCGCCGCGATGTGTGCCCGCACAGGTGCGGGGTGGCATGTTATCCTAAAGAATGTCATATGACGCCCAGTCAGGATAACAGAACCACTTCCCGGACGTCAATCTGCTATTGACCGGGCGGGAAGTGGTTAAAGAAATAAAGTCTGAAAGAGTTGGAACTATTTGATTTGTGTCTGTGTGTCATTTTAAGGTATACATAACATGTCTGAACCTAGAGTGTCAGAGGGACTGGAGAGATCACAGGGTCAAGGTGGCATAAGAGAACATTCATTATCAAGCAACTCCTGAGGGGGCAGTGCTACAGTTATAGCATCTACAAACTATCGTATACATACTGGAAATTATGCAGCTATAGATGCTATGCTGGTAATGGCGGTGATCAGTGACTTATAGTGGAGGATAATCTGGCGCTAACAGACACTGGCTGGGAGGGTCACTAACTGACATTGACCTCGCTAGTGACACTAAAACAGTGATCAGTAATAATACTGTACACTGTGCTAAAGACACTGGCTGAAATGGGGTTAACATCAATGGTCACTCAAAGCTAACTGTGTGCCTAACAAGTGTAATATGTGTGCTGTTTATACAAACAGATATGGTTGCTTTTTCTCCCTGAACTTAGAGTTGAGTTCAGGGAGTAGAAACAGTCAGATCGATCTCTGTGTACAGAGTTCTGTATACTTTTCAACACCAAATTCTGTGCTGTGATTGCTCACAGCCAATCAGCAGGTCTACAGCCATAATCATAATCACTCGCGCATGCATGCCGCCAAACCAGGAAGTATACAGCATCATACCAGGGGCGAATCCAGGGGGGGCAACGGGGCAATTGCACCCCCCGAGAACATACGAGCAGGTGAGCCGGCGGCTGAGCAAGTAATCATGCCGCCGGCCCGGGGCGGGCGACTGGCGTGTGACTGAGGCTGAGCGAGGCAGCGAGCAGGCAGGTGTTGAAGCCGCTCCCCTTCTGAATATGTGACTGAAGGGACGTTGCGTCGCGGCCATCTTGGTACTCCCACACTCGTCCACAGTAAGCCTAGTGTTTGTAAGTCGGCAATCAGACATCTTTATACACCCACCAGAGTCTTGTTTATCACAGTTATTTTTAACAGTAAACTCAACTTATATTTCACTAAATAAGCTGAGTTTACTGTTAAAAATAACTGTGAAAAGCAAGACTCCGGGGGTGTATAAAGATGTCTGCTTGCCGACTTCTAACTCTAGTCTTACTGCTGACAAGTGAGGGTGTACCAAGATGGCCGCAATGCAACATGCTTTTGCATGCATATTCTGATGAGTTACATGAGGTAATGAGTTACATTATCTCTCACTGCCCGCCCTCACTCTGTGACACATCCACTGGCAAGTGAATATCCGCATGTTGTGGCAGGCGACATTGGCAAGTGACAATCCTCATCTTGTGGCAGGCGACATTAGCAAGTGACAATCCACATCTGGTGGCAGCCAACAGTGGCAAGTGACACGCATCTGGTGGCAGGTGACGGTAGCAAGTGACACCCTCAGGGCTCCCAAAGATTCTGCATTATGGTGAGTTGAACAATTTCATTTTACATTACAATGTAATAATATAAATAATGCGCTTCAATCATCCTGACACCACATCAACCATGGTGCTGTAATGATTGAAGCGCCAACACCAGCCATTGCCCGACAAATTGCCCGCAAAATTTTATGGCAGTGCCCCTCCCGAGACTAGGCTCTGGATCCGCCCCTGCATCATACAGGTACGTTGCGGTGCCTGGTTGTGCTGCCCGCTCGCAGTATATCTACTGTGAGCAGACAGCAAGTGGTTAAATAATACATTAAATTGCTATGTGCAATAAATATTCAATTCATGGATACAGTGCTCAAGTGCAAAAAAGTAGACAAACTCAAGCATCATAAATTCATAAATTATAAAGTGCTTCCGTGTATATCAGGGGAAGTGAATTAAAATTCAAGGAGGTCCGGCAACTAAAAAATGTTTCCAGCCGAGGTCAGAATCACAAGTCTGTGCCATGAAATATTGTACATGTCTTCTTTTCTTTTTTTGGCGCAAGCTGCACTCTCTGGCACTTTTCTTACTGTTTACTCCACACACCCTGGTAATCTCTGTAAATATAAATGTCCCCAGTAGTGTTTGCCCTTACATCAGACTACCCCCATAAATCAGTTGCTACCATCAGAGTATCCCCTTATATCAGGTGTCCCCATCAGAGTGCCCACTTACAGTGCCTTCATAAAGAATTCATACTTCTTCAAATTTTCTAAATTTTTTCATGTTATTTCCAAAAACGTAAATTATTTTATTGGGATTTTATTTGACAGACCAACACAAAGTGGCACATAATTGTGAAGTGGGAGGAAAATGATAAATGTTTTTCAAAATGTTTTACAAATAAATATGTGAAAGGTGTGGCGTGCATTTGTATTCAGCCCCCCCCCCCCCAGTCAATACTTTGTAAAACCACCTTTCACTGCAATTACAGCTGCAAGTCTTTTTGGGGATGTCTTGCCACAGATTCTCAATTGGATTTAGGTCTGGGCCATTCTAATACATAAATATGCTTTGATCTAAACCATTCCATTCTAACTCTGGCTGTATGTTCAGGGTCGTTGTCCTGCTGGAAGGTGAACCTCCACTCCAATTTCAAGTCTTTTGCAGACTCTAACAGGTTTTCTTCTAAGATTGCCCTGTATTTGGCTCCATCCATCTTCCCATCAACTCTGACCAGCTTCTCTGTCTCAGCTGAAGAAAAGCATCCCCATAACATAATGCTGCCAGCACCATGTTTCACAGTGGGGATGGTGTGTTCAGGGTGATGTGTAGTGTTAGTTTTTTGCCACACATGGCAAAATGGTCTCATCTTACCAGAGCACCTTCTTCCACATCTTTGCTGTGTCCCCCAAACTGCAAACAGGACTTCGTATGACTCTCTTTCAACAATGGCTTTTTTCTTGCCACTCTTCCATAAAGGCCAGATGTGTGCAGCACACAATTAATAGTTGTCCTGTGGACAGATTCTCCCACCTGAGCCATGGATCTCTGCAGCTCCTCCAGAGTTACCATGGGCCTCTTGGCTGCTTCTCTGATTAATGCTTTCCTTGTCTGGCCTGTCAGTTTAGGTGGACGACCATGTCTTGGTAGGTTTGCAGTTGTGCCATACTCTTTCTATTTTTCAGATAAAAGAGTATGCTCCATGAGATGTTCAAAGCTTGGGATATTTTTTTATAACCTAACCCTGTTGTAAACTTCTCCACAACTTTATCCATGTGTTCCTTGGCCTTCATGATGCTGTTTGTTCACTAATGTTCTTCAACAAACCTCTGAGGGCTTTACAGAACAGCTGTATTTATACTGAGATTAAATTGCACACAGGTGGACTCTATTTACTAATTAGGTGACTTCTGAAGGCAATTGCTTCCACTAGATTTTAGTTAGGGGTATCATAGTAAAGGGGCTGAACACAAATGCATGTCACACATTTCACATATTTATTTGTAAAAACGTTGAAAACCATTTATCATTTTCCTTCCACTTCACAATTATGTGCAACTTTGTGTTGGTCTATCACATAAAATCCCAATAAAAGTATAAACTCACAAAAGTGAATACACCCCTAACATTTGTGTAAGTATTTTATTATATCTTTTCATGTGACAACACTGAGGAAATAACACTTTGCTACAATGTAAAGTAGTGAGTGTACAGCTTGTATAAACAGTGTAAATTTTCTGTCCCCTCAAAATAATTCAACACACAGCCATTAATGTCTAAACCACAGGCAACAAAAGTGAGTACAAACCTAATTGAAAATGTCCAAATTGGGCCCAATTAGCCATTTTCCTTCCCCGGTGTCATGTGACTCCTTAGTGTTACAAGGTCTCAGGTGTGAATAGGGAGCAGGTGTGTTAAATTTGGTGTTATCGTTTTCAGTCTCTCATACTGGTCACTGGAAGTTCAATATGGCACCTCGTGGCAAAGAACTTTTAGAGGATCTGAAAAAAAGAATTGTTGCTTTACATAAAGATGGCCTAGGCTATAAGAAGATCGCCAAGACCCTGAAACTGAGCTGCAGCAAGGTGGCCAAGACCATACAGTGGTTTAACAGGACAGGTTCCACTCAGAACAGGCCTCGCCATGGTCGACCAAAGAAATTGAGTGCACGTGCTCAGCGTCATATCCAGAGGTTGTCTTTGGGAAATAGATGTATGAGTGCTGCCAGCATTGCTGCAGAGGTTGAAGGGGTATGGGGTCAGCCTGTCAGTGCTCAGACCATACGCCGCACACTGCATCAAATTGGTCTGCATGGCTGTCATCCCAGAAGGAAGCCTCTTCTAAAGATGATGCACAAGAAAGCCCGCAAACAGTTTGCTGAAGATAAGCAGACTAAGGACATGGATTACTGGAATCATGTTCTGTGGTCTGATGAGACTAAGATAAACTTATTTGGTTCAGATGGTGTCAAGCGTGTGTGGCGGCAACCAGGTGAGGAGTACAAAGACAAGTGTGTCTTGCCTACAGTCAAGCATGGTGGTGGGAATGTCATGACCTGGGGCTGCATGAGTGGTGCCGGCACTGAGGAGATACAGTTTATGAGGGAACCACGAATGCTAACATGTACTGTGACATACTGAAGCAGAGCATGATCCCCTCCCTTCGGAGACTGGGCCGCAATGCAGTATTCCAACCTAATAATGACCCCCGACACACCTCCAAGATGACCATTGCCTTGCTAAAGAAGCCGAGGGTAAATGTGATGGACTGGCCAAGTATGTTTCCAGACCTAAACCTATTGAGCATCTGTGGGCCATACTCAAACGAAATGTGGAGACACGCAAGGTCTCTAACATGCACTAGCTCTGTGATGTCATCATGGATGAGTGGAAGAGGACTCCAGTGGCAACCTGTGAAGCTTTGGTGAACTCCATGCCCAAGAGGGTTAAGGCAGTGCTAGAAAATAATAGTGGCCACACAAAATATTGGCACTTTGGGCCCAATTTGGACCTGTTCACTTAGGGGTGTACTCACTTTTGTTGCCAGCTGTTGAGACATTAATGGCTGTGTGTTGCGTTATTTTGAGGGGACCCTGTTATACAAGCTGTACACTCACTACTTTACATTGTAGCAAAGTGTAATTTCTTCAGTGTTGTCACATGAAAAAGACCCTTCAGGTCTGGTATGGTTATTAAGGGGAACCCCGCGCCAAATTTTTTTTTAAAATGCCGTGGGGGTCCCCCTCAAAATCCATACCAGACCCTTCAGGTCTGGTATGGAATTTAAGGGGAACCCCACGCCAAAATTTAAAAAAAAATGGAGTGGGGTCCCCCCAAAAATCCATACCAGACTAGACATGTGCACACTGAAATATTTCGTTTCGGAATTTCGTTTTCGTCTGAAAAATAAATTTATTTAGTTACTCCCGAAATTAGTTTTTATGTATTTCGTTTTTTGTCCAAATTAATTAAGGTCGAATCTGTCTTTGAAGGCTTATGGTGTCGGTTGAATGTTCAAAGAAGATTTGACGGAGCAGCTAAACTGTACGATGCCGCAATTGAACATTTCAGGTCGAGTTTTCCGCCTAGTAATAATTATATTTATTAATTATTTTACTAGTCAACCAACATTAGAATTTTTCCATAGCCTATGGGCGGATGCTTATGACCGGAAATGTACGATTGCAGCGTCGTACAGTTTAGCTGCTCCGTCGAATCTTCTTAGAACTTTCGACAGACACCATAAGCCAAAGATTCGACGTTTGTATGTTTTTCGTTGCTTTGTCGAATCTTCGTCATTCATGTTGAATGGTCTACTCTACCCCAACAGTCAGCCAACTTTCACATTTGTTTCTCAATCTCCAGGTGCAATGGCGGGCGCGGCATCCGACGTTTATTTTATATAATATAGAATCTTTAATAATAAATCCCCCCCACAACACGGGCAGCCTTTGAGGCTATCACAACACTAGCAACACTAGTATCACTATCAAGTTCACAACACTAACACAATAGCAGCAGATTATTATGAAAAAGTTAAGTTAAACTGTAGCTTGCTTCACTATTGTTCTGCTGCTGTGCTTATGCTTAATTGCTAAATAATTCAGGTTCTTTGACAAACGGACCAGCTAAGATTGACTTTGTTTTGTCTTCTAAGACTTCGGCTGGGGTAGTCTTAGACGAAACACGTTGGGTTCTTTATGCTACCTCAGCTACCTTTTACTGCGCTACTTTTTGTTCAATTGAACCAAATTTTTACCGCCTGTTTTACTATTTGTTGGAAATATTTTTTAACAATAAATTTTTCCTTGCACAATCGATACATACAATACACTGTGTGGAAGCTCTTTTTCTTTACTTTCTCCCTGCCATATTTGGAGAATTGCCGCTGATCGGGTAGAACCCAGTGGAAGACTCCAGCCTATATCTGGATAGAAAACCAGATTAACAGGAACATTAACAGGAGGGTTGGACCCATTCTCATCCCTTCCAGGAGCGAATGAGCCATGAGGTTTTTCCTGCCCACCTAGCATCTCTTCTGGATTGGAACCGGATCTAACCCTACTGCTTTGACGGTACAAGCCTATATGACTCACTGCCAACAGCCTGTGAGTCCAACATCTCTGGTAAGGGCATTACATTTCTCTCTGCTGAAGTGTGTGTTTTAAGAAGATCTGGCTTTGTATGTTGGTATGCCTTACACCTCGTGGTGAAAAGTTTTGAGTATCCTGCATTCCCAAGAATCGCCACTCTATATAGACTTGTACAATCACATATATGTCCACATGTTATATTATTTTTAGTCAATATTGTATATTTTTTTGCTTACAATTTTTGGTGCATTTCTGTCATAAAAGACATGTGACACTGCTTTTGCTTTTTTATGTCTGTATCACCATGCTAATGTAATCTCTCAGACCACCCATCATACTTTGGTTAATTTTTTTTCCAAAATTTTTTTCACTTTATTTTTGTCTTGTTTGATGTCATATTCAGTGAGACACATTTACACGGTTTAATGACACTAACCTGGTTGAGAATTTCTGAATACATCCATCCACTGCTCAAGGCCATATACCTTAAAGAAGCTGTTCACACACCTGGTAATTTCAGGTATCACTCTCACCATTGTGCTTCTACATCATTATCAATGTAGATTTTTAGCTTTTGTTATAGCACTACGCTTCTGTTCTTGTGACAGCTCTTATATAAAGAAGGGCGGGGCCACCCGGGGACCCCGCCCCCTCTGACGCCCCAGGAAAGCCATAGGGATATCCCCGTGCGTCAAAGGGGGCGGGGTCACCTGGGAACGTCACGGTGTGGCCCCGCCCTCAGTTATAAAAGAGCTGTCACGAGAACAGAAGCGTCACACAGCGGGAGACTCCCATTGAGGCGGATCGTCCGGAGGACGAAGCGGGGAAGAAGCAGCTGGAGGAAGATGCCGGAGGAGAAGAGTGGAGGAAGATGCCAGAGGAGAAGACCGGAGGATGAAGCAGGGGAAGAACAAGATGGAGGAAGAAGAAGAAAACTGAAGGAAGACCAGAAGGAGTTGGAAGAAGAAGCGGGGAAAGAAGAAGACATTAATAAAGGAATTGTCAAAAACTGGCTATTGTCTTTTTTAACATTTTTTGACACTTTTTTTGTGAAATGGTAGGGGTACACATGTATCCCATTACCAATTCACACAGGGGGGGCCTGGGATCTGGGGGTCTCCTTGTTAAAGGGGGCTTCCAGATTCCGATAAGCCCCCCGCCCGCAGACCCCCACAACCACCGTGCAAGGGTTGTGGGGATGAGGCCCTTGTCCCCATCAACATGGGGACAAGGTGCTTTGGGGGCCACCCCAAAGCACCCTCCCTATGTTGAGGGCATGTGGCCTGGTACGGTTCAGGAGGAGGGGCGCTCTCTCACCCCCCTTCTTTTCCTGCGGCCTGCCAGGTTGCGTACTCAGATAGGGGTCTGGTATGGATTTTTGGGGGACCCCCACGCCATTTTTAAAAAAAATTTGGTGCAGGGTTCCCCTTAAAATCAGGTCTGGTATGGATTTTGAGGGGGACCCCCACGCCAAAATTTAAAAAAAAATGGCGTGGGGGTCCCCCTCAAAATCCACTTAATATCCATACCAGACCTCTAGGGCCTGGTATGGAATTTGGGGGGACCCCCACGCATTTTTTTTCTTTTTAATTTTGGTTCGGGTTCTCCTTAATATTCATACCAGACCCAAAGGGCCTGGTAATGGACTGTGGGGAATCCCATGCCCTTTTTTTCAATAACTTTTATGTGTATTGCAGAGACCCGACAATTCATTAATAGCCACGAGTACTTTTAAATTATGAATACTCACGGCTATTTGAATTGTCGGTCCCGGCAATACACATAAAAGTCATTGAAAAAAACAGCATGGGATTTCCCCACAGTCCATTGCCAGGCCCTTTGGGTCTGGTATGAATATTAAGGGGAACCCCAAACCAAAATTTAAAAAAAAATGCGTGGGGGTCAACCCAAATTCCGTACCAGGTCCTTCAGGTCTGGTATAGATATTAAGGGGAACCCCGTGCCATTTTTTTTTTTAAATGGCGTGGGGGTCCCCCTAAAAATCCATACCAGACCCTTATCTGAGCACACAACCTGGCAGGCCGCAGGAAAAGAGGGGGGACGAGAAAGCGCCTCCCCTCCTGAACTGTACCAGGCCACATGCTCTCAAAATGGGGAGGATGTCCCCATGTTGATGGGGAAAAGGGTCTCATCCCCCCAACCCTTTAACAACGGGACCCCCAGATCCCGCCCCCCGTGTGAATTGGTAATCGGGTACAAATGCACCCATACCATTTCACAAAAAAGTGTGAAAAATGTTAAAAAAAGACAATAGCCGGTAATTGACAATTCCTTTATCAATGTCTTCTTGTCCCGCTTCTTCTTCCATCCTCTTCTGGTCTTCCTTCGGTTTTCTTCTTCTTCCTCCATCTTGTTCTTCCCCCGTTCTTCCTCTATCTTCCTCTGTTTCTTCCTCCAGTCTTCTCGTCCAGCATCTTCCTTCGGCTTCTTCCCCGCTTCGACCTCCGGACGATCCGCCTCAATGGGAGGCTCCCGCTGTGTGACGCTTCTGTTCTTGGGACAGCTCTTATATACAGTGGAGACGGAAAGTATTCGGACCCCCATACATTTTTCACTCTTTGTTATAGTGCAGCCATTTGCTAATATCATTTAAATTCATTTTTTTCCTCATTAATATACACACAGCACCCCATATTGACAGAAAAACACAGAATTGTTGTCATTTTTGCAGATTTATTATAAAAGAAAAACTGAAATATCACATGGTCCTAAGTATTCAGACCCTTTGCTGTGACACTCATATATTTAACTCAGGTGCTGTCCATTTCTTCTGATCATCCTTGAGATGGTTCTACACCTTCATTTGGGTCCAGCTGTGTTTGATTATACTGATTGGACTTGATTAGGAAAGCTACACACTTGTCTATATAAGACCTTACAGCTCACAGTGCATGTCAGAGCAAATGAGAATCATGAGGTCAAAGGAACTGCCTGAAGAGCTCATAGACAGAATTGTGGCAAGGCACAGATCTGGCCAAGGTTACAAAAAAATGTCTCCTGCACTTAAGGTTCCTAAGAGCACAGTGGCCTCCATAATCCTTAAATGGAAGACGTTTGGGCCGACCAGAACCCTTCTTAGAGCTGGCCGCCCGGCCAAACTGAGCTGATCGGGGGAGAAGTGCCTTGGTGAGAGAGGTAAAGAAGAACCCAAAGATCACTGTGGCCGAGCTCCAGAGATGCAGGCGGGAGATGGAAGAAAGTTGTAGAAAGTCAACCATCACTGCAGCCCTCCACCAGTCGGGGCTTTATGGCAGAGTGGCCCGACGGAAGCCTCTCCTCAGTACAAGACACATGAAAGCCCGCATGGAGTTTGCTAAAAAAACACCTGAAGGACTCCAAGATGGTGAGACATAAGATTCTCTGGTCTGATGAGACCAAGATAGAACTTATTGGCCTTAATTTTAAGCGGTATGTGTGGAGAAAACCAGGCACTGCTCATCACCTGTCCAATACAGTCCCAACAGTGAAGCATGGTGGTGGCAGCATCATGCTGTGGGGGTGTTTTTCAGCTGCAGGAACAGGACGACTGGTTGCAATTGAGGGAAAGATGAATGCGGCCAAGTACAGGGATATCCTGGACGAAAACCTTCTCCAGAGTGCTCAGGACTTCAGACTGGGCCGAAGGTTTACCTTCCAACAAGACAATGACCCTAAGCACACAGCTAAAATAACGAAGGAGTGGCTTCACAACAACTTCGTGACTGTTCTTGAATGGCCCAGCCAGAGCCCTGACTTAATTGAGCATCTCTGGAGAGACCTGAAAATGGCTGTCCTCCAACGTTTACCATCCAACCTGACAGAACTGGAGAGGATCTGCAAGGAGGAATGGCAGAGGATCCCCAAATCCATGTGTGAAAAACTTGTTGCATCTTTCCCAAAAAGACTCATGGCTGTATTAGAACACAAGGGTGCTTCTACTAAATACTGAGCAAAAAGTCTGAATACTTAGGACCATGTGATATTTCAGTTTTTCTTTTTTAATAAATCTGCAAAAATGTCAACAATTCTGTGTTTTTATGTCAATATGGGGTGCTGTGTGTACATTAATGAGAAAAAAAAAAACTTAAATGATTTTAGCAAATGGCTGCAATATAACAAAGAGTGAAAAATTTAAGGGGGTCTGAATACTTTCCGTCCCCACTTTAACTGAGGGAGGAACGACCCAGTGACACCGCCCCTCTGACGCTCTTATATAAAGGAGGGTGGCGCCACCCAGTGACAGCGCCACCCGGTGACCCCGCCCCCCTCTGACACACAGGGACAATCCCTATGGCTTCCCCTGTGGTGTCAAAGGGGGGCAGGATAACCGGTTTACGTAAACGGATGACCCCACCCCCTCTGACACCAGGGGAAAGCCATAGGGAAGTTCCTGTGCATTAGAGGGGGGCAGGGTCACCGGGTGGCGCCACCCTCCTTTATATAAGAGCTGTCACAAGAACAGAAGCGTCGCACAGCGGGAGACTCCCATTGAGGCGGATCGTCCGGAGGACGAACCGGGGAAGAAGAAGCCGGAGAAGGAAGCAGAGGAAGATAGAGGAAGAAGCGGGGGAAGAACAAGATGGAGGAAGAAGAAGAACACCGAAGGAAGACCAGAAGAAGGTGGAAAAAGAAGCGGGGAAAGAAGAAGACATTAATAAAGGAATTGTCAAAAACCATCTATTGTCTTTTTTAACATTTTTTTTTTTTTTTTTTTTTTTTTTTTGCTACTTCAGCTTTTACAATGAGAGGGTTTAGATCACCATATTAGGTCATTTCTTCCCATTATAACTTCACATCATGGTAGCAGAAATAGTATTGTTATTACCTTTGAGATAAATAAAAGAAAAAGAGCTTTATTATGACACTCCAATAAAAACTCCAACTGTCCTTAACCCGATTAGAATTTTTAGTTACTTAGTCCCCTCCCCCCTCCCACCCAAATTCACCCCCCCAATTCCCTTCCCACCCTAATTACCCAGCGATATCTACTCTAGTATTTGCAACCTCATATAAACTTTTCCGCATACAACCATGTTTTTTTATAGGCTAACCATTTCGCCCATTTTGTTCCCTCCCGGGCTTCCTCTACCTCTACCGAGAGATCCTCATCATCGCCAGCCTCAAGAATATAAATTTCGTTGACTCTAATTAACCATTCTCGTATACTTGGACCTGCTATCTCTTGCCATTTTTTGGGTATTGAACTTTTAGCCATGTTTAGGAGAATGGGCATCAGGGAAGCATTGTACTTGCTCGTCCGACCCTCCGTCCCATGAAACAAGCAAACCCAAGGATCTTCTCTGATCACTGACCCCGTTATCTCTTGTATTGTCTTAAGGACTTCTTGCCAGAATTTTTTGACAGTTGGACATTCCCACCAAAGGTGAGCCATCGATCCCCTGGCAGGGCATCCCCTCCAGCAGTTACCAGAGACTTCTCCCTGCATCTTGTTTAGCCTATCTGGTGTCATGTACCATCTGGCCAAACATTTAAAATTTGATTCAGTTGTGCTCAAATCAACTGCCGACTTGTGTGTCGCATTGAAGATATTTAGCCATGATGCGTCACTTGGTAATGTACCCAACTCAGACTCCCATTTATTGCAGTATAACGGTTTGGTACCAACACCATCATCCCGCACTATTTGATATAATTCTTTTATTTTAATTTTATTTTTCAAAAATAGTTTCTCAATAGGTCTGAGATTCTCCTTGTCCCTGATTGATCCTGGTAAACTTTTAATAAAGGAGGCCAACTGATTGTACCTCCATATATCTATGTTCTTTAGGTCGTTTAGCAGAGACAACTCCTGAAAAGAAATAATTTTACCCTTTCTTGTGATGTCTAATAACTGTAAATCGTGGTTCCCTATCCAATTCCCTCCTACCTCTTTTAATCCTGGTGGAAAAAACTTATTTTCCTTCAAATATATGAAGGGTGAGTTGAATTCCCATGCCTTCTGTCTGTGTAATTGATCCCAAACCCTGAAAGTGTACCGTGTTATTATGTGTGTATTTGGACTTAATTCCCTAACATGTGGAGGGTTCCAAATTAAATGACTTATATTTGTGTTCAAATCTCTTTCTAATTTCCCCCACCTTTTCCCTATTGATTCTTTACCCCAAACTAACATTCGTGAGAGGACTATTGCTCTGTGATAAATCTTAAAGTCTGGAAGAGCCAGACCACCCTGTGTTTTGTCCCTGCACATGACCCCAAAGGCAATCCGTGGCCTCTTGTTTTTCCAAATGAACTTGGAAATGATGTTGTTCAAAGTTCTAAAGAAAGATGGTGCTAACGGAATTGGCAATAACTGCATTTTATATAGGATCTTCGGGGCTAGAGTCATTTTAACAAAATTGACTCGGCCAAACCAAGATAACGGGGAGTACATACTTTTCTTTGTTTCTTGCTTAATTTCTTCAAGGAGGGGTATAAAGTTCAATTGATATAATTTCCTAAGAGATTTTGTTAATACTATTCCTAAGTAGTCTATCTTTTCCCGCCACGGAAATTGAAAGTATTCTTTAAGTTTAATTATCTCTTGTTTCTTTATATTAATATTTAGGGCTGCTGATTTACTAAGGTTCACCTTATAATTTGAAAGTTCCCCGTATCTCCTCAGCGTAGCCAGGAGATTCGGGAGTGAAATCCTTGGGTTGGCTAGATAAAATAATACATCATCGGCGAACGCCGAGAGCTTGTGTTCATCGCCTTCCACTATACATCCACGTATATCTGGGTTTTTCCTGATTACCGCTAATAGGGGTTCTAAAGTTAGGGAAAACAGAAGAGGGGACAGGGGACATCCCTGTCTAGTTCCGTTTTCCATCCTAACTTCTCCTGAAAGTATGCCGTTCACTTTGACTAATGCAGATGGGGCTTTATAAAGAGCCATGATCCAATTTACCATGGTGTCGCCCAGTCCAATCGCCCTCAAAGTCTTTATCATGAACCCCCAGTCTACTCTGTCGAAGGCTTTCTCTGCGTCCAACGACAGTAGCAGACCGGGGGTCCCTTTCGCTTTCATCGCCCCCATAATCAATAGTGATCTCACACCATTATCCCTCCCCTCTCTGCCTGGAACAAAGCCAGTCTGATCGGGGTGTATCAAGTATGACATTTTATCCTTCAGCCTATTAGCTATAACCTTGGCATATAACTTTGTATCGGTATTGAGTAAGGCGATCGGCCTATAGCTCGAACACAATGAGCTATCTTTCGCCTCCTTAGGTATTAATGCAATCGATGCCATCAGTGCTCCTTCACAGAATTCCTCCTGGCTTCCTATCTTGTTCCAGATCTGACAGAGCTTGGGGGTCAGAGTATCTTTGAATTTTTTATAAAAATAATTGGTGAAGCCATCGAGTCCCGGGCTTTTCCCAGAGGGAGAAGCCTTCAAAGCCCGCTCAATCTCCTCCACCGTAATGGGTTCTTCTAATTCTTTTGCCTCATTATCCGCGAGGCTTGGTAGACCTGCCTCTCTTAAAAATTCATCAGATTTTTCTTCCTTACCCAGAATACTGTCTTCACTTTGTCTGACTTTATATAGGGCTGAGAAATATTTTTGAAACTCTGCAGCTATATCGCTAGAGGTATATTTAAATATCCCATTTTTGTTTTGAATCCTCTCTATAAAATTCATGTCCCTTTTTTTTTTAACAACTGATGCCAGGTGTTTCCCTATTTTGTTACCCCACCTAAATCTGTTTTTTGCGCTCTTATACAGTATGCGTTTTGATTCCAATTCTATTAAATCTTTTAGTTCTTCTCTTTTGTGAACTAACTGCATTAGGGATAGGTTGTGGCCCCCCTTGGCCGATTTGTGTATTTGTTCCAGCTGATGTATTTCTTCAATTAGCTCCACCCTTCTCTTCTTCCCTTCTTTTTTCTCCTTGGCTTCTAAAGAGATCAATATGCCCCTTATATAAGCTTTCAACGCCTCCCACAGAACTGAACCTGAAACCTCTCCAGTGTCATTTATCTTGAGGAAGCCCGTAATTTCCTCCTGTATCTTACTGTAAATGGTTGGTTTATCTATTAATTTGTCGTCTAGTTGCCATGAGAATGGTGATCTCCGGAGTCCCGGAGTCACCACCCTCATCGATACCGGCGCGTGGTCGGAGAGTGTAGCCACGCCTATCTCCGTCTCTTTGACACAATCTAATAGCCTATGGTCTACCAAAAAGTAATCGAGGCGGGAGTAGGACCCATGTACAGAGGAGAAAAAAGTGTAGTCTCTACTTTTTGCGTGTTGTACCCTCCAAACATCTAGCAAATGGCAGTTATGCAGTTTCTGACTAATTTTTTTGGATAGTCTCCCACTCATTCTCTGGTTGCCGACTGTGCTATCCATCACAGGGTCTAGACAAAGGTTCAAATCACCGGCCATTATCACCTGTCCTGTCCTGAAATCTGCCAACTTGTTTAAAATGCATAGCAAAAATTTTGCTGGATTATTATTTGGGCAGTAGATATTCACCAGAGTAAAAACCCTTTCTCCTATTTTGATTTTCAGAAAAAGATAGCGGCCGTCCCTATCCTCACATCTTTCTAATACCGTGAACCTAATCCTTTTTGAGAACCCAATTGCAACCCCTTTGGCTCTCTTAATAGGAGAGTCGCTATAAAACCAGTTGGGGAAGCATTTAGAGAATAATCTAATGTGAGAGTCTTGTGAAAGGTGGGTCTCTTGAAGGAACACTACATCTGCCTTAAGTTGTTCTAATTCTCGCAAAACTTTATGTCGTTTAAGGGGGGAATTTAGTCCCTTAACATTATAAGTAAAACATGTAAACTCTGTCATTTGATTGTACATACTGCTGCAAGCTAGATTCACAACTTGTATTTTGCACTCTTTCCTTTAGTATCTGCCGGGCCCTCCCCCTCTCTCTACCTCCCCAACCACCCTCCACCCCAGTCCCCCCACCCTCCACCCCCCCCCCATACTCCCCCCATCCCCCCCCCCCTCCCCCCCTGCCCAAAACCAGCAGTGTGTCTACTGCCCAGAGATATTACTTCTCTCGACATGCGACCGGCCACACCCTTGGGGTTTGACTCTAATGACGGATCGCCTCGGTCGCCATGCCCCCCCCCCCCCAGTCCGAGAGGAAGGAGGGGGGGGGGGGGGACACCGCGAGCGGGCACCCATACGGCCGCCCATCCCCACTTCGGGCGTCCTCCCCCTCCCACCCACGCACCCCCCCCCAGCCCCCCAACCCCCCCCCCCCACAAATTCCAGATATCTAATCCACAGCCGTGCTTTGCACCAATTATTTGAATATGTTTGGAACAGGGATATTTAAATCATTGCAGAAATCCTGCATATTATCTATATGTTTCAGTCTGCTTGTTCTACCCGCTTTCACTACAACCAGTGAAGTTGGGAAACCCCAACTATATTTCATGTTAGCTTTTCTCAATTCCTCCAGGAGGGGTCGCAACTGCCTTCTCCAGGCCAAAGTCTCAGCTGAAATGTCCGCATAACACTGGATTTCAACCCCCTCGAATTTTACTGGTTGTGCTTTCCTGAGATTACTCCATATTTTTGCTTTGTCTTCATAATGGTGGAACCTTATAATTATATCCCTGGGTTTATCCTCGCTAACACTTGGGGGTTTCCTTAATCTGTGAACCCTGTCAATCTTCAGTTCGTCGTCTGGATTTCGGCCCAGAATCGGATTGAAGATAGCTTTCATTTTAGTATGCAGATCTTCATCCCGTTGTTCAGGGAGGGCACGCAGCCTCAAGTTTTGTCTGCGATTCTGGTTTTCTTGCGCTTCTAATTTGTAACACATGTCCCGTTGGGCTAGTTGTAGGTTTTCTACCTGTTGTTTTAGGCTGATTATTTCTCTGCTCTGCTTATCTGAGGCCTCTTCTGCTGATTCTACCCGCTTCAGTAAATGACCCATGTCCGTTCTGACGTTGTGAATTTCTGCTTTAATTACCACTTCCAGTTTGGCGAACATTTCTAGGAGCTCTATCTTGGTTAGTGGTGATTCCATACTGGGGTCTTCCATCATAATTGGGGTTCCACTTTCTCCCCTAGTTGGTCCCCCGTTCGCCCCTTGGCTTTTCGTTTTTTCTTTCTTCTTTTCTTTCCCACTTTGCTGATTGTTATCGTGAGCGGGGTTTTTTGGGCTTCCCTGATTTGTCTCCTTCAGGTATTTCTGAATAGAGCTAGTGTTCAAGCTCTCTCTAGGCTGCTTCCCCTCCGCTCCCCTTTGAGGGCGCCCTCGCATGTTTGTTATCCTCTATCTCTACTCCACCCCCCTCCACCCGCCCCCACCAACCCCACTCACCACACCACCCACTATTAAATTCCTTATAACTATACTCCTCACTGTAAATCTTCAGCAGGAAGGAGGGGGGGGGGGGGGGGGAGGGGGGGCCGAAACAGGGAGACAGGAGGCGGAACCGTCCCACAGTCCCCTCTTTTTCCTTTTTTTTTTTTTTTTTTATATTACACAGAAACAGAGGTCACAATATAAGCAGTCTCTCCTGGATTGATACCTAGCAGCTGTATGGTTCCACCATTACATGTTTACAGGGTTCTTTCCTGATCCACGATTTATGCAGTATAGTAATGTTACATTTACTTGCCTGAGTTCACCAGAGATCTCTCATTAGCTTACCAACTCAGCCACGGAATGGACCTTGCGACCCTGAAAATTGTGGGTGCTTTTGCGATTATTGAATGTCTTCTAATCCTACCATGCATAGCGCATTCCTTCATCCGGGTTTCCAAGGATTATTGGTGTATCAATGTGGGGGGGGAGACACCGGAATGCGAGGCCGTCCGGAATCCCTGAAAGAAGCCGGTGCGTTCCCACAACGATGCAAGGAGGGCCGGGGGGGGAAGCGTGGAGGCGAAAACACCGCGGGGGTTCAGGCGGTCCGAGGCGTACCGACCAACGCCGCCGCCACTGCTCTGCATGCGGCGCGCTGTCAGCTCCACCTCGCAGGCAGCCTCGATCGTCAGAGCCGCTCGGCCGCCCGCTTCCTCGGCTCCGTCATCAGGCCCCTCCCCCACTACGTGCGCATCACATCACGCACCGTCTTTTTTAACATTTTGACACTTTTTGTGAAATGGTAGGGGTACATTTGTACCCCATTACCAATTCACACAGGGGGAGGGGCGGGATCTGGGGGTCCCCTTGTTAAAGGGGGCTTCCAGATTCCGATAAGCCCCCTTCCCGCAGACCCCAAAACCACTGGGCAAGGGTTGTATGGATGAGGCCCTTCTCCCCATCAACATGGGTTCAAGGTGCTTTGGAGGGCTACCCAAATTTTGGTTCAGGGTTCCCCTGTGGGGGAATCCCATGCCGTTTTTTGCAATGACTTTTATGTGTATTGCTGGGACGACAATTCATTATAGCCGCGAGTAGTTTTAAATGACTTTTTTTCCTTTAGAAATGTCATTTTGCTCTCAGACTGTTCTAAACAGGGGAAACATGCGCCACTTTACAGGCATACTATAGACACCCCCCAGGTACGAAATTTAAAGAAATATTACACTTTTATTGTTTCACTTTAAGCATTATTAAAATCACTGCTCCCGAAAAAATGGCTGTTTTTAAAACTTTTTTTTTGCATTCATACATGTCCCCTGGGGCAGCACCCAGGTCCCCAAACACTTTTTATGACAATAACTTGCATATTAACCTTTAAAATTAGCACTTTTGATTTCTCCCATAGACTTTTAAAGGATGTTCTGCGGCTTTTGAATTTGCCGCGAACACTCCAAATTGTTCATTATTCGGCGAACGGGCGAACAGCCAATGTTCGAGTCGAACTCATGTTCGACCCAAACGTAAAGCCCATCCCTAGTGTTAACCCCTTCCCTGCCAGTGACATTTTTACAATAATCAATGCATTTTTATAGCACTGATCGCTGTAAAAATGCCAATGATCCAAAAAATGTGTCAAAATTGTCTGACGTGTCCGCCATAATGTTGCAGCCCTGATAAAAATCACAGATCGCTGTCATTACTAGTAAAAAAAAATGAATTACAAAAATGGCATAAATCTATCCCCTATTTTGTAGACGCTCTAACTTTTGCGCAAACCAATCTATATACGCTTATTGCGATTTTTTTTTTTTTTTACCAAAAATATGTAGAATACATATCGGCCTAAACTAAGGAAAAAAATATTTTTCTATATATTTTTGGGGGATATTTATTATAGCAAAAAGTAAAAAAATATTGCGTTTTTTTTCAAAATTGTCGCTCATTTTTTTGTTTATAGCACAAAAAATAAAAAACACAGAGGTAGTCAAATACCACCAAAAGAAAGCTCTATTTGTGGGTAAAAAAAGGACATCAATTTTGTTTGGGTGCAACGTCGCATGACCACGCAATTGTCAGTTAAATCGACGCAGTGCCGAATCGCAAAAAGTGCTCTGGTCAGGAAGGGGGTAAAATCTTCTGGGGCTAAAGCGGTTAATGCATTCTACACATTAAGGTAAAAAACCTTCTGCATCATAGAATCCCCCCCAGCCCCGCTTCTACTTATTTGAACCCACTCTCAATCCAGCGATGTGCCACTCCTGCTGCTGTCAATAAAATCCTGCGAATTGGGAGCAGGGGGCAAAGCCGAGCTTCCCTCTCTGTGTCAATAAATGCAGACAGGGAGGCTCAGGGGCATAGACATGGATTTTGTGTTCAGTGCAGGAACAACCGTCCACTAAAAGCTTATAATGCTTTCAGAGTCAGTGAATGTTTTCAGGTGTAGATCTCACAGATCTTCATGTAAATGAAAAGGCACCCAACCATGTCAGCTCATGGAAAGCAATAGGCTGCACAACAGATTTACGTACATAGAAATCCTGTATTGAGAAAAGAATAGAGGCTGCCCTTTCTGAACGCTCCTTATAAATGTTCTAGTTACCTGGTTGTGTTGCAGACTCAACATCTAGAGTATTTCAATAGTCAATAACCTGGAACAAACTCATATAGTAGAGAATACTGACTCTATTGACCGCATGGATGTTCTGGGTCAGTGATTCAGTGGCCAATGACAGCCAGGTCACTTGCATTTCAGAAGGATATCAACAATGACAGCCTGAATCTTTCTCATAGTATTGTTTTCCTGTACAAGTGTGAGTTCTTTTATGTAATAATGATGAATGTTACAGGTAGCCTTCTTATACAGCACCTGTAAATCATAAAGACTGGCGCAGGCAGATTTTGCGAAAGTGTCTCTCATGCATTCTACAAGTGGCGAAAAATGCTTCAAACTTATACACCTGTCTAAAAGTTGCGGGGAGGTGCAGGATGGTGCGGCAGCAATAAACACTCAAGAGTCCAGTTGCAGAGAACAGAACTTGTATTAATGTTGAAGTTCAGCAATACACAACAATCCTGGCGGGAAGGTGCCCGACTTGGAACACTCACAGCATGTTACAGCGGTGTGTAGCAGAGAAGGTCTCGGATGTATTGACAGCAGGTGTCTTGAGGGGTGGAATGCAGTCTGGCCTGTCCGTACCCAAATGAGGAGGTCTTCAGGAAGGATGATGTGTCCCTATCCTTTCCCTACTCATCTAGAACCTTTCCCTACCACTAATCACTGTCCCTGGCAGACCACCCACATGTCCTACACCACCCACACATGAAATGTGCGCAAGCACGGGAGCCAGGGCCTTAAATAGGCTCTGCCTAACCCAAGATGGCTGCCACAGACACTTGGGGTGGCAGCATCCAATCGGATCAGTTGCCCAGTGATCCAGGAAACAATAGAGGAACCATGTTCCTCTTGACTTCCCCTCCAACTGCAATGCCACCGATCGAGCGCCACCTACAGTGGAGAAAATAGTCTATACCTGCCTACAATCCCCCCTCTCTGGCAGGTGTTGTGCTTGGCATTGCAACACAGTCAAAAACAACATGAGACATGGAATGAAAATACTTACAGTGGGGAAAATAATTATTTGATCCCCTGCAGATTTTGTAAATTTGATCACTAACAAAGAAATGAAGGGTCTATAATTTTTAACATTTTAACCACCTCAATACAGGGCACTTTCACCCCCTTCCTGCCTAAGCCATTTTTCAGTTTTCAGGTCGCACTTTGAATGACAATTGCGCGGTCATGTTACACTGTACCCTAATGAAATTTTTATCATTTTTTCCCCATAAATAGAGCTTTCTTTTGGTGGTATTTGATCACATCTGTGGTTTTTATTTATTGTGCTATAAACAAAAGAATAGGGACAATTTTGAAAAAACACAATATTTTTTACTTTTTGCTATAATAAATATCCAATTTTTTTTTTTAAACAAATTTTTTCCTCAGTTTAGGCCGATATGTATTCTAATACATATTTTTGGTAAAAAAAAATTGCGATAAGCATATATTGATTGGTTTGCACAAAAGTTATAGCGTCTACAAAATAGGGGATAGATTTATAGCATTTTTATTTATTTATTTATTTTTTACTAGTAATGGCGGCAATCTGCGATTTTTATTGTGGCTGCGATATTGCGGCGGACATATCGGACACTTTTGACACATTTTTGGGACCATTCACATTTATACAGCGATCCGTGCTATAAAAAGGCATTGATTACTGTGTAAATGTGACTGGCAGGGAAGGGGTTAACACTAGGGGGCGATCGAGGGGTTAATGTGTGTCCTAGGGAGGTGATTCTAACTGTGGGGGGAGGGGACTCACTAGGGGAGGAGACCGATCGGTGTCCCTATGTAAAAGGGACACACCATCGGTCTCCTCTCCTCTCTGACAGGACGTGGATCTGTGTTTACATACACAGATCCATGGTCCTGCTCTGTTACCCGGCAATCGCGGGTGCCCGGCAGACATCGCGGGCACGCGCACCAGGTCCCGAGCGATGCAGCGGACACGCGCGCCCCCGCCCCCCACGGCGGCACGCGCACCCCCTAGTGCGATCACGTCATATGACGTCCGCCCAGAAAAACAGCTGCCTCGTCCCACCGTCATATGACGGTGGGCGGTAACTTAGTGGTTAAATTATAGAGACAGAATATCAACTAAAAATCCACATGACACATGATACAAATGTTATAATTTGAGTTGCAGTTCAGTGAGTAAAATAAGTATTTGATCCCCAAGAAAAACATGGCTTAGTACTTGGTGGAGAAACCCTTGTTGGCAAGCACAGAGGTAAGACGTTTCTGGTAGTTGGTGACCAGTTTTGCACACATCTCAGGAGGGATTTTGGTCCACTCTTCTTTGGGGCTGTTTCTCTGCTAAAGGTAGGGGCCGACTTTACTGCATTGAGGGGCCATAGGACAGGGCCATGTATTGTAAAATCTTGGCTGAGAACCTTCTTCCCTCAGCCAGAACACTGAAGATGGGTCGTGGATGGGACTTTCAGCATGACAATGACCCAAAACATACCGCTAAGGCAACAAAGGAGTGGCTCAAGAAGAAGCACATTAAGGTCATGGAGTGGCCTAGTCAGTCTCCAGGCCTTAATCCTATAGAAAATGTATGGAGGAAGCTGAAACTTCGAGTTGCCAAGAGACAGCCAAGAAACCTTAAGGATTTAGAGAAGATCTGTAAAGAAGAGTGGACCAAAATCCCTCCTGAGATGTGTGAAAACCTGGTCAATAACTACAAGAAACGTCTTACCTCTGTGCTTGCCAACAAGTGTTTCTCCAAAGTACTAAGTCATGTTTAGCACGGGGGTCATACTTACAGTACCTTGCAAAAGTCTTCACCCCCTTAGCTTTTTACCTATTTTGTTACATTACAGCCCTTAGTTCAATGTTTTTTTAATCTGAATTATATGTGATGGATCAGAACACAATAGTCTAAGTTGGTGAAGTAAAATTTGAAAAAATATACATAAAACTATTTTTCAGAAATAAAAAACTGATAGTTGGCATGTGCGTATGCATTCACCCCCCTTATTATGAATCCCATAAAAAGCTCTAATGCAACCAATTACCTTCAGAAGTCACATAATTAGTGAAATGATGTCCACCTGTGTGCAAATACAAGTTTTACATGATCTGTCATTACATATACACAACTTTTTGAAAGGCCCCAGAGGCTGCAACACCTAAGCAAGAAGCACCACTAACCAAACACTGCCATGGAGACCAAGGATCTCTCCATACAAGTAAGGGACAATGTTGTTGAGAAGTACAAGTCAGGGTCAGGTTATAAAAAAATATCCAAATCTTTGATGATCCCTAGGAGCACCATCAAATCTATCATAACCAAATGGATAGAACATGGCACAACAGCAAACATGCCAAGAGATAGCCGCACACCAAAACTCACGGACCGGGCAAGGTTGGCATTAATCAGAGAGGCAGCACAGAGACCTGAGGTAACCCTGGAAGAGTTGCAGAGTTCCACAGCAGAGACTGGAGTATCTGTACATAGGACAACAATAAGCCGTACGCTCCATAGAGTAGGGCTTTATGGCAGAGTGGCCAAAAGAAAGCCATTACTTTCAGCAAAAAACAAAATGACACGTTTTGAGTTTGCGAAAAGGCATGTGGGAGACTCCCAAAATGTAAGGAGGAAGGTGCTCTGGTCTGATGAGACTAAAATTGAACTTTTTGGCCATCAAAGAAAATGCTATGTCTGGCACAAACCCAACACATCACATCACCCAAAGAACACCATCTCCACAGTGAAACATGTTGGTGGCAGCATCATGCTGCGGGGATGTTTTTTAGCAGTCGGGACTGGGAAACTGGTCAGACTTGAGGGAAAGATGGATGGTGCTAAATACAGGGATATTCTTGAGCAAGACCTGTACCACTCTGTGTGTGATTTGAGGCTAGGATGGAGGTTCACCTTGCAGCAGGACAAAGACCCCAAACACACTGCTAAAGCAACACTTGAGTGGTTTAAGGGGAAACATGTAAATGTGTTGGAATGGCCTAGTCAAAGCCCAGACTTCAATCCAATAGAAAATCTGTGGTCAGACTTAAAGATTGCTTTTCACAAGTGCAAACCATCCAACTTGAAGGAGCTGGAGCAGTTTTGCAAAGAGGAATGGGCAAAAATCCCAGTGGTAATATGTGGCAAGCTCAGGGGGTGAGTAGTTATGCACATTGACTTTTTCTGTTATTTTGTCCTATTTGTTGTTTGAAAAAAAAATCTTCAAAGTTGTGGGCATGTTCTGTAAATTAAATGATGCAAATCCTCAAACAATCCATGTTAATTCCAGGTTGTGAGGCAACAAAACACAAAAAATGCCAAGGGGGTGAATACTTTTGCAAGGCACTGTATTTTACTCACTGAACTGCAACTTATTTTATGGCATTTGTTTTATGTGTTTTTTTTTTGTTGATATTCTGTCTCTATCATTTAAAGTATAAAATTATAGACCCTTCATTGTAAGTGGACAAACTTACAAAATCTGCAGGTAATCAAATAATTATTTTCCCCACTGTAAGCAACAGGAACAAGTTCAAACAACATAATCAGAGTATCTTGCAGAAAGCTGTCCATGGTGAGACCTCAAAGGGCGACAAGCAACAGTGTCCTCTGGGGAGTCATGCCATGAGTAATCATCTTCTGGCTGTGACTCCGGTGCCACAGGTGGCTGGGGATCAACTCTTTTTCACCTGGGCCCAAGTACAAGTTCTTGGTCACCTCTGGAAGCTCTGTGGAACTTGCAGGAGTTGCTAAGACTGTTCATGGTTGCCACACTGGGGCTTCCAGCTTCCGAGTTCCGAGCAGAAGAGGAGGCAGATACCATTCAGGAAGAACTTCTGTACTGGTGGGACATCCACAGAGTCAAATACTTCTCGGTCTCTGGCTAGCTTGGCGGAACAGTCACCACTTAGCACACAGGGCCTCAGCAGATTGTGGTGGAGACGTCTCTTGACAGTATTGGGTCTTTCTGAGACCACGCCATATACTGGAGTTAGAGGAATGGGCTGTCGTTCAACCTAATAAGGAGTGCGTTCCCACTTGAGCTCCAGCTTACTGCCTCGCTTCTGCTTGGTATTTTTCACCAACACCCGGTGCAAGTGCTTGATGTGATCCTCAAAAGTCTTGGAGAAAATTATGATATCTTCCAAGTAGACTAGCACAGTCTCAAAGCTGGAGTCCCCCAGGCATTTCTCCATTAGGGGGCTGAAACGTGATGAGGGCATTACTCAGCCCCAGGACATACGGTTACATTTAAACAGTCCCAGGGACCAAGTTGCAATACGTGAGTACCACAAGTCAATGCTTGTACACACTATCTACACAAAAAAAGTTATTTTAACTTTGACCACTGGGGGGAACCCTTTCCACACAAACAGAATTATAACAGAAAGACATATCAGTCACTCATTCCCAATTCATCCTCATGGGGGTGACATTTCTATATATTAATACAAGAGGCCTCAATTACCCAGCTAAAAGAAAATCTATGTGGAATGAAGCCCTACAATTTTAAAGTTATGTTCTGTGTGCACAGGAAACACATTTCTGTGACACGGCACAACCTAAATGTTCCAACAAGAACTTTCCATATATTGTTACTGCTAATGCGGATTCCAAGAAAAGAGGAATCCTCACAGCAATCAGGGACACTGTATCATTCTAACTCCATGAAGAAATTAAGGACTCACGAGGAAGATACCTAATCTTAATATGTGATATCAACTCCACCACATATACAATTGCCAACATTTATACCCCTAACTCCCATCAGATTTGCTTCCTCAATAAGGTGCTCAGGAAAATACACACTCACCAAAGAGGATCCTCGTTGATTTGTGGAGATTTTAATCTCGTCCCAGACAAATCCATGGACTCTTCTGGCACTATCCCAATATGGAGAGCCAACCCACTTCTCCTACAAAGAGAAGACACCAGGAAGACGCTGGAGAGACATCTAAATGAATACTTTACAGACATCAAAACATCTGTAAATGACCATTTTACCTTATGAAATGCCCACAAAGCGTTTATGAGGGGTATTTTTATTAAGATGTGGTGGGAATAAAGAGGCAGAGGCAAAAGCAGTTGAAAGAACTTACAGAGGAAATCCACAAACTAGAAACTCAAAATAAACAGAACTCTTCACCATCCACCTCCAATAAATTGACACAGCTCCGGTATGATCTCAGATTGCATCTTCTGGGGAACTTTGAAAAGTTCTCCAGATGATTAAAAATGATTTATTATGCCAGTGGCAGTAGAGTAGGTCAAAATCTTAGCCCAACAAATCCGTGGCTGTAGGTACAAAACTAAAATCACATATATAATTCCCCCCCTCACCAAAGATAAACGCTACCACCCTAAAGATATAGCAGATGCTTTCAGCCACTATTAAGGATCCCTATACAATCTAGAAAAGGACCCACATACTCACCAACCCAATCCTGAGTTGATAACAAATTTTCTAGCCAAATTATTTCTTCCCCAGCTAACATCAGAACTACTACAACAAATTAATTCACACATTGACTATCCAGAAGTAATCAAAGCTATTGATACACTGCCACTCAACAAATCCCCTGGACCAGATGGATACATAAGGGAATATTCTAAAACTTTAAAAAAGATTCTAACGCCTTATTTAGTCCACGTATACAACACTGCTGCTGCCTCTTCCTCTTTCCCCGCAGAAATGCTTAAAGCTCTAATAATAACGCTACCCAAGCAAGGGAAAGACCCATTCACTCTGCAGAATTTCAGGCCTATTTCACTCCTTAATAATGACCTAAAATTATATGCCAAACTCATATCCTTATGTTTGTTAGACATTGCAGGTTTTCAGATTTACAACTCATCACATACCATCAGCCTATTTGCAGATGATGTTATTTTAATGCTCACAGATGTGGAAAAATCCCTGGCTTTGGTACACAAACATTGAAGCTGTTTAACCATCTTTCCTACTACACAGTGAATGAGATCAAATCCCTCATATTAGGATTAAACGTTCCTCCAAATATTCAACTCAAACTTGCAAAATTATACCCTTACACATGGAATAGTGAGGGCATTAAATACCTAGGCATCACCCTAACACTAAAAATGGAAGATCTATACAAGGCCAACTACGCCCCATTCATAGATAAACTAAGTGCAAAACTCTGAAACCTAACAAAGGTGGAACTCTCCTGGTCAGGTCACTTAGCAGCCTTTAAAATGATTCTCTGACCCCAATTTATATACCTAGTCCGAACACTCCCTATTCCTATACCCAAATCCTTTTTTACAACAGCCCAAATCATTAATTAATAGATACTTATGGCAAGGAAAGAAGGCAAGATGTGCCTTCTCTAAACTGGTTTCAACCAGGAAGGCAGGAGGAGTGGGAATGGTAATACTCAAGGATTACTATATGGCTTCAATCTCAGCTTGTCTTAAAACATGGTTCCCTCTATCCAAAGATACTAGATAGAAAGAATAAGAACGCTCCCAAACACGGGGGAATAATCTGTATCACCTCCTACTCATGAGCCAATATAACAACCCATGGGGTAAATCATTATCCCCCACTGTACTAATCTCTCTTCAGGCCTGGGATACACTCATAACTACCCCCTCTCAAGACTCCATAATGACGGCACTCCCACTACCATTGCAAAGCCTACCCACTATCATACCCAACTTAAATATAAGTAGTGGGTGACTAAAGGAATAAAAGACGTAGAAGACCTGATGATAGGACCAGCACCCAAAACCTTTAGATCCCTACAAATAGAATATGGTTTAGCCAACTTTGAACAATATACTTATTTACAAATAAACCACTTTATTAACTCGAACCCAAACACCGTACTATTACTACCATGGAAGATAGGCCCAATTCTACTCTAATCCTACTACTAAGGTTAAAGGTATATCTATGTTTTACACACGGCTCAATAAAATGGATGTATTCACTAAAAGATCCAACATACTGGCATGGGAAAATGAGTTAGATACCAGCTATACCCCTGACTAATGGCAAAAAGGCACTCAGCATCACATACGCAGCGATAAAAAGCGTGAACCTATGGAAACTGACACAAAAAATGTTACTTAGATGGTACTTAACTCACTACAGAATTGCAAAATTCTCTCCAAATACCCCCTGCGACATGCTGGAGGAATTGCAGGGAGGTTGGCACATTATACCATATACTTTGGTCTTGTCCGGCCATGGCCAAATTTTGGACAGCAGTATCTAGACTGCTCACACAAATCCTAAAGATAAAAATACCATTATCGCCAGGTCTAGCACTCCTATCACTAACCATTGAATCATTGCCAATAGAAGTCAGAACTATAGCCATCCATATTCTGCTAAGTGCAAGACTAGTGCTAGTGCGCCATTAGAAAGACCAGGAAGCTCCTTCTATCCAAGGGGTGATAACAACAACCCACACACACGCCACATATGAGATGCTGTTTACCTCCACGCAAGGCAAGCACCAAGAGGCAAGCCTTCGATGGAAGATTTGGTCAGATTGGTATAAAAATTTCTCTAGGAATTGATCTTACCCCATTACCAAACAGGAAACTTGTTTTATGCACAATGACTGTGGTGAATAGTTATGGTAATGTTTGTTTGCGTTATGTTATTGAAACATAACCCAATTTTGAAAGTTATGTATTTCTTCCCTTCTCTACACATCCCTAACCCCAAGTGTTAACACTACGGTTTATTAAGGACACATGCACATTCAATGAATAGACCGAGCAGAGGTCATAGGTGATGAGTGAACGCAAACTTATTAATGATATAATTGCAACAGTATATATGAGCTACAAGATAATTGTTATTCCAAATGTCCTTTTTTATCTTTCTCTTCTGTATTAACACTATCAATAAATAAATAATACCAATAAAGAAATATTGAAATTTAAACTGTCCCAGGGGTGTGACAAAGGCAGACTTTTTATTATTTTGATCTCTCACTGGGACTTGTCAGTAGCTGCTTGCCAAGTCAAGGGTGGAAAAGTGCTTGGCTTGACCCAATGTCATAAATGTCTATGCAGAACCACAGACTTCCGTCTTTCTTTTGCACCAGAAACTTGGGAGCAGCCCATGGGCCAAGACTTTCTCAAATCACCAATCACTCTGTAACATGTTGCAGACAAGTGCTTGACCTCCTAGAACAAGGCTGGGGGAATATGAAGGCATCGCTTCCGATTGGGTGGAGAATCCTCCATATGGATTTGGTGATCGATGGCCTCGGTGTAGCTGTAGTCTTCTGAGCTGGCAGCAAGAACCAGTAGGTGCTTTTGAAGCAATTAGTGAAGCAGCCTTTCTTGTGGTAGAGGATAGTCCCGGAAAGGAAATGCCCAGCTGTTCCAACAGCAACTTGTATTGTGACTCATCCAACGAGGACATGGCAGCTTGTAGTGGAGCACAAATCGCCTCTACCCCAGGTAGGGCCTCAGAGATGCAGTGACGGGCACTACCTACAGGTCTGCTAGGGTGGCATGGTTAGGAAGTGAAACCGGGGATTGTCTCCAGGTTGATAAGCTGCCCCAGGACCTTTCATTTATGGACCGTGGAAAAGGGTGCATGCAGCTAGCCACTCTCCTGGCACCATTGGGTCCTTGTGGGGTTCAATTATTACCATGACCCCTTGAAGTTTCTTGTGGGCCCCCGAAGGGAAGAGATCAGACTACCACTTGGAAGGGTGCCAGGAGTATTTTTTGTTTGACAGGCATGCGGATGACTCCCACCTGTACAGGCTGTTTCCTTGCTACCCTCTGGTGAGCTTCATAGGCCCATATCATGTTGAACCACACAGCTCGTAGACCACAGCACCATTCATGCTTGCTGGAATGTTCGAACTTACCCATCAAGTGGAGCAATTCCAAGTCTTTTAACATGTTCATGCCCAGAACAACAGGCACTGCTGGGTTTACTGGGCTGCTAGTCACCACTACCCCTACTCAGTTCACCACTTGGTTGTCAGTCTGGATCCTCACCCATATGACACCTTCTACCAGGATAGGCAAATTGTTGACTGCCTTGAGGGATAGCCAGGAGGGATCCAGTTATTCTGGTTTCCTAAAAGACTGGGTGTAGAAATCATGCTCCATGACAATGACCTTAGTACCTGTGTCAATCAGGCATGGAACCTCTTATCCCTTCACAAGAGTGGCCCCCACTGGACTTGGCGTGACCATAGACTTTGGTTTGCTCGGACCTTGTGCTGACTGTCCCAGGGGTTGTCCTTCTGCCCTGGGAGCCACTAGTTTAACGGCAACCTGCGTGAGCTTTTGAATTCAGGCCGACCACAGTTCTTGCTTACATGTCCAAAACAGCCACACCACCAGCATATCCGGTCCTCATCTAGGTCCCTCCGTAACAGATTTTCACTGGAGAAATGTATAGCTGAGCAGGCCTTGTATGTGCAAACGGCATCTGCCTTAAGTGGCGGAATGCTACCTGGCCGGTTCATACCTAAATAGAGAGGTCTTCAGGAAGGATGGTGTGCCCCCCCTGCTTTCCCTACTCATCTGGAACCTCTCCCTAGCACTAATCCCTGTCCCTGTCAGACGGGTGACATGTCCCTACACTACTACACGTGAAAGCATGCCAATCCCAGAAGCCAGGGCCTTAAATAGGCTTGACCTGACCCAAGATGGCTGCCAGAGTCACATGGGATGGCAGCATCCAATTGGATTTTTCTCATTGACAACTTTCTGGCAGAGGGCAGCAAATTTTCCTCTAGAATTTGATGATATTTTGATGCTGCAGAGAAAAGAAACCCATAAAAGGATATTACAACCTCCATGACTTAATTTAGGTGTGGTTTGGATGGTGAGCCCTATTGGATTTTTGCCAGACATATTGTTTGGTGTTGAGGCCAAATTATTAAATTTTAGCCTCATTTGACCATAACACCTTTGCCCATGTGGCCTCAGAATCTTCAAGGTTGGTTTTTGGCAAAACCCAGTCATGATTGCATGTGGCCTTTCTTGAGGAATGGCTTTTTTCTTGCAACCCTCCCATACATGCCACATTTGTGGACAATTTGTGATAATGTTATCACATGCAAACAATGACCGCTCTTTGTCAAGAATTCCTGCAATTGCTTCAGAGTTGCTGTAGAGCCTCTTGGTAGCCTCTGACCAGTTTCCTCTGGGCTCTTTTATCCAGTTTGGAGCAACGTCCTGATCCAGGGAGGGTATGTGTTGTACCAAATCCCATCCACTTCTTAATAATAGACTTCACTATGCTTCTAGGCATTGGCAAAGCCTTTGAAATTTCTTTGTATCCATCTCCTGACGTACGCCTGTCCACACTTTATCCCGGAGATCTTTTGACAGTGCCGTGCCACCCATAGTTGATTGTTTACTTCAGTTGCACTACCAGGGACTGACATCCAATTTGAATAAGTTATTAAGACAGTAGCATGCCCTGTGAAGAAAAAATCTTCTCAACTGTATGGCAAGTTGCCATTATTTCTGTGTTTAAAATGGGTTGCAGAAAAGTCTTAACTCCACATACAGAGGGCATCTGTTACAGGGCTCACAGACATCAGTCTCCCAAACCAGCCATTTTCAGGAGCCAATGAAATGTGCATGGAGTACTTAACAGAAACCAGCTAAGTTCACCTTAAATGAAAAAAAAAAATAAATGCACATATTTTTGTAGTAAAACAATGTGCATTTAGTATGTTTTCCCACAGGAGCCTACAAAGCATTACACCTGTGATCAGTAAATTGTGGATGCAATGTCAGGCTTCTACAGACAGGTCCTTCAGCTTTCTGCCTGTACCCCCATTTGGGCTTTCAGCTTGAAAGCTAGAGGTAGTGTCAAATGGACTGCAAGTGCACTAATCAGCCCACTCATTGCCCATTGAGAACTACATGCTGACTGCTGCAGTGGAAATGGGACTTGTAGTTTATTCATTCACTGATCCCTCCGAATGAATAATGCTAATGTACAGTTATGCCAATTTTAAATGTGACAGCGACTGTGGGGAGAGAAACCCCTGCCCACTGTCACAGGGATGAGGGGGGGTAGAGAAGGAGGGCATGTGCTGGCATATGTTACATGATACACTAAAAATACGATAAACAAACAGCAGAAACCACAGTTGTCAGATCAAGGTAAATATGTGTAGCGGGTGCTCAATCGCTCTCTCACAAGGGAGAGAAAAGCCTGTCAGCTCTTGTGGGGGAATTCTCCCCCTCCCTCTCTTCATTCCAGTGAGAGCGATTGGCGTTTGCAGAAGAAACAGTCGCCTGTTCTGTTCCCTCCCCTGCTTCCTCATTGGCAGGGGGAGGGAACCAATGAACCAATGGGACTTTACCACAGAGGAGCAAAGGATTGTGGGACATATAGTTCCTAAAACAAACGGCCCCATAGCCTTCTATGGGAACAGAACTGCAAACCCAGAATGCTCTGGGGAAAAGGAAGGGAGAGAGACCCAGAGGCTGACTGAGTTGGGACAGATGCTACAAGGCAAGAGAAAAGACTCAACCCAGGAGAGAGGTGTTGCCTTCCCAGGTCGGTGTGCCATTCCTCCCACAGATCCACGGCCAGTTGGGGACATCCTGCCTGAGAGGGGGATCCCAGGTGCATTCTCGTGTACAGATGGTGTGAAGTGTTCCAGTTGTGAGGTAGCCAGTCGGTCTACTGGAAGAGCCTGCCTGTTCCAGGTCATTTTGCTTGGACCTTGACCACAGGATTGGTGAGTGGACACTTGCCCATTTGCAGGGAAGCAGGGAAACTGCATACAGACAATGTTACCTATTTTGCCCACATTTGCCAGAACCTGGGTCACACGTACACCCTGCTGAGCACTGCAGTCACAGTGTCCGCCTTGTACAGGAGAGTGGGGAAATGGCGCTACCCTGTATAGCACAAAATGTTTACTTGTGAAATAAAAAAATAAAAAAATAAAATCCCAGTGTACGTATTCATGAAAAAAGCATATAAATCTAAAAAATATTACTGAATATTGCCGTTAGTGTTTTTATCTGGAATATTTTTAATAAATCGTTTATACTACACTATGGGAGCCCCTTGTGTTTTCCTGTGAGGATCGTGCCACTTGCTGCGGTGAAAGAATCTGAGAAACCTGATTCGGAACATGTGCTGAAAGTCTCTGGACTAAGGGAACGGGTTGACGGAGGTGCAGAGGACCAAATACGGCTATCAAAGGGGGAGATCCACTTATAGCTGCCCACTCTAACCCTACTACCCCTGTAGGGGTGACTGACTACCTTTGGTGAGTGGGGACACATTGGGGGAGCACCTAAGTCACCATACCTGCTGTGCACAGAAGTCACTGGAATGTCTGCTTGGAACATGAGACTACACTTTATTTGATCACTGTTTATATATTTTTATTTTTTAAAATAAGCACTTTTTCACAATAAGTTCATACCTCTTGTTCAGGGACTTGGACTATATGACTGAACACTCACATATCAATTTTTTGCTGTGGATTTATATACATGGTCTGTTGGTTGGTATATCACTTATGCTCACATGCATTAAGATGTGGAGATATCTGCATTTATACGATTATGGTTCATTGCTAATGCCAGTTTTTTGGGAACTGGATTGGCTCACATTTTGTGCTAGTTTGTGAGTGGGGTGGATGGATAGGGGCAGACGTGCTTTTCAGTATTCTGTGCATTTGGAGTGCGCCCTTGCCCAATCACACATACTCACAATATCTATATAATTCATATATTCATTGTTAAAGATCTGTATACTTTTTTTAGATTTATATGCTTTTTTCATGAATACGTACACTTGGATTTTATTTATTTATTTTTTATTTCACAAGTAAACATTTTGTGCCATACAGGGTAGCGCCATTTCCCCACTCTCCTGTACATACTCTTATAGGTCCCTTTTGGGAACTAATTAGGGGAGGCTGCAACTCCTTTTTACTAAGCGCGGATTTTTATTATACCACAGTGTCCGCCTTGTTACCGGGATACTGCGAGCATACTGCACTTTCACTCTACCAAACAGGATATCCAAGTGCACCAACTAAAGTGGCTAGCTGAAGATTCAAGGCCTTCTTCTTCCAAGGGACTAAAGTTACTGGTGCCGTAAAGGCACACACATACACCCAGGGCTCAGTACATGTAGTGCATGAGCGGGGTAGTCTGACTGACTTGGAAGTTACGCTATTGACCACTGCACTAGGTGCAAGGTTTATAGTGTGTGGGCCTATGGTGTCACGAGACAGAAGGGAGAGGTCTGACATAAGAGAAGGTCATTCCTCTGCTCTCCTCCTGCTCCTCCTACTATTTTGTGATCTGTCAATTGTTAAAGTGTTTGCCTCTGGGTTATTCATCTTGAGAAGTCCCCTCAAAGCAGCCAGATAGTACCATAGAGTTCTATTGCTTTTGATTCTCAGTCATTATTATACCGGTGACCTATTTGAGATATATCTGTCTACTGTTCAGCTATATTGCTATTGTTTATTGCCGTCTCAAAGAAATTTCGCAGTAAAGACTATTTCTGTGTTTTACTATAATGTGTCTTTCATTGGTGGTGTTTGCATTAACACTTATGCCAGGTGTGTCAGAGGGGTTAAGACCGTTCCTGGGGTTGAGAGGCAGAGTACAGAACCAAATATACTTAAGTGGCTCCTCCGGGGGTAGCGCTACATATACAGTACTTCGGTGGAGGGGGAGGGTGGGTTAGGTTGGGTCAGGGGAAGAGGTCAAAAAGGATAAATGCACTTTATTTTAAAGAGCACTTATCATTTAGCTCCTTTCAGGGGATCATCTAGGTATCAGATCTATCTTTTTTCTTTTTTTTTTACCAGTGTAATTCTCTGTTATTGATCATAGTAAGTTTGTCCAGCAAATCCTGTAACACAAATCCTCAGACTCTAAAGCTTGTAACATCCCCAAGGGAGATATATCTTGTCTGCATAAATATTTAAAGCCTGACACTGAATTTACAGTTCATTCCTTAAAGACATAGCATGAAAGTAGCTAAATCAAAAAGATTAGTGTTATTGCAGCAGAAGTTGATATAAGTGATACTGTCAGTGAAAATCAGGGCCAATGAATCAAGGGCACCAAGCAAGTTTCTTTTCTGGATTATCTTGCATCACACTAGTCTCAAATAATTATTTTGTCACCAACATTTAATGCATCAAACTCTGCTATGAAAAAGCAATACAGAAATGGAACACTGAAGCACGTAAAGGCAGACAAGTGGTTTACAGCAGAATTACAGCCAGAGGTGGCAGAAACCATTTTTTTTTTCATTCTTGCTCAAACATAATAAAATCCACATTGTAAATGTAAAAATGCACCAAAATGGTATATATTTTCTGAAAGCAGAGATGTTGTAGAATACAATCTTGGTAGTTGCAATTTGTTATGTCAAGTGATATTTACATTACTATGGGTGTAACTTTATTTTTTATTTTTCCACTAAAAATGTATTTGTGGGCAAGGTTTAAGACAAGCTCTTTTTATTGGGATATCAGATCTTTTAGACCCCTAATGTTTCCCCTGCCTTCCATGGAAGCTAATGTAGCAAAGCTCTATCGTGTTCCCTGGCCACCTTGATCGGGAAAATGTCAGCTGAAACCAGAGGTGACATTTTACATTCTGCCTGGGCATGATCAGTGAACAGATGTTCTCTGAGCCTCCTCCCCTCCACCCAGAAATGCCTCCCATGCAGGTCCCGGGCCATAGGTGGGAAAGCTGAGCCAAAAATGCATTGCGGGGAGGGGGGGGGGTCGCGCCAGGGAGGCACACTTCAGAAGTCATGGAAAGCGATCAGGCAGCTGTACAACTACCTGATAACTTTCATTAGAAAGCCAACTGTCAATCAGAAGCCATGGGTAAAGGGCTTGACTGTGCCACCCACTGACAACTGGAGACCTAGTTTAACTGTAAGCGGACAGGTTCACACATAGGGTACTTGGGAAGGAACATTCCCCGAAACCTATGAAAACTCTTCAAACTTAACTTTTCCCAGATTGGTTTTCCAGAGCTGATAAAATATCAAGAAGCTGTTCACCTAGCCTGAGTGATCAGTTGGTGCATTCAACAAGACAAAAAAACATGTGTGTACTTAGAGCAGGCAGCCATTGACCTTTCCTGGGCAAGTTTTCCATGGCTCCTAGATAAAGCTAGACCATTGGCCGTACAACAGCATCCAATCGTTAGAGCCACAATCAAAACCACTAAAACTCTTTTCCAGACCTCCACCCTTTCATCAGATCCCAGTCTTCATGTTCAAAATTAACGTGATGTAATGATTTTTGTGTCTATTACAAGTCCTACCGATCAAATTTCCCCATGGTTTTCTGCGTGACCTGTACACTAGATTCCTAAAATTCTTCTGGGAAAGTAAGCCAGCTAGAGACTGAGTACATTGGTCTATTCTGTTCTTACCCAAGCAAAAGGTGGGATTGGTTTCCAGATCTGATAAAATATCAATATATCCTAGATAAAGCTAGACCAGTGATTCTTAAATTGTGCAGCTGCAGGGGTGTATCATGAATTCAGTGGGCCCATGTGCAAGATCCAAAGTAGGCCCCCTATGCAGTGTGAAAGGAAAAGCTGTGGCGCATTTTGCGCTCTGCGGCAAAAAGTGGGCGTGGTTTGAGTTGTGCTAAATATTAGGCGTGGCTTAAAGGGGTGTGGTTAAATAAAGTCTCAGATGACTTACATAGTTCAGAATGTGTTAATGTTAAATAGGGAGTACCTAGGTCCTGGCCCTGCTGAGTGACTCCAGTCATCAGGACCAGGACCCAGTTACTCCAACTGCCACGCTATACACCGGGCTAGGGGGGGTCTCTCTTACCAAAGAAACCTGTGTTTGTGTCACTGTAATCAACAGAGCCACCAGGTACTCACGAGTCTGCTGTTCCCAGCCACCACAGTCGCCACCGTGTCAGTACAGGCTGGAGCAGCTTCCAATCCAGTCCTCAAGTCAGCACCTGGTTTTCTCTCTTCACAGCTCCGCCCTTGCAATTTATAGAGTGCGCCAATGCCGGGACAAGATCGTCCAGTGCCTAGGGCAAAGTCCTCAACCCCATATGCCCCCTTCTAGCACAGATCCCCCCTCTCAGCACAAATCCTCACTCCCCATATCACCCTTACATCATAAATCCCCCTAAAACCCCTCCATTTACAAATTCTCAGCAAAAATCCCCCCTCTCAGCATAGACCCACCCTCCATCTCCCCCCCGGCAGCAAAAATCCCCCCTTTCAGCACAAATACTCACCCTCATATAACCCCTTCCAGTACAAATCCCCTCTCAGCACAGACCCTTACCTCCACTACCCCTTTCCCAGCACAAATCTTTCCCCATCCCTCCCTCCCAGCATAAATCCCCCCTCTCAGCACAAATCCTCTCCTATCTGCCTCTCCTAGCATAAATCCCCCCTCTCAGCACAAATCCTCCCCCATCTGCCTCTCCCAGTATAAATCCCCCCTCTCAGCATAAATCCTCCCCTATCTCCCCCTTCCAGCATAAATTCCCCCTCTTAGAAAAAATCCTCCCCCATCTCCCCTTCCCAGCATAAATCCCCCCTCTTCGCACAAATACTCCCCCATCTCCCCCTTCCAGCAAAAATCCCCCCTCTTAGCAAAAATCCTCCCCCATCTGCCTCTCCCAGCATAAATCCCCCCTCTTAGCAAAAATCATCTCCCATCTCCCCCTCCCTGCATAAATCCCCCCTCTTAGCAAAAATCCTCTCCCATCTCCCCCTCCCAGCATAAATCCCCACTCTTAGCAAAAATCCTCTCCCATCTCCCCCTCCCAGCATAAATTTCCCCTCTTAGCAAAAATCCTCTCCCATCTCCCCCTCCCAGCATGAATTCCCCCTCTCAGCACAAATCTTCTCCCATTTCCCCCTTTGAGCAAAAATGCTCAACCATCACAAACCTGTGCCTCCTTCTCCTGTTCTAGAAGAGCAGCCTGCTATGCTGGGACTTGTAGTGCCCTAGATTACAGGGGACTAAAGAATGACAGCCCACTATGCTGGGACTTGTAGTGCCCTCTTTGAGAGACTGAGGGTTTCTCAGTCCCCATACAGTCTAGGGCACTACAAGTCTGTTAGAGAAATTAGATGCTTATTTTATATTCATTTAATGAATGCTTGCATGAGATTGCTTAGAAGTAGAATAATTTCATAGTTACATAGTTACATAGTAAGATTGAATAAAGACACCAGTCCATCCAGTTCAACCTGAGTGAGTGTGGGTGCATGTCCACAACCCCTATACATTGTGCCCCATCAAGATGCCCATCTATTATATATTATTATTTATTTAAGGTACCCATATAACACCATCAATTTTTACACAGTGCTCCACACACACATCAGTCCCCATCCCCAAGGAGCCCACATTTATGTTACACAGAGTTGTTTCGAGTCCATGAAATGCATATAAATCACAGAGATAAGATAGTTCATTTTTATTTCACTAATTAGATTGACAGCAATTAAGCTACAGCCTGATAAGATAAGAACATCTTATACAGGTGGTTTAGAAATAATTTTATGTAGATAATACAGTACTTTTTTGTAAAACCAATGTATGTATACATACACATAGGATTGTATAGTGAAAAACAATAAGACATAACACATTTGGTGGGGTTATTGCAAATTCATCCTCCCAAAGTCGTAAATCTGTTATCCTTGAGGTTGGTTAAGTCTTATCAGAGTGAGGAGGGTTTGATTTAACACAGCTGGGAGCCATACTGTCTCTACACAGGTTATTTTAATTGGACAAAACCAGTTATAAGTCACTTTAATGAGCATAGGAATTCTGGGAATGAATAAGTTTGTCTGGTTGTAGAACAGGTGTCAGATTTATGGTTAGTTACAAACCAGTACAGAAGAGAGAGCTAACAAAAATGCCCAATGGTGACCTAGTTATCACCATAAACGAAGGACCCATCACAGCAGTCCGTTTCGATATCTGTCAGGTAATAGAATGCCCACGTAACTGGGAACTCACATATAGTGATTACGAAAAGTATATGTGTGTAACTGACACCTGTTCTTTGTGGTCTGAGGTATGGTGGACTACAGATTTGAATGGTTACTTAACCTCCTCAGCCCAGGTTCCCCAACAAAAGAGGAGTCTAGCCCATCGTTTAAGATTATATAAACTATCACCATGGGGGAAGGGCTCTAACCAACTGTTATTATCTTTGAGAGATGCAAAGAGGGAGGATTCGGGAACCTATGGGCTAGGAATACATATACCACTGGGAAAAGATGCAGTGGGGTCCATACGGATTCAAGTACTCAGGAAAGGACACGCTGTGCTCTCAGTCACCAGCATGCCACTAATAAAGCCATGCCCAGACCTGTTCAAAGCTGACTTCACCTATAAAGAGCAGTTAAGTATAGAAACGGGGTTTGGTTTTCAAAAAAAAAAAGAAACGGGGTTTGGAGATAAAAATTAGTGGATAAAATGGGTAAGATGAACAACCAAGACCAAGGGGCTGGGGAATGCCAACTCATGACCCCAGCTAGCAACTGTTCCTTTCCTAACTGACAAAACAAACCTGACATGTATAATAAGAATGTTCAAGGAAAATGTCACAAATACTGAATGTACAAAAGAGTAGAAATTATATTCAACCTCCAAGGTGCGGAGTATACCCCCCTTTGTTAGAGCGGTCCCAGGGAATTTCACCTGCTTTCTCAGCACCGAGGATAGTGGACAGCAGGTAGGAGACTTACCCCCGACTTACTGCATACAAAATATATCAACTAGTGACCCATCATACCAGCAGGATTGGTTTCAAAACCAAAAGATACAATTAGCTGATGTGTGGTGGATGTGCAGGGATATGAAACTTAGGATCAAACTCCCTCCTAAATGGAAAGGGAGCTGTGCTTTAACCCATTTGCTTCTCCCATTTTTCATGATACCTGTAGGTGATAAGATAAAGTTGCCACAGTTGAAGAAACAACACTTCCGAATGAAATGGAACGCACCACAAGGATCGTTTAACAATCAAGTCTACATTGATTCCATCGGAGTACAGCGAGGAGGCCCTAATGAATTCAAAGCATAAGACCAGATATTCGCCGGATTCACCTCCATCTTTTTGTGGATTCAACCTAACAAGAATGTTGATTGGATAAACTACATCTACTATAACCAGCAAAGGTTTGTGAACTATACCAGAGATGCCCTTAAAGGAGTAGTCAGCCAACTGGATGCAACCTCATTGACAGCCTGGCAGAATCGTATTGCTCTTGATATGCTGTTGGCAGAGAAGGGAGGGGTGTGCAAGATGTTCGGAACCTTTTGTTGCACCTTCATTCCTAACAATACAGCCCCCGATGGTAGCATAATGAAGGCCCTGCAAGGATTGCAGATGCTGTCCAAAGAATTGGCAGAAAACTCTGGTGTGGAAGATCCTCTGGCTAGACTCTTTGAGACATGGTTAGGTAAATGGGGTGAACTGGAGAGAAATATGTTCATTTCAATAGTGATGGCAGCCACAGTACTGACCCTGTGTGGTTGCTGTTGCATTCTCTGTGTCCGAGGACTCCTTCAACGGTTTATTGACACATCCTTGACAAAGACTATGTTTCTCCAAAAAGATCTAAATGAACTCTACTCTGGACTTCATTCTGAAACAGATGAGGACGAGTATAAGAAATTTACCCCTGACTCTCATGTGTGAACTATATGATGGACCTTGATGAAAACCTGAAAGCTGAAGTGCTGAAAGAACTGTCATAAATGATTATAAACAGGGGGGAAATGTTAGAGAAATTAGATGCTTATTTTATAATCATTTAATGAATGCTTGCATGAAATTGCTTAGAAGTAGGATAATTTCAAGTTACACAGAGTTGTTTAGAGTCCTTGAAATGCATATAAATCACAGAGATAAGATAGTTCATTTTTAGTTCACTAATTAGAATGACAACAGTTGAGCTACAGCCTGATAAGATAAGAACATCTTATACAGGTGGTTTAGAAATAATTATGTGGAATATGGGAAAGTTATGTACAGTACATTAATTAAGTTTGACAGGGTCAAACAAAGATCTGCTTGTGCCCTCATTAAAACTGTTAAAATACATTGAATAAAGTAGTTAGCTTTGTGTATGTGTGTACGTGTGTGTGTGTGTGTGTATATATATATATATATAAAATGTAGATAATACAGTACTTTTTCAGTACTTTTTTGTGAAACCAATGTATGTATAAATACACATAGGATTGTATAGTGAAAAACAATAAGACATAACACATTTGGTGGGGTTTTTGCAAGTTCATTCTCCCAAAGTCATAAACCTGTTATCCTTGAAGTTGGTTGTCTTTTTAGAACGAGGAGGGTTTGATTTAACACAGCTGGGAGACATACTGTCTCTACACAGGTGTTTTTAATTAGACAAAACCAGTTATAAGTCACTTTAATGAGCATATAGGGATTCTGGGAATGAATAAGTTTGTCTGGTTGTAGAAAAGGTGTCAGATTTATGGTTAGTTACATTGATGTAGATCCTAGCAACCAATCATATCTAGGAGAGATGGCTAAGATAAGGCTTGTAAAAGGTATATAAATGCAAGTTTTACAATTGTTAGACAGACAAGTCCAGATAGGGGTCTATCAGGCTCACTGCTATATATGCAGCCCTATTGCACGGGTTATAGCGGTGAGAACCAAAAGGTAAATATCTGTTCCTTTGTTGTAACTTGTCTCCTCGTATGAGTAGAAAAAAAGAAAACTTCTTAACTTGATCCAGAGTGTGGTCTACGGTGAATTTCCCTCACAATGTGCCAGCAAAGGAGGCTGCCATATTTCAGACCCCCACAGAGGGCACTACAATTCCCAGCAGAGTGGGCTGCTACCAGTCCTCCAAACACAGCATTAGGAGACCGCAGCCTTCCACTTGCATACATTCGCTCCCTGGCTGCCATACACCATGCCCCTCCCCACTCTGCCCTTACATTAGTGTCTTGTCCTGGCCACCCCTCTCCGGAGTCTGGGCGGCATGTCTCACTGCATGGTGGGGCAGTGGGCGGGATTTCAGGATGTCAGAAGACAGGTCCTGGCTCCCAGACCCCAGTGCAGCGCACAAGGCTGCAGATCACTCCGCCACTGGTCAGGCACCTCAGTGGATGTGGTCAGTGGCAGCAGCCGGATCTAAAGACCGGGCATCGGCAGTGTGTACATTGAAATTGTGTTACTCCATGTGTGCAAAGTGTGGCAGGGCACAGTGGGCCTCCCTGGCTTTGGAGGCCCGTGTGCTCCACACACACTGCACACATGGAGGATACGCCACTGTGCCATGGCACACTAGAGATTTGCAGGTGTGCTGTGGGAGTTTCGAAAAAATTTAAAATTGCAAGCATTTTGAAACTTTGAAAGAATCTAAAAATTTAAAAAGTAACATATATAAAAACAGCCCAAGGGTGGAACCAGTTAAAATTTAAGTGCAACGTGAATTAGGCTGGTGGAGATAAGTACTTGCTCAGTAATACAATTTTTATAATGCTTTGGAGTCATTTGTCAGGACAGGTAGAAGCAAATCATGTCACCACCTGGGAGAATAAAGAAGATGCGGTCCTTCTGTAATGGTGTGCTACTACAACTATATTAGTGTTTCCGGCCTGAAAATGTTAATACCACCTTGAGCTTGTGTATATTGTCACTCAGGTGTCCTTGGGGATAATGTGATCTTAGAACCCAGCTATATCCCTACAAGTGTATAATAGAAAATATTTTGTATCTCTTTAGCTCTACAAAATAAAAGGTAGAAATGTTGGGACTATATCATATTTACTGACCTGTATGCCAGGAAAACTTACATCTGATTTGGATTGTGGTAAATCAATGTTAGGCTAACCATAGAAGAGCAGATATCTCTGTGAGAATGAGAGGGAGGAAGCAGAGTCATCATTAGCACCGGACATCCAGGGAATATGCCTTTCATCTATTGCAGGGCATCCCAGGTCCCAAGGCTGTGACTACCCAACATCTTTTTTGTATTTCACAATGCTGCAGTGTCCATGGGGAGAGAAGGACTTCCCCTCACTCTGAACATCTAGTGAGTGAGTTAAAGGTGTTCTATAGTCACAGCTAGGGATAAGCCGAACACCCCCCGGTTCGGTTCGCACCAGAACCCGCGAACGGACCGCAAGTTCGCACGAACGTTAGAACCCCATTGACGTCTATGGGACTCGAACGTTCGAAATCAAAAGTGCTCATTTTAAAGGCTAATTTGCATGGTATTGTCCTAAAAAGGGTTTGGGGACCCGGGTCCTACCCCAGGGGACATGTATCAATGCAAAAAAAACTTTTAAAAACGGCCGTTTTTTCGGGAGCAGTGATTTTAATGATGCTTAAAGTAAAAAAAAAAAAGTGAAATATTCCTTTAAATATCGTACCTGGGGGGTGTCTATAGTATGCCTGTAAAGTGACGCGTGTTTCCCATGTTTAGAACAGTCCCTGCACCAAATGTCATTTTTAAAGGAAAAAATCTCATTTAAAACTGCTTGCGGGTTTAATGTCATGTCGGGTCATGGCAATATGGATGAAAATCAGTGAGACAAACGGCATGGGTACCCCCCAGTCCATTACCAGGCCCTTTGGGTCTTGTATGGATATTAAGGGGAACCCCGCACCCAAATTAAAATAAGGAAAGGTCCCTATATACTCTGAACAGCAGTATTCAGGCGGTGCAAACAAGACAGGGACTGTAGGTTTGTTGTTAAGTAGAATCTGTTTGTAATTTTGAACATTTTTAATGTGTTTAGCTCCAGCCAAAAAATCTTTTCTAAGCTTTTTGGAAAACATAGGGAAGGGTTATCACCCCTGTGACATTTGTTTTGCGTCTTTCCTCCTCTTCAGAAGATTTCACCTCACTTTTTTGTCCCAATGAAAAATGTTTTTTGAAAATTTGGGTTTTTTTGTGGAACAAGGATTGGAAAGCATCAGTGGAAAGGAGAAATTGTTTTCCCATATTAACTCTTACAGGAGAGAATTTCCCTTCCTTAGGGGTAGATTTCATCTCACTTCCTGTTGTCTCCTTCCGTTTGCAAGTAGGAGTCGTTTGTAAGTTAGATGTTTGAAAGTAGGGTCCTGCCCTATATACTCAGCAGAAATTTGGGCCTTAGGTGTTGCTGTGGCCAAAACACTGTAAGCCCTCACAGGGCCCTGCTGTGAAATATTAGATCAAGAATTGTAATTACATGCCCCTGTTGAACAGGAGCTGAAAAATTAGGCCTTAGGCACTGGTGCTGGTGCCACAACACTGCAACCCCTCACAGACACTCTAGTTGGAACGCAGGAACGAGCCCTGCTGCAAAGTATTGCATCAAAAATTGTAATTACACGCCCCTGTTAGACAGGGGCTGAAAAATTGGGTCTTAGGCACTGGTGCTGGTGCCACAACACTGCAACCCCTCACAGACACTCTAGTTGAAACGCAGGAACAAGCCCTGCTGCAAAGTATTGCATCAAAAATTGTAATTACACGCCCCTGTTAGACAGGGGCTGAAAAATTGGGTCTTAGGCACTGGTGCTGGTGCCACAACACTGCAACCCCTCACAGACACTCTAGTTGGAACGCAGGAACGAGCCCTGCTGCAAAGTATTGCATCAAAAATTGTAATTACACGCCCCTGTTAGACAGGGGCAGAAAAATTGGGTCTTAGGCACTGGTGCTGGTGCCACAACACTGCAACCCCTCACAGACACTCTAGTTGAAAAGCAGGAACAAGCCCTGCTGCAAAGTATTGCATCAAAAATTGTAATTACACGCCCCTGTTAGACAGGGGCTGAAAAATTGGGTCTTAGGCACTGGTGCTGGTGCCACAACACTGCAACCCCTCACAGACACTCTAGTTGGAATGCAGGAACGAGCCCTGCTGCAAAGTATTACATCAAAAATTGTAATTACACGCCCCTGTTAAACAGGGGCTGAAAAATTGTGCCTTAGGCACTGGTGGTGGCGCCCAGAACCAAAAATGTTCTTACAAGCTATCAGCGTGATGATTGAGGAGGAAGAGGATAATTACTCAGGGATAGTCACTCAGCATCAGCATAGGCAGTCTTTGAAGGGATCTGAGATTTCAAAAAAAATTATTCGGTTACATCTGCATCAGGTGCTTGGTAGCTGGTGGTGATCCAAGACTGATTCATTTTTATGAAGGTCAGCCGATCGACCGAGTCGGTGGACAGACGCACCCTGTGATCGGTTACCACGCCTCCAGCAGCACTGAATGTGCGTTCCGAAAGAACGCTGGATGCAGGACAGGCCAGTAGCTCAATTGCATACTGTGCAAGCTCTGGCCAGTGATCCATCCTCAAGACCCAGTAACCCAGAGGATTTTCGGTGGGAAAGGTGTCCAAGTCTGATCTTGCCCCTAGGTATTCCTGCACCATGTAAAACAGACGCTGGCGATGGTTGCTGGAACCGATCATACCTTGGGGCTGCGGACCAAAAAATTGTCTGAACGCATCGGTCAGACGGCCACCTTCTCCACCGCTCCTTCTTTGACTGACCGAAGCCTCAGCAACACGTTGTCCAGAAACAGGAGTTTGTAACCTCCCAGTCTCTGGGAACGCGTTGCACAGACCTTTCTGCAAGGCCTCCCGAAGATGTTTCATCCTCTGCTCCCTCTGCGATGGCAAGATAAGGTCCGCAACCTTACCCTTGTAACGTGGATCAAGGAGGGTTGCCAGCCAGTATTGGTCCTTCTCCTTGATACCACGAATACGAGGATCCTTACGCAGGCTTTGCAGGATCAGGGAGGCCATGCAGCGTAGGTTTGCTGAGGCATTCGGTCCGGAGTCCTCTGGGTCACTAAGGACAACAACGTCCGCAGCCACCTCCTCCCAGCCACGTACAAGTCCATGTGTTCCTTGGGACTGATCCCTTAAAGACTGCTGATGCTGAGTGCCAGGCTCCACCTCCATACTGACACAATCTTCCTCCTCCTCCTCCTCCTCCTCCTCGTCCTCTTCCTGTGTGATCGGCGGGCACGCAGGAACACTGTCTGGATAAAGGGGGCCTTGAGAGCTAAGGAAGTCCTCCTCTTCCTGCCTCTATTCTGCCTCAAGTGCCCTGTCCATTATTCCACGCAGCGTGTGCTCCAACAGGTGGACAAGGGGGACAGTGTCACTGATGCATGCACTGTCAGTGCTCACCATCCTCGTGGCCTCCTCGAATGGTGACAGGACAGTGCATGCATCCCTGATCATGGCCCACTGGCGTGGGGAAAAAAAACCAAGGTCCCCTGACCCTGTCCTGGTGCCATAGTCGCACAGGTACTCATTGATGGCCCTCTGCTGCGTGTGCAGCCGCTGCAGCATGGCCAACGTCGAGTTCCACCTGGTGGGCATGTCACAGATTAGGCGGTTCTTGGGCAGGTTAAACTCCTTTTGGAGGTCCGTCAGCCGAGCACTGGCATTATATGACCGGCGGAAATGCACAGAGACTTTCCTGGCCTGCCTCAGGACATCCTGTAAGCCCGGGTACCTGCCCAAGAACCGCTGCACCACCAAGTTAAGGACGTGAGCCAAACAGGGCACATGGGTCAGTTGTCCCTGTCGGAGGGCAGAGAGGAGGTTGGTGCCATTGTCGCAAACCACCATTCCTGCCTTAAGTTGGCGTGGCGTCAACCACCTCTGAACCTGCCCCTGCAGAGCTGACAGAACCTCTGCCCCAGTGTGGCTCCTGTCCCCCAAGCACACCAGCTCAAGCACCGCATGGCATCTTTTGGCCTGCGTACTTGCGTAGCCCCTTGAACGCCTACGGAGCACCGCTGGTTCCGAGGAAGAGGCCATGGAGGAAGAAGAAGAGGAGGGGGTGGAGGAGAGAGGTGTGTCACAATCAGCATTTTGGAGGCGTGGTGGCGGAACAACCTCCAACACTACTGCACCTTGTCCTGCATCCTTCCCAGCTGCCAGCAGAGTCACCCAATGCGCCGTGAAACTTAAGTAACGTCCCTGTCCATGCCTGCTGGACCATGAGTCAGCGGTAATATGCACCTTACCGCTGACCGCCCTGTCCAGCGAGGCATGGACATTGCCTTCCACATGCCGGTAGAGAGCCGGAATCGCCTTCCGTGAGAAAAAGTGGCGTTTGGGTACCTGCCACTGAGGAACCGCACATTCCACAAACTCACGGAAGGGGGCAGAGTCTACCAACTGAAAAGGCAGCAGTTGAAGTGCTAGCAATTTTGCCAAGCTAGCATTCAACCGCTGGGCATGTGGATGGCTGGGAGCAAACTTCTTTCGGCGGTGCAGCAGCTGGGGCAGGGAAATTTGCCTGGTACAATCTGACGTCGGTGTACCAAAAGCAGATTGCCCACAAGTACTTGGCTGTGACACACCTAATTCTACACCTTCATTCCTCTCACTGCAGGTCTCAGAGAGGACTGAAGGTCTAGTGGGGTTGGAAATCTCAGCTGATGAGGAGCAAGGAGAGATCGTCTTTGTTCTTTGGTGTGGGTCTTTTAGATACGCTTGCCAACGAACTGCATGGCAGGTCAACATATGTCTGGTCAAGCATGTGGTACCCAAGCGGGAGATGTTTTGGCCACGCGAGATACGCTTGAGACATATGTTGCAAATAGCAGCGGTGCGATCTGATGCACTCGTCTCAAAAAAGGCCCACACCAAAGAACTTTTTGAATAACGCGCAGAGACTGCAGCGCCCTGCACATGTGGAGCTTTGGGGTGTGATGCAGTCAATGTGCTGCCCTTAGGCTGGCCCCTGGAGGGCATCCTGCTTAGTTGGTGATGTGCCACCTCCTCCTCCTCCTCCTCCTCCTCCTCTCTCCTATCAGGCACCCACGTTGAGTCAGTGACCTCATCATCCCCTCCCTCCTCATCACTGGAGCAAACCTGGCAGTATGCTGCAGCAGGGGGAGCATGACTGCCAGATTGCTGTCCTTCTTGGGCACCCCCTCTGTCCGTGCTCATGTTACTGCCTTCATTGAGCTCAGTATCATCATCAGAGCCTTCCAAACGCTGGGCATCCTCCTGGAGCATGTACCCAACACTGTGGTCAAACAGTTCGAGGGAATCCTCATGAGGACATGGTGGAGCTAGGGAAGGAGTCACTGATGACATTGAGCTGAGGGAAGAGGCCGCTGCTTTGCCAGACAAAGCACCCTGGGCATGGGTGAGAGAGGATGAGGAGGATGAGGACGGCTTGGTCATCCACTCGACCAAGTCTTCCGCATGTTGCGGCTCAACACGGCCAGCTGCCGAAAAAAAGGCCAAGCGTGTCCCATGGCCACGTGCTGATGAGGATGCACCGTCTCCACGACCAGCACTAGACACAGAGCCTGCTTGCCCTCTCTTATTGGCTTGTGACTGTCTGCCTCTCCTTCTTGGCCTTCCAGACATACTAATGGCCTGTAGCTGCACTAAGCTGGGATAGAACACCTGTAATTTTCTTCAGGTAGCTTTATATACTGTAACCAGACAAGCCTGCCTGTCAGTAGGAAGATAACAGGAACGGATCTAGCTGAACACTGTGAGCAGGACGCACTGTACTAAATGTAAATAGTCTAGCTGCCTGACCGTGGTACTAATAGGATCAAAAAGAACACCTGTAATTTTCTTAAGGTAGCTTTATATACTGTAACCAGACAAGCCTGCCTGTCAGTAGGAAGATAACAGGAACGGATCTAGCTGAACACTGTGAGCAGGACGTACTGCACTAAATGTATATAGCAGGAACGGATCTAGCTGAACACTGTGAGCAGGACGCACTGCACTGAATGTAAATAGCAGGAACGGATCTAGCTGAACACTGTGAGCAGGACGCACTGCACTAAATGTAAATACCAGGAACGGATCTAGCTGAACACTGTGAGCAGGACGCACTGCACTAAATGTAAATACCAGGAACGGATCTAGCTGAACACTGTGAGCAGGACGCACTGCACTGAATGTAAATAGCAGGAACGGATCTAGCTGAACACTGTGAGCAGGACGCACTGCACTAAATGTAAATACCAGGAACGGATCTAGCTGAACACTGTGAGCAGGACGCACTGCACTGAATGTAAATAGCAGGAACGGATCTAGCTGAACACTGTGAGCAGGACACACTGCACTAAATGTAAATAGTCTAGATAGAAGATAACAGGAACGGATCTAGCTAAACTGAATACAGTGTATATATATATATGCAACACCTGGGATGCATATATATACACAATACACTGTAAGTGCAGCTAACTGACTGACTGTTCTGCCTAATCTATCTAACTCAAATCAAATGACACTGTCTCTCTCTCTCTCTATCTCTCAGCACACCGGAACACACACTACACAGGGCCGCCGTGCAGGCGGCCTTATATAGTGTGGGGTGTGTACTAAATCCCCTGAGCCATAATTGGCCAAAGCCACCCTGGCTTTGGCCAATTACAGCTCTCTCTACTGACGGCGCTGTGATTGGCCAAGCATGCGGGTCATAGTGCATGCTTGGCCAATCATCAGCCAGCAATGCACTGCGATGCCGCAGTGAATTATGGGCCGTGACGCGCCACACGAATTTGGCGCGAACGGCCCATATCGTTCGCAATTCGGCGAACGACCGAACAGCCGATGTTCGAGTCGAACATGGGTTCGACTCGAACACGAAGCTCATCCCTAGTCACAGCAAACACTTTCATTTTATATCATCAGCATTGAAATAGCAATACAAGCAACAGTTATTTTTACCAATCCAATATAAACCTACTCAAAAAATCTCCTTCCATGTTATGAGTGCTGCCTGCCTGCTGACCATTTTTCCAGAACTTCCTTGGTTCCCTGCATGATTTGCAGTGTCTCCTCTGCTCATTCCTTTGGGTTACTTTCTATTTCTAAGGACTAGATTTAGAGATGGGGCTCTGGTGTGTTCAGGATCCCACCTGCCTGATCCCGCCAGTAAGCCGACACTGCACACCCATCAATCACAGGCACTGAGACATTTCTCGATCTGTGCAGCTGTTGTTTGGGAAATGTCACTGCTCACTGTGCAGTGTAGGCTTCCTGGCGGGATCGGGCAGGTGGAATCCCGAACATGTCCAAGCCCATTCCTACTGCATATAACATGGTAGCTTGTTGCCTGCAAGCAGTGATTCCTGTACTGATTCCACCTCCTGAAACTCCTCCTCTCAGCAGCAACTCTGTAGTTCGGATTCCAGAAGGCAGGCTCTGTGAAATGTGTGATACGATAGTGTCTACTCACAGGACATAGTGAATGTGTGTTCACAGAATTTAAGGAAGTCCTCGGGTTACAAACAAGTTCTGTAGGTTTGTTTTTAAAGTGATTGTAAAGTCTCAGTTTTTTTTCTATAAAAATAATAAACATGTTATACTTAACTACCCTGTGCAGTGGTTTTGCACAGAGCAGCCCAGATCATCCTCTTCTTGGGGCCCTCGCCGCTCTTCTGGCTCCTCCCTCCTGTTGAGTGCCACCACAACATGCAGGTTGCTATGGGGGCACCCGAGTCGAGCCGCAGCTCCATGTGTCTAGTTAGACACGGAGCCCTGGTTTGGCCCCCCTTCTCCTGATTGACTAACTGACTTTGACAGCAGCAGGAGCCAATGGCGCCTTGACTGTGTCTCAGCCAATCAGGAGGGAGAGTCCTGGATGGCCAAGGCACTCATGGACATTGCTGGATAGAGAGGGGGCTCAGGGTCGCTGTTACACACAGAAGGGTTTTTATCTTAATGCACAGAATACATTAAGATAAAAAACCTTCTACCTTTGCAACCACTTTTACACTGCAGCTGGTAAATGGACATTTAGGAGCGTTTGGGCGTTTTTTTTTTTCTGCAACCCCTGAACTCCCCTCAATGTTATCTTATGGGTATATGTACCCTATATAGCAGTATAGAAGTAGCTGAGGTTAGAAGTATTTTTTTGAAAGCAAAAATTTGCCTTTAGGACGGTAGTTCAGTGGCAGCTGAAACGCCAAATGCTTGTAACAGCGTTTATAGGCGTTTCAATGGGGAAGCATTTCTGACCATTAGCAATGGTAAAAAAAAAAAACAGGAGAGGGAGAGAGAGAGAGTGAGAGGGAGGGAGAGAGAGGGACAGAAAACCCCTGTAACTTTTGTTTTGCTGTCTCTCTGTTCAGAAGATTTCACCTCACTTTCGGTCCCTGTAACAATTGGGTTTTGAACATTTTGGGTTGTTGTGGAAACAAGGATTGGTGATAAAGCTTCAGTGGAGACACATTTTTCCCATGATAAAATGATTACAGGGGTGAATTTCCCTTCCTAGGGGTAGATTTCCTCTCACATCCTGTTGTCAACCTCTGTTTATAAGTATGGGTCATTTGTAAGTCGAATGTATATAAGTCAGGATTGCCTGTAAATGTGTACGATTATTCACAAAATAAGTCTACAAACTGATTTTTCAGAATTATAGGAGTAGGCTAGAAAAAAACTGAGAATCAATGTGGAAATGAATATACGATTTTACATTTTGACAATAGATACACTTTCAGGGGGAAGGGATCTGTACTGTGGGGTGGGCTTGGGGTCTATATTGAAAGAGATCTCTGAACTGGGGCTCTGTACTGAGGGTTTGACTGGGATGTCTGTACTGAGGGTTTGGCTTGGGTGTGGTCTGTATTGGAAACAGGAGGGTCTATACTAAGTTGGTTGGCTGGCAGGGTGTTCAGTGCTAAGAAGGGGGTTTAGGGCTGTGAGGAGAAATGAGTACTAGGAGGGATGGTTTCGGGAGATCTCTACGGCAGAGGATATTGGCTTGGGTAGGATTTGCACTGGCAGGAGAGGGTAATTTTTGGCTGTTCAGTGCATTATACACTCCTAACCCCTGCACTCTCTGTGTTATGTACTTCTGACCCCTGTACTCTGTGCCTTATTTACTCCTGAGCACTTCACCCCTTCTGTTACGCACTCCTGGCCCCTGTACAAAACAGACTCCTGAGTCCTACAGTCTGTGCGCTATGCAATACTGACACCTGTACTCTGTGCATTACACACCCCTTTACTAAAACAAAAATGTTAAATGTTTCATATTCCTGACTACTACGCTCTGTATGCTGGGATTTATATGACATACCCCTGACCACTGCACTCTAAATGCATTATATACTTGTGGCATTCTTCTATAAGGTAGAATAGATGTAGAAAAGGGAAACAAGGGTGCTGTGGTTTGTACATGTTTGTTAGACTGTTGCTTTTGCCACAGTAATTAAGGCATATTTTGCGGGTACAAGGACTGTGGCATATGTGTGCTTTATATACAGTGAGTAGACTCATTTAACAGTGCCGCGTTAAGGCCCTTCCACTGTTATCTATTTTTGGTCACACCCACCATTTGGTGCCTCACTCCTCATTCTTCTTCTCTGGGTGCCCACAGATGCCTTTGGAGACATCTGTATATAATGGGTTGCCCTATGACTATATCTCTTATGATTCCTGACTAATTGTGCAAATGTGGCCATTTGGTCTAAATGGCTTGGTTTTTTCCATCCTGGTGTAGCCCTAAATAGCCCCATCATCTCCCAAGCATGGCATTGGTCTGTCAGATGTGTGTGTGTGTGTGTGGGGGGGGGGGGGGGGGGTTTGGATGTTTAGGGCCACTCTTACTACTACCTAATGCTAATTTACAATGGGCACTTTTTGTAGTAAACACATTTTTCATGCCCAAGCGTAAATGTGCTCCTGAGCTCTAGGTGACAACATATCATGCCAGATAGCTGTTTTTGGGGTGGATCTACCAAAGAGCAAATGTCTACAGATACATTGTGAACTGGGGCATTGGTAGGGACCAAACAGACACATAAAAGGCACAAAGAGACTGTTTTGTCTCAGTGCCATTTCTCTACCTTTTATTTTATTTTTGTTCTCTTGTTTTCCTTAGACACTAAAATTCTGACTTTTTCCTTATTAAAACATATAAAACAAAGCTGACATTTAGGAATACCTTTCACAGGTATTAAAATATCATTTGGATATAATTCAGCTAACTCTAAAACTAATATAATCATGATAATACTGAAATTTAAAAATGTACTATCATTACTTAAATTAATGCAAATTAATGTTTCAAAAGTGTAATAAGCATTAAATGTATAATTTCAATGTTAATCAATAGTTATTTATTTAGAGATGAAGATTAATGCATTGTAAAGTACAGGAACAAAAAGAAACCCAGTATTTAATTTGAAAAACATACCAGTTTATCTAATTCACTAAATGATTTATCCAACACAATTCTAATGGACTTACAGAGGTGTGAGCATTATTGTACAAGATATAAACACATTTTAGAGCCAAAGTTCAGCATATAAAACTGAAATATGTGTGTAATATTTAGGATGACAGCAACAATTACAGAAAAGGAGACCATAGGGTATCTGTTAGTCTGGGTAATGTCTTTTTGCATGTCAGGGTCTAGCAACACTCTTGGTATAAATGGTCATCCCTACTCAGAGTAGATAGTCTGTGGACTACTCTGGCACCAAAAACACTGCAGTTTTTGCTAATCTTCCTTGGGTTTGGGAAATAACTAATTTCCCTTTCTTAAATTTTTCAGACTTTAGCCAGAGGGGTAGCCAACTGGTTATCATGGCAGTCTTCAGCTTAGGTGACTGAGCTTTTACAACATGCTAAAAAAAAAACAACAAAAACAAAACAATCAAATGTTCAGTTATTTTTAAGTTTCTAGAAAGGCAATGATCTTATTTTTGAATGATGCAATACCAAACAAACAGTGCAGGGATAAAAAGTCAGATGTTGGACATATATTTGTTGGGAGAACTATTAACCTGTTATGATATTAAGCGGACAATACTGTATTTTTCTGATAGCAAAAATAAGCATTACTGAAGGCACTGAAGGTAAAAGAAAATGTGCGCGAATCATTTTGTCAGCTAGCCTATCCACTGCCCACTCTAAAAAGAGATGATGAAAAGTGGAGGAAGTGACTGCTGCCATGAATTTATTTTTGGAGGAAAGCTTCAACAAATCTGGACAACAAAGTGAAGAGCAGAGATCTCACACTGCCAAATAAAATGTGTATTAAGAGTTATGGTATTTCCCAGTGGTAACATATGGCCTTGACAGTTGGATTATCACAAAGTTTGAAGGATAGAAAATGTATGCTTTTTTTCTAAGCATGGAGAAAAAGCATTTAGAATTCATTGTACTTGTGTACAGTACGTGTGGTACAAATCAGTCAACACTTAAGGAAATAAACCCACATTTATAGCTGGAAGGAACTGCCAATACTAGAGTTATGGAAGACCCAAGGCACTCTTGGGCACGCTGAAGAGAGAAAAGCTGTGCTGTAGAACATCACGCTAACACAGACATGGCCACACACCAGAACAGTGAGAGCGGATTAAAGTGTCATGGTTAAAGGATAAGTTCACCTTTTGGAACATGTTAAATGTACCATCCATATTTAGGGTGGAACATGTAACATGTTCCAGCAGCTGCAGCCTCTCCCCCCCTCCCCCCCCCCCCCCATGAGAGCAAGCAGGGGATCTTCTCCCCGTGCCCACTGTCACTATTTGAAAATTAAGTGGCTAGGCGGGGCTCCGCCCACACGGTCGTATCATTCATTCACAGTTGCCTGTGAATGCATAAAACTGCAACTACCATCAGACATTGCGGCTGACGGCTTGTAGTTCTGGATGGACTGCGAGGTTGCTGATGAGTGGCTTTGTAGTACATTCACAAGCCCTGCAGCTTGTAAACAGTCAGCCCATATGCAGGTATGGGCTGAAAACTGATCACAGGTGCAATGCTTTCCAGGCTCCTTAAGGTAAAAATAATAAATTAAAATTTTTTTCCTGCAAAAATATGTACATTTATTAACTTTTTTCCTAAAAGGTGAACTTATCCTTTAAGTAGAACCTCAGTCTACTGTATACATGGCACACACATGCCATAGTCCTTGAACCCACAAAATTTGCCTTTTAAATGTGCCACTTGCAAGAGTTCCACAGATACACATAACCCTCGGAAAAAAGATCATTAAAAAAAAAAATGAAATCCTCTTATTACATATACTTTACTGCACAGGAAATAGACATGCGGTGAACACTTGGTCTGAGCCTAGCCTAGCCTGTATCCCACCACATCCCTAACTAATTGCTGCAGTACATAAAAAAAAGTAAAATATTTTATACACCAAAAAGGTGCCTAAATCCATGGTCAAAAGAATGTTCTGAGACCTCTCTCTCTCTTCCTGGTTAGAGGGGGTTTGTTATTAAAAAACAAAATTGGAAGTGCGTTGGATGGGGTCCTAATTTGCTTCAAAGGAGAACTTTATTAAAACAGTTGGGAACTATTTGGCAGCCACCAACTATAATGTAAAGCACAGCCTGCAAAGTACATCAGTCTGGACTATGTAACACAGAACATATCATATCGAGTGGAGTGGTCCAGAGTATGTAATGTACTGCACATCTTACAGAGTGCAATGGTCCATAGTATGTAAAATACAGCTTATTTAACAGAGTAGGCTTGAATGGAGGAGAAGATTTGGATGCCGCACACCGGATGTAGTCAAAAAAACTTCACTTTATTGAAAAAATGGGATCATCAAAATAACAAGACTGTCATGCAGAAAGTACAGGTAAGCTGACGCGTTTCGTACTCAGGACTGAGTGCTTACTCATAGCTGTACTTTCTGCATGACAGTCTTGTTATTTTGATGATCCCATTTTTTCAATAAAGTGAAGTTTTTTTGACTACATCCGGTGTGCGGCATCCAAATCTTCTCCTCCATTCAAGCCTGCTTTGCCTAGCATTCAGCCAGCACCTGGAGCTCTTCTGCTCTGAAACTTCCACTTACACCTGGGTCAGTGTCAGCCTGAGCGGTGGAAACACTTTCTTTGCTTGTCTGCATCTAAGGATACATTATTTAACAGAGTGCAGCAGTCAGAAAAATGTAATGTTCAGAACTGCTAACAGAATATAGTGGTCTGATATATGTAACTTGCAGCAAAGTTTACAGAGTGTGGAGGGCCAAAGTATGTAATGTATAGCACTGCTCACATGGTGCAGTGACCAGGAGTATGTAACATGCAGCATGGCTTATTGAATAGATTGACCAATGTCTGGAATAAGCATCGATCAACATCTGGGATACGCATAAGCAAAGCACTATTCTATTTCTATTCTATTTCTTGATTTTGTGATTTGAGCATCCCTTATGCTTCACGCTGGAATGGTTGGCTGGTCTTTATCTGACCATCATATAAAGCATCTTGCACCTACCCCTAAGAGACCACACAAGCAGAAGCACACCCAATGCAGTGAGGGGAACCAGAAGTGTAACTCCAAATCACTTCAATGGAAATTTTTGATGGTCTTACCCCACTCTTTTTCCTACATGTCTTGAATATTCCTGAGAAAACATACAACATATCATTTCTACGCTATCTTTTTAATGCTACCAGATCATGCATTGCGCTGCGCTGGAGAGACTCACAACCTCCCTCTGTCTCGCTTTGGCTCTCGAAAATTGAAGAGGTGAACAAGATGGAAAACCTGTTACTTTCTGCCCAAAATAGCCATGGGACTTTTTCCAAAACCTGGGACCACTGGAACATATTCACATTTTCAGGGGAAGGAAAGGCCCTCTTTGCATCTTAAGGGTACTAAGACCCAGTATCCTAATGTTCTCGGAGTCCTCCTCTCTCCTCTCCCCCTTCCCCTACTGTTCTCCCTCCCACTCCTACATTTCTCTAGCTCTTATCTTTTCTTTTCACTTGATTTAATGGAAAACTGCTTTATCCCTGCATTCATGGTGGCAGCGATTATTTGATTTGAGGCGACCCCTCTTATACCATTTTAAGCTCTGTAGATTTTGTTATTGCTGGGTGTTCCGGCCAGGTCACCCATGCACTTCATGCTAATTATGACTGATGTTTTTCTTCCGGTTAGTACTGGATCTCTCTAGGGTTACTTTATGCATGTATCTGTCTAATGTGGTTTACTGCTCTGTGTATGCTGGATACTTTAAATAAAAATTCTGTCCAGTAAAATCCCTGTGTTATCTGGTATTTTCCATCCCTGATAACAAGCACATTTATTGCTGATGACCAGTGGCCTTTACACCTGTGTAAAACTCATATTTACTGGTGCATAGTGGTGGCTTGCACACCTCTCTTATTTTCAGACAGTCCCCATTATATTAATGGTCTATGTATAGTAAATGCCCCCACTACACTATCGGTCAGTGTAAATGCTCTGGTACAATGGTGGTCAGTGTAAAGGCCTTGTTAAATTAGTGATTAGTTGTGAAGAGCTCCAATGCAGTGTTGCCAACCTACCAGATTAAACTTTACTGACATGACAACCAAAATTTACTGGCACAGCCAAGTTTTCAGTTGCATTTTCAAAAGTTACAAAATTACAGTTTTAAGTGCAAATTTCAGAATTTAGGCTACAAAAACGTACAGTATGCAATTAGTAATGTGATTTAAGGTAGATATTAAGGCAAAAAACACATTTCTTATTTTCAATATAGTAAGTAAGTAGCTCAGAAATAGGACCCCAAACAGCACTGACAGTCACACTCCCATCTTGCCTTGATCCCATGCCATAGACCTGCACACGAGGCTCCGGCCACTCCTCTTGGCTCCCTTGCACCATGACATCTCACGACACGCTCAGGCACTGCCTCCACCACACTTCGCAGTTCTGAGCTGAGCGTCACAGCCATATTTTTAACTGGCAACCTTTTCCTGTCACTGGCATATACTGGCAGGAGAAAAGTGGCTGCCAGTAAAAATACTGATGGTTGGCAACACTGCTCCATTCTATTGGTGATCACTGTAATGCACTGTATCCTATAACATTAAAGGTTATTGACAGGAAGAATGCCCTCTTACCATAGTGTTCAGTAGAAGGAAAATACCACTCTTAAATTGGTGTACAGCAAGAGGAAATTATATCAACCTTGCATTTAAGCGCGGGGGGGGGGGTGGAATAGCCCACTCACATTTATTCTTAGTGAAAGGAGGACTGCCCCTTTACATTGGTGGCCAGTGGCAGAAAACATGTCTCCTGACATAGTTGCTCAGTGGTCAATGAAAGCACCAAACAGTAGACCCACGCATTTATCCTAGGTGCCTGGGTATAATGATGCCCCTATTTTAAGGGATAATACTGAAAGCTTAAATGCTTTTGCCACATAATGCAAAGACAAAACTGAGAAAACATGTCTCTTCTAGAAAGGAGACAGATGGACAGCAGAATAGGCCTCTTACTGAAAATTGCTGCAATATATCTTGCAAAATCTAATATGCTCTGTGTCTGTGCACAGCATGATCTGGGCCTGTGCTTTAGGTCTGCAGCTGCTGCAGTATTAGATGACTATTCCCCAGGCATTTTTTTCACTCCATGCATGGCTGTCTCAAGCCAAGAGTCAGCTATCAAACATAATAAGCAAATCACATCTAATCATCTCATATAACAAAGCTTCACTAACAAGAATGCTAATCATGGTCAGTACACCTCTTTTTCTTCTGCCTGCCTAGAAGGCACAGGACAATCTTTTTTATTTTGGGAGTTGTTGTGGTGTTTACATACTTCAGATATACTTTCCTTTATCTGTCTGGTTAGACAATAATCATGCCATATGCCTCTTTATTACATGCAGTATCTATTATCTGTATTACTTTAAGGGCCTCAAGTCACCTTTACACATAGCTCCTTTTGCCTCACGATTACATGCAGCGCCTCACTTATTTGCATAAAATTCAGTACCTCATACCTCTTTTACGCATCCTTTATGCCTCATGAAAAGAGCAGGAAAACCTGACCAGCAGCGTTAATCTGACTAAGAGCCCTTTCACACTGGGGCGGGGGCGTTGTCGGCGGTAAAGCGCCGCTATTGTAAGCGGCGCTTTACCGTCGGTATGCGGCCGCTAGCGGGGCGGTTTTACCCCCCTGCTAGCGGCCGAGAAAGGGTTAAAACAACCGCAAAGCGCCTCTGCAGAGGCGCTTTGCCGGTGGTATAGCCGCGCCGTCCCATTGATTTCAATGGGCGGGAGCGGTGAAGGAGCGGTATACACTCCGCTCCTTCACCGCTCCGAAGATGCTGCTGGTAGAACTTTTTTTACCGTCCTGCCAGCGCATCGCTCCAGTGTGAAAGCCCTCGGGGCTTTCACACTGGAATGAAAGCAGCGGCACTTTCGGGTCGGTTTGCAGGCGCTATTATTAGCGCAATAGCACCTGCAAACTGCCCCAGTGTGAAAGGACCCTTTTTATTTTACTTTTTGTTTGTTTACTTTTTGATCCAAGCAGTATGTGTAGTCTCTGAACGGATGTCTGTTCCCTTTCTGGGTATAGTGGTAAGCTTAAAGTGGAACTTCACTCTCGCAATCAACAATGATTATTCTTAATTCTTATGGGGCTATGCTTAGTAAATAGATATGAAGGTATATTACATTTACTTGATTTTACACTTTTTTTTTTGTTACATTTTTTTTAGTTGCTTTCTGGTGTCCAGGTCTAGGCAAATTATATCATACATCCCATGAGTCTTCAGGAGGGGAGGAGAGGTTTTCTCAGCTAAGGACACCCTCCTGCCTGCATGCCTGAGCCAAGGAGAGATGGATTCAAGGAAGTAAATGCTGCATGAATCATCTGCCCCTACTCAAGATGGCCATGGCCAGAAATGCTAGGGGGTGATTTTCAAAGTGATTTCTCAGCAAAATAAAGCATGGGGACATGGATGAATTGGGGAGTTTGTTTTGAATAATAAAAATAAATAAATAGCTTTTTTGGTTTGTGGTGCTCAGATGCAGTGTAGTACCGCTTTAAGAGAAAGATAGGATTTACAGGTGTCTCTGTATGACCACATGGTATTGTTATAATTTATTATGTTGTGACATTAGGAAAATATATAAGTTGAAAAGGGTTGTTGTGTTATCTAACTAAAACTAACTAAAGAGTAAACAAGGAGAAATAATAATCTTTTTAGGAAAAAGTTGTCTTTTTATAAGAAATACCCACACTTTAAATCAAATGAATATGAAAAGTGATAATGTTGAGCTGCTATTAATAAAAACCATAAACTCTATAACAGTACACGTATACAGTGTGAAACCTGTTGTGAGGGTGATATATACTTAAACCTCAAAATTAAAAATGGATATTAGCCTCAAAATAATAAAGTCCCAAACATCAATACTCAATGCTTTACAAACTGCAACACTGCGTAATCAATGGTGATAAAGTACAAAAGCATACCGTAATTATTAAACTGTATAAAGTGTAATAACTCAGTTTCGACTTCATTTTATATTTTACTCAATAGTGAATCGAGAGACCCTGGTGAATAACCATGTTTATGCCTGATCATTATCGTTTGGAGGTGAGAGTGCTGTGAGCACAGAGGTGGCACATATGTTTATTTGTAGGAGCACATTGGGAATATCGTTATTTGCGTGGGATTATTTGATCACGGAAGAAGACGTGTACTGTCACAAAATAAATATAAATATAAACATGCAATATGCAGTTCATAATAAATCCCCACTGCCCCAAATAGTGTGATGGTTCTCTATTAACAAAATGAATGTCAAGTTCCAAGTGCAAATAAATCCACAATGTTCAGACCCCAAACAAAGTGAATAATCTAAGATCTTCTTTCCGAAATTCCCACTGTGTGATATAAAACACATTCAACTGATTGGCAAATAAATCTGCTAACCTCCAGGTTTTGACCTCAATAATTAAAGGAAGTCAAAACAGTGCATTCCCCCAACAGGGATATTGATGATGAAAAACTCGTCACTCTCACGCCACCTCAGTAATGTTCCAACTTGTGCCGCCAGTTAAAAAAAAAATGCCAGTTGAAGGAAACTGATAGTGCTCACTGATGGATTTTATTAGAAGTAAATATGAGTATAAAAATACTCACAAAGAAAGAAATGAACACCGCACATCATAAAGTATACTCCGCTTGTAACAGTCTGCTCACATAGACAGATCTCTAACCACTATGTGTATGAGCTCCAGCCCAGCAATCGTGATGATGTCATCTGCATATGGCTCTGCCTCCTATACATGTTACATCCAACCAATCTAGACTTCTTCAGTAGGTCCTAGTGATCTACTGAGGACCTAGGATGTATGAAGAAGTCCCAATTGTTTTGAATCTTAGGCAAGCCTTACATGGTTCGAATCTTGGCTGATTTAGCACGAACCGGCCGAGATTCGAACCGTGTATGGGCAGGCTGAATGTACCAAGTTGACTGATCGATCAACTTGAGTACAATAAGCATTGCCTGTACAGGATGCATGGGCACACAGGTACACTGGCAGATCTGCTAGAGACCTGCATGGCACCAGCAATGCTTTAAAGGCGCCAAAAAAATAAATAAATACATGCACATTTTTTTACCTGAAAAAAAATGTGCAATTATTATTTTTTTCTAAAAAATTAACTTATTCTATAAAGTTTTCTTTGCTTCAGCTGCATTCTAATGACAACATTGAGATAACATTTGTTATTTCCAAGCATACAGCCTGTTGCCCCTTGGATGACATCCCATCGGACGAAATGTGCGTAGGGTAGAGTTTAGTGGTGACATTGCGTGTTTGTTTTGTGAGTACCCACTTGGTTTATCAATTAATGTTTTTTTAATGGTACTTCACATTAGGATTTCCTTGCTCTTACCTTGGTATGTGTTTTTGCTGCTGAGACTGGTATATTTAGAATCGATCCAGTGACCACTTTTGGGGCATGCCATTCATTCATAAGAGGGTGAACTGTATTACTGTGCATTGTGGTGTAGGGCTATTTTAAAGAAAGAAGCCATGGGTTTTTTTTTAATGCCCTTCAGATGCCCGCACTATAGAATCTGCTACCCTGTCGTAACATAAATAAAAGCATGCAGCAACACATATGCACTGGCCCATCACACACATGTGAGCCCAACATTAGCATATTGCTGTTTACCTTGTTACCAAAGATTAATACTGAAGTCATTAGCTGTTTGTTACTATGGTGACTTGGTGGTGGTGGTGGGGGGGGGGTAGTTATGAGATTAAACTCATTCATGGAAACTGTATCATTTCTTATTATGTAGGCTACTTAGCAGTATTTAGTTTAGTTTTGTAAAAAAAAATTTCTTTTTTGCTTATGTGTATGCAGTGGGGTTGATTTATTAAAACTGAAGAGTGTAAATCTGGTGCATGGTAGCCAATCAGCTTCTAACTGCAGCTTGTTCAATTAAGCTTTGATAAAAAAAATCTGGAAGATGATCGGTTTCTATGCAGATCTGCACCAGATTTTGCACTTTCCAGTTTTGGAAAATCAACCCCAAAGTATTGTGCAGCAGGTTGAATGAAATAACAAAGTTAATGATTGATTTGTCATAGCAGCACTTTCAGGACCATGGACAGAGATGTGGGAATATGAGGGAATTCCAAGCATAGTTACTGTACATATATGAGTTACATATGGAAGATCCTTTGACTAGACGGCATATATCCAATAAGATCAAATAATAAAAAAATATTTTAAAAAATGACCCAGGTTGATCTAAACCCCTATTCATACCTGAGTGTTTAATAAGTCAAAGATCAAAGCCCCAAAACGATCAACAAGCCAAATCTCATGCCTTTAATTGTCTATGGTTACTTTTGAGCGCTCAGGTGCCTGTAGCTTAATGATTGAAGCTCAAAAAGGTAAACAAGCTGCTTTAGAAGGGGAATGTGCATAGTTGGCTCCATTTATTTCACTGGAAGCACATGAAAAATTGCCCCAAAATATGTGTTACGCACTTTGCAGGTGCCCCATATAACAAATGGGGCCAAAATGCATGATCCGGCCCCAAAGAAACTCCGCTGCAGAACTTCATTCCCAAAACATGTGAAAAATGTGCAAAACACACAAAAAAAGCATCTAAATCATATGCTATGTTCAAGTGTGAATGGGGACTTGAGGATTAGGCCCTAGTATGGACTGGGGGGGACCCCATGTCGGTTTTTTCTTATTTTTGTTACCGGCACTTTTTCATTGTTTCTTGATGCAGGGATAGTACAGGCTACGCGCTTGGGGCTCACAGCTCCTTCTACTGGCCAGTAGAAGGAGCTGTGAGCCCCAAGCGCGTAGCCTGTACTAATCCTGCATCATCCCCAACACCAGCCTGGACGTTTGCCGTGCATCAGTGACGTCATTTCCTCTCCGCGCTCCAGAGTGGTCAGCGTGGAGCTTTCCATGCACTGGATGAGGCGGTTCTGCCTGTTTACAGACTCCACACCCAGACGCCTGAAGGAATGAAATCCGAGCCGGAAACAAGATAACAGCACATCCCAGGACACTTTCCATCTCAAAGAAACACCTCCACCCTGCGAACCAGTAAGTGAAATTGTTACACTAACTTTTATTTTTGCATAAACAAGCTACCACAGTTGGCGCCTCCACACCCCTCCTTTTTTCAACATTGATTATCAACAGAGGTAATGGACACCCTCTGAGGATGGCTGCCTCCTCATTCTAGAATCTACCTGCCTTATTTTAATGTGCTATTATAGCTACCATTGTACTATTTACCTTAGACATCACATGTTGCGGAGCGCCGGAAACCCCCCCCCCCCTTTTGTTTCAGATGATGGATTGAACAGTGCTCCGGGAGATGTTCAAAGCTTGGTATATTTTTTTTATAACCTAGCCCTGCTTTAACCACTTCAATACCAGGCACTTTCCCCCCATACTGCCCAAGCCAATTTTCAGCTTTCAGCGCTGTCACTTTTTAAATGACAATTGCGCAGTCATGCTAAACTGTACCCAAGCAAAATTTTTATCATTTTGTTCCCACAAACAGAGCTCAGAGCTTTCTTTTGGTGGTATTTGATCACCTCTGCATTTTTTTTTTTTTTTGCTAAACAAATAAAAAAAGACCGAGATTTAAAAAAAAAAAAGTTTTTCTTTGTTTCTGTTATAAAATTTTCTAAATAAGTAAGTTTTCTCCTTCACTGACGGGCGCTGATGAGGCTGCACTAATGGACACTGATAAGGTGGCACCAATGAGGTGGCACTGATAAGGTAATGAGAGATAAATATTTTCCAATTTAATTAATAAGTAAATAAAATGTATTAATATACAAGTATTATTATACAACTTCATACAAAACTGGAATTTCTAGTAATTAACATTTCATGCACACAATCAAAGACATCAACACAACAATAAAATCATTTTTCTTAATATTTGAAAAATAACCCTGGGGCAGCCCCAACCGACTATATTAGAACAGTGTGGCACCACAATAGCCAGATTTGTTGCAATACAGGTTTACACTTAATTTCAACACACAGCATAGACAAATGATGTGGGAAAATTATAAAAACTACTATAACCCTTGATAAGATTAAAACATAAACGGTAATATGCAATTCCTACAATTTTCTGAAGAAAAAGTTGATTAATATTCGTATGGTCAGTATCTCACCACTGTTTAAAAGGGGAAGATGTCCAAAGGGCTACCAGTATACTTGATTAGTCCTAGCAGCAAAGTCCATTGTGATGGGGCGTTGTCAATTATCACCAAGCTTTGTGTTCGTCCAGAGAGTGTATATCAGCGTGTGGGTGTGTGGTCCTCGCTTCCTTGAATCATATGCGTTTCTGCTTTTGTAGGGTGCAATGCCATTGTTGAATTGTTACCTCCCCCTCCTCATATTTACCATCTCGTGATTGGTTGGTTCCAAATATGGGAGGTAACTGTCCTAATTCTCCACCGCCATCTTTGATCATGGTAAATGTGTAATCAGAATAAAAGTGTGTAGTATTATTATGAAATGTATTTTAATATGTTTCATGTTAATATAAAATGGGGATTGCTTGGCTTCTGCCCTGTCATTTGCTGTCCCCATCTCGCGTATCTCGCGTACCGCTGCTGGCTAGCAGGATGAATTCTGAACTGTTTTGGGCAATATTATCTGCTTATATTCATCAAAATGCTTTAGAACTCATTGGGCGGTGCTTCACAGTGCAGATGGACAATGACCCGAAGCATACTGCGAAAGCAACCAAAGACTTTTTTAAGGGAAAGAAGTGGAATGTTATGCAATGGCCAAGTCAATCACCTGACCTGAATCTGATTGAGCATGCATTTCACTTTCTGAAGAGAAAACTGAAGGGAAAATGCCCCAAAAACAAGCAGGAACTGAAGACAGTTGCAGTAGAGGCCTGGCAGAGCATCACCAGGGATAAAACCCAGCGTCTGGTGAGGTCTATGCATTCCAGACTTCAGGCTGTAATTGACTGCAAAGGATTTGCAACCAATTATTAAAAAGTGAAAGTTTAATGCATGATTGTTAATCTGTCCCATTACTTTTGGTCCCTTAAAAAGTGGGAGGCACATATACAAACTGTTGTAATTCCTACACCGTTCACCTGATTTGGATGTAAATACCCTCAAATTAAAGCTGAAAGTCTGCAGTTAAAGCACATCTTGTTTGTTTAATTTCAAATCCATTGTGGTGATGTATAGAGCCAAAAAGAAGAGAATTGTGTCGATGTCCCAATATTTATGGACCTGACTGTAATATATCTTCAATTTCCTTAACTGGCACTGAATTAAGGGTTTTGAATAAGAGACTGGGCTTTTGCCCTAAAGAAAGAATGAATGATTTTATTCTGAAGCAAGGCCTTTTTAGGTTTTATAGACAGTTAAGGTTTAAAGCGTACTTCTCAGGTCAACCTAATATTGTAACTAAAGAATGTTTACCGTTATCAATTAAAAATATGGGTTTATATTCAAAAAATACTAAAGTACCCCCCACTTTGTGTTCTGCTATTGAGGAGTTCATTGAAAAGGTGGATAATAATATAAAAACTTTTTTAAATGATAAAAATAAAAAAGACCATACACCTAACAATGAAGAGATGAAATTGTGGCATTGAATTCCTTGTCGGCTCAGTGCGATATAAATATGAAACCGGCCAACAAGGGGGGAGCCATTGTGGTAATGGACACCTCAAAGTATGAGCCTGAGGTGTTGAAACAGCTTACATATGTCAGCATGTACAGGAAATTGGATATGAGTCCAGTGTTCAACCACCTCAATACAGTGCACTTATACCCCCTTCCTGCCCAGACCAATTTTCAGCTTTCAGCGCTCTCATACTTTAAATGACAATTACTCAGTCATGCAACACTGTACCCATATGAAATTTGCATCCCTTTTTTCACACAAATAGAGCTTTCTTTTGGTCGTATTTAATCACTAGTGGGTTTTTTATTTTTTGTGCTATAAATAAAAAAATTTGTGAAAAAAATGCCTTTTTCTTTGTTTCTGTCAAAAAAATTTTGCAAATTAGTAACTTTTTTTTCATAAATTTTGGCCAAAATTTATACTGCTACATATCTCTAGTAAAAATAACCCAAATAAGTGTACGGTAAATTATTTGGTCTTTGTGAAAGTTATAGAGTCTACAAACTATGGGGCGGCACAGTGGCGTCGTGGGTAGCACTTTTGCCTAGCAGTAAGAAGGGTCGCTGTTTCGAATCCCAGCCATGACACTACCTGCCTGGAGTTTGCATGTTCTCCATGTGCCTGCATGGGTTTCCTCCGGGTACTCCGGTTTCCTCCCACACTCCAAAGACATGCTTGTAGGTTAATTGGATCCTGTCTAAATTGTCCCTAGTATGTATGAATGTGAGTTAGAGACCTTAGATTGTAAGCTCCTTGAGGGTAGGGACTGATGCGAATGTACAATGTATAAGTAAAGCTCTGCGTAAATTGACAGCACTATATAAGTACCTGAAATAAAATAAAATAAACTATGTTGCCAATCACTGAAAATTTATCACATCTGATCACACCTGATGTACTGAAGGCCTATCTCATTTCTTGAGACACTAACAAGTCAGGAAAGTACAAAAACCCCCCAAATAACCCCGTTTTAGAAAGTAGACATTCCAAGGTATTAAGTAAGTAGCATGGTAAGTTTTTTAGGTTGTAATGTTTTCCCACAATTCTTTGCAAAATTAAGATTTTTTTTTTACAAAATTCTCATATTAGCAGGTTATTTCTCTCACAGAGCATATGCATACAACAAATTACATCCCAAAATACATTCTGCTACTCTTCCCGAGTATGGTTATACCACATGTGTGAGATCTTTACATAGCCTGGCCACATACAAAGGCCCAACATTTAAGTAGCACCTTCAGGCGTTCTACGAGCATAAATGACATATCTCATTTCTCAACCACCTATTACAATTTTAAAGGCCCTGGAGCAACAGGACAATGGAATTGCCCCCAAAATGACCCAATTTTGGAAAGCAAACACCCCAACGTATAATCTATGAGGCATAATGAGTCTTTTGAATGGTTCATTTTTTTCCAGAAGTTTTTGGAAAATGTGGAAAAAAAATGAAAACGCATTTTTTTTTACACAAAGTTGTCCATTTATCAGATATTTCCAACACATAGCATGTACATAGCAAAGATAACACCCCAAAATACATTCTGCTACTCCTCCTGAGTATGGCGATACCACATGTGTGAGACTTTTACACAGCCTGACCACATACAAAGGCCCAACATTGAAGTAGCATCTTCAGGCGTTCTACGAGCATAAATGACACATCTCATTTCTCAACCACCTATTACATTTTGAAGGCTTTGGAGCACCAGGGCAATAGAATTGCCCCCAAAATGACCCTATTTTGGAAAGCAAACATCCCAACGTATAATCTATGAGGCATAATTAGTCTTTTGAATGGTTCATTTTTTTCCAGAAGTTTTTGGAAAATGTGGGGAAAAAAATGGGAATGCATTTTTTTCCCACAAAGTTGTCCATTTATTAGATATTTCCAACACATAGCATGTACATAGCAAGGATAACACCCCAAAATACATTCTGCTACTCCTCCTGAGTATAGCGATACCACATGTGTGAGACTTTTACACAGCCTGGCCACATACAAAGGCCCAACATTGAAGTAGCATCTTCAGGCGTTCTAAGAGCATAAATGACATATATAATTTCCTGGCAACCTATCATTTTTGAAGGCCCTTCATATTTCTAACACATAGCATGTACATACCAAAAATTACAATCCAAAATAAATTCTATTGCGGAAAGGGTAAAAAAAAAAGCATTACCTGTGCTTTTAGTAGTATCCACAGAGGAGAGCACTAGTCCAGGCAACAGGCAGGGATGTGCTTAGCAACAGCAATAGTAATTACCCAGGCAGGAATATTGTCTATAGTCAGCACAAGGATCACAGGTGTGCGCAGCCTAATGCATTAGGGTATGCACCCTTAAGCTCAAACACACATGCATGTGTATGTATCTACATATATATGACCCCAGCACATTGATCTCCCTGCTAGCACAGTGAAAGAGAAAAGGATAAACACTTCTCTTATGGCAGAGCCAGTAAGAGGGAGATCTTTCCCATGATCCTGTTGCTACACAGAACGATAACACTAATGCGCATGGGGGATTAGGGTGTGCCTGGGCACACCCGGCACACCCTGTGCGCACGCCTATGACAAGGATATTGTCAGCACAGCACAGTCCATAGAGATTGTCCAGGCAGAGACAGCCAGCACAGCCATAATATTGGTCCTGGTACACTGTTATCTGCAGACACTCATTGTACCACTCTCCAGCCCTTCATAAACATACTGCCTCTTGCTACAACTAATTATTTGCATAGTCCAGGTAGCGGTGTGGTCCGTTCATGTGGCAGGCAGAGGCATGATGGCAGTAAGTCAGCAGCAGGCTGAGGGCCGCAATCAGGTAAGGCCTGTGCACAGGAGCACAGGGGTAGAGGCTTCGACCCACCCAAATCTCTATGAAGCCTCTGGACTCCAGACCCTAATCCGGAAATTCTGAAACCCAGAGAAAACAAAAAAAACAGTTTTCTCCATCCGGAAAAACAATTCTGGAGCCCCTCACATATGTGAGACCCCTGTGAACTACAGTAGCAGGGCAAGAGATCAGTCCAAGCGGTAGGCAAAAGCATAGTCCATAAAACAGGCCAGGGTCAGTTCACGTGCAAGCAGTCCAAGCGGTAGGCAGCAGCGTAGTTGATAAAACAGGCCAGGGTCAGTTCACACGGAGGCAGTCCAAATGGTAGGCTGAGGCATAGTCACAAAACAGGCCAGGGTCAGTTTGCGTGGAAGCAGTCCAAACGGTAGGCAGAGGCATAGTCAAAAAACAGGCCGGGGTCAGTTCACGTGGAAGCAGTCCAAACGGTAAGCAGAGGCATATTTAAAAAACAGGCCAGGGTCAGTTCACGTGGAAGGCAGTGGCATGGTTATTTGGGGAAGCATGAAAAATGGTCAGCACAGATGATGAAAATGGGGAAATGGTAGATAACACTAACCCGGCGGTCAATCTGGAGGCAGCGATTTTAGGCTCATACTCTGAACTCAGTAATTTGGTCTACAGAGGCCTGAGATACAGCCCTCAGGTCACTACACCTATGAAAACAATGGTAAAGGTATAGCAGCAGGTTTCTTCATATCTTACCAATGGGTATACTTATACTTATATCTCCCCGCATACCCCGTTGTGGGGGTAACCCAACAATGCCGCACCTCCAATCTGTTCCAGACCCTCAGGTCTGGGGCAGATACGAGGTCCGTACATTGCGTCATATATTTAGAGAGGGTCAACATCTCTCTTTTGCAGAATTGAAGACTAGATATAACCTACCCTCGTGGATGTTTTTCCGTTTCTTGCAACTGAGACATGCTGTTCGAACGCAGTTCCCGCATGGAATAGAGCTATCTACTCACTCAGTTGAATCCCTGTTGATGACCGATCATCTAGACCGAACGTTATCCTCCATATATCTTAGACTTACGTGCAAAGACACTTCCAAAATGCTTCCCCTTTTCAATAAATGGCAGCTAGACATCCCGGCTCTGACTGAGGAAGACTGGTCAGAAGGTCTGCAGCAATGCATCCCTTTCATGATTTCAGCAAAGGACAGGTTTGTGCAGCTGAAGTTTCTTCATAGGGTGTATTATACCCCACAAAGATTATCCAAAATTTACTAGGGGCTTGATGATAGGTGCCCCAAATGCAGACAGTCAGTGGGGACTTTCTTTCATGTAGTATGGTCGTGCCCGGTCCTCCAGACTTATTGGCGCAAGATAGTAACGGATATAAATGGTGTGGCAGGGCTGCATTTAGAAGTTGACCCGATGGTGTTCCTCTTGGGTATCACAGATAATTTGGCTACAGCCAAGTATACCAAACATTTTGTGTTCTATGCAGCTTATTATGCCAGGAAGGAGATCTTGTTGCGCTGGAAGTTATCTGACCCCCCCCCCACTATTAAGGCATGGAGGGCACGGGTAAATGCGGTGTTGCCACTATATAAGCTCACCTACATGGGCAGGAACTGTCCCAAAAAGTTTGACAAAATCTGGGCGGCCTGGGTTGAAGCTCGACATTTGGTAGTATGAATACACCTGGAGGTTGTGTCTTGGGAGGCTGGCTGGCTGGAAGCAGGTGTAGAGACCGTATCCCTAGTTATAGATGGTGCCGGTATATGGCGGTGTTAGAACATGCGAGTGTAAGCGAGATCCTCCGAACTCCTACTTCTTCTTATTTTCTTCATCAACCTCTCCCTCTCACTTCTTTTCTATCGGGAATTTAATTGTTAAATTACACTAGTATGTTTCACTGGGGGCTTTTCTTGTCCCCCCTCCTCCCATTTCCCTCCCCCCCTCCCCCTCCTGTCCCTGATGGCCCTTTCTTCTACCCCTTCTTCAACTCTCCTCTACTTTTCTGGCTTCCCCCCTCTGGTCTCCCCCCCCTCTTCCTAACGAACTATCCCTAGGTCATGTGGAATCTCACGCGAGATAGAACTAACACCATCAACGACACACTGAATCAAAGGTTGATGCCATATTCAGTAAGGATGAGAATGGGATCCCTTTTTTGTATTGTCTAATAAATTCTACCTGCGAATAAGACATGTGGATGGCACTAGGCCCTGACCCAAATTTGCATTTGAATTTGTATCACCCCAATCTGTGTTAATTGTTTTCATGTGCTCCTGTACGTAAATTATGCTCATCATCTTCAAGTGTAATGTACAGTTTATTCAATAAACATTTCCTGTGTTAAAAAAAAAATAATTGGGAAATGGTAAAAATTTGGGGATAATATTTTAGGGATGTATGATAAAGTTGGAAGCATTCACCAATGCAAAGGCCAGGTTGAGAGGGACACTGGGGACAATGGTAGCTGGTATCTTTTGGAAATCCTCTTTTGGTGCACACGTGACATTTTTTTTGCCTTCTTCGGCCTGCTTCAGATGATAGAATGTTGAAGGGGAAGTGGCGCTTTTCACGGAACGTCCCACACTCCGCTTGAGTGCTTCCGTCAGTATACCGCTTCCTAAGTTCTGGAACACGAGTCCAATGGATCTGGCTATAGGAACCCCCAAGAACTAGACAACACCAGTCTTGGAGTACATCAGAACTGTTTTATTATGAATCAAAGTTACAAGACTTTATATGCCGTTGGAACCTCCTCTAACAATACAACTGTAACCTAATTAACATAATTAACATGAGCTAATTAACTAAAAAATTTACCCAGACCAGATGACAGACTTGTGGGCACCGAGCTTCACACAGGAGTATAAACACAATAGCTGCAGCTCCAATAGGAGTCGTCCCGTCTCCTACATTGTATAGAGGACAATGTGATCAGCTCCTTTAATTAACATAAACTCAGGTAGTTGGAATTGATGACACCAGCATCTCCTCACAGGATGTGTCCCAACAGTATGAATCATTCTTATCAGCAGGGGGCTGCTGGAGGAATCCCCCCTCTCTCTTCAGGGACACAAATCTACAGTAAGGAGTCCCCAACAGAATCAAACAACATACAATATATACATATATACACGACGAAGTCCGATTAGTACAGTTCAGACTGGATTTCTAATTCACTTCACAAAGAGTATTGTTCCATTGAAAATCCAGGGCCCATAATCAAAAGGCAACAGGCTTGCATTCAGTCCTCTCCAACAGCCTCTGTCCCGGCTAGGTTTGTCACAGCGCTCATGAAGTCGGCAAACGGTCGGTCTTCTGGGGGGTTCTTTGGTGATAGATGACGGACGTGACAACTTCTTCTATGACTTGTAGGAAGGGGGCGGGGCTTTCTGTGGATTTGGTGTAGACTACGTAGGAATTATAAATGGCCAAATGGATGAGATAAATTGCTACCTTCTTGTACCAGAATCGGGACCTCCTTATCGACAAATAGGGCTGAATCATTTGATCATTGAAATCCACCCCCCATGTAGAGATTATAATCTTGGACACATACTGGCTTTTCAATGGGACCTCGTCTTCTTTGAACCTCAATTGTAGTGTCGTCATGGATGGTGGACATCATGTGCACGTCCCTTTTATCGTTCCACCTCAAGGCCAGCACTTTGTTGCATCTCAATGCTGCTCTTTCCCCTTCGCAGCTTTTTGTTTGCTAGAGATTGTGGGAAGCCCTTCCTATTTTTTCTGGAGGTTCCGCAGGCCAGGGTTTTTGCGATGTATAAGTGTTTGAAAAGGGGCAGGCTGGTGTAGAAGTTGTCAAGGTATATGTGATATCCTTTGTTCAGAAGCGGGTACGCCAGTTCCCATACAATCTTTCCAGTTGCCCCCCTGAGTGCCCATGTAGGCCGGGCACTCAGGGGGCTGGAGCTGGGAATCTTTTCCTTCAAATATGCGGAATGCATAGATATCCCGTGGCTCTCTCACAGAGATTGTATAATTTTACTTCGTATCTGGCCCTTTTTCTCGGAATATATTGCTTTATTCCTAGCCGGCCTGAAAAGGGTACTCATTGACACATATATTCTGATCAGGGACAAAGAGTTCTGCAAATTGTTGGGAAAAGAAATTTATCAGTGGGCGAAGTTTATATAATTTGTCGTAATTTGGATGATTGCGGGGAGGGCACTGGGTGTTGTCACTAAAATGAACAAAGCGCATTATCATCTCATATCGGGACCTGGCCATTATGGCAGAATAAATGGGCATGTTGTGGATGGGGTTGGTGGCCCAATAGGCATGTCCTTCATTTTTTTTGTAAGCCCCGTGTTTAGGGTGAGGCCCATAAACAATTTGTACTCCTCCAAATTCAGATCTCTCCACTCAAACGGACGGGCATATGATGATTGGGGGTTGTTGGCAATATACTGCTGGGCATATAAATTTGTCTAGTCTACAATGAATTGCAGCAAAGTGTCGGACAAAAACAGATGAAAGAAATCAATCTCTGAGAAATTTTGGGTGTTGGCCTGCACACTTGGCTGTGCTGTGAAAGGGGGGATAATTGGTGATCCCGAGTCAGATGGCAGCCATGTTGGGTTGGCAAGACCGCCTGGCATGTATGTAGAGGCACTGGCTCTTGTGGGACGTGACACTCCAGTAGTTGGGGGATTTGAACTGCCTGTGCTGGTACTCAGGCGTGATGTGGCAGCACTGGTACTGGGTCTGAGCATTTGTTCCTGGGGCCTATCGCCAGCAACAGCGCTGGTACTGGGCATTTGTTCCTGGGGCCTATCGCTGGCGGCAGCACTGGTACTGGTACTGGGCATTTGTTCCCGGGGCCTATTGCTGGTGGCAGCGCTGGTACTGGGCCTGGGAATTTGTTCTTGGGCCTATTGCTGGCGGCAGCACTGGTACTGGGCCTGAGAATATAATCCTGGTTTCCAGAGTGCCGTGCCCTTTTAGGAGGGACCCATTCTTCCTCTGAATCATTTGCCGATTCACTATTCGGTTCAAATTTTGAATTTGATTCGGAATCAGAAGTGGAAGCTGATGAGAACTCCCTGTTCTCATCAGTCATGGAGAGGATCTGGAACGCCTCCTCACTGTTGTAAACTCTTTTGGACATGACGCTGATGGCTGTGTGACAGGTGGCAGGTGACGGTCACTGATGGGCTGTACAATGGGTGGCAGGTGACGTTCACTGATAGGTGATGATGGTGTGACAGGTGATGGTCACTGATGGGTGACAGGCCATGGACGATGACGGGTGATGGTCACTGACGGGTGATGGTCACAGAGGAGTGACATGCCACGGTCACTGATGGGTGACAGGTCATCGCTGACGGTCACTGATGGGTGATGGGTAATGGCTGACGTCACTGATAGGTGACGGGTGATGGCTGACGGTGACGGGCAATGGCTGACGTCACTGATGGGTGATGGGGGATGGCTGACGGGTAATAGCTGACATCAGTGATGGGTGACGGGTGATGGCCGACGTCACTGATGGGTGACGGGTGATGGCTGACGGGTAATGGCTGACGTCACTGATGGGTGATGGCTGAAGGGTAATGGCTGACGGTCACTGATGGGTGATGGCTGATGGGTGACGGGTAATGGCTGACGGCACTGATGGGTAATGGGTGACGGGTAATGGCTGACGTCACTGATGGGTGACGGGTGATGGCTGACGGTCACTGACGGGTGACGGCTGATGGCTGACGGGTGACAGGTGCACCGCTGACGGTCACTGATGGCAGTCTTTTATGTGACAGGTGCACTTTATGAGGTGACTGCTGGGTGACAGATGACAATGGGGGGGGGGCGATAGGACAAGTGTGGTGTTGGTGCAGTACAATACAGACACAGATCGGTAACTCATTGCTTCTGGCTCTTCTCTCCTCACACTGGAAACGGTGTGTGAGGAGAGAAGAGCTGGTAACAGCTAGTTACCGCTCTGTGTTTACATTTAGTTATTGGCTGTGAAAGGATCACAGCCAATCACGTGGTAAACAGCCGCCAGCCAATGGCTGTTTACCATCGTCGTGACAAGCAGTGTTCCCGGGAACACGCCGCCACCGACGTGCATGTGCGGCATGCTCGCGATCGCGCTCATGCGCCGTACAGAGTGGGGCGGTACCATTTGTGATCGGCCATGACTTCATCACGGCCGATCACGTGGTAAACAGCCATTCCCAATGGCTGTTCACCCCCCTCGGTGGCAAGCTGTGTCTCCGTGACATGCCGCCACCGAGGGTACAGAGCATTCCCTGTTTAAAGGGCAGGGCGTCATATGACGCCCTCCCAGAACGAGAGGCTCACCGCCTGGCCGTTATATGACAGACGGCGGGCGGCAAGCGGTTAAAGTACAAAAAAGAATAAAAAATGTTCTGACATCTGCTGTGAAAAATAGGATCATTGATGACTGTTAATGTCTTAACCTCTGAATATCCAATCATGCTGGTGATGTATATTTTACTAAAGATCCATAAAGATCCTATTAATTCCCCCGGGCGTACCATCATCTCTTGGATGGAATCGGTGACAGCTCCATTGGCACAATATCTTGATAGGTGTTTAACACCGTTGTTGTTTAATACTAAATCATATATACGTGATACTATAGATTTTCTTGATAAGGTTCAAAATATTGAGTTGTCACCGGATTCCATCATATGCCCCGTACACACGGTCGGACTTTGTTCGGACATTCCGACAACAAAATCCTAGGATTTTTTCCGACGGATGTTGGCTTAAACTTGTCTTGCATACACACGGTCACACAAAGTTGTCGGAAAATTCGATCATTCTGAACGCGGTGACGTAAAACATGTACGTCGGGACTATAAACGGGGCAGTGGCCAATAGATTTCATCTCTTTATTTATTCTGAGCATGCGTGGCACTTTGTCCGTCGGATTTTTGTACACACGATCGGAATTTCCAACAACGGATTTTGTTGTCAGAAAATTTTATATCCTGCTCTCAAACTTTGTGTGTCGGAAAATCCGATGGAAAATGTGTGATGGAGCCTACACACGGTCGGAATTTCCGACAACAAGGTCCTATCACACATTTTCCGTCGGAAAATCCGACCGTGTGTACAGGGCATTAGTGACATGGGATGTCTCTAGTTTATATACAGTGATCCTCCATGAACTAGGTGTCGAGGCATGTTGGCGGTTGTTGAATCAATCCGGATTATATGGAAAACAACATACTGGGTTTTTGTTGGATTTACTCAAAATTGTATTAGATGAAAATTATTTTCTTTTTAAGGATATCCACTTTTTACAGCTGAGAGGAGCAGCAATGGGCTCCAACCCCCATACGCAAATGAGTTCATGAACATGATTGAGACAGCTTTTATATTTGTTAATGATATGTTTCGTAAACATTGCCAGGGATGGTATAGATTTGTGGACGACATTTTCGCGGTGCGGGGTGGCGACATTGGTACCCTTCTGTTATTTGATCAGTATCTTAATTATCTTGTTCCCGGTCTAAAATTTAATATTGAATCCAGCAGGATAGAAATTTCTTTCCTTGATGCTATGTTGAGGATTGATAATATGACAATTATGAGCGATTTATATGTTAAAACTACTGATCATAATCAATTACTACATTTTGATAGTTTTCACCCACGTAGTATATTTAATTCTATCCCAAAAAGTCAGCTAATGAGAGTCCAAAGAATAGTCACTGATCCACAATGTTGTCATCAGAGACTAAATGAAATGGAGAGAAAACTTATAAATAGAGGATATCCTAAAACATTTATAAGAAAGGAATGGTCAAATCTGGGTATTATTAGGACGTCCAAAAAAATCTCTTAAAAGAATCCCTTTTGTCACACAATATCATTCATTTTCACATGTACTTTTTAAGTTTACTTAGAACTAGTTATCCTACTATTGAAGAATTTTGGAGTCCACCTATGTCTTCATATAGAAAGGGTAGAACTATACTTGACCGATTAGTGAGATCCGACCAATTTTCTTCAGCTGTTCCCAAAATAATATTTTTGGGACCAAAAAACATGGGATCTTTCCCTTGCCTATCCTCTATCCAATGCAACTCAATGATTAGGGGTAAATATTTTACACATCTCCATAGAGGTTTTAATATGCCTATTAAGGTACACTACACATGTCAATTATCGTTTGTAGTGTACGATATTAAATGTCCATGTGGGTTAGTGTAAATTGGGGAAACTAGACAGAAGGTGAAAGACCGAATTGCAAGACACAAATACTCAATTAGAGATAAGCTAATACAGCTGCCACTTGCCTGACACTTTGTAGAACAAAGACATACAGTTTCACAATTAAAATATATGGTACTAGAAGGCATTGAAAAAAATAAGGAGAGGTGGTGATCGTGAACTCACCCTTAAGAGAAGAGAGGTGCATTGTATACATTTTCTCAACACTATTTCTCCAAATGGTTTAAATACAGATTTAGACCTTTATTTGTTTATATGAATTTATCGATTTTTTTTCGCTAAAATATTATTAATAATAATTTTTCTTTCATGTAATAATTTTCATTTAGTGTTTATTTATCATATATATATATATATATATATATATATATATATATATATATATATATGTTTTTCAGATTGACAATAGGATGACTTCTAAGAGAATAATGAAATTGTGAGCAGCTTAGCTAATCATTTTTGTATCTATGGTGTGAAACTAATATTTAAACTAGACATTTAATTGAAGCAGAGAGTAATTAAGCTGTGTAATTGATTCCATGTGATGACATTTGTAAGCATTTATTAACACATGATCTAGATGTGATTGTTAGATGTGTTCTGACTGATTTGAAGAAGGGCGTGAACATGAAAGCCGGAAACGTAATCTTTGTCTGAACGAACTTTGAAATACTTTTTGTCTGAATGACTTTTGGATATGTAACTTTTCTTGGAAACAATTGAAATAAATTAACGATTTTTAAGTGCAGCAACCTTTGAACTTTATTCGTATATATGAGGTCAGTGGGAAGACCTGTTTGCTGGCACTAACCTCAAACTGGGTGCAGTTCTCCTCTACGCTATAACATATAAATATATATATATATATGTGTATATATATAAGAGAAAATTGAGTACTGTCCGTGATACTTTTTTTATTTGCACTAACATACAATTTTTCAGGACAAGCTTTCGGGGTATGTCCCCTTCTTCAAGGTCCAAGCAGTACTGATTCACAAATTTTTAAGCAGAATGTTAAAGAAGAAGAAAAAAAACAAAAAACAAAAAACAAAAAAGGTGCTCAGACAGATGCCAATCTGTGCCAAAATGTCAATCAGTGCCCATCAGCAATGCCTGCCAGCGCCATCAGTGATGCACATCAGTGCCACCCGTCAGTGTCCATCTGTGCTACCTATCAGTGCCGCCCATAAGTGCCCATCAGTGCAGCCTTTCAGTGCCCATCAGTGTCGCCTATTAGTGCCCATCAGTGCCCATCCTTGTGTCATGGCGTGGATACATAACATTTTTTATAAGTCATAAAATACTCAGTCAAGAAGATTCCAGGCCTGAGGAGCGTCCCCCCCAGAGGAAATGTTGATTAAATTACACTCACAGGTGGGAGTTGGGGGATTAGTATGCAAATTCTCATATACCAAGCAGGGACCTGAACAATGGTGTCTGCTTAACTCAACCCCAGCCATCAATAGTGAATTGATAGTTTGAAGTCTGGATCTAAAAAGTCTTTGATCAAAGAAAGTCCATGTCAAACAAGCCCATGTGTCAAGAACAAGGTTGCCTCCTCAATAGTGTTGATTTAACTGGCCCCAGACAATGGCGGAGATGCCCGGGTAATTATAAACCAGAAGGACACCAGTCACAAGTTGTAACAGAACCAAGAATATTTTATATATATACATGATTTGATTGTAGCCATATTAGTGCAATTGTGACAGAGAAAATTGAGTACTGTCCGTGATACTTTTTTTATTTGCACTAACATACAATTTTTCAGGACAAGCTTTCGGGGTATGTCCCCTTCTTCAAGGTCCAAGCAGTACAGATTCACAAATTTTTAAGCAGAATGTTAAAGAAGAAGAAAAAAAACAAAAAAAAAACAAAAAAAAAAAAAAGAGAAAACCAAACACATACAAATCAATGGTAATAAAGATAGCAGCAGATTTAGTGAGATAAAATAGAGGGAGAGCTAGGGGCAGGGCCAGATTAAGAGCAACATGGGCCTGGTGCTAAGGATTTTGGTGGGCCTTTTTATGGAAATAAATAAAATGAAAACGCAAACAATTTTTGTTAAACTTAAATTAAAGAGAGAGAGGGGTGTGAGAGAGTGGTTAAGAGAGAGGGGGGGAGGGTGATAGCGAGATGGGGGGTTGAAAGAGAGGGGATGAGAGGGAGGGGGAAAGAGAGAGAAAGGGGGTGAAGGAGAGAGAGAGAGGGGGGGTGAGAGAGAAGGGGTGAGAGAGAGGGGGTGAGAAAAAGGGGAATAGAGAGAGGGTGAAAGAGAGAGAGGGTGGTAAGGGATGAAGGGGGTGAGAGAGAGAACAGGATGAAAGAGAGGGGATAAGAGAGAGAGAGGGGGTGAGGGGGGTGAAAGAGAGAGGGGTATGGGAGTGAGGGGGTGAGTCTGTGGGAGGCACAGCATAGTACATAACACGGGGGGGAATAGCACAGTACATTACATGGTTGGCACAACACATTACATGGTGGATACAGCACATTTAATGGTAAGCAAAGCACAGTACATTACATGGTGGGCACAGCATATTACACAGTTGGCACTGCCTAATACAGCACATTACAAGGTAGGCACAGTTCATTATATGGTGGGCACAGCACATGACATGGTTGGTACTGCACAACACAGCACATTGCATGGTGGGCACAGGACCTTATATGATGGGCACAGCACATGACATTGCGGGCACAGCTGAGCACATTACATGGTGGGCACTGCACATTACAAGTGGGCACTGAACAGCACATTATATGTTGGGCACAGCATATTATATGGTGGGCAATGCACATTACACGGTTGGCACTGCCCAATACAGCACATTACAAGGTAGGCACAGTTCATTATATGGTGGACACAGCACATGACATGGTTGGTACTGCACAACACAGCACATGACATGGTGGGCACAACACAGCACATGACATGGTGGGCACTGCACAGCAATTTACATGGTGGGCACTGCACATGACATGGTGGGCACTGCATGGCACAGCACATTACCTGGTGGGTACAGCGCATTACATGGTGGGCACTGCATGGCACAGTACAGTACATGGTGGGTACAGCGCATTACATGGTGGGCACTGCATGGCACAGCACATTACGTGGTGGGCACAGCGCATTACATGGTGGGCACAGCGCATTACATGGTGGGCACAGCGCATTACATGGTGGGCACAGTGCATTACATGGTGGGTACAGCGCATTACATGGTGGGTACAGCGCATTACATGGTGGGCACTGCATGGCACAGTACAGTACATGGTGGGTACAGCGCATTACATGGTGGGCACTGCATGGCAGAGCACATGACGTGGTGGGTACAGCGCATTACATGGTGGGCACAGCACATTACATGGTGGGCACAACACATTACACGGTAGGCACAACACATTACATGGTGGGCACTGCATGGCATAGCAGATTTCATGGTGGGCAATGCAACTGCACATTACATGTTAGGAACTGCACATGACATGGTGGGCACTGCTGAACAGCACAGTACATTACACAGTGGGCACAACACACTACATGCTGGGCACAACACATGGCAGGGTGGGCACAGCACATGACATGGTGGGAACTGCACATGACATGGTGGGCACTGCATGGCACAGCGCATTACATGGTGGGCACTGCACATTACATGGTGGGATCACTGCATGGCACAGCACATGACATGGTGGACACTGCAAATTACATAGCGGGCATGGCAAGGCACAGGACATGACATGGTTGGCACTGCACATTACATGGGGAGCACTGAATGGTACAGCCCATGACATGGTGGGCATTGCACATGACATGGTGGGCACTGGATGGCACATCACATGACATGGTGGGCACTGCACATTACATGGCGGGCACAGTGCATGACATGGTGGGCACTGCATGGCACATCACATGACATGGTGGGCACTGCACATTACATGGTGGGCACTTCACATTACATGGTGGGTACTGGAAGGCACAGCACAACATAGGGGGCACTGCACATCACATGAAGGGCAATGCAATGCACAGCACATGACATGGTGGGCACTGCACATTACATAGTGAGCATTGCAACGTACAGCACATGACATGGTGGGCACTGCTGAACAGCACAGTACATTACACAGTGGGCACAACACACTACATGCTGGGCACAACACATGGCAGGGTGGGAACTGCACATGACATGGTGGGCACTGCATGGCACAGCACATGACATGGTGGGCACTGCACATTACATGGTGGGCACTGCAAGGCACAGCACGACATGGTGGGCACTGCACATTACATGGAGGGCACTGCAATGTACAGCACATGACATGGTGGGCACAAGAGAGCACATTACATGGGGGGGAGCAGCAGTCTGTCCCCTAGCACAATGATTACACAACACCTCCCTAACAAATGTACTGACCTTATCATAACAGCATGGGAGATGTCCTTCCTCCCGGGCTCCTGCTGGTTAGGAGAACATCAGCGCCCCTCCCCCAGACAGCTCACAGACACTGAGTGTGAGTGTAACAGATCCTGTGATAGGAGTCAGGCATTGGCAGAGACAGGACTCGGCTGCACTGACTCTTGTCTCCTCCATGTGTGCACAGAGGGCTCCTCTTGATTCAGGAAGGCACACAGATATTCATAAGCCACTGCCATGGGCCTATATTGAGGGAGGGGCCTGGAGCTGCAGCTCCACCAGCCCCTATGTTAATCCGGCCCTGGCTAGGGGGGGAATGCAGGGGGGGATACTAGTCACAGAGCGGTCGTAAAACTTTAGCATAATGTGTAAGTAAACCAATATCTGAATTCAGGCCATTATTCTTCGTGTCAAAAAGAAGTATCATTCTTAGTTCAAACGTTTACCTTTCCTGGATAGTTCTGAAATTCCCTTTAAGAACTAAGACATTGAGGTCTTCTATAGTGTGGTCCGATTGTGAGAAATGATGTCCCACAGGTGTGCATAAACTGTCTTCTTTATGTTCTTTGATGGTGTGTCTGTGCAAATTCATCCTCGCTTGCAACTTCTGTCCTGTTTCACCAACATAAGATCCTTTGCTGCACCTTTTGCATTGGATGAGGTACACAACATTACTTGAGGTACAGCTGTAAGATCCCATGATATTGAAGGTCCCATTTGTGCGTGTAACACTTTTGGATAGATTTATCTGGTTGCATAGTTTGCAGCGTTTTTTATTGCAGGGTTTGCTACCATTATTTGTGACTTCATAATCAGAGTGAAGTTTCCTGCTGATTAGTTTGTGTCTGAGGTTGGGTGGTTGTCTGAAAGCCAATAATGGGGGTTGTTGGAATATTCCTTTCAGAGTTTCATCCTCTGTTATAATGGGTTGTAAATCTTTGATTATCTTTTTGATCCCTTCAAGTGCTGGGTTGTATGTGGTGACTAGAGGTACTCGGTTATTTGTTTTTTTCTCTGTGTATTGGAGGAGATTTTCTCTTCGGGTTTTCAAGGCTGTGTTTATGCTGTTGTTGATGGTTTTGTCTTTGTAGCCTTTCTTATGGAAGGAGTCTGCCAGTGTTCTGAGATGTTTATCTCTGTCTTCTGGGTCTGAACAAATTCGGTGGTATCTGATGGCCGGTTTGGTGTGTTGGGGGTGAAAACTGGAACTATGAAGATAGCTGCATCGGTCAGTCGGTTTTCTGTATATTGACGTGTGTAGCTTGTCATCCCTGATGTATACTGTAGTGTCCAGGAAGTTGACATGTGTGTTCGAATAGTCCATTTTTAGTTTGATAGATGGGTGAAAAGTGTTGATCAATGAGAAGAATTGGTTTAGATTTTCTTCACCTTCAGTCCATATCATGAATATATCACCAATATAGCGATAATATCTGTATGGCTTTTGTTGTATGCTGTTCAGAAATTTGTCCTCCAGGTCAGCCATAAATAAATTTGCATATTGGGGTGCCATTTTGCTTCCCATAGCAGTACCCATACACTGGAGATAGATGTCATTATTGAAAGTGAAGTAGTTGTGTGTAAGAATGAATTCAATGAGCCGTGTCACATCCTCAGCAGTGTATTTGTGGTCTGGTGAGGATGATAAGAATCTGTGACATGCCGCCAACCCATCCTTGTGAGGGATGTTACTGTACAGAGATTCTACATCCATAGTGACTAGAAGTGTATTAGGTGGTAATTGTTGTATATTATTAAGCTTGTTCAGAAAATCAGTGGTGTCTTGCAGGAAACTTGCAGTGTTTATGACTAAAGATTTTAACATGTTTTCTACAAGGCCTGAGATATGTTCGGTAAGTGTATTCATACCTGTTATAATGGGTCTGCCTGGATTTCCTGGCTTGTGGATCTTGGGCAGCATGTAGAAGTCTCCAATTTCTGGATTATGCACACCTGTGGGACATCATTTCTCACAATCGGACCACACTATAGAAGACCTCAATGTCTTAGTTCTTAAAGGGAATTTCAGAACTATCCAGGAAAGGAAAACGTTTCAACTAAGAATGATACTTCTTTTTGACACGAAGAATAATGGCCTGAATTTAGATATTGGTTTCCTTACACATTATGGTAAAGTTTTACAACCGCTCTGTGACTAGTATCCCCCCCTGCATTCCCCCCCTAGCTCTCCCTCTGTCTTATCTCACTAACTCTGCTGCTATTGCTGCTATCTTTATTACCATTGATTTGTATGTGTTTGGTTTTCTCTTTTTCTCAGAAGGGTCTGGTATAGATTTTGAGGGGGACCCCACGCCATTTATTTTTTTAAAATTTTGGCTGGGGTTCCCCTTAATATCAATACCAGACCCGAGGGCCTGGTATGGAATCTAGGGGGACCCCCACATCATTTTTTTTTTAATTTTGGTTCGGGTTTCCCCTGTGGGGAATTCCCATGCCGTTTTTATCAGTGAACTTCTATGTGTATTGTCGGACCGGCAATGCATTAATAGCCGCAAGTAGTTTTAAATGACTTTTTTTCCTTTGAAATGTCATTTTGCTGTTAGACTGTTCTAAACATGGGAAACATGCGCCCCTTTACAGGCATACTATAGACACCCCCCAGGTATGAAATTTAAAGGGATATTACACTTTTATTGTTTCACTTTAAGCATTATTAAAATCACTGCTCCCGAAAAAATGGCCGTTTTTAAAACTTTTTTTGCATTGATCCATGTCCCCTGGGGCAGGACCCAGGTCCCCAAACACTGTTTATGACAATACCATGAATATAAGCCTTTAAAATTAGCACTTTTGATTTCTCCCATAGACTTTTAAACGGTGTTCGAATTTGCCGCGAACACCCTAAATTGTTCGCTGTTCAGCTCGAACTCGAAGCTCATCCCTACTCAGCACTCCCCAGCCCATTCACCCTATTTGTAGATCTGAATAAATTTGAGGGAAAATGTAACAGTTCAAAGGTATTATAATATCAAGTCCATCAAGGACAACATCACTGAGGATCCTAAGTTAGATGTTACTACAGAAGACACTACAAATTATTTCACTTTAGGTACCTCTTGCCTAGCCAAATTGAAAAAAAGAATGCCATATTACACTTTTATTGTTTCACTTTAAGCATTATTAAAATCACTGCTCCAGAAAAAAACTGACGCTTTTAAAACTTTTTTTTGCATTGATCCATGTCCCCTGGGGCAGGACGCAGGTCCCCAAACACTTTTTATGACAATAACTTGCATATAAGCCTTTAAAATTAGCACTTTTGATTATTCATGTTCGTGTCCCATAGACTTTAACGGTGTTCGTGTGTTCGAACAAATTTTTTTCCTGTTTGCATGTTCTGGTGCGAACTAAACAGGGGGGTGTTCGGCTCATCCCTAGTGCTGAGGGAGAAAAGTTGAGGCTTTTGCTTAATAGTGACATATCTTTTATAGATAACGTATGGGTGAAGAGATTAAAGATTTTTACCGTCTGTGTTGTTTTCCTTTCTGTTTTGGGTCTCTTTCCTGCTCCCCTCATCTGCCTCTTCTTCTAACTTTCTTTTTTTGGGCATGGGCAGGTAGGGGGGTTTTTACTAAAAAAAAAAGTAGTAGTGTTGTGATTTTTAGTGATGTTGGTGGATGAATGGCCTTCCAGTGTTATGGTGGTCTTCGATGGTATTAGACCCGTACTTCCCAACTTTTCTTATGTCTAGCATTAGGGTATTAGCACAACTAGTCAAAGCCTCTGTAGGCACTGATGAGAGGGTATGGGGAAGAGGAGGTGATGACTGAGTGGTATTACGAACAGCTATCTGGTTGTCTAGAGTAGCTGTAGGGACTGGTAGGAGGGTATGAGGAAGAGGGGGTGAGGAGTCGGATTGAGTATGGTGTTGAGCAGCTATCTGATTATCTGCGGGGACTAAAGTACGCTTATGTTTGTGGGGTCTGTTTCTCTTAGGCTTTGGAGGTATGATACCGTGTCCACTGATGCTGTGGGGCCAGAGGTGGGCGAAGAGGGTGTCATTATAGATCTTGTAGGAAGGTGTTTTTTATCTTTATTATTGTTTTTGGGTTTGCTAGGATTTGGTCTGGTCCTCTGGGGGGTCCATCACCAGAATCAGCGGTGGAACTTTTGTGAAGCGGCAGATCCTATACATGACATGGATCAGGTCTCAAGTGGTGTTAAGGATGGAGATGAGGGGAACAGAGCATTAAGAGTGTGGGTTTCTGTATTTGCTCTTTCAAGTTGAACACTTTGCATTGTGTATAGTCATCAACATCCCTTCTGATCCTTTTTAATTTAACCTTGATGAGATAGTCCTCATCTTTCTTAGTCTTCTTTTTAAGGATGTGTAGCCATTTTCGAGGTAGATAGGAAGTCTGGGCAGTTAACGTATTATTGAGAGTTTTAACTCCATCTGGTAATGTCAGAGTTTTATCCTCCCTTTGTTGAATGATAATCTCTATCCATTTTTGGGAGAAACATACAGAAACATGTACCCATTCTTTTTGACGTTCAGGGGTGAGGTAAGTAGCACGTGTTTTATCCTCAATCCTCTAGGGTCAATTTTGGAATGAAGATATCTACGTAAAAAGAACCTGTCCCACCATTGGTGGTTAATAAATATGATGGTGTCTTTGATTTTTCTGAAAAAGTGCACACAATTTGCCATATGACTGGTTATCAACTAAAAAAGGTGCATGAAAGAGTTCAGAGGGAAAAAGGGAATACAATTGCTCTAGATTTTCAAACGTAGCAGCCTTTTTCGCTAATATAAAATCCATAATGGTAGGTATAACAATGAGTTATATAGATCAAAATATTAAAAAGTAACAATCATGCCATGATTTCATTTTCAACAATTTCCTGGTTATGTTTCAGCAGCTCTACAATTACTTCTAGGTGTACAGTAGCAATAAGGTAAGGTATGGAAATTTGAGAGCGCTTAGGTACAATACCAAGGAATGTCAAGTGATGACATAGCTGACACCTTTTTTCACATCAGTTTGCAACCCAGACAGTCTGGCTTTTTTAGATCTCAAATTATGCCATACTGAGCAAGCCATACTGTATACGCTAAAAACGACATTAAACCCACTGCAGGTCATTCCTACTTGCACTTTCGCAGCTGCCACCACCCCAGGTGAATGGCCAATATCCCAAAAAGTCAATTTTGCAGTCTGAAGCACAACTGCACCCGTACTGTAGATTATGCTGCACAAGGTAATCTTTTAAAACAAAAGTTTCAGGACAAAGGATACCCTTCTTCTTTGGTACATGAGGCATATATGAGCTTCTTGAATAAACAACCTGCCACCTACCCTAACAACTCTGTACAATTCTAAACAACAAGGTTAATTACCCAATTTCCTATGGATCATAAAAAATGGAGCATATTTTCCGTAACATTGGGGGATACTGTTGGAGGACCCCCACCTTAAATCTTCCCTTACCAGTACACCAAAAATGACCTATAGGAAAGCTAGAAATATAGAATGCCAAATAGCTCCCAGCAAAATTAAACCCACCAGGGTCCAACCCAGACCCTCCCTTACATTCCTAGTCATCAAAGGGGTGTACCTGTACCTTTGTAAAAAAAAAAAAAAGGGTGTACCTGTGCCAGAACTGGAAGTGCTTGATGTGTAAATTTGTACAACATGGGCAAAAATGTTTTACTACCAAACGCAAAACATACCATCTTGAGAAATTCTATAATTGCTCATCGGAATTCATCATATATTGCCTGTCATGCCCATGCGGCCTACTTTATCTAGGTCGCACTATCCAAACTCTGAAAAAGATTTGGAGTTCACAAACACTAAGTAGAGGAAAGTAAAAAACTTAGCATTCCCAGACACTTTACACAGTTCCATCAGGGTTCCACCACAAGGTTGCCTGTTTGGGTGGTGGAGTCGGTCCCCAGAGGTCTCCCTCGAGCAGAGCGCATGAAGCATCTCTGTGAGAGGGAGACCTACTGGATATACACCTTGGACACTTTGACTCCAGGAGGTTTGAACGATGATCTTTAAATTCACTCCAACCTATAACACTGTATAACTGGTTAACTCCACTGGTGACATAAGATACATCTGTTCTTTAGATTATAATTCACTGTGTTGAACATAAGTGATACACTGTAATTAATTCCTCTTGTTACCAGTACCCCAACATCCCTACCAAAAATCATCATATCATTGACTGTAGTCATCCTAGATATATGTAGGCATAGATATCTCTCTACACTATATATGAGGCTGATTATGTACATATAGATATATATAGTAAGCTTCTTTACACTTACTCTAAATTTCTTTATGTGTAGAAAGCCAATTTTTCTTTATTTTTTATGTTTAATATACTGTATGTTTATTAAAGGGTTTTACAGTAAAAGAATATATATATGCAAACAACAAGGTTACCAATTAAGGTCCAAAGGACATTTGCATTACAAATGTCATTCAGCAGTCTCATAAAGATCACTAACATAGTAACACAGTATATCTTTTGAATAAATGTGTTAGAAGTATAATGGTCAAAGAGTTACAACAGAATACTCTGACAGCACAAAGAAAGGAAAGTTGGAGAGAGAGGAGATAAGAAAGTGGCAGGTGGGGGGCAGTGGGTCCAGATCTCAACCTTTTGTCAAGTATAATGTGACAAATCCAGTGTAATGTATAACAATCTACTTGAATGAATATTATGTAGTTTTAGGGATAATATCAAGGTAAAAAATGGTAGAGATAATGAAAAGGAACCAAGAGGCCCATATTTTGCTATATCGATTAGGGAAATCATGTTTTACCCTTGTGAGCACTTCCATAAAGCATATACTGTATTGTGTATTTTCTGGAACAATTGAACGACAGAGGGAACAGAGGGTTTGTTTCCAATGTGTGGGTATGAGAGATTTAGCAGCATTAAGAAGATGCGGAGTGATAGAGTGCTCGTATAGACCTGTTAATTCATTTGTATAATGAAGTAACACTGACCAGAGATTTGGTTCAATAGTAGAGCCCTGAATCTTAGCTATCAATGATAATATCTCCCTCCAAAAAGCTTTGAAGGATGGGCAATACCAAATATGTGCCTGTGTCTCGCTATCATACTACAAGCTCTCCAGCAAAGAGGGGATGGGTCCAGAAGTTTGGCTGGTGTGGAGAGCCATCTAGTCAGAAGTTTAGAGTTATCTTCCTCCATCATAGAAAATAACGAGGATATACAGTGCTGTGAAAAAGTATTTGCCCCCTTCCTAAATTTATTTTTTTTGCATATTTCTCACATCTAAATGATTCAGATCAAACAAATGTTAATATTACACAAAGATAACCCGAGTAAATCCAAGATGCAGTTTTTAAATTATTATTTCATTTATTAAGGGGAAAAAAATGTTCAAACCTACCTGGTCCTATGTGAAAAAGTAATTGCCCCCTCCCATGCTGAATCATGAATGAACTGTGATTAACCACAATTTTTTGGAAAGTTGAGTTAAATTTCACTTGCCACACCCAGGCCTGATTAATGCCAGACCTGTTGAATCAAGAAATCACTTAAATAGAAGCTGTCTGACAAAGTGAAGCACGCTAACAGAACACAAAAAGCCACACATCATGCCACAATCTAAAAAAAATCCAAGAACAGAGTGGAAACAAACATGTATCGGTCTAGGAAGGGTTTCAAAGCAATTTCTAAGGCTTTGGAACTCCAGTGAACTACGGGGAGAGCCATTATCCACAAATGGAGATAACTTGGAACAGTGGTGAACCTTCCCAGGAGTGGCCGGTCTACAAAAATTACTCCAAAAGCATGACAATGACTCATCCAGGAGATCATAAAAGAACCCAGTACAACATCTAAAGAACCGCATGCCTCATTTGCCTCAGGTAAGATCAGTGTTCATGATTCAACAATAGGAAAGAGACTGGGCAAAAATGGCATTCATGGAAAAGTTTCAAGGCCAAAGCCACTGCTGACCAAAAAGAACAAAGGTTCATCTCACATTTACCAGAAAACATCTTGATTATCCCCAAGACTTTAAGGCAAATATTCTGTGGACTGTTGAGACAAAAATTTTACTTTTTGGAAGGTGTGCGTCCTGTTACATCTGGCATAAAACAAATACAGCTTTTAAAAACAAAAACATCATACCAACAGTCAGACATGGTGGTGGTTGTGTGATGGTCTGGGGTTCCTTTGCAGCTTCAGGACCTGGACGACTTACCATAATTGATGGAACCATGAATTCTAAACTCTACCAGAAAATCCTAAAGGAGAACGTCTGGCCATCAGTTCATGACCTCAAGCTCAAGGGCACTTGGGTTTTGCAGGAGGACAATGATCCTAAACACAACAGCAAGTCCACCTTCAAATGATTCAAACAAAGCAAAATTTAGGTTTTTGGAGTGGCCTAGTCAAAGCCCAGACTTAAATCCAATTGAGATGCTGTATCATGACCTTACACAGGTCGTTCATGCTGGAAAACCCTCTGCAAAGAAGAGTGGGCCAAAATTGCTCCATAGCAATGTGAAAGACTCATTGCCAGGGTGGCAAAACCAGTTATTAGGTTTAGGGGGCAATTACTTTTTCACATAAAGCGAGTCATGTTTGGACAGCTTTTTTTGCCTTAATAAATAAAACCATCATTTAAAAACTGCATTTTGTATTTACTCAGGTTATCTTTGTGTAATAATAAAATTTGTTTGATGATCTTAGTCATTTAAGTGTGACAAATATGCAAAAAAAAAATCAAAAAATCAGAAAGGGGGCAAATACTTTTTCACAACATTGTATGAGACAATTGGAGAACTTTTGCTTTTTGTTACTAATTCTTATTGTATGAGGCATCTCAATGCACAAAAACACTGCATTGCAGTACACTGCTTTACGGTTTACATAGCTCTTCGGGCTTTACAAACTCATGCCCTTTGTCATAGATAGAACCATAAACAGCTGTATTTGAACTTCTCCCACAGAGAAAAATTCCTGTTTGGCACAATGAATACTTGTATGGCCTTTGGAGGATTATTGCAGGCAGGATTATTGCAGCGATGCAGGTAATAAATGCTGACTATATAGTTGATAATCTTGCTGTCCTGTCTTTAGGCTGACCATAAAGGACTTCACAAAGTAAAGTGATGCTCAGCACAGCAGCATCGCTTCCAATTAACAGGTGAAGTCTTCTCCTTCAGCACGATAACAAGTGCTCCAGGCAGTCAGGGCACCCCTTATCAGTTTTCACACATGGAATATTTATTATTATACAAGATTTATATAGATATACATTTTTGTCTGTCTGTGACCGGTCTTAAAGCATCAATGTGTCAGAGAGGTATGCCCCATACACACGTTCGGACTTTGTTCGGACATTCCGACAACAAAATCCTAGGATTTTTTCCGATGGATGTTGGCTCAAACTTGTCTTGCATACACACGGTCACACAAAGTTGTCGTAAAATCCGATTGTTCTGAACGCGGTGACGTAAAACACGTACGTCGGGACTATAAACGGGGCAGCAGCCAATAGTTTTCATCTCTTTATTTATTCTGAGCATGCGTGGCACTTTGTCCGTCGGATTTGTGTACACACGATCGGAATTTCCGACAACGGATTTTGTTGTCGGAAAATTTTATATCCTGCTCTCAAACTTTGTGTGTCGGAAAATCCGATGGAAAATGTGTGATGGAGCCTACACACGGTCGGAATTTCCGACAAAAAGGTCCTATCACACATTTTCCGTCGGAAAATCCGACCGTGTGTACGGGGCATTATAGCTTACAGTCCCCATACATACACAGTCTTTTTTCATGCCTATATGATAGGTGTAAAGGAGAAGGTAACCAAATAGTGCAAAGGAAAATAAGTGAGATGAGAACGGAGAACAGCGTACAGTGCGTGCTCTTTACATAAACTACGTCAGCTCATGGCATTCCTGTTTTGTTTGATTATATTGCTCTTAGCTTCTCGAATTAGTGTTGACATAAGCTCTATGTAAGCCTGCTCAGCTTATCAGATAATCACCATGTGAGGATGCGAGGGGTTAATTTTTCCACCCTTACTCTATTTAGTTAAGATGTACAGAGAAATAGTTCTGCATGCCAAGTGTAAATATTTCCTTTATGAATCACTGGGCCTCTTGGTAGAAGTATAGGAGAATAATGTTATTTAAAAAGTAAGAATCATCTAGTGTTACCTCTTTTATTTTACGTATACTATATCTTGATCAGTGGTCTTCAATTCCCATACAAAAGGGTTCATCTAGAAGGAAAAAAGAAGGAGTGCCCAATCAGATTTTAAATGTAATTTGTTTATGGGAACTTGAAGTTGAGAAATAAAATCTGGTTAGCCTTTACTTTAAAGTGGAGTTCCACCCAAAAATGGAACTTGCGCTTTAAGGGAAGGTGACCCCCTGACATGCCAAATTTTTTGGGGGGGGTGGGGGGAGCGGAAACCCTCTTTTTAGAGGGTTCCATCTCCTAATCCCTCCCGGGGCTCCGCGGCGCTCTAAGTCAGTTCACCTCTCCCCCTCCCTCTCGGTAATCATCTGGGACACGTCACAGGTCCCAGATGATTGCCCGGCCAGACACACCGCACTGCGTGTCTCACGTATGCTCAGTGCGTGCCCGGCTGTGAAGCCACTGCCGGGCGCCCACAGTGACAATCCCGGTGCTGCAGAGAGGAGGGGGTGAGAAGCAAGGCTTCGTTGCCCCGCATCACTGGATCCTGGGACAGGTAAGTGTCTGATTATTAAAAGTCAGCAGCTACAGTATTTGTAGCTGCTGACTTTTCTTTTTTTTTTTTTAAGCGGAACTTTTAAGTCCTCATGCACACTGGGCGCTATAAAAACAGCAGTAGCTTTAGCTGTAGAATGCCTTATTTTTTCATTAGCGTTTTTTAGCAAATCTATGCCCCCCACAAAAGCTTATGGCTCGAAAACGTTAAAAAACGCTGAATAGCCGCGTTTTTCAGAGTTAAAGCGTTTTATACAGCTGAAAAACTCCTCTTCCAACCCACTAGTTCTGGGTTTATTTCCCAGCCAGAAAACAATTCTGCCAAAAAATGCTGATAAAAGCCAATGTCTGCATGGGCACAATAGGATAACATGCTGGGGAGTTTACTGTCTGCAGAGAAAAATGCCTGAAGCCAAAAACAGCAGCTGTAAAAACATCCAGTGTGCCTGAGACCTTTCCCCTTCCCGCCGAGCGTACGCAGATGTGCAATTGTGAAATTCCAATTACTTCCCGTTTACTCGGCTGCCAATGGGGCCGGTTTAAAAAAATATACAGTATTTAGATTCGCCGAAAACGGCGATCTGAATACTTTGAAGTGCAAAGGAGGGATCGGGGGTCTTTTAGACCCCCGATCCCTCCATAAAGAGTACCTGTAACTACCTATTACTGTCACAAGGGATGTTTACATTAAACAGCAATAAAAATGATAAATTTATTTATTTTTTTTAAACACAATTTATTAAGATAAAAATAAATAAAATAAATAAGAAAAAAAATTAATGTTAAAGCGCCCCCGTCCCCGCGAGCTCGTGCAGCAAAGAAAACGCACAAGTCGCGCCCTCATATGTAAACGGTGTTCAAATCACACATGTGAGGTATCGCCACGATCGTCAGAGTGAGAGCAATAATTCTAGCACTAGACCTCCTCTGTAACTCTAACCTGGTAACCGTAAAAAAAATAAAGCGTCGCCTAAGGAGATTTTTAGGTACCGTAGTTTGTCGCCATTCCACGAGTGCATGCAATTATAAAGCGTGTCATCTTCCACATTATACAAAAAAATTGGGCTAACTTTACTGTTTGTTTTTTTTTTAATTCATGAAAGTGTCCCTTTTCCCAAAAAGTTGCGTTTAAAACACCACTGCACAAATTACTGTGTGATACAAAATATTGCAACAATCGCCATTTCATGGACTCAACTAGACCTCTGAAGGTGTGCCGTGGTATCTGGCACCAAGCCATTAGTAGCAGATCCTTTACGCTCCCAATATTAGAAAGATCGGCTAGTCTGGATGATCATAAGTTCTGGGGAAACTTTTAAATTCCCTGTGCTGGGCGAGACTGCTAGCAGCAGTCCTTTTTGGTAAGCAAGCTACCTCACTTTTGGGTGTTGACCTGAACACACGTTGGTTTTTGCATTGGGAAGATTGATGTCACAGCTTCTGTTTCCTGCAATTCATCTTTGGAGGCATATTGCTTATGGATTTTCTCATTGATCACTATGGGACATTGCTTTAGTTTTCTTCTTTTTCCTTTTTTTCTTCTTTTTTAAATATTTTTTCTTTTTTCTTCCTTTTATGTAGTCATTTTTTGATTTCACTTACCATTGTATGCATCACTGTTTTTTGATCATTCAACAATTTTTATTATAATAGCGATATCATATTTTACATCATTATTAGCGCTGCACTCACTGTGTTATTAATCGCCATTTTATTCTCTAGATTCTCTGCTTAAAAATATATATATAATGTTTGGGGGCTCTAAGTAATTTTTTAACAAAAAAATACAGATTTTAACCACTTCAGCCCCGGAAGGTTTTACCCCCTTCCTGACCAGAGCACTTTTTACAATTTGGCACTGCGTCGCTTTAACTGCTAATTGTGCGGTCATGCAATGCTGTACCCAAACAAAATTTGCGTCCTTTTCTTCCCACAAATAGAGCTTTCTTTTGATGGTATTTGATCACCTCTGCCGTTTTTATTTTTTGCGCTATACACGGAAAAAGACCGAAAATTTTGAAAAAAAATGATGTTTTCTACTTTTTGTTCTAAAAAAAACCCAATAAACTCAATTTTAGTCATACATTTAGGCCAAAATGTATTCGGCCACATGTCTTTGGTAAAAAAATGTCAATAAGTGTATATTTATTGGTTTGGGCAAAAGTTATAGCGTCTACAAACTAGGGTACATTTTCTGGAATTTACACAGCCTTTAATTTATGACTGCCTATGTCGTTTCTTGAGGTGCTAAAATAGCAGGGCAGTACAAAACCCCCACAAATGACCCCATTTTGGAAAGTAGACACCCCAAGGAAATTGCTGAGAGGCATGTTGAGCCCATTGAATATTATTTTTTTTTTGTCCCAAGTGATTGAATAATGACAAAAAAAAAAAAAATTACAAAAAGTTGTCACTAAATGATATATTGCTCACACAGGCCATGGGCATATGTGGAATTGCACCCCAAAATACATTTAGCTGCTTCTCCTGAGTATGGGGATACCACATGTGTGGGACTTTTTGGGAGCCTAGCCGCGTACGGGGCCCTGAAAACCAATCACTGCCTTCGGGATTTCTAAGGGCGTACATTTTTGATTTTACTCCTCACTACCTATCACAGTTTTGAAGGCCATAAAATGCCCAGATGGCATAAAACCCCCCCAAATGACCCCATTTTGGAAAGTAGACACCCCAAGCTATTTGCTGAGAGGCATGGTGAGTATTTTGCAGCTCTCATTTGTTTTTGAAAATAAAGAAAGACGAGAAAAAATTTTTTTTTTTCTTTTTTCAATTTTCAAAACTTTGTGACAAAAAGTGAGGTCTGCAAAATACTCACTATACCTCTCAGCAAATAGCTTGGGGTGTCTACTTTCCAAAATGGGGTCATTTGGGGGGGGGTTTTGCCACCTGGGCATTCCATGGCCTCCGAAACTGTGATAGGCAGTGAAGAGTGAAATCAAAAATTTACGGCCTTAGAAAGCCTGAAGGCGGTGCTTGGTTTTCGGGGTCCCGTACGCAGCTAGGCTCCCAAAAAGTCCCACACATGTGGTATCCCCATACTCAGGAGAAGCAACAGAATGTATTTTGGGGTCTAATTTTACATATTCCCATGGCATGTTTGAGCAATATATCATTTAGTGACAACTTTGCGCAAAAAAAAAAAAAAAAAAATTGTCTCTTTCCCGCAACTTGTGTCACAATATAAAATATTCCATGGACTCGACATGCCTCTCAGCAAATAGCTTGGGGTGTCTACTTTCCAAAATGGGGTCATTTGGGGGGGGTTTGAACTGTCCTGGCATTTTATGCACAACATTTAGAAGCTTATGTCACACATCACCCACTCTTCTAACCACTTGAAGACAAAGCCCTTTCTGACACTTTTTGATTACATTAAAAAAAAAATTTTTTTTTGCAAGAAAATTACTTTGAACCCCCAAACATTATATATTTTTTTAAAGCAAATGCCCTACAGATTAAAATGGTGGGTGTTTCAGGTTTTTATAACACATTATATTGCCCAAATGTTCGCCTTAGCGCGAGAGCGGGGGGACAGGGGTGCTTTTTTTTTTTTTTTTTTTCTTTATTATTATTATTTTTTTTTTTATCTTATTTTTAAACTGTTTCTTTCATTCTTTTTTTTAAATCATTTTTATTGTTATCTCAGGGAATGTAAATATCCCCTATCATAGCAATAGGTAGTGACAGGTACTCTTTTTTGAAAAAATTGGGGTCTATTAGACCCTAGATTTCTCCTCTGCCCTCAAAGCATCTGACCACACCAAGATCGGTGTGATAAAATGCTTTCCCAATTTCCCAATGGCGCTGTTTACATTCAGCGAAATCTAAGTCATAAAATGCTTGTAGCTTCCGGTTTCTTAGGCCATAGAGATGTTTGGAGCCACTCTGGTCTCTGATCAGCTCTATGGTCAGCTGGCTGAATCACCGGCTGCATTTTTAGGTTCCCTGTTGAGACAGGAGAGCCAGAGAAAAACACGGAAGACGTTGGGGGGGGCATTCCCTCCCACGGCTTGTAAAAGCAGTCTAGAGGTTAATTAGCCGCTAGGATTGCTTTTACATGAAAGCCGACCGCTGGATACCAAGATGATACCTAAACCTGCAGGCATCATTCTGGTATAACCACTCAAAGTTGTGAATGGCGTACCTGAAGACAAAAAAATGGTTAACAATAAAGCACAGTAAACGGTAAAGTATAAAAAATTGCATACCTGAAAAGCAAACATGATAAAACATAATAACAATAAAACATTGCAGAATAGAATACAGTAAAAAAGAGCAGAACAATAGAGAGAATAGAGAGAGAGAGAGAGAACAATAAAACGACAACTATTTTTTTTTTTTTTATATTTTTGTATGTGGTTTTTTTTTTTTTTTTTTACACTTTTTTTTGTAACTGTAACTTTTATAACTATAACCGGTTCCAGGTTCGGGTCTCTCAAAATGCGATGGCATCTTGGGAGACCCTGTGAAAGTGTGCCTAGTCTGTGCAATGCTGTACCCTACGCTAATACTCAACTAGTGAATGGTAGCGTTCAAAACATTCACCAATGCAAAGACCAGGATTGTCAGGACAGGAGGGACAATAATAGCGGGTGTCACGCCTATATCCGCGCTTGCTGCAGACACTACATCTTTTTTGAGGGAGTTCGTTGGGTAGGGGTACTCGGGAGGACATAAAGAAAATGCCTCTCATGCAGCTGACTGCATTTGGTTGGGGATGTGAATGGGGGAAGTACGGGCGCTGCAGAAGCGGTGGGTTCCCAATTAGGATTGGCGAATGCAGCAGGAAGGGCATTATGGGCACGACGGGCCTGTGTTTGTCTTTTTGGTGGCAGCGGGACACTACTTGTGCTTGCCACCTCACCAGCTTGAACTACACTTATGGGACTCACCACGTCACCAAGTGTTACTGCAGTGCTGGTTTGACTACGACCGGGGTGTACTAGGCCGCTGGTGCTTGCCAGTTCCCCAAAACGCTACAAAAAAAACTGTTAGCGATCGCAGGGATCAGGCCTGACTCTGCGAACGCTGCAGTTATGCGTTTAGTGTTTTGTAAGTGACAGTGATCGATCGATACTGCACTTGGGTGGGCTGGGCTAGGCCGGGCGGAGGGGCAAAACGCAGGTGCTAGCAGGTATCTGGGCTGATCCCGCTAACACTGCGTTTTTGGGAACCCTAAACTGCTGGGGATGCTAGTATAGATCTGATCGGATCAGATATTGATCCGTACAGATACTATACCACTAAGGGAGGCGTATGCTGCGTGCGTGGGTGTTAGCGGTATACTGGCGCTAATCTGACGCTGCCTGGGGCGACGCATATCACCGCCAGGCGATCAGGGGGCTAAACCTTTATTTGGTAATAAACGGCGGGTGCCCTGACACTATAAAAAATACGAACGAACTAACCAGCGTCACCCGTAACGTCACCCGTAACGGTTATACGGTGATCAGTGGTGAAAGGGTTAACTAGGGGGCAATCAAGGGGTTAAAACATTTATTAGATAGTATATGGGGGTCCCTGTCGCTATAAAACGCTGACGGCGAACCTAAATATTTACCTCACTAACTAGCGTCACCAGCGACACTAATACAGCGATCAGAAAAATGATCGCTTAGTGACACTGGTGACGGGGGGTGATCAAGGGGTTAAAACTTTATTAGGGGGGGTTAGGGGGGTACCCTAGACCTACAGGGGGCTAACACTCACTGCCCTACTACTTCTAACTGTCACAAACTGACACCAATCAGTAATCAGAAAAAAAAAAAAAATACTGCTTGGTGTCAGTTTGTGACGGGGGGGGGGGGTGATTGGGGGGGGGATCGGGGGGCGATCGGGGGGGGATTGGGGGTGTTTTATGTGCCTGGCAAGTTCTACTGAGTGTGTGTGTGTGTTTTGTGCACTTACATGTCTTCTCCCCTCGGCGCTGGAACGGAAACTGCCGAGCCGAGGAGAGATGACATCACATCCTCTGCCTGTGTGTACTATACACAGGCAGGGGATGTCTCTCATTGGCTGGGAGCGATCTCGAGGGGGGGGGCCACGGTCGGATGGCCTCCCCCTCATCACGGAACGCTCCCAGTCAAATGCCGACCGCCGCTGGCGCCGGGGGGGGGTCCGTTCGAACCCCCCCGCCCGCGGGAGGCAGATCACGTATGGGTACTTGATTCTGCCTGCCCGTGCCATTCTGCCGCAGTATATCTGCGTTAGGCGGTCGGCAAGTTCTTAACTTGTAAACACCAAATGTAAAAAATAGGCTTAGTCATGAAAGCAGTGCTGGGACAAGGCCATTTGGTGCCCAGGGCAAAGATGGCAAACTGCGCCCCCCCCCCCCCATTTTTAAGAAAGAATCAATGTCATTTCAAAACAAGGATATACTTAAAACAATACAAATTCAATTAGGTTTAATGCGATAGAAACAGAGTTCACTCGCGCCTTTTAATTATATGTACAGTCAGGTCCATAAATATTGGGACATTGACACAATTCTAATCTTTTTGGCTCTATACACCATCACAATGGATTCCACCACTGGTCCACGGTGGGAGGATTCCCCCTTCCATCTGGAGTGTGTAGATGGGGGAATTGGAAAATTCTTTTTTTTTTCATTCAACCTAATAGTTGAATGAAAAAAGTGATCAATGTATGGGCTGCCCAAGAGCTAAGACTAAGATAGTTTAACCTCTTGACATCCACGCTATAGCTGAATGACGGCCACAGCGTGGACCTGAATTTCCGGGAGTGCACGTGCCCTGTGCGCGCTGTGATCACCAAGTCACTGAGTCCCGGCCCCTTACAATGTGATCAGCTGTCAGCCAATGACAGCTGATCACATGATCAAAACAAAAGCTCTTTGATCATTTTTTTTTCTCCTCACGCTGACAGCGCGAGGAGAAAAATCAGCTGATCACTGGCTCATCTGCAAGGGACATCGGTCCCGAAGAGGAAGAGGCAATTATGCCTCATCTGTGCCACCTGCCATTGCCACCTACCTATGCCCATGAGTGCCACCTATCAATGCCTACAAGTGCCACCTATCAGTGTAACTGATCAGTGCCCATCAGTGCCGCCTCATCGGCGTACATCAATAAAGGAGAAAAATTACCTGTTTTAAAATTTTATAACAAAATATAATAACATTTTTTTTTTTTAATTCTGTCTTTTTACATTTTTTTTAACAATAAATAAAAACCACAGAGGTGATCAAATACCACCAAAAGAACGCTCTATTTGTGGGGAAAAAAATGATAAAAATTTCATTTGGGTACAGTGTTGTATGACCGCGTAATTGTCATTCAAAGTGCGTCACTGTTGAAAGCTGAAAATTGGTCTGGATAGGAGGGGGGTTTAAGTGCCCAGTAAGCAAGTGGTTAAATCTCAGCTGTTTCAGCGAGAACTGGCTGAGATTTGAACCATTATTGGGTAGGCTGAATGTACCAATTTGATCGATCAAATTGGGTACAACCAGCCTGCCGGATTCTCTTATGATTATCACTAGCGGTTGCTTTATCTGCTAGTGATAATCACTGTTTGTCGGGACAATACAATTGCTCAGCAGAAGGGATTCCGCTTCCGGGAATCATGTAAATTTCTTTCCTGCAATCTGTGGTTACTGGAAAGAAATTTGTACCATCTATTGTTTAACTGAAAGTGAAAGTTAGTGAATATCTTGAAAGAACATATCTTGAATATCTTGAAAGAACATAAGGGGGGGGGACAGATGAAGATAAGGACAGTTCAGTGATTACATTGTACTGCAGTGTACACAGTTGCACACTCAGTGCCGGTTCACACTGATGCGAGTTCATAACGAATGTGATGCGTCAAAAACATTCTAAGTTCGCATGTCATCCATAAAGTCATTGTTTTCAATGACCGTCGTTCACATACATGCGTTGCGATACCCCTACAAATGCGATGCGATAAAAAAAAGGGTCTTGTGCGAGTTTACAGCGTTGCGTTGCGAATTTAGCCTCCATAGACATCAATGTGAATCGTTCTTGAATCGCATTGTTGGTTCAGATATGTGCGAATTCCACCACACTACTCTCCACAAAAACCAGGAAGTACACAGGAAGTTAACACCTTTTTTTTTATTTACATTATGATTCCATTGGCTAGTACATCAATCGCAGCTATGACCAACTCCTAAAATTCGCAGTAAAATCGCAGTAAATTCGCAGTAAAATCGCAGTAAATTCGCAGTAAAATCCCACCTCACACAGGACAAAAAAACTGAACAAGTTCACAGCGCAGCAGTGTGAACCGGCACTCACCTAGGTCCAGGCTGGAAGATCAGGCATCTTTGGCACACAGAGGAATCTGCAGCTGCTGTTTTCATATTTCCCGCCCACACATCCCCTCTCTTCAGATACATCTACACGTCGGGGATAGTGTGGGCGGGGCGGAAAGTCACTGGAGGAGCAGAGGTGGGAGGAGCTGTATTCCTCCGTGATCTCCTGCCAGTGAGGGAGGGAGGTGATGTGTTCGCTGGGCTGTGTAAGTGTCACAGTCAGACACTCTTACAGAGCTGCAGCCACCAGTCTCACATTTTACAGACTGATTCTCCTGTCCTACGGACAGGAGAAATCAGTCTGTTTCTTCACAGTTACCAAGATAATGGGAGGCTTGTCCGCCCCTCCCCCTGCTGGTTCAATCCCTCCTGAAATCGCTCTCCTCCCTGCCAATGAGGGGGAGGGAGCAGATCGGTCGGAGCGGCTCTCATATTATGCTCAGAGTCAGCGAGCAGAGGGAAGGGGAGAAATCCGCCCCCTCTCACACTCCGCCCAGGGCACCCGCCCCCTCTCGCCCACCCCTTGTACCGGCCCTGCATGAAAGGGTTAAGAATACCCCTATTTGCCTATGAAAGTATATTTGTACAACTCTAGTGTTGCATACTGGCCAGTGTTTTTCTTGCTTACGCTCTTAGCTCGTAAAATTATGAATTATTCTTTAAAAAGCTATTAGTACCAAACATGTCTGCATGGGACTTTCTAGGCCAGGCGCGTGGAACTCAATTTCATTGTGTGTCGCATCCACATTATGTTTGCCCTCAAAAGGGATGGTTTTATATGTAAGGCTATTTAAGCGTATCTATTCTTTATCATAAATAGTTGCCTCTACATTCAATTAATAATGTTTTTTGAAATAACTTAAGACTTAGGTTGTGAAGGGTAGGTACAGATCGGCACAGAGCCCATTCACACTCCTGTAGTAGATGATGAAAGTCTGAAAAAGGAGGGTCACACACCACTGGTATCATCCACAAGAAACTTTATTGAAAACTGCTCAGACACAAGCATGATTCTGCCAAGGTGTTCTGTCTGAGCAGTCTCCAATAAAGTTTCTTGTGTAAGCTTCATTTCAACTGGCAACCCCTTTACATCAGATGTCAAGAGCCCCCACCATCAGAAGTCCAGAGTCCCCCCACCCTCCCTTACATCAGTGCTGCTGCCTGGAAGAAGCTTGGGGGAGCTGGGAAGCTGAAAGTGCAGGGTCTGGAGCAGGACCAGAGGAGGGCTGAAGTCAGCTGCCGGAGTCTGCTGAATGCTGAGACCAGGGGAAACGGAGACGAGGGGGTGTTATGGCTGGACAAAGATAATCTGGTACTTCTACCGAATGCTGAGATAAGGTGGGTGCCACATGACACACATGATGCTGCAGAAGAGGTGCAAGGGCCACATACCATGACTTGGCGGGCCAGATTCAGCCCACGGGCCTTGTTTGACACAAGTGTTCTATGCTTTCAATGTATCCACACATATACATCAATAATTTTTAACTAATCCTTTAAAAATTTGGTGAACTATCCCTTGATGGCATTATCTGAGCTATTTGCCTTTTTGATATTCATATTTGAAAGGTGAGTGTCTTCCTTATGATACACCTACTCTACCTATATCTATACCTATATGGGAGTTAACCAAGAGTGAGGCTTATCTAAAGAGCTTTTTGCAGAGGAGGAAACTCTGGGGTTCACCTAGGGAGCTACACCATATCCCTTTGACACAGGAATTGTTTTTATTGGCTGGGATATACAAATATATATTGATGTATTGATGGATGTTTGATTCTCTTCTCCCGTCAGAAAGAAAGACATTTTGAAATGCGTCGGGAATAGAGATCTGTATACAACTATAGCCATATATTTACATTGTCAGCCCTCAAAGTTTAACTCCTACATGTGCCCATTAAATGATTGCTAATTCAGATCATTTTTTTATTGATGTATGTGTGTGGATTCTTTAAATACATAGAAAGTCCCACCTAGACATGTTATGTTATAAACATGTAAAAAGTCTCCAAGTTAATTCATAGTATAAAAGCTCATAATATAGCCCAAAAGACCCCCAATGAGCTAGAGCAGGGGTAGGCAAAGGTAAGCCTTTTTTGCTGGCACTCGACTACCTCCCCATCAGCAAAGCAGAGAAGGGAAGTGTCGGTGAGACACTAATGCATTCCAATTTCATAATTTCCCACAACGCACCTGCACTGAGGGGGAGATATTGTGCCCTCACACATTGTAAAGGATGGGAAACATTGTTTGGTTCTCTAACTTTGCTGTAGCTGCAATCGTCAGTTTTTGTGATGGGGTAGAGTTTGGGTGCAGTTCTGCTAGGGGAAGGGGTGGTCCCTGTTTCCAGGAGGAGGACTCTCATTGGCCACTGCTAAAGCCAATTACAGTCCTTCTAACCCCGCCCATTACAGTCCTTCTAACCAAAATCAGATGACAATTTGTGGAATTACTGTTGAGCTTCTGGGAACTTTGTTGAAATTATTCCTGAACCTTTGCGTTACTTACTACTGAACCCCTGCACTCTGTGTCCCTTTAAGCCACAGCCAGTATTCAGCGCAATGAAAATCACACCCAACTTTTTCTCAGCTGCGGGGGCCCAACTTATGATCCTCCACTGCTTTCAGAAAATGCCCCTGACCTGAGCTTATCATTGCGCATCCATTCTAGATGATTGAATGTGTCATCACATACATCCCATACATCAAATACATCACATACATCACATACAAGCATGTGGGCTGGATGTGAGAGGTGGATCAGCAGGATGAGTGTGCCAGGACAGGTAGATGTGTCTCATCTCTGCTTCCTTTCACCACTCTGCGTATCACGCGTATCATAGATGAGAAGAGGGTACAGCGGTGGGGAAAATGAGCAGGAGGGGTTCAGAGGTGGGACAGAGGAGCAGGAGGGTACAGCAGTGGGGCAGATGTGCAGGGAGGTACAGTGGTGGAAGAGATCAAGGGGTTCAGCAGTGGCACATAGGAGCATGGGGCTACAGTGATGGGGCAGATGAGCAGGGGGGTTCAGTGGTGGGACAGAAAAGCAGGGGGGTAGAGCAGTGGGGCAGATGTGAAAGGAGGTGTATTGGAGGGACAGATGAGCAGGGGGTTACAGCGGTGGGGCAGGAGAGCAGGGGGATACAGAGGTGAGACAGATGTGCAGGAGGTTCAATGGTGGGGCACATGAGAAAGATGGGTTATAATGGTGCGGCATATGAGCAGATGGGGTCAGTGTTAGGACAGATGAGAAGGTGATTTAGTAGTGAGACAGAAGAGCATGGGGGGTATGGCGGTGGAGCAGATGTGCAGGGAGGTACAGTGGTGGGGCAGATGAGAAAAGTTGTACATTGATGGGGCAAAATGAACAGGGGGGGTTACAGAAATGAGAAATCTAAGTGCTCCCTGCTAGTTAAAATCGCACACATCTATTAAAAATAAACAACTCACAAACAATCCTCTTGACACATGGCATGTATCGGTACTGTCGGCACTGTAGGATAGCAGCGGGTGACGGCAGTGGATGCGGATCTTCCTCACATACGTGTTATGTCCAACAAGACTATGTCAGCAGGGTGGAGCCTCACTCTCCCAGCAGGGGGACACTAGAGCGGCTGTGCTGTGGGTAGCTGCGGGTTCCCCCCTGCTTGGAGCACTCTCCTCCCACTTGTTCTGCATGCGGGGATGACACAGGCCACAGAGGGAGACCAGAGCAGCTGCGTGCTCTTTCCCTCCCCTCGACTCCTCTTCATGCTGCTATACAGAAGAGCGTCGCTTGTGTGGACAGCCATCATCTCTGCTACCCTCATTGGCTACAGCCAAGAGAGGAGAGAATCATGGGAAATGTAGACAGAGAAAGTTTTGCTGGAAATCAGAGAGTCATTTGCACCACATCCCTTGTATATACGTAATAGATCAAGAGCCATGGACTTGGGAAACGTAGTCCCAAGGAGAAGCTGCCCCACTGTAGACATCAGGGGGTAAACTACAGCCCTCAGCATGCCTGGAAACAGAGGAAGGGATAGCCTGGAGCCTGGGAAAAAGCTGGGGGAGGAGTGTGTGTGTGAGGGGAAGGAGACTGATGAAAGACACATACGCAGACACCAGGGACTGTGTGACCCAACAGAGGGAGAGAAAACCACACATCTCCTGAGACTACTGGGAGAGTTACTGTGAGAAGAGGAGACAGAGGACAGGAGTGGTGAGGTGACAGGACTGTGTGGTGGAACTCCACCTGAGAGAGAGAGAGCCACACTGTCTACCAGCATCTGAGAGAGCGAGCCACGCTTTTCCCGAGACTGCTGCCAGGAGACTGAGGAGTGGGGATGGATGAGGGGAGCCAGGAACAGTGACACCCACATGGTTTGCCACTGTTCAGCCCACGGACCCCCTTCTCAGCAACCCAGTACCACCCAGCAGAGATGACCCACACCGCTTCAGGAATCACAATACCCATCCAGGTGTCCAGTCGGCCGCTGTCCGGTCGCCTTGCCAGTTTAGCTATCAGCCATTCTGATTGGCCAACAGGAGGTGATCCGGTGCCTTACAACATTGCTAGGAGCCTGAACCGGCATTTGGAATCTCCATCGTGTCATCGCACAGAGGATTAGTGAGCAGGTGAAAACCCAAACATCCTTCTTAACACAGTACAGACACTTCATGCAGACACCTATTCCCCTTTCCAGTGTCAGAGGATGCTTGTTTGGAGCTGCCACCTTTAGGCATTTTGGTCTTACAATCCACTACATAATGGGATTTGGAGATCTCTCCTGGGGCCCTACTCGTGGGGATCAACGTGGAATCTTTGTACACGTCGATATCCCACGTCTGGGGCCTCAGGGCGGTCTCCTTTCTGGAGGCAGCCTATCCTAACTTTGGAGCACAAAACAAGTTTATCTTGGAACTCTTGGAGCTTGCTTTAACTAATAACTACTGTATTTCCAGTTCCTAGAGGGGTTCTATCAACAGATTAGAGGTACGGCTATGGGAGCACCATGGGCTCCTTCATATGCATGCCTCCATCTTGTCGTCTGGGAACTGGAGATGGTCTATCAGATGCCAATGTACCTCGGCAGGGTACTTACCTGGCTGAGGTACATTAATGACATCGTTATAGTGTGGCTGGGTGGCCAAGAGCAACTCCATGAGTTTCTCTCGGCTCTTAATAAAAGCGATAGGAATATCAGACTAACCCATGTGGTGGATTCGCAGACAATTTCATTTTTGGAATTAAAACTTTCTATAGTTGGTAACAAAATCACTGGCTGCTTGTGAACTTAACTGATTTAAGGACCCTCCATTCTGCTTTATTCTCCTTTATGGGCAGTCAGATATAAAACGTATATGTGTCAGCTTACACCCCACTACCCCTGGGGTCTTATCCAATCTGGCAAAAACAAACGGAAGGGGATCCATCCCTCCACCTGGCTGGATTGGAGGGCAGTCAGGTGTAAACAGACAGCCGGTCCGTTTACTTTATACTTCCCATAGAACAGAGGTTATATTAAGGCTAGGACTAGCAGCTGCACAAAATAAATCCTGCAAATTGCATCAGCTGCAGTGTTTTCCTATTAGTTGGCCAAAAACACAAGAATGCTCAAATTTTAAGTGTTAAAACTGGAGAAAATAATAAATCTGTGTATTCCAGGTTAGAGAATCATTTTAGATACCTTGTACCCTTTTCAGTTGGTTTCCATAGCAGAAAATGTTGTTGATTCCTGAAAACCCCTCGCTATTATTTTTTTAACAAGAGGTGTATTCAGAGAAAAATGTTTTTCTTAGACCTCTCAGTGGTTGCTGGTCTCGGTTTGTGTGCGGTTACCTAAAGAACCATTTCCAGGTATCTAGATCAGAATTTCCATATCAAAAGCATTTTATCTATAATTTGTTCATCTTTCTGTTCAGCGGTGTGACAGGGAACTGTGTATTGCAGAGCAGATGAGATTCATGATCCACGGTCCCGATTAAATATCTGTTCACAACACCCTGTTAAGATGCTTCTTCCTATTCAAACTCTTATATTAACCAAAGGGATTTTAGCTTTCTTTGTTGCTTCTTATATAAAAACAGATCACATCTCTCTCTATATTTATGTAGAAAAGGGTAAAGGCTGGCCATATATGGATAATTTCAGAAAGAGTCGGCAAAGAATCAATGGACGTTTTGGCATTTTCTTTATGCAACATTCCATGGACAGAAATTATTATTATTAATACACAGGCACAGCGACGTACCAGTATGAGGCCCTGGTAAGGTCTTGCTATTGGGCTGATGTCATCGGCCCAGATACCACTGTGCGATCATATGTCACCTAGTGTGTATTAGTCAGATAATCACACAGCAAGCAACAGGTACACACTGTGGACAGTTCTAAAATAACTGAGCACTCTCTCTCTGGAACCTTTCAGCTTTATAGTGATCAAACAAGAAATCTCAGGAGGTGTGCTGGAAGTGATGCAATTGCTGTCTATAACAGGAAGCACTTCAGTGCTTACATTTTGATAGAAGGATGCCATCAGACATGTGCTAGAGGCCTCACTATCCTCACACGGGGGTGCCACAGGACACAGGCCACCGGAAAGAGTGCCAAGGACGGACATGCTGCGAGTGCGAGGACCCCTGCGGTTGGTACAGGTAGTTTGCGGATTGTGACAGTAGTGCATGTTAAAAAATGAATACCATAAATAGTAACGTTGTTAGATTTTTACTACAGGAGTATATACTGTTTGGCAATTCTAAAGATATATTGCATTTAAAATTTATCTAAACCCATTTGATTTTAATAGACTAAAAATTGTACTAGAGATTTTAGCTGACTAAAATACAACGAAAACGAAAACAATTCATATGACTAAAATAACATTTTAGTCAAAAGACTATAACTAAACTAAATCAAAATTTTATGTCAAATTAACATTGCCGATGAGGGTCAGATTGAGATCATGAAAAGTGATAATCTATACTTTATTTAGTATAGTAGAAGGTTCAGGACCTGGAGAAGGTGTGTCAGTTTCCATATGAGAAAGGGAAAGTCATCAGCAGGGGGAACCGGCTGAAGAAAAGAGCCCATCGGTCTTGACGTGGTTTTAATCTTTTAGCTATCTGTAAGTATTCAAGATTGCGATGGTCTGTATAAACAGTGATGGGTGTGCTAGTGCCCTCTAGCAGATGCCTCCGTTCTTCTAACACAAGTTTGATTGCCTTGGTGTATCAGCTCAAAAAAACTGAACCATAAATGTCCAGCATCACTGACAAATAATATCACTACTGGAAATGTTACAGATACTTCTGGCATGTGCTTTCCAGTAGCAATACTATACATCTACTTGTTCTAATCCAGTCTAATGACAATATAAATTATTTATTATCATTGCTGCAAATAGAAAAAGAGTAAAAAACATTGTGTCTGTTGGAAAAAAAAGTTTGTTAGACTTTCCTATAATAAAGACGTCAGAATGTGATTTGCCCTGAAGCTGAAACTCCTCTACTTGTAATTTCACTTGAAACCAAAGCCAGATAGAGAATGCATCCGTCACCTGGGGAGAGCAAGGCAGCATGGTGCATAGTATAACAGTATGCCCGCATGCTCATTACTTTCTCTGGTAGGGCTCAGCAGAGACAGATGGAGGGATACAGACATGCTGGCAGCCTTTCAGGCTTAGCTATAAAATATCACTGCACAGTGGCTGCAATGTGGCTTATTTTCTAGTAGTACATGTACCAGCAAACATGGCTTCCCAATGGTATAAGAACAGTCACTGATCCCCTTATTACTTTATCCTGAAAGTAGAGTTCTCAGTGTAGCTAATATTAACCAATCAGCTTCTAGCTACTATGTTCCTAGTGTAGGTCAGATAGCGAAAATATCTTAGTATAAGTTACATTCTATACAACATAGAAAGTACATATTTAAAATATATGTTCTAGAAGCAGTGTGACAGGGAAGCATATTTTTGTTAGCCTTCAATCCTTTTTGTCATCACAAAAGACCTTCATACCATGCCAATGATTTTCTTGGTCTTGTTTGCTATTAGCTGTTACCATTGTGATCTTGCAGTTCTGGTGTTTCAGGGTTCATTTTTCACCAGGGAAGTTAGTTTTTTCTGCTGCTCCTAGTGGTGTTTGACAATTTTTCTGCCTCTAAATGCCACTGCATGTTAGCCTATGTGTCCAGGCACACATAGGCATTTAGAGGCAGGGGCATTTAGCTAGTGGCCATGTTTGAGAACCTTAGGGCAGCCATGACAGCTTGGCTAACAGCTTAACATTACAGTAAAAATCTGAACACACTCCCTCCTCCCTTATGTTCAGGAATTCATAGTTTTATACTTCAAAAGGAGCTGTTAGCTCAAGAGAGAAAGCAGAACCAGGCTAGATCTGTAAAAATAGCTAATGTCAGCCTGGCAGGATGCCCAGGCCTATCGTAAAACTGTCACCCTCTCAATTCAGAGAACCAGCAGATACCGGTCGTAAATACTTTAGTGCACATAAAGCTTGAACAGTGGAATAAGTATGAAATTTCAGCATGTTTCATAACTTCCAAAGTAATAATAACACAGCCATATTATTGACATATTTAGTTTCCTCAGATAATTTGTAACATTTCAAGTCCAGACACCCCTATGTCAGGTCATATGGGAAACCACTGGTACCCCTTATTCCTCCCAGGTAAACTAGATATTGGAGACATGGCATGTTTATATCTGTTTTAAAGGAAATCTCACGCTGAACAATAATATGGATATTTGCAGTCTGTAAACACTATAGATGGAGAGATATGAATAAGTATCACAAAGTGTACCTGGGACATGGTCATGAGTGTCGACACCTCCCAGCAACCAACCCCTAAACAAGATGACCAGACGATTGGTCACTGGTCGGTGTCAACACCCCTTTGATCTGACAGAAAAAAGAGATGCCAAGACAATGGTGAGTTCTCCTTTTACTATCTAGGCAGGAACATCTGCCAAGTTTGAGAACCGATTACCCAGCTCATCGATCGAACTCTGATCAACCCTTGGACATTAATTGCAAGTATTCTTCCTCCCCAATTCTACCTTATTTCTCGGTGGCTGTATATTGTCTCTATCTCTTTGAAATATCTTTTTTCTGTAAATGTTTTATATGCATCAACTTTGACCTTTTCATAATAAACTCTTATGTTGAAAAGTGTTAACCTTGTCTCTAAAGCTCTTAATGCAAGCTATAAATGAACATGCCTCTTAAAGAGCACTACTGTTGTAGAGTAAGGCCTCTGAGCAGACCTGTCTGTGGTGGCAGTGTGTGTTGCAGACGCTTATTCTAAAATCATTATTTGATATTGCTAAAATTACAAGTCTCCCCCGGCTCGGTCTTTTAAAACGGGGGTGGTGGCAGTTAAAAGGTTAATTGTGTAATTAGCCCAGTGACAATCGCTCTCAGGCTGCTGGCACCTAGATTGTGGTCCCGCAAGCTGGAAAATCTTTGTGCTGGGCGCAGCTGAGAGTGGCATTGTTATGTAAGTGACAGTGTGATGTGAGGTTGGCCGGTCCTTCGTCGTAAGTTAGCGAGGAGGGCAGGGATCTGACACCCGCGTTCGTCACAAAGGTCACTGAAGCGACCTGGGATTCTGGATAGAGCAGAGGAGGAAAGTGAGAGTGAGGCACAACCAACAAGGCAGCCATCATTGAAGAGTAGAGAGCAGCCACCCTATTCCAACACATTGTGGAGCTGTTATCTCCCAGCCTACTTCCCATAGCTCAGCTGTCTGGGCCTTTTTTAGCAGCCCATCACACAGTTGCAATTTGCAAAGTTTGCCTCAAGCAGATCAAGTGTGGCAAAAACACCAGCCATTTGGGTACCACTTGCTTGACAAGGCATTTACATCCCACCACTCAAGTGCAAGAGCACCTGAAAGCCACACAAAAGGGATGCAATTCTGCTCCTCCTCATTCCTCACTTTTCCTGTCTACCCCAACTATATCTCATGACCTCTCCACTGACAGGGATGATGGTATAGCGACGGGTGTCCTTGTAGCACGTCTGCCAGCAGCACACCACCAGCTGTGGACTATAGCAGGAAAATTTCTCTGCCCCAGCTGCTGCAACAACAAAAAAATACAGTCACTGCCACCCACATGCCCAGCATCCTAAATTCAAGTTTATCAAAGCTGCTGGTTTACAACTCCTGCCTTTTCGGTCTGGTGAATTCTGCCCCTTCCGTGATTTTGCAGAATGTGCTGTACCGCAATGGCAGCTTCCCAGTTGCTTTTTTTTTTGCACGTAAGGCCATTCCGGCTCTGTACTATGAGGTGGATGGCAATGTTGACTATATAAATATATGCCCAAGCTCCTGAAGAAGCGCTTTTTCACGTAACATGTAGAGCTGAGCCACATCACGCCACAATAATCTACACCAACCTGATGGAATACTGCTATTCATCACACCCTGGATGCTGCAACCATTCAGACCATAATTTTTGGTGTAATTGGTGGTGCGACCTTTGTCTTGTAGGCAATATCAATATGATGGAATTTTTAGCAATGTATTGTGTATTTTTCTTTTTTAATGTTTTGTGATAAAGATATTATATTTTTAACTACTTGTGTCTCAGTGCCTATAAAGTCCATTGTAAATGGTTCCCAACTAGTGTTTCAAATATATTAGGATGTGGCTCATTTGTATTAATAGTGTATCCACAGTGCCACCTTGTGGTGATGCACGCAACTTGCTTTGATTATTGAGGCGACAAGGATGGTGAGCCATGACAAGGCATGCATCTGTGACACAATCCCTGTTGTGTTCCTGCTGTGTGACATTATGGACATGACACTTGCGGCAGAGCAGCGGGAGGATGAGGACTTCCTTTCCTCTCAAGGCCCGGTTTAAGCTGACACCATGCAGAACAGAACACACATGAGGAGGAGGATTCTGGCAGTTTGTGAGGCATTGAAGCAAGGAAGGACATACGTCAAACCTTAAGAGATGGTTTTCCATCCCGAGAACCCTTGGGAGTAGTACGTGGCTGGGAGGAGGCAGTTCCAGATACTGTAATCCTCAGTGACCCCCAGGACTCTGCTTCTCATGCCTCCACAAACTTGCATGGGCTCCCTCATTCTTCAAAGTCTGCGAAAGGACCCGAGAATTTGTGTCATCAAAGAGAAGGATCACTATTGGTTGGCAGCCCTCCTTGACCACCGTTGCGGGGGATGAAATAACTTGGACACCTGAAGAGGAGTTTATGTAACGCCTTTCCAGACTCTGCTAAGTTACAGTCTCATGGAAAGGCTAGTTTTGAGGCTTCTGTTGGTCAAGAGGAGTGGTGGGGAAGGGGGCCACCTCAATAATGCCTTTCAAAATATTTTTAGCCCTCGGCACCTAGGGCTGTCAGCTTCCACATCCCATCGGCAGCATCTGCATCATATGGTGGGAGATTATCTAGGGGCGAAAACAGACATGGAGAGCTTTCCAGTTGACAATCCACTGGGTTACTGGGTCATGAGAATAGACCACTGGCCAGAACTTGCGCCTTATGCAATAAAGCTTCTGGGCTGCCCTGCATCCTGCTTTCCGAATGGGCATTCAGTGCTGCCAGAGGTTTTGTGACAGATAAAAGAGCGCGTCTGTCCATAGACTCAGTTGACCGGGTGACATTTATCCAATTGAATCAGTCCTGGTTTAGCAGCAGCTATGAAACCCTTGATGCCGATGTTGCTGTTTAAGTGTTTTTTGGATCTGAAATCTCTGCAAGACTGTCTACACTTCCTAGCTCTGTGGGTATTGATTTTATCTGGAAGAATGTTTTTGGTATAGGTTTCATGAGCACTATCAACACCCAAGGACCAATTTTCCCACACCTGTTTGACAGGAGCATATAATTTCAATTTATTACAGCAAGGCCAATTCTTGCATTTATCAAGAATACTTCTATAGGGTTACAGTGTGAAGGCACCACCAAAACTCAAAGCCCAATTTTTCTGCACCTGTTACTTCTATCCAAAGTCTGTGAAACAGACACCAGAATTTATCCAAAAAAAAACCCCATACTTATTCTGAGTGCACTAAATTGTGGTCTCATCATACAGATTGGTTCCCCAAGCTGTTGAGAAAAGCTTGCAGGGAAAATGTCATTTTTTTTGCCTTTATAAATGTCATTTTTGCTGCAGCAGGTTCTATAGTAGGGACAGATGCGCCACTTCACAGACATACTCAGGGGGCCCCCAAGGCACCATATTTAAAGGATTTTTTCATTTTTATTGTTTCATTTTAGTAAATCACTGCTCATTTAAAAATTATGTTTTTTACAACTTTTATTTTATTAATACATGTGCCCCAGAGCAGTACCCCGACCCCCATATCCTTTGTATGCCCAACAACTTTCATCTATTCCCTCAAAATGGGGGTGTTTGGCCCATCTCTAATAGATGATGATAACTAGGCACAATGTCTGATGTATGAGGGGGAGCACAGAGGTAGCATGTGTGAATTGATATGAGGTGTGGGACTCTATGAGCACTAAAACAACTGCGTGTAGATGAAGAATTCTATTGATTATATTGTTTTTGTTTGTTACATTTGATTATTAGTCAGTCAATCATCTCTTATTATTGATTGATTTTATATGGTATATTTGCATTGTGTTATGCAACAAAGATATGTTTGTGTTTATTGAACCAAGTATTCTACAATATTTCATTAGTGTTCAGTAGCACAGCACTAATTTCGGTTTACATATAAACTTGAGGGTTCTATCATATGCCCTCATCTAAAGTGCCAACTATGCCCGCCCTTTTTCCCCCCCTCCTCTGTTCATAAAGTAGAAGCTTGTAGGCAGGGGCAGTCTGCTGCCTCCACTGTAGGTGGCACTTGACTGCAACTGCAATGCAGAGGGAGAATAAATCATGGGGAACAAGGTTCCTCTATGGTTTCCTGAGTCACTGGGGCAGCGATCCAATTGGATGCTGGCTGCCCATTTGGCTCTGGCTGGCCATCTTAGATGTGGCAGAGTCTATTTAAGACCCTGGCCCCTGGATTTGGTACACTTTATGCGAGTGGGCAGTGTAGGGGAAGGTACCCCATCTGTTAGGGACAGTACTAACAAAGGGAAAGGTTCCGGAAGAGGAGGAAAAGCTTAGGGTTGCATCTTTCTGGATACCTTTCTGATTGGGCATGAGATGGCCAGGCCACCTTCTGTCCCCTCTCAACAGATGCTGTCGGTTCATCTGGAATCTGCTTCTTCATATCATTGGAAACTGTGAATGTTCCCAGCTGGGTAGCTGTCCCATCGGGCCTATCGTGAATTGTCCCTGCATACAAGTTTTATATTGCATTGGAGTGTGTATATTGCCTCCGTACCACACTGCACCTCACCTACAAGCTGAACTATAGCTGATTGACAAGCTTTATGGTTGTGACAAGTGATGATCTTTGGTTTTATCTAAAGGAAGGTAGTTTTCAGTTCCAGCCCCACCAGCTGCTATCAGGGTATTCCCCCATCCCACATTTGCACAAACACAAAGGAGTGAGGTATTTGTGACATCATTAACCTAATGTACCCATATGGCCATATTAGGTCAATGTCATTGGTAGTAACCTAAACTCATCACTACTTATGAATCAGCAGTGACAATGCTGATAGCCACGTTCTTCAGGATCATTTCTTCATCCCATTGCAGTGCAAGCAGATGCAGCTAACTATTCTGCTCTGAATTCAGGAGCAGTGCAGCATTGTTGCCACATCATCACAAGAGCCTGAGTTAGGTGGACTTCACCAATAGGCTGAAAAAGGTATTTGAGGCATTTTGCAGGTGCACACTGTAACTGCAGATGCACGTTTAATTAAAGTATTGCGGTCCTTTTTTTTAATAGGAGGCCATAGTTCTCCTGTTCCCCATTGACAATGTTAGCTGTGACGAAACGCGTCTGAGGAGGTACGTGCTAAAGTCACCACGCTGTCTCATTGAGGAGGGCGGGACGTGTTTGCTTATGCCGGCCGGCTTCATAATTTTATGCGAGTTTTTATAGTTCGTCTGTAAGTGTAATAGGGCGTACACACGGTCGGACTTTGTTCGGACATTCCGACAACAAAATCCTAGGATTTTTTCCAACGGATGTTGGCTCAAACTTGTCTTGCATACACACGGTCACACAAAGTTGTCGGAAAATCCGATCGTTCTAAACGCGGTGACGTAAAACACGTACGTCGGGACTATAAACGGGGCAGTGGCCAATAGCTTTCATCTCTTTATTTATTCTGAGCAAGCGTGGCACTTTGTCTGTCGGATTTGTGTACACACGATCGGAATTTCCGACAACGGATTTTGTTGTCGGAAAATTTTATCTCCTGCTCTCCAACTTTGTGTGTCGGAAAATCCGATGGAAAATGTCCGATGGAGCCCACACGCGGTCGGAATTTCCGACAACACACTCCGATCGGACATTTTCCATCGGAAAATCCGACCGTGTGTACGGGGCATAACTCTTTTTACCTAATAAATCAGTGTTGATGTTATTACACTATTGGTCCACTTATATCTTTTTTGGGTATCATCTGATGTTAATTATGGCTCCGTGGGATCATTCCCCTATCTGCTGAGTGATTGATTTAAATCCTATACAAGTCTTCTATCGTGACCTGGCATCCTGTTGGTGCTGCTACTTGCTTAGTCTGACCAGACATCTGGTAAGGAGGCTCTCTGTATGGTGACGGCACCACTTGAATCGTTTTTTCCACTGGGTGGATTTTTTGTCTTTAATATTCTAATGCCCTTTTTTATTTAAATCTGGTAAGGAGATTTTTTGTCTGGTGATGGGGCATTTAGTTTTATCCTTTCCACTGGGTGTTTAATTTTTTATATTTTTTTTGTTATTCACCCTGGTTGTTCTTATAATGAATGTCACTATTTTTGGTCCATATTTAACCCTGACGGTATCACGCTATGTACATTTCTGTTTTTTACACTCTACAAATTGGTATTTTTGCTAAACCCATGCTGAGGAGGCGGCGAGGTCTACACTTGATACATGACTGATCATCAACACAGGCTGGGGTATTAGCCAATTGTCTATGTTGGCTTACATTTTGGTAAGCATGCACTCTTTACCATTCTTCTGTGAAGATCACATAATTCACCTTGATTGCTGAAGCATCTGAAGTTTCACCTGCACATGTGTTTATTTATTGGACTTTAAATAGCGCAATATTTTTCTCGTTTGTTTATTTTTGTGTTTATCCCACATTTATTGCAGCTTGGGGATTTGTCCACCCTATTGTTACAGTTGATTAGCGCAGTTTTTTCTCTTGGCCATAGTTCTACTTGGGGGCGCATCCCCATTTTAGATTAGGCCTATCAATTTAACCCACTGTTTCACTTGAGTTTGACATGCTTGAGTGGGTGACTGTATACACTGTTTCCACTCACAACTCATATATCAGTTTGGGGTGTAACTGATCTATTAGATAACATATTGATACATTATTTCCTAAGGTGAGATTTATGTACACAAGCTCTCAACCCAGTGGAAAGTTTAATAATATTACAAACCTGTTTAGAGCTTTCTCTGCCAAGAAACATGCTTTCAAATTCATCATCTTGCCATAAGCTATGGCTCATGCTTGTAAATATTCCTCTTCCTCTGCTACCAAGTTCAATATGATCAATAGCTAGCATGACTGATGGACCTTAGGGAAAGAGACTATTACATCCTCACTTCGCAGGCAGCTTATCTATGCTTCTGTGATCAAGTTTGACAAGGATTTCAGGAGTTAAGGACAAAAAAAAAAATCTTCCTTTATTGGTAGTTCATCGGCCCCTCGTAGCTTATAATTCTGTTATTACACTGATTAATGACCTTTATAGATGTAGCACCCTGATGTTTAGCAGGGTTGCTAGTAAAGTTACCTGCCAGGTAATGTTGCCTTGGCTAATTGATTAATTGATTCCACCCGAATTCTGGAATTGCTGCACTTTTCTCTTCTGTCACTAGATGGCCAGGTATCTGGTGGCATTAGATAAGGCAAGGGCATTGCAAAGACAGATTAGGAATAGATGGGGTATCTCAGCCAATGGGCAGAAATCTTCTTGGGTCCCTTGGCCTGCTGGTAGAGCCTATTTATTTAGGTGAGGTCAGGTGATTGGAGTTCTGTGCCGACTGGACGGCTGTCTGGGTGGACATGTGTTGTGCTGCCCTGGGCTGCTAGGCCAGAGCCTGAGGCCTATCCCGAGGACATCTGGCTGCTAGGCTGATTGAGGGCCTATCCAGAAGCAAGAGAGCATCGTAGGGTTGGGACTACGGCTTGCAGTCTAACCAGATGTGACGGTTCTGCCAGCCGGAGAACCTGTCGTGGTCAGAAGTAGAAGGGAAGCTGTCGCCACCAAGGGACCATCCACTTCATTACCAGGTACCACAGTGAGTAGCTGAAGCAAGTACCAGAGCAGTATTCTCACCAATTGGGGACAGTGGAGAATTTGGAAACTTCGGCAGGTGTCAAGCCAGGGACCCAGCCAGTGGAGGGGACGTTTGCAGAGCAGCCTTGTGTGCCAAGCCAGGGACTGAGCAGGCCAGTGGCGTGACACTTGGAGTATCTGAGTGCCAAGCTAGGGACCCAGCAGGGCGACGCGGGGGTAATGCTTGAGGAAGATACTCGGTGAGAAGATTGGAAGAGCTCAGGAGATCCAGTGGCAGTGGATCAGTAAGTCTAATGCCAAGTACACACGGGCAGACTTTTCGGCATCAAAGGTCCGACAGTCTTTCCGACTGACTTTCGACGGACTTTTGTCGGACTTCTAAGGACTTTCGAACAAACGGACTTGCCTACACACGATCACACCAAAGTCTGACGGATTCATACGTGATGGCGTACGACCGGACTAAAATAAGGAAGTTTATAGCCAGTAGCCAATTTTCGTCCGTCGGACTAGCATACAGACGAGCAAATTTTTCGACCGGACTCGAGTCCGTCTGAAAGATATGAAACATGTTCCAAATCTAAAGTCCGTCTGATTTTCGACCGAAAAAGTCAGCTGTAGGTCCGATGAAGCCCACACACGGTCGAATTGTCCGACGGATTCGTTCCGTCGGACAAGTTTGGTCGAAAAGTCTGGCCGTGTGTACATGGCATTAGTGATAGACTGGGAGCTCAGTTGAGTGAAGACCTAAAGAGGAGATTGTGGAGGAAGTAAAAGAGTTCATTACAGCCTTTGTTGGAAACTGTTCAAGATCATTGCCATAAGAGACAGCGTGTCTACACATGCAGATGTGGTGTCCAGCTGGGTGCCTTTCCCTGCAAAAGGGTGTCCTGGCCCTAAACCCTCTCTCTCACAGTTTAGTTCAAGAGAAAATAAATCTCTTTGCATTCAAGAAGTGTCTAGCGCCCATGAATTCACCTTGCACTACACCCACCATGCCTTGTAACCCACTCTACATGGATGTCAGCTATCCCTATCTCTGGAGGTTCTCATTAGACCAAAGGGGGTTCGGGAGTTGGCTACATAACAAAGACAGATGATTTCTATAGGGTTTCCGTGCTATGTTTCCTTTTAAAGATAAACTCCTGTAGAGAAGGAAAAAGAGTGTTTTGCCACAGTAAAAATACAACTTTTTTTCAGGGCAGGGCAGTTTTTGCTTTCCGTCAAAGGAAAGTCAGATGACGAAACCTGTCAGGAAATTACATCAAGATGTAACCAGAAGTGCCCCATATGCCATCTTGGTTTCTGGTCTCTCATTCAAATCTATACACGTGATCAGTTTAGCATGGAATAAAAGTTTTTGCTGTATGTGGCTGCAGTATGGTTGGTGTTTGTTTTTTTACATGGTCATTCTGCATTTTTATGGAATAGAACACCTTATTTGGGGATACTAAACCAAAGTAAAGAAGAAGGTTAATATTAATGAGAGCAAGCCTGATGACATGTAGGCATAGACTCTGGTAATGTATATCGACATGTGGATTAATGCATGAGGAGGGAGTGTATGTGGTGATTTAATTTAACAAGTTTGAGCACATTTTAGCATATGTGAGCACATTTATTTAAGTATACTTGTCACCTTTTGAAACAAGATTACACTATATTATATTTTGCTTTTTATTGATATCTTGTGAGGATTGAAGCAATTAGGAGCACGTCTGGAACGAGAGGGGAAAGAAGGAGATTAATTGCTGGATGGATAAATACTAGACTGTACTAGTTTGATAAGGGTATTTTGGCATGTGGAACTGGGAAGTGATTGACACTGGGTTATGCACAATGAATATTGACACATATAATTGAGCACATTACCATAATAGATATTGATTGTATGGTGTAAGTGGACATACACTATAATGTCAAAAGTATTGGGACACCTGCCTTCACATGCACATGAACTTCAATTGCGTCTTAGTCCACAGGGTTGAATATTGCGTTTGCCCACTCTTTGCAGCTATAACAGCTTCAACTCTTCAGGGAAGGCTGTCCACAAGGTTTAGGAGTGTGTCTATGGGAATGTTTGACCATTCTTCCAGAAACACATTTGTGAGGTCAGGCACTAATGGTGGATGAGAAGGCCTGGCTCGCAGTCTCCGTTTGAATTCATCCCAAAGGTGTTCTATCGGGTTGAGGTCAGGACATTATGGTGTGGGGTTGTTTTTCAGGGGTTCCAGTGAAGAGAACTCTTAAGGCGTCAGCATACCAAGACATTTTGGACAGTTTCTTGCTCCCAGCTTTGTGGGAACAATTTCTGGATGGCCCCTTCCTGTTCCAACATGACTGCACACCAATGCACAAAGCTAGGTCCATAAAAACATTAATGGACAATTTTGGGGTGGAGGAATTTGACTGGCCTGCACAGAGTCCTTACCTCAACCCGATAGAACACCTTTGGTATGAATTAGAGAGGCGACTGCGAGCCAGGCCTTCTCATCCAACATCAGTGTCTGACCTCACAAATGTGCTTCTGAGGGAATGGTCAAACCAGTGGCAGAATTATCAGGGTCGCAGCAGTTGCACTTGCGACTGGGCCCTGCAGTTCCGCCACTCCAGGCTGGCCTGCGGGCCCAGCCGCACGTCTGTCTGCCAGTGTGAGGGGCCTGCGGGCGCCCTGCCCATCCGCCCCACTGTGGGGGGAGGCGCTTTCGTCCGCTGATAGCATTGAGTGAAGAGAAGGCAGAGCTGAGACTGTGGGCCGCCCCGCCCCTATCCAGAGAGAATGTAGGGAGGCGGGGACGGTCACTGAAAAAGAAAGTCAGCTGACACCAATCAAGTGAAGGGGGAGGAGCGCTCTCCTCTGCGATTGCCAGGAGTCCCCATGAGGCAAAGGCATCCCTAGGCTGGAGGCACCGTGTGACAGAATTCTGAGGAGGAATCGATTGCTTGAACTAAGTGACAAATTGCCAGTGCAATCGATCCCAACCTCCACCACCTCTGCCTCTTACTGATCCCACCCCCCCCCACCACTGCCGCTGCCATCCCCTCTTAATACCACCACCGCTGCCACTGATGCAGGGGGCCTTCATGATTTCTTGCATTGGGGCCCTGAAGTTTCTATTTACGCCTCTGGGTCAAACATTCCTATAGACACACTCCTAAACCTTTTAGACAGCCTTCCCAGAAGAATTGAAGCTGTTATAGCTGCAAAGGGTGGGCCAACTCAATATTCAACCCTATGGACTAAGACTGGGATGCCAGTAACCAGGGGCGTTGCTAGGTCTACAAAAGATCTGGGGCCAGAGCCCATAGCAGCGTAGTAAAGAAAGTCATACGCTTGGGCGGGAATACACATGTATATACAGTAATATACGTGTGTGTGTGTGTATATCCCCAGAGAGCCCCCCACTTACATCAGGGTCCCCAGAGAGCCCCCCTTACATCAGGGTCCTCAGAGAGCCCCCCCTTACATCATGGTCCCCAGAGAGCCCTCCACTTACATCAGGGTCCCCAGAGAGCCCTCCACTTACATCATGGTCCCCAGAGAGCCTCCCCCTTGTGTCAGGGTCCTCAGAGAGCCCCCCTTACATTAGGGTCCCAAGAGAGCCTCCCCCTTAAAATCATGGTCCCCAGAGAGGCTCCTCCTTAAAATCAGGGTCCCCAGAGAGCCTCCTCCTTAAAATCCGGGTCCCAAGAAAGCCCCCCCTACTTACATCAGGGTCCCCAGAGAGCCTCCCCTCCCCTTGGGGACCCCTGCAGAGACTCGGGGCTATGGGCCCCAGATTCGGGGCTATAGCCCCAAAAGCCACCCCCTAGCGACACCACTGCCAGTAACATTCACGTGTGTGTAAAGGGCGGGTGTCTCAATACTTTTGACAATATAGTGTATTGGGCACATTATCTTGGAGTCTAAAAGGAGAACACTTGAGGAGATAGAAGACACCACATACATTTGCTTTAGAACATATGAGCTATATTTGACCCGTACGTGTGCTGGGACAGATAGTCTGGTGACGATCTAAAATTACTACAAGAAGCCTGCATGTTGATGAACAACAGAATCTTGCTAGTAGATTATAGAAGTATCGGTCATATTTGAGTGTTTCAGCCAGAGACTGGTTTAATGCTTCCATTTCAACTGTGCATCCAAAACGTAGAGATAAATGAATCCCACAATTATTCAGGTGTCTAAAGTTTGTTGGAATTCAATGATTTGGAAACCATGGTATTCTCTGCCCACAAAACCATACAGCCAAGTAATGTTCATTCATTCACTGAGTGTTGAATAATTATGCTATGTGAGTTTTGGCCTTTTAGTTTTCTTTATTACCAAGAGAAGTTGGTGAAGATAAAACAGTCACCTATTTATGTTTTCTAACTTTTATCTCTCATATGTGCATACAGTGATGTGAAATTTCATCCGGTGTTCACGGGGAAGAAAGTCTAAGGCCCAGGGCAGCCATCAGAAATTTTGGGGCCCCTTACACACTTTATGCCTGGGCCTCCCGGGGCCTGACCACCAACATTCCCCAGGGCCCACCCACTCGCCGTCCCACCAAATCCACCCACTGGCCATCCCACTGAGTCCTTCGGTGCACCCACTTTTATTTTAACACTCTTACAACTCAGCCACCTCTAGAGTCATCCTCTCCCCCAATGTGCCATTCCCATTATCATCTCATAATTATCATTACAAGTCTGTTCTCATCACCAACATCCCTCTCCAGAATCATTCTCCTCCGCATTGTATTCCCATCATCCTCATCCCCAGATTATTGTTACATAATATCCTCATCCCTCTCCACAATGTATCCCCACCCACGCCCAGCATCCTGGAGAGGGATGAGTGATGCTGGGCGTGGATGGGGATGCATTTTGGAGACTGGAGGGATGGAGTAGATGGAGTAGATGCTGGGTGGGGATAGGAATGCATTGTGGAGACTGGAGGGATGGTGCTGGGCATAGATGGGCATGCATTGGAGAGGGATGAATGATGCTGGGCGTGGATGGGGATGCATTGTGGAGAGAGATGGATGGTGCTGGGCGTGGATGGGGATGTATTGTGGAGAGAGATGGATGGTGCTGGGGGTGGATGGGGATGTATTGTGGAGAGGGATAGATGGAGTTGGGCGTGGATGGGGATGTATTGTGGAGAGGGATGGATGGTGCTGGGGGTGGATGGGGATGCATTGTGGAGAGAGATGGATGGTGTTGGGCGTGGATGGGGATGTATTGTGGAGAGGGATGGATGGTGTTGGGCGTGGATGGGGATGTATTGTGGAGAGGGATGGATGGTGCTGGGGGTGGATGGGAATGCATTGTGGAGAGGGATAGATGGAGTTGGGCGTGGATGGGGATGTATTGTGGAGAGGGATGGATGGTGCTGGGCATGCATTGAAGAGGGATGGATGGTGTTGGGCGTGGATGGGGATGCATTGTGGAGAGAGATGGATGGTGTTGGGCGTGGATGGGGATGTATTGTGGAGAGGGATGGATGGTGCTGGGGGTGGATGGGAATGCATTGTGGAGAGGGATAGATGGAGTTGGGCGTGGATGGGGATGTATTGTGGAGAGGGATGGATGGTGCTGGGGGTGGATGGGGATGCATTGTGGAGAGGGATGGATGGTGTTGGGCGTGGATGGGGATGTATTGTGGAGAGGGATAGATGGTGCTGGGCGTGGATGGGGATGCATTGTGGAGAGGGATGGATGGTGCTGGGGGTGGATGGGGATGCATTGTGGAGAGGGATGGATGGTGTTGGGCGTGGATGGGGATGTATTGTGGAGAGGGATAGATGGTGCTGGGCGTGGATGGGGATGCATTGTGGAGAGGGATGGATGGTGTTGGGCGTGGATGGGGATGTATTGTGAAGAGGGATGGATGGTGCTGGGCGTGGATGGGCATGCATTGTGGAGAGGGATGGATGGTGTTGGGCGTGGATGGGGATGCATTGTGGAGAGGGATGGATGGTGTTGGGCGTGGATGGGTATGCATTGTGGAGAGGGATAGATGGTGCTGGGCGTGGATGGGGATGCATTGTGGAGAGGGATGGATGGTGTTGGGCGTGGATGGGGATGTATTGTGGAGAGGGATAGATGGTGCTGGGCGTGGATGGGGATGCATTGTGGAAAGGGATGGATGGTGTTGGGCGTGGATGGGGATGCATTGTGGAAAGGGATGGATGGTGTTGGGCGTGGATGGGGATGCATTGTGGAGAGAGATGGATGGTGTTGGGCATGGATGGGGATGTATTGTGGAGAGGGATGGATGGTGCTGGGGGTGGATGGGGATGCATTGTGGAGAGAGATGGATGGTGTTGGGCGTGGATGGGGATGCATTGTGGAGAGAGATGGATGGAAGGTGCTGGGCATGGATGGGGATGCATTTTGGAGACTGGAGGGATGAAGATGATTGAGTTACATTGTGAAAATGGATGAGGATGACGCTGGGTGGGGATGAGAGTTACATTGTGAAGAGGCTCTCCTGCTTATACAGGGTGGAAACAGACACACACAGACCACTCTCCTCTATGGGCGGTCGGATGTAAACGGACCATCTGTCAGATTACACATGACTGCCATCCGATCTGATCCTGCAGACAGATGGGAACTGATCCCTATCCATCTGTTTTTAGCAGATAGGATCGTATGTTGGCGGGTGTCAGACACATGTCTGTTGACACCTGCCACTCCAAAGAGGTGACTGGAGGGTCCAATTGGATCCACCTGGAAAACTGACAGGCGGCATTGATCAGTCCGTCCCCATAAAAGGGCTATAAATCATTAATATTCAACATTCTTTAGCATATATCAGCTTTGACTTTTTTTTTACATCTGTCTGGATTTCGATGTGACATGTCTTTATAAAGTATTACTTATTGCCCTTCGAAGTGAGCAGCTAATGAGTTCACCATTTCTCTGCCTGCTGAACTTTTAGAATGCTGCTGACATAATTACAGCCTCCTCCCTTATGTTCTATAGTCTCCCACCGATGATGATATACCGATATTACATCATCTAACTTAAACCAGATTCTGAAAATCTTCATTTCCAACTTTGTTTTTATGTGGTGACTCAAATCCCAGTACTGACCTGCACTGTTCCACTAATAAGGACCATATGCTGCTATTTTAGATAAAGAACACTAACTTGCTCTATAGAGAAACATATTCATTTTCACATTATTGTTATGAAACTATAAAGAGGAACTGCAGTCTACTCACATAATTTGTAATAATATCATCTTTGCCATTCTGAAGCTTCCCTCCAACCACTTTGCATATTATTGTATACACCGCTCCTAAACTGCCCCTTCCATTGAAATCAATAGGCAGTGCTGCCCCAGCGCTGCCCATTGATGTGTGACCCATTCCCTTTTAAGTTATTTATTTATTTTTATCTATTATAATGAATATGCCTCTAGGGATATCAAGAGTAATTTAAAGTGTTGCTAAACCCAATACCCTGCATTCACTATATCTGGTCTCCCACAGTACACAGAACATGGAAATGCAATTATTTTAGTAAATATAAACAGCTACATACCTTTTCTCATCAGCAGTGTATAGCAATCTTGTGATTTCTATTAGTGTCTGGCTGAGCACTGGTTAAAGCTTGTAGGGGGAGTTTTCATTCTCCTCTGACTGTCCTTTGGGGCTGCAGGACCCCTGACCCTCAGTTTGGCCCTGTGCTGATCACATGCACACACCCCCCCCCCCCCCCAAAAAAAATACACACCAAACTGAACATGTGCAGAGTGCCCCCAAGGCTCTATGCTATCAGGAGATGGATTGGGGACAGTAAAAGAAGGGGGGAGGATCAAGAAGAGAGGATCAAGCCTTTTTATACAATGTGCAGGATTAACCCCTTAGGTTCCACAGTGAGTATAACAAGCATGCTTTACTGCATATACAGGGTTTTACTATTGTGGGTTTAGTAACACTTTACAGTAAGTTTAGGTGGGCTTTTGGAAGTATAAATATAATATTTTTACAGACCCTGACAATTGCCTTTAACCACTAGCCGATCAGCCATCGTCATTCTACTGCAGCAGGTTAGCTCTCCTGCACAATTCGCTGTAGCTGTACATCAGGCCTTTAAACAGCTATAGCGGGCACGATGTCCACCGGCCACAGCGATCGCGGGCACGAGAGCCAGAAGAGAGAAATAATCTGTTCCTACTAGCTAGGAGCAGCGATCTGGCTCCTCATCTACTCTAGTTAGTTACATCCCAATACAGTTAGAAACACTCGCGAGGGAACACATTTAACACCTTGATCGCCCCCTAGTGTTAACTCCTTCCCTGAAAGTAACATTTACACAATAATCAGTGCATTTTTTAAAGCAAAAAAATAGATAGATAGATAGATAGATAGATAGATAGATAGATAGATAGATAGATAGATAGATAGATAGATAGATAGATAGATAGATGTATCTAGTTTAAATATATATATATATCTATATATATATAGATCTATATATATTAATATATATCTATATCTATATCTATATCTATATATATATATATATATATATATATATATATATATATATATATCTATATCTATACATATATAGATATATATCTATATCTATGTATCTATAGATATAGATACATATATCGATATAGATATATATATCTATATCTAAACTAAGGAAGAAATTAGCTTTTTTATATTTTTTGGGGGGATATTTATTATAGCAAAAGTATTGCTTTTTTTTCCACAATCACTCTTTGTTTATAGCGCAAAAAAGAAAAACCGCAGAGGTGATCAAATACCACCAAAAGAAAGCTCTATTTCTAGGGGGAAAAAAAAGATGTAAATTGTTTGGGTACAGCGTCGCACGACCATGCAATTGTCAGTTAAGTTCTCCTCTTCTGCCAGCTGATTATTCTTGTTCAATACATTGATTCATGCACTTTATTGCACAGGTTATGCATTTAATATGTGTTTAGCGTTGCACTTTGTTCACTTATTCCACAATACAATCCATATGATGGGCAACAATCCAAGGGAAGCACATTGCAGTTGTCCAGCAAGATGGAGGAAGTATTGCAGTACTCAGTTTCTATAGACCTATAGCCCTTGAAGGTATGAGCCCTCATTTTTGATTAGGCCTCCTCTGAGAAAGGGGAAAGAAGACACACGGCTATACTGCTACATCATTCTTCCTGTCAGCCTCTCTCTCAGACCAAGCTCCTCCTATGTCTTAAAAATGAATTACTACACTGACCCACCTACAGTGCAGGATTATAATTCTAGGCAAAGTAACATCTGCCTACAAGCTTTGGGGGCTTTACATCTACTTTAAAGTCTATGGCAAGCCAAAAACGTTTTATCTTAGTTGGGAGGAAACAGAAACCCTGTTTTGTTTTTACGCCTACCCAACACTCTTTAAAAGAGATTTACCCTCGTTTTCTGTCCTGTTAACAATGTTTCACCAAACAGAAAATAAGGGGAACTCTCCAAGAGCAAAACACACAGACAAAGACATGCTTTTCTTTATTAATTACTTCCGGACCGCCCTATAGCAGATTTACTGCTACAGGATGCCCCCCTATGCAGGATGCTTAGGGGGCGCGTGTGCACCGCCAGCGGGCTGCTTCTACTGTGATTAATCACAAGAGAAGTCGATCTGCGGATGTTTGGCACTGGATGTCCACCAGCACCCACTGATCGTCAGTAAAACACAGAACAGAGATCTGCCTATGTAAACAAGACAAATCTCTGTGGGGCATCGCTCTTACTCTCAGTATGAGAGAATGATGAGCGATAACACCAAATTTAACACACCTGCTCCTCATCCACACCTGAAACCTCGTAACACTAACGAGTCACATGACACAGAGGAGGGAAAATGGCTAATTGGGCCCAATTTGGACATTTTCACTTAGGGGTGTACTCACCTTTGTTACCAACGGTTTAGACATTAATGGCTGTGTGTTGAGTTATTTTGAGGGGACAGCGAATTTACACTGTTATACAAGCTGTACACTCACTACTTTACATTGTAGCAAAGTCAAACAAAAGGTACACTAGTGAAGAGGCCTACAGGATACTGAGCATGACAAATGAGAGCGATGGGGAAGCCTCACTGACAGAATTAGGCTCAGTATATGAACATGGAGAGAGCAGTGGCACCCTGACAGATAGCTCCGACTATTAAGTAGTGGTCCCTGCTAAGGTCAAGCGTACCCGACCCCATTCCCAGGTTGCTGAGGTGGTACAGTTGCATGATTCTCATATGCAGCAGAGTGCCAGTATTAGTGCCACTCTATCTTCTGGTGAACGGACGAGCACCAGTGGCCTAATACAACCTGGTCTTAGACATGCCAGCACTGCAGTAACACTTAGTGACGTGACGAGTCCCATAAGTGCAGTTCAAGCTGGTGAGGTGGCTAGCACTAGTAGTGTCCCGCAGTCACCAAGAATTTAAACAGAGGCCCGTACAGCTCATAGTGCCCCTCCCGCGGCACTTGTAAATCCTGATTCGGAGCCCACAGATTCTGCAGCGCCTGTACTCCCCCCCCCCCCCCCCCTTCACTGGCCAACCTGGATTTCAGGTGGAAACAGCAAATTTAACTCCCCTTGGTTTTTAAGCCGTTTTTTTCACAGGAGCTCTGTATGGGTCTATTTGTTGCTCTCGGCTGAGGGTAAATAAAGTGGATGTAAACCTAATGTCATCCTTTCTAAACTACTGCCATAGGGGTTATCTATAAGGATATACATGCCTCCTGCATGTATCTTTACCTGTCAAATGTCTCCCCTCTGTCTGTTATGAGAGCCGAAAAACTGCAGAGTCTGTGGGTGGGTCTGTTGTCTGGAGCTCGGTGGGTGGAGTCGTGATGTCAGTAGACTCCCCGCCCACCTCTACACTCCCCTGTGTATTTCTAACACTGAACTTCTGCTATGATCTCTAACATCCAATGAAAAGACAGGAAAGTAACCACATGACTTCAGCATGCCAAATCATGCTGAGGTGTGGAACAGCCAATCCTTGCAGAGCTGCTGAAGAAAGGAGTGGGAAAGGGAATTAAAAAATACTGCCTGTGTCTTAGGCTGTCACTCACAGCAAGGGGGAGTATTTGACAAAGTTTTTATCACTTTGTCAAGATTTTTCTCACTGAACAATAAAAGAGGATTGCTCAGAGATGGATTAACTCTGTGTGGTAAGACTGGGCTCAAATGATAGGAAATCTTATACTCTACAGTATAATATATAAAATAAAAAAAATTCGGGTTTACATCCACTTTAACATTTACTCAAGATTCACTTATGTACAGTATCTCACAAGTGTGTAGACACCTCACATTTTTGTAAATATTTCATTGTATGTTTTCATGTGACAACGCTGAAGAAATGACACTTTGCTACCATGTAAAGTAGTGAGTGTACAGCTTGTATAACAGTGTAAATTTGCTGTCCCCTCAAAATAACTCAACACACAGTCATTAATGTCTAAACTTCTGGCAACAAAAGTGAGTACACCCCTAAGTTAAAATGTCCAAATTGGGTCCAAAGTGTCAATATTTTGGGTGGCCACCATTATTTTCCAGCACTGCCTTAACCCTCTTGGGCATGGAGTTACCAGAGCTTCACAGGTTGTCCTCTTTCACTCCTCCATGACGACATCACGGAGCTGGCGGATGCTAGATACCTTGCTTTCCTCCACCTTCCGTTTGAGGATGCCCCACAGATGCTGAATAGGGTTTAGGTCTGGTGACATGCTTGGCCAGTCCATCATCTTTACCCTCAGCTTCTTTAGCAAGGCAGTGGTCGTCTTGGAGGTGTGTTTGGGGTCATTATGTTGGAATACTGCTCTGCGGCCCTGTCTCCCAAGGGAGGGGAATCATGCTCTGCTTCAGTATGTCACAGTACATGTTGGCATGCATGGTTCCCTCAATGAACTGTAGCTCCCAGACCATGACACTCCCACCACCATGCTTGACTGTAGGCAAGATACACTTGTCTTCGTACTCCTCATCTGGTTGCCGCCACACACACTTGACACCATCTGAACCAAATAAGTTAATCTTGGTCTCATCAGGCCACAGGACATGGTTCCAGTAACCCATGTCCTTAGCCTGCTTGTCTTTAGCAAACTGTGGGCTTTCTCGAAGAGGCTTCCTTCTGGGATTACAGCAATGCAGACAAATTTGATGCAGTGTGCGGCGTATGGTCTGAGCACTGCACAGGCTGACCCCTCACCTCTTCAACCTCACTGAAGCACTCATACATCTATTTCCCAAAGACAACCTCTGGATATGACGCTGAGCATGTGCACTTAACTTCTTTGGTCGACCATAGTGAGGTCTGTTCCGAGTGGAACCTGTCCTGTTAAACCACTGTATGGTCTGGGCCACCGCAGTTCAGCTCAGTTTCAGGGTCTTGGCAATCTTCTTATAGCCTAGGCCATATTTATGTAGAGCAAGAATAATTTTTTTCAGATCCTCAGAGAATTCTTTGCCATGAGGTGCCATGTTGAACTTCCAGTGACCAGTATGAGAGAGTGAGAACGATAATTTAACACACCTGCTCCCCATTCACACCTGAGACCTTGTAACACTAGCGAGTCACATGACACCAGGGAGGGAAAATGGCTAATTGGGCCATATTTGGACATTTTCACTTAGGGGTGTACTCACTTTTGTTGCCAGCGGTTTAGACATAAATGGCTGTGTGTTGGGTTATTTTGAGGGGACAGCTGTTATACAAGCTGTACACACTACTTTACATTGTAGCAAAGTGTCATTTCTTCAGTGTTGTCACATGAAAAGATAGAAGAAAATATTTACAAAAATGTGAGGGGTGTACTCACTTATGTGAGATACTGTATATATATATTGCACTGTGTTATCGTAAGGAAAGAAGGCTTTTCTTTGCTATTTTTCTCTTTCAGGTGTTCCTGCACCCATTGCATCTTCCTTGGACAAGGGGAGTCAGTGATTCAACATGGATAGCAATGCTAACCTTTTATGTCCCTCTTAACTATATAATATATACAGTAAGGATATAAGGGTACTGTTTGTATTTTTCCTTTAACTGTTTGGGTGGTACGTCACACGTAAATTTGTATATACTGTCTGCTATTTATCTGCCCTTGTGTGAACTGCCACTTGCTCATGTATATATTTATATTATGCCCATCTGCTTCAGGTGGTACGCCACATGTATTGTTATTATTGCTCTTTTCCTGTTTCCCCACCCATCCCAGTTTTTGCCAGGACATTCACTCTCAGGCTTGAGTGTTCAAATTATTTTTCTGCAAACTCCGAGACGTAGTTTTCCTAGGCAGAGGGAGGATGTAGCACCTGATGTTTAGGCAGGGTTGCTATCGAATTTAGTTGCCAAGCGATAGTTGCCTTGGCAGATTGTTAGGAGATCAATTGGTTGCTCTCTAAATCTGGACTTGTTGCACCCTTCCTCTTTTGTCACTAGGTGGCACTATGCTGGTAACACTAGATAATACAGGGGCTTGGCAAGCTCAGACATGAATGGATGAGTGTCTCAGCAAATGAGCAGGGATTTTCTTTGGTTCCTTGGCCTGCTGGGAGCGCCTATTTATTTGGGTGGAGTCAGGTTATCAGGGGTTCTGCGCCACCTGGACTGCTCTCTGGGTGGACATGTGTTTTACTGCCCCGGGCTGCAAAGCCAGGAACCTGAGGCCTATCTCAGGGACATCTGGCTGCTAGGCTTTCTGAGGGCCTATCCAGAAGCAGAAGAAGAAGTGCAGGGTTGGGACTGCGGGCTTGTAGTCCAACCAGTAGTAGCGGTTCAGCCGGACGGGGAATCAGCTGTGGTCGGAGGTAAAAGGGGGAATCTGTCGCCACTAAAGGGCCATCAACCTTGTTACCGGAGATCATTGTGAGTAAGCTGAGGACAGTACCATAGCAGACTTCTCACCAGCCGGGGACAGTGAAGAAGTAGAAAAACTTCAGCAAGTGCCAAGTCAGGAACCCAAAGGGATAGCAGAGGTGATGCTTGTGGAGCATCAGTGAGTGCCAAGCTAGGGACCTGGCGTGTCAGCAGGGGTGACGCTTGAAGAGTATCTGTGAGTGCCAAGCCAGGGACCCAGCAGGGAAGTGGTGTGACGCTTGAGGAATATACTGAGTACTAGAAGTGGAAGAGCTCAGGGGATCCAGTGGCTATTGCATCTAATGAAAAAGACTGGGAGTTTGTTGAGTGAAAGCCCACAGTGAGTGACTGTGGAATAAGCGGAGAACTGTTTAAGTTGCCAATAGTTGAATACCACTACCGTTAGTAACTGCTACAAGATTGTTGCCACAGGACACAGCAGTCCTACCTAAACAGAAGAGGTGTCCAGCTGGAGGCCTTCACCTGTATACCTATAGAAGTCTCAGAGTCTGCCAATTATCATTGCATCTACTCAAGGGCGTCCTGGCCCTAATTCTCTCTCCCACAGTTCCGTTCAAGAGACAATAAATCTCTTTGCATTCAAAATTTCAGGAAGAGGAATTTCAGGAACAGACGATGCTGTGGTCCAATTTCCCAATCCAAATACAGTGAGCCGGCTGCATTTTCCGGATGTCCTCCCCGACCCAAAGAGCACCCGAAAAAGATGTTGTGTCTGTAATAGACGCGGATATAGACGGACACCCGCTTTTACTGTCCCTCCTGTCCTGGCCAACCTGGTCCCTGCCTCAAGGACTGTTTCCATCGCTACCATACACTAGTGGAGTATTAGTATAGAGTACAGCATGGCACAGTCTAGGTCACAGATTCACACAGGGTCTCAAAAGATGTTAGATAGTAATGAAACTGGCTATTGCATTTTGAGAGACCCTATCCTGGAATGTTTACCATTTTTTTTTTTACAAAAAAAGTAAGTAAAAAAAAAAAAAATTTAAAAAACAAAGAATAATAAAAAAAAAGCCAAAAATACTTGTCATTTTATTGAGTTTTTACTTTACAGGTATGCCATTCAGCTGCAGCACTGATCTGTTGATTCTGACAGCAGCAGGGTGTGCTTTCAGAATATTTCTCCACTGTATTGAAAAAATAGAGCATATATGCTGAAGCATGGGGGCTGGGGTGGTCAGAGGGCGGATCACCCCAATGCTTCGGCATATATAGTTTACTCTTTTTTGGCACAGATTGCAATTTTAAAAAAAAAGGTTGTTTTATTGTTTCTGTATTTTATTGTTAACCATTGTTTGCTTTACAGGAACACCTTTTAGCTGCAGCACTGATCTGTTTGTTCTGACAGCAACAGGGTTTGCTTTCTGAATACATAAATCAGTGATTGCAGCACTGCAGGTGCTGCAGTGATTTCACCACCGCAGTTAAAAAAAAAAGAACATATATGCCAAAGCATGGGGACTGGGGTGGACAGTGGGTGGATCATCCCTATGCTTCGGCATATATTTTTTTTCACTTTTCTTGGCAGAGATTTCTTCATCTACATTGATGGATGTGAATGGAGGAATCTGTTAGGTTACTTTTTTTGTTCAGGCCATGAGCTGAACAAAAGAAAAGAACATTGCATGTATGCCCATCATTAGAAGTGATGGAAGGGTGGAAATACCACACACTTCTGGCAGAGAGTTCTTCATCCGCATCGATATGAGTGGAGGAATCTGTTAGGTTCTCTTTTTTCATTCAGCCTACAGGCTGAACATTACAAAATATGCCCAACAAGGACCAGCAACGTACTGGTACATCGCTGTACTTTGAGTGGTATAACAAGATGACCAATCATCTTAGGATTGCTTTTATGTGAAAAAAACAACAAATACTAGCAGCTAACTGGTTACTAGACTGCTTTTACAAGCAGTGGGAGGGGTGGACGCCCCTCCCCCCACACGCTGTCTTCCACGGTTCTCTTGTGCTCTCCTGTCCCACCGTTCACACTAGCTTATTAATAAAAATAAAAAGGTAAATAGAGTAAGCGTAGTCAAAGCTTAGCCAGAGTCCAGTAACCAGATTGGGTAATCAGCCAGGCCAGAAGTCAGGGATCCAAGTAGAGAAACAGCAAGCAGGATAAGGAGCCAGAAGGGATGTCAGCAAAGCCAGTCTTTAAACAGGAACGCAGGAGATGGTTTCTTGTGATGTGACCAAGGCGAAGGCAGGAATGAAGTGAGCTGGAGATCTTTAAGTAGGCGGGACTGACGAGCAGGTCCACAACAGCTGGCTAACTGTGGAGAGAGATGAGAGCTGGCAATTAGCCGACAGCTGAGCGGCCAGCTCAGAGAAGGAAGGGCTGAGCCAGCCCGGACACTGTCACTACCTATTGCTATCACAGGAGGTATTTACATTCCCTGTGAAAACACTAAAAGTGATCAATAATAAATGAAAGGAACAGTGTAATAATAAAATAAAAAGCCATTTATGAAAAATAAATAATTAGAAAAAAAATTATTAAAGCACCCCTGTCCCCCCCCCCCCGTGCTTGCGCGCAAAGGCAATCGCAAGCATTGGTCTTGTGTTGTATATAAACAATAATTGCACCATGCATGTGAGGCATCACTGCAAATGTCAGATCGAGGGCTGTAATTATAACACTCCTCTGTAAATCTAAAGTGGTAACCTGTAAAGGCTTTTAAAGGCATTTAAAAATGTACAGAGTTTGTCCCTGCTGCATGTGCGCGCAAAATTTTAAAGCATGTTGTGTTTGGTATCTATTTGTAAGATCATCATTTAAATTTTACCAAACAAATGAGCAATACATTGTGTTTTTGTGCATAATAAATTCAAAAAAGTTTCTTTTCTCCCCCAAAATTTTCTCCCCTAGGTCCGTCAGAAGTTTCTAAAAAAAAAAGTCAGATAAGTCATACACATGATCTGAATATACGATGAAAAGCTTCCGTTTGACTTTTTTTGTCGGACATTCCGCTCGTGTTTACGCGGCATAAGGGTGTAAATTGTTCATTTCCTCACTACCTATCACAGTTTCGGAGGCCCTGAAATGTCAAGATAGCACAAACCCCCCAAATTACCCCTTTCGGAAAAAAGGGGACACCCCAAGGTATTTGCTCTACACTTTGCTCTGAACTGTCTTCCTAAATAAGCCCAGCAAGATTTTGGAACAACTATTTTTAGAGTGGCTTGCAAAAGTGCCAAGCATAACTTCCCATCAAGTAAACTAATAGATGATGAAGTTGTTAGGTGCAACATAAAGATGAAGTTTGCATTAAGAAGATGTCATATTGCTGTCATTGTGCAGTGAAAGAACAGACATACATAGATACATGTGAATTCAGGCTGGAAACATTATACTGGAGTCTAGGATTGTTTACATTATTAAATGGTCACCAGAAAATTCCACAAATTCATCATTATTTCTCCAGTTCCAAATTAGGCATTTGTCTTTCATTATACAAGTATTTTGTTTATATTTTGGAGTAGAAAATGTTCCAACATACCAACTGTCAATGGAGAACAACAGCTAAGCAGCTGAGCTTGGGAACTGTTTATATGCTGATATCCAGCGTGCAAAACATAGTACGGCTTCCTAGAATTACTTGGTCTTTCTCTAATGCCGTTAAAGCAGATTTGTACACACCTCACATTATTTTATTCACATATTTATTTCATTCATATAGCCAATGTTCTAATCAGCATGAAGTCCCTGGCTTTATAGGAGCCAGCAATTTATGTTTTGCCATACATTACATATAATACTTGTTTTTCCGTCTATATATTTTCCTGTACTTGTCCTGTAACCGAAACAGGAAGTGAGAGGAATTCTCTCCAAAGTTGGGGAAATACCCTCTTACACAGCTGTCACTGTAGGTGTTGCACCTCAAATTTTTGGATTTTCTCTCATTTTAAATCACTGTGATAGTGGTCACCAGGAAAAACAGATTTTAATGTATATACTTTATTTAGTGGTATGTGTCAAAATACAGCAACGTGATATGACATTGTATTCGGGTCAAATAAAACATTGTTAACAATTTTTGAGAGAATTGAAACATGGTACACAATTCTCTACATCACCATTATGCAACAGCTACTACACAGAGGCTTGTACACAAATCAAAACTGCCAGTGGAATGTAAGGTGGTGATGAAAAGTCTTCAGGTAACATGTGCATACAAGTTAGGTTGGTAGCTAGCAGAAGATGTTCAAGTGTATTGCGTGATATAGTAATATATAAACAGAGCCTTCAACCAGTCATACCCATTTGATGGCAGCAGTCATATGTTCCATTTGTTAAAAGTCATTCACCCTGGCTTGAGATATGGTCCTGGTGGCAAACCATTGAGAACGCCCTGGCGGTGTTTATTAAGTGTTTTAGCAGCAACTTGCAGTATCTCCTACTGGACATAGGAGTCAAATTGAGGAGCACTGCAACAGGATTGTCAAAGAGAGAGAAAACCGTAAGGTTGTGTATAGTTGGCAAGACTTATTGCCAAAAAGGCCAGATATTGGGATATTCCTAGAAAATGTGGAATATTGTGCCAGCCTGGGTACCACATCTCCAGAATAAAAGGGCTGTACCAAAGAAACAAGAATGCCAGGACTGAAGGGGTCCAATGCCTTTGCTGGGAAGTTGAGTCAAGCAGGATACGATAAGAAGAAAGAGATTGACACATGAGTCCCTCACCGAAACAGAGGTCTTCAAACAAGGGGGGGCCCCCATCTGCGAAAGTATGTATGGTCTGGAAGGGAACGTACAAAGTAGGAAAGCTGCAACTGTTTTCACCTTCTCAAGGTGAAGGTGGTAAGGGAGCTGAGGAGGCCCTATGGTTGAGCCCAGCCCAAGGGGCATATGAAGGTGGTGACTTTAAAAATAGGAGCAAGTCCGGGTGGAGCCGAAAGACCTTGTCCGTGTACTCCAAGGTAAAATCTGGGTGGCTAATAATGGGCAACAGTGGGGAAAGAACGCTTGGTGTGGCTCTTAGCTTAAAGTACTTGCGAAGTTCAATTAATGTTGGTTCTATTAAAAGAGGTGATTGAGTGATTTGAGAGAGTTAAACGTCTGCCCAAGGAAGGCCGGTTAAGGGGAATGAAACCGAATATTGTTCTAGGGGACCCAGATCTTGTGGGAGAAGTGCCTGCAGAAATCGATCACTATAGTCGTGTGCACAGCAGTGTAGTATAGGGCAGGATCTACTCCACTTCTAAATTGGGTTGCTGTAGGAGGGTTCTTTTGAGGCGAGATGATTTTTTCTTGTCAAACTTATTTAATGAAGACTGCTCTGATCCTTTCTGATCTTCTCGAGCTGTGTGCTGTGGGGGGACCTGTAATGTAGAGCTGAGGCTGGGACTGAGTCAAGGTTAGTGCCTGTGTGTGGTTACCAGAGCTGGACAGACATTCGATCTGTTTGTGTCTACACCAGTGAGAGACTGAGCTTTTCTGAGCACCCAAGTTGCTGAGAGACTGAGCCACAAAGACTCGCTGTGTCTTGGGACCTGAGCTGGGGAGACCTGTTGCCATGAATGCCCAAATCAGAGAGGACCCAATTATGAGGACTGAGCTTTCTGGGACAGCTGACCATCAAGTGATGAGTGGAATTACCAAGCTCAATTCCTTACTGCCCATAGTTAACACCAAGAAAGACTGCTCCTTAACAGCCAATCAGCCATCTACTGAGTACAGTCTTAAAGGGACAGCTTCACATGCAGCACTTTATAGATGGCCCCCAATGATAGCTTGCTTAGTACTGCTAAATAGGTGATAAGTACTGTACTTTATAGCCATCTCCAGGGGTGCCCCTTATCAAGAACGCATACACCCGCCAATTATCAGGCCTATATAGGTAAAGTGCATCTGAAGACATTGCTTTGGATTATGTTGTGGTATTGCCCACTGTTTATACCAGCTACAATTTGGTTTAATCTTATTGCAGTTAGTTAAATGCCATATTATAGGTCAGTGTTCACATTAACCAGTACATCTTTAGATGTATTCAATTACCCGTTTACTGATTCATGCTTGCTTTGCTATAATACATCTAACTAATCTACTACCAAGTTGCTTGTGACCTATTTTCTGTATATTATTGTAGAGTAGTAGCATACTAACGTTCAAGTTGCACAGGTGAGTCGGTGGCAGCCAAGGCTTAACCACTTAGACTGAAAGATTTTCCTGTTTAATGACCAGGCCATTTTTTGCTATACGGCACTGCACCGCACCGCTTTAACTGACTATTGGGTACAGCGTCCCACAACCGCGCAAACAAAATTTATGCCCTTTTTTTCCCCCAGAAATAGAGCTTTCTTTTGGTGGTATTTGATCACCTCTGTGTTTTTTGTTTTTTTTTGCGCTATAAAAAAAATAAATAAACAAAGAGACAATTTTGAAGAAAAATTTTTTTTTTAACTTTTTGCTAAAATATTCCCAAAAATGTTTTTAAAAAACAAATTTCTTCACCAGTTTAGGCCAATATATATTCTTCTACGTTTTTTTTTAAATATCGCAATAAGCGTATATTGATTGGTGATTGGTGATATTCAGTAATGGCATTTTTATTATTATTTTTTTTACTAGTAATCGCGGTGATCTGTGATTTTTAGCAGTACTGTAACATTGCGGCGCACAGATCGGACACTTTTGACACATTTTTGGGACCACTGGCATTTATACAGTGATTAGTGCTGTAAAAATTCTATAAAAATGGGGTAGAGGATCTAGGAAACCTACTCCACTTCTAAATTGGGTTGCTGTAGGAGTGTTCTTTTGAGGCGAGACGATTTTCTCTTGTCAAACTTATTTAATGCAGACTGCTCTGATCTTTTTGAGCTGCGTGCTATGGGGGGACCTGCAATGTAGAGCTGAGGCTGGGACTGAGTCAAGGTTAGTTCCTGCGCGTGGTTACCGGAGCTGGACAAAACATTCAATCTGTTTGTGTCTACACCAGCGAGAGACTGAGCTTTTCTGAGCACCCAAGTTGCTGAGAGACTGAGCCACAAAGACTCGCTGTGTCTTGGGACACTTTTGACACATTTTTGAGACCATTGACATTCATACAGTGATTAGTGCTATAAAAATGCACTGATTACTGTGTAAATGTCACTGGTAGGGAAGGGGTTAACAATAAGGGGCAATCCAGGGGTTAACTGTGTTCACTCGTGAGTGTTTCTTACTGTGGGGGGGGGCAGATGGGACTGACTGGGGAGGAGGCATATCACTGTTCCTACTTACTAGAAACAAACGATCTGTCTCCTCTCCCCTGACAGAACAGGGATTTGTGTGTTTACACACACACAAAGCTCTCGTGCTTGCCTCCGGCGGCTCTTAAAGAGGAAGATGTGCCCATACGTTGTTTTGCGGGAACGTGACACTTTGACAACTTACAACGGCGTGAGCTGGTTGGCAAGTAACTAAAGCGAACCTTTAGTCATTTTTTCAAATTTCCATCTATTAAACCTTCTGCCCTTGTTTTAACTTTGGATAGTAAAAAAAAAAAAAAAGTCTGCCAGTAAATACCTTATACAGCCCACTTCCTGTTTCTTGTCTGGTAAAAAGCCTAGGCTCATGACATCATGCACAGCTCTCACTTTCGTGAGTTTGCCAGGAAGGGAGGGGAGATGAGTCATAAGAGGGCCAATGAGAGCTGCAGGGTTGCAGAGCTGGAGATGTGCATCTGTGTATCCAGGAAGTGAACAGGCAGCAGCTTCAGCTGCCCACAGTTAAAATGGATGCAGCCAGACTTAGTGGAGGGGGATTTCTGCAGCATATTTGACAAGTACAGAATCACAGTATATATAGAATAATATGCAAAGTAGTTGGAGGGAAGTTTCAGAATGGCAAAGATGTTTTTATTACAAATTATGTGAGCAGACTGCAATTCCTCTTTAAAGAGTTGTGGCAGAACAGAGAACCCATCATGCCCAAAGGCTCCTGCGGGGGTAGGGCTTGCTGTGTACGTATAAATGCTGCTTTGGTGTTATGTTTAAATTGTTACTCGAAAAAATCCTCTATAGATAAAGTAAATACACTGCAAGGATTTTGGAAAACGTTTTTGCATATTCATTCCTTACTGTGTTCTGTATAAATCCATCCATATCAAGTTCTTCCTCATAAGCAGATTTCTGGGGGCATTTTGTAAATGAGAATTTGATTTTAATGGAAATGTCATTTTAGTTAACATTCCATTACAAAATGGCTTGACTACTAATTTTATGTTATATGTCATTTTAGTTAACATTCCATTAGAAAACGGCTTGACTACTAATTTTATATGTTATATATATATTTTTTTTTACTTTAAACTCCAACCAAGGTTTATGCCAATAGCCAAATAGCTTTGGTTCACCTTGTATACCAAACACTATGACGACTGGTATAGGGATTATACTTTGACTATGCAAGCTTTGCCTCAGCTCTGCCGTGTGTAAAAAAAAAAAAAAAAAAACACCTCACTGCAATACCCACCCAATCCCAGTCACCTTCCCGCACAAATCCACTACTCTGCAATCCAGCACTTCAAACCATTTCCCGTGAGTCCTCAGTTTTAAAGGAGCCACCCCTTGGGATATCATTAAAGCGGAGCTCCACCTTAAAAAAAAATATTAAAAGCCAGCAGCTACAAATACTGCAGCTGCTGACTCTTAATAAATGGACACTTACCTGTCCCAGGGTCCAGCGATGTCGGCAGCCGACCGATCACTCGTCTCTCGGCTGCCCCCGCCGCCATCCTCGGTCAGAAAATCAGGAAGTGAAGGGAACCCGGCATCACTGCCCGGTTCCCTACTTCGCATGCGCAAATCGCGATGCGCATCTTCACTGGTCCCCGTTGTGTTCTGGGAACTGTGTGTTTCCCAGAACACAACGGGGGGGCGGATATCGGCGGCTATCTATGCCCGGAAGCATATGTATTAGACAGGTATCTGCACCCCCCTCCCCCCTGAAAGGTGCCAATTGTTGCACCGGAGGGGGGGGGGAGGAATCTGATGAGTGGAAGTTCCACTTTAGGGTGGAGCTCCGCTTTAAGCCATGCTATGTTCACAGAAGAATGCTGCAGGGAACAGCATGTAGGCAGGTGCAGTCTACTTTCTTTACTGCAGGTGACACTTAATCACAGCGGCATTGCTGGGGGAGAGGAAGTAAGGAGTCTGGGCAAACCCTATTCACCCCCTGTAGCTGCATGTCGGCTGTCTCCCGAGTTCTCCTGTGAAATGCTGCAAGAGAGTGTATAGCGCTTTCACACTGAACAGATCGCCAAGCTAAGAGCCACTAACTGCGTAAAACTACCATGTAATATCACTGCTTGCAGAGACTAGCTGTCAAAACTTGGCAGTGATGTTGGGGGTGGGTGGGACCAAACAGCTAGCCTATCAAACACAAGCCAAGGGGATAGGGACTGGGTGGGCCACTCCATGTATGTGACTCCGCCCCTTTTCCATCAGCTATCACGCCAGCCAACAGGATAGGGGCTGGGCAGGCTGCTCTGTGTATGTAGCTCTGCCCCTTTTTTAGCATCCCAATTATTGGCTGGTGTTTGATAGCTGATAGAAAGGGGCAGAGCCAAACAGAGCAGCCCACCCAGCCCCTATCCCGTTGGCTGGTGTATGATAGTCCCGACATCACCACCGAGTTTTGACAGCTAGTCTCTGCAAGCAGTGACATTACATGATAGCGTAACGGACTTAGTGGCTCTTACATGCCTTGCCGACTGCTCAATGTGAAACTCCCCCTCTCCTCTATCAGTGCCAACCAATGCCACCCATCAGCATCGCCTATCAGTGCCCATCAGCGCCGCCCATCATGCACTGAGTGCAGGGATGGGGAAATGAACTCAGCAGGTAGGCACATTGTCAATGGGGGGCTGGCCTGGTGGGGCACAACTGAAATCTGTTGATGTTTATTAATGCTCAATGTCGATTTTTAGTATACTAGGTAATCACCACACTACTATTTACAATAAACTACTGGGGGTAAAATAAAAAAAGTGTCAGTAAAAGGCTTGCTGCTAAGCACTGTTATATGTTCCCACACCACAAAAAAAAAAAAAAATGCAGCGCTAACTTACTAAATCAACAACTTAATAATGGTGGAATCCTCTAATGTATGGAAAACTCAATAACCTTCAATATTACCACAATACTGGTCTCTGCGATATGTAACGTTACATATAACACACATCAAACTGGAAAAAAAAAAGACAACAAAAATTAAACTTAGCAGGGATGGTGGGAACCCCTCTCATAGATATATGCCATACAGATTAACTTCAAGTACTATAATTCCAACAATATGTGATTTCAGATGTAATACACATTAAAATGAGAAGACATTTTTTTTTAAAACTTAGCAAGGTTGGTGGAAACCCCTCTCTCTACAGATAATTGCAATACAAATTAACTTCAAGTAGAACAACTTTTTAGTTGAAATGTTCACACCATTATAGCACCTTGGAATTTTAATTTTTTTAGATTGTTACACTTAATTTTATATGTTTTAGTTATTATTATTATGTGAATTTTTGCACTCAAAGTTAAATTTTTCGCCACCCTTGCTAAGTCCATGTCTTTATGGAGCTTGCTTTGTGCACAGTCCTGTTGCAACAGGAAGGGGCCATCCCCAAACCGTTCCCACAAAGTTGGGAGTACGACATTGTCCAAAATGTCTTGGTATTCGGACGCCTTAAGAGTTCCCTTCACTGGAACTAAGGGGCCAAGCCCAACCCCTGAAAAACAACCTCCACCATATGGTTCGGACCAGTGCACAAAGCAAGGTCCATAAAGACATGGATAAGTTTGGGGTGGAGGAACTTGACTGGCCTTCACATTAGAGTGGCGACTGCAAGCCAGGCCTTCTCATCCAACATCAGTGTCTGACCTCACAAATGTGCTTGAAGAATGGTCAAACATTCCCATAGACACGCTCCTAAACCTTGTGGACAGCCTTCCCAGAAAAGTTGAAGCTGTTATAGCTGCAAAGGGTGGGCCAACTCAATAGTGAACAAAAATAAAGAAAGAAATTGTGCTAGGTGTGTAATAAATAAAAAACATATAAATTACTAAAACCTAAACCATGAAGGATATCCTGCTGCTAAGCACTATAACCCTGATATAGGGCACAAAGAGATAAATGTATATATATAAAAGTGCAGCGCCGGATAATAAACCAATGATTAACCAAGTAAACATAATATATGTTTGTTCTAATTGAAATATGTGTCATAATCAAAAATATCCAGTTAAAAAAATCAGGTGAAAAAAAAACAGGTAAAAAAAAGGTCCATACATAAAATTAATGTGTTAAAGAAAATATGTGCATAATAAACACATAATGTTACAACAAAAAAAGTTCATAAGTGAAGTTGTCCCAATGAAAAAAATCCAATACAGGAACCAGGGTCTATATTCTCCACCGCTTGTGCTGCCCGTCACCTAAGACTGGGTGTAAAGGCAGGCGTCTAAATACTTTTAGTAATAAAAAAAAAATGTAAAAAAATATATGATATAGAGATGCACTTTTGCCCTAATGCAAAAGGCTGCGCACGCCTATGCCTATAAGATTTGGCCTCCTGAAGCCTGATGAAGTTCAATAGGCTTGAGTGAAAGATGACAGCCTCATTTTAATAGTCTGTGGCCACAGTCCAGACTTTTCCTTCTGTCATTCTCTCAATTGCGTTGTTCAGCGTTTGGCCAAACAATAACCTCCCATTATAGGAAATGTGGGAAATTGACAGGGGGTGGGTGGCGCTCCTTGGGAGGTGACATGAGATTATAAGCACACCCAGGGGAGGAGAGTGGGAGGAACGCATACACTGCTTGGCTTTAAATAACAGAGGACGAGGTACGCTAGCTGCGCCTTTGATAACGTCGATGACGAAACGCGTAAGGCGGAGCTACGCACTGACGTCACACGCGGAAGTAGGAGAGTGTGGAACGCAGCTGAGGCGCACGCCGCGCAGCTGACGATCCTAGACGCCCTGCACTCTCCATACGAAATAGCTCACAAGCTGTGTGACTGTCTTGGTTTTTAAACTTTTTATTTATTTGGTTCTCTTGTATATTGTGATAAATAAAATACCTTAAAAGTATCACACTATGGAGCCCTGTTTCTTCTCTATGAGGACGTACTGAAGGATACCTTACAGCTGGAGCGGTGTACCCTGAGGACCCATACACATCTGATTGCAGCCTAATACTACATGCCTACTACCCCTGCAGGGGTGTAGGGAGCTGGTGAGTGGGGATCTTTGAGGGGGAGCACCGCAAGTCACTGGATCTGATCAGCTGTGTCCACGAAAGTCACCTATTACAGACGCTTTTTCACTTGTTGCTATTGGATTTTGTTATTAATTTTACACCATTTTTTCATCATTTTTTGATCTATTTTTTATCCATTCTTTACAAAGTTGATCACCAATTTTCACCAGCCTTATATTACCTAATGTGGAACTCTGCACTATATGTTTAAAGCTGGGACTATTTAAATTCACTTTTATGCTTACAAGCATATTGGCACACATGGGGATTGATATAATCTTGTACTGTGGTTTATTTTATTTTTATTTATTTATATGAGGTTTGGTCTACCACTGTTGACTTGTTGTCAATTAATATATTTTTTGTTGATTAAATCACACGGTGTACACCTGCATATAGGCATGACTAAGACCTGTTAGCACAGTATATTCAGTTAACGCTGGATATCTAGACCCATCACTTAAAGAGGGATTACATAAGTAGGGGGTACAGTTACTATTACATCTTTCCTGATCCCTTTTGAGGCTCATTATATTGCAAATCAAGGTACCCTCACAAGGTAGCGCCACCCACCCCCTGTCAATTTCTCTGTATTATTAACTCACCCCTTCGGGGGTAAGTGTTAGGGGAGGCTGCAAGCCTTCAGGTCCGTGAGCGCGGAAACCCTTTCCTTAGTTTACCTTTTTTTATTATAGGAAATGTGGAAGGCTTCTGTAGAAGTTCCACCTGCCCTCCAGTGGTTTAACCACAACGCTCTCATGGCTGTGACTGAGTGCACCAGTGCTTGTGCTAGGTACAACCTTTTGAGGAGCGAGGGCCACTTTATCGACTTGGTAACCGGTCATGGGCCACAATTAGCGTAAAGGGGGGATGGCAGATCTGTGTCCATTCTGCATATGTAGAGCAATCCATGGATGCAACCCGCTCTACCCTAAGGGCCCTCCGATCCGCCCTTCTGTTTATTTAAGGAGATCGGATTGCAGATAGGCAGTTTTAAATGGACACAAGTCCGTTTACATCTGCCGCTCTATAGAGGTGAATGGAGAGTCCATTTGAGTCCACCTAAAAAACAGACAGGCCGACCCAATTGGACCGATCATGTGAAAGGGGCCTAAGGCTGCTTTCACATTGATGCACAGCGGTTTACCTGCTCCTCAACTGACCTCAATCTTCACTTCTTCCTCAGGATTCCTGCAGCTGGCTGGTACTGCTGGCTGGTACTGCTAACAGGTGCTGGTACTGCTGGCTAGTACTGCTGGCGGGTACTGATACTGCTGGCTGGTACTGGTACTTCTGGCTGGTACTGGTACTGATGACTAGTACTGCTGGCGGGTACTGATACTGGTGGCTGGTACTGATACTGGTGGCGGGCACTGCTGGCTGGTACTGCTGGCTGGTACGGATGGTGGGTACTGGTACTGCTGGCGGGTACGGATGGTGGGTACTGGTACTGCTGGCGGGTACTTTTGGCTGATACTGGTACTGCTGGTTTATACTGCTGGCTGGTACTGATGACTGGTACAGATGGTGGGTACTGGTACTGCTGGCGGGTACTTCTGGCTGGTACTGCTGGTTTATACTGCTGGCTAGGGATGAGCTTCGTGTTCGAGTCGAACCCATGTTCGACTCGAACATCGGCTGTTCGACCGTCCGTCGAATTGCGAACGATATGGGCCGTTCGCGCCAAATTCGTGTGGCGCGTCACGGCCCATAATTCACTGCGGCATCGCAGTGCATTGCTGGCTGATGATTGGCCAAGCATGCACTATGACCCGCATGCTTGGCCAATCACAGCGCCGTCAGTAGAGAGAGCTGTAATTGGCCAAAGCCAGGGTGGCTTTGGCCAATTATGGCTCAGGGGATTTAGTACACACCCCACACTATATAAGGCCGCCTGCACGGCGGCCCTGTGTAGTGTGTGTTCCGGTGTGCTGAGAGATAGAGAGAGAGAGAGAGACAGTGTCATTTGATTTGAGTTAGATAGATTAGGCAGAACAGTCAGTCAGTTAGCTGCACTTACAGTGTATTGTGTATATATATGCATCCCAGGTGTTGCATATATATATATACACTGTATTCAGTTTAGCTAGATCCGTTCCTGTTATCTTCTATCTAGACTATTTACATTTAGTGCAGTGTGTCCTGCTCACAGTGTTCAGCTAGATCCGTTCCTGCTATTTACATTCAGTGCAGTGCGTCCTGCTCACAGTGTTCAGCTAGATCCGTTCCTGCTATTTACATTCAGTGCAGTGCGTCCTGCTCACAGTGTTCAGCTAGATCCGTTCCTGCTATTTACATTCAGTGCAGTGCGTCCTGCTCACAGTGTTCAGCTAGATCCGTTCCTGCTATTTACATTCAGTGCAGTGCGTCCTGCTCACAGTGTTCAGCTAGATCCGTTCCTGCTATTTACATTCAGTGCAGTGCGTCCTGCTCACAGTGTTCAGCTAGATCCGTTCCTGGTATTTACATTTAGTGCAGTGCGTCCTGCTCACAGTGTTCAGCTAGATCCGTTCCTGCTATTTACATTCAGTGCAGTGCGTCCTGCTCACAGTGTTCAGCTAGATCCGTTCCTGGTATTTACATTTAGTGCAGTGCGTCCTGCTCACAGTGTTCAGCTACATCCGTTCCTGCTATTTACATTCAGTGCAGTGCGTCCTGCTCACAGTGTTCAGCTAGATCCGTTCCTGCTATTTACATTCAGTGCAGTGCGTCCTGCTCACAGTGTTCAGCTACATCCGTTCCTGCTGTTTACATTCAGTGCAGTGCGTCCTGCTCACAGTGTTCAGCTAGATCCGTTCCTGCTATTTACATTCAGTGCAGTGCGTCCTGCTCACAGTGTTCAGCTAGATCCGTTCCTGCTATTTACATTCAGTGCAGTGCGTCCTGCTCACAGTGTTCAGCTAGATCCGTTCCTGCTATTTACATTTAGTGCAGTGCGTCCTGCTCACAGTGTTCAGCTAGATCCGTTCCTGCTATTTACATTCAGTGCAGTGCGTCCTGCTCACAGTGTTCAGCTAGATCCGTTCCTGCTATATACATTTAGTGCAGTACGTCCTGCTCACAGTGTTCAGCTAGATCCGTTCCTGTTATCTTCCTACTGACAGGCAGGCTTGTCTGGTTACAGTATATAAAGCTACCTGAAGAAAATTACAGGTGTTCTTTTTGATCCTATTAGTACCACGGTCAGGCAGCTATACTATTTACATTTAGTACAGTGTGTCCTGCTCACAGTGTTCAGCTAGATCCGTTCCTGTTATCTTCCTACTGACAGGCAGGCTTGTCTGGTTACAGTATATAAAGCTACCTTAAGAAAATTACAGGTGTTCTTTTTGATCCTATTAGTACCACGGTCAGGCAGCTAGACTATTTACATTTAGTACAGTGTGTCCTGCTCACAGTGTTCAGCTAGATCCGTTCCTGTTATCTTCCTACTGACAGGCAGGCTTGTCTGGTTACAGTATATAAAGCTACCTTAAGAAAATTACAGGTGTTCTTTTTGATCCTATTAGTACCACGGTCAGGCAGCTAGACTATTTACATTCAGTGCAGTGCGTCCTGCTCACAGTGTTCAGCTAGATCCGTTCCTGGTATTTACATTCAGTGCAGTGCGTCCTGCTCACAGTGTTCAGCTAGATCCGTTCCTGGTATTTACATTTAGTGCAGTGCGTCCTGCTCACAGTGTTCAGCTAGATCCGTTCCTGCTATTTACATTCAGTGCAGTGCGTCCTGCTCACAGTGTTCAGCTAGATCCGTTCCTGGTATTTACATTTAGTGCAGTGCGTCCTGCTCACAGTGTTCAGCTAGATCCGTTCCTGCTATTTACATTCAGTGCAGTGCGTCCTGCTCACAGTGTTCAGCTAGATCCGTTCCTGCTATTTACATTCAGTGCAGTGCGTCCTGCTCACAGTGTTCAGCTAGATCCGTTCCTGCTATTTACATTTAGTGCAGTGCGTCCTGCTCACAGTGTTCAGCTAGATCCGTTCCTGCTATTTACATTCAGTGCAGTGCGTCCTGCTCACAGTGTTCAGCTAGATCCGTTCCTGCTATATACATTTAGTGCAGTACGTCCTGCTCACAGTGTTCAGCTAGATCCGTTCCTGTTATCTTCCTACTGACAGGCAGGCTTGTCTGGTTACAGTATATAAAGCTACCTGAAGAAAATTACAGGTGTTCTTTTTGATCCTATTAGTACCACGGTCAGGCAGCTAGACTATTTACATTTAGTACAGTGTGTCCTGCTCACAGTGTTCAGCTAGATCCGTTCCTGTTATCTTCCTACTGACAGGCAGGCTTGTCTGGTTACAGTATATAAAGCTACCTTAAGAAAATTACAGGTGTTCTTTTTGATCCTATTAGTACCACGGTCAGGCAGCTAGACTATTTACATTCAGTGCAGTGCGTCCTGCTCACAGTGTTCAGCTAGATCCGTTCTTGCTATTTACATTCAGTGCAGTGCGTCCTGCTCACAGTGTTCAGCTAGATCCGTTCCTGGTATTTACATTTAGTGCAGTGCGTCCTGCTCACAGTGTTCAGCTAGATCCGTTCCTGCTATATACATTTAGTGCAGTACGTCCTGCTCACAGTGTTCAGCTAGATCCGTTCCTGTTATCTTCCTACTGACAGGCAGGCTTGTCTGGTTACAGTATATAAAGCTACCTGAAGAAAATTACAGGTGTTCTATCCCAGCTTAGTGCAGCTACAGGCCATTAGTATGTCTGGAAGGCCAAGAAGGAGAGGCAGACAGTCACAAGCCAATAAGAGAGGGCAAGCAGGCTCTGTGTCTAGTGCTGGTCGTGGAGACGGTGCATCCTCATCAGCACGTGGCCATGGGACACGCTTGGCCTTTTTTTCGGCAGCTGGCCGTGTTGAGCCGCAACATGCGGAAGACTTGGTCGAGTGGATGACCAAGCCGTCCTCATCCTCCTCATCCTCTCTCACCCATGCCCAGGGTGCTTTGTCTGGCAAAGCAGCGGCCTCTTCCCTCAGCTCAATGTCATCAGTGACTCCTTCCCTAGCTCCACCATGTCCTCATGAGGATTCCCTCGAACTGTTTGACCACAGTGTTGGGTACATGCTCCAGGAGGATGCCCAGCGTTTGGAAGGCTCTGATGATGATACTGAGCTCAATGAAGGCAGTAACATGAGCACGGACAGAGGGGGTGCCCAAGAAGGACAGCAATCTGGCAGTCATGCTCCCCCTGCTGCAGCATACTGCCAGGTTTGCTCCAGTGATGAGGAGGGAGGGGATGATGAGGTCACTGACTCAACGTGGGTGCCTGATAGGAGAGAGGAGGAGGAGGAGGAGGAGGAGGTGGCACATCACCAACTAGGCAGGATGCCCTCCAGGGGCCAGCCTAAGGGCAGCACATTGACTGCATCACACCCCAAAGCTCCACATGTGCAGGGCGCTGCAGTCTCTGCGCGTTATTCAAAAAGTTCTTTGGTGTGGGCCTTTTTTGAGACGAGTGCATCAGATCGCACCGCTGCTATTTGCAACATATGTCTCAAGCGTATCTCGCGTGGCCAAAACATCTCCCGCTTGGGTACCACATGCTTGACCAGACATATGTTGACCTGCCATGCAGTTCGTTGGCAAGCGTATCTAAAAGACCCACACCAAAGAACAAAGACGATCTCTCCTTGCTCCTCATCAGCTGAGATTTCCAACCCCACTAGACCTTCAGTCCTCTCTGCGACCTGCAGTGAGAGGAATGAAGGTGTAGAATTAGGTGTGTCACAGCCAAGTACTTGTGGGCAATCTGCTTTTGGTACACCGACGTCAGATTGTACCAGGCAAATTTCCCTGCCCCAGCTGCTGCACCGCCGAAAGAAGTTTGCTCCCAGCCATCCACATGCCCAGCGGTTGAATGCTAGCTTGGCAAAATTGCTAGCACTTCAACTGCTGCCTTTTCAGTTGGTAGACTCTGCCCCCTTCCGTGAGTTTGTGGAATGTGCGGTTCCTCAGTGGCAGGTACCCAAACGCCACTTTTTCTCACGGAAGGCGATTCCGGCTCTCTACCGGCATGTGGAAGGCAATGTCCATGCCTCGCTGGACAGGGCGGTCAGCGGTAAGGTGCATATTACCGCTGACTCATGGTCCAGCAGGCATGGACAGGGACGTTACTTAAGTTTCACGGCGCATTGGGTGACTCTGCTGGCAGCTGGGAAGGATGCAGGACAAGGTGCAGTAGTGTTGGAGGTTGTTCCGCCACCACGCCTCCAAAATGCTGATTGTGACACACCTCTCTCCTCCACCCCCTCCTCTTCTTCTTCCTCCATGGCCTCTTCCTCGGAACCAGCGGTGCTCCGTAGGCGTTCAAGGGGCTACGCAAGTACGCAGGCCAAAAGATGCCATGCGGTGCTTGAGCTGGTGTGCTTGGGGGACAGGAGCCACACTGGGGCAGAGGTTCTGTCAGCTCTGCAGGGGCAGGTTCAGAGGTGGTTGACGCCACGCCAACTTAAGGCAGGAATGGTGGTTTGCGACAATGGCACCAACCTCCTCTCTGCCCTCCGACAGGGACAACTGACCCATGTGCCCTGTTTGGCTCACGTCCTTAACTTGGTGGTGCAGCGGTTCTTGGGCAGGTACCCGGGCTTACAGGATGTCCTGAGGCAGGCCAGGAAAGTCTCTGTGCATTTCCGCCGGTCATATAATGCCAGTGCTCGGCTGACGGACCTCCAAAAGGAGTTTAACCTGCCCAAGAACCGCCTAATCTGTGACATGCCCACCAGGTGGAACTCGACGTTGGCCATGCTGCAGCGGCTGCACACGCAGCAGAGGGCCATCAATGAGTACCTGTGCGACTATGGCACCAGGACAGGGTCAGGGGACCTTGGTTTTTTTTCCCCACGCCAGTGGGCCATGATCAGGGATGCATGCACTGTCCTGTCACCATTCGAGGAGGCCACGAGGATGGTGAGCACTGACAGTGCATGCATCAGTGACACTGTCCCCCTTGTCCACCTGTTGGAGCACACGCTGCGTGGAATAATGGACAGGGCACTTGAGGCAGAACAGAGGCAGGAAGAGGAGGACTTCCTTAGCTCTCAAGGCCCCCTTTATCCAGACAGTGTTCCTGCGTGCCCGCCGATCACACAGGAAGAGGACGAGGAGGAGGAGGAGGAGGAGGAGGAAGATTGTGTCAGTATGGAGGTGGAGCCTGGCACTCAGCATCAGCAGTCTTTAAGGGATCAGTCCCAAGGAACACATGGACTTGTACGTGGCTGGGAGGAGGTGGCTGCGGACGTTGTTGTCCTTAGTGACCCAGAGGACTCCGGACCGAATGCCTCAGCAAACCTACGCTGCATGGCCTCCCTGATCCTGCAAAGCCTGCGTAAGGATCCTCGTATTCGTGGTATCAAGGAGAAGGACCAATACTGGCTGGCAACCCTCCTTGATCCACGTTACAAGGGTAAGGTTGCGGACCTTATCTTGCCATCGCAGAGGGAGCAGAGGATGAAACATCTTCGGGAGGCCTTGCAGAAAGGTCTGTGCAACGCGTTCCCAGAGACTGGGAGGTTACAAACTCCTGTTTCTGGACAACGTGTTGCTGAGGCTTCGGTCAGTCAAAGAAGGAGCGGTGGAGAAGGTGGCCGTCTGACCGATGCGTTCAGACAATTTTTTGGTCCGCAGCCCCAAGGTATGATCGGTTCCAGCAACCATCGCCAGCGTCTGTTTTACATGGTGCAGGAATACCTAGGGGCAAGATCAGACTTGGACACCTTTCCCACCGAAAATCCTCTGGGTTACTGGGTCTTGAGGATGGATCACTGGCCAGAGCTTGCACAGTATGCAATTGAGCTACTGGCCTGTCCTGCATCCAGCGTTCTTTCGGAACGCACATTCAGTGCTGCTGGAGGCGTGGTAACCGATCACAGGGTGCGTCTGTCCACCGACTCGGTCGATCGGCTGACCTTCATAAAAATGAATCAGTCTTGGATCACCACCAGCTACCAAGCACCTGATGCAGATGTAACCGAATAATTTTTTTTGAAATCTCAGATCCCTTCAAAGACTGCCTATGCTGATGCTGAGTGACTATCCCTGAGTAATTATCCTCTTCCTCCTCAATCATCACGCTGATAGCTTGTAAGAACATTTTTGGTTCTGGGCGCCACCACCAGTGCCTAAGGCACAATTTTTCAGCCCCTGTTTAACAGGGGCGTGTAATTACAATTTTTGATGTAATACTTTGCAGCAGGGCTCGTTCCTGCATTCCAACTAGAGTGTCTGTGAGGGGTTGCAGTGTTGTGGCACCAGCACCAGTGCCTAAGACCCAATTTTTCAGCCCCTGTCTAACAGGGGCGTGTAATTACAATTTTTGATGCAATACTTTGCAGCAGGGCTTGTTCCTGCGTTTCAACTAGAGTGTCTGTGAGGGGTTGCAGTGTTGTGGCACCAGCACCAGTGCCTAAGACCCAATTTTTCTGCCCCTGTCTAACAGGGGCGTGTAATTACAATTTTTGATGCAATACTTTGCAGCAGGGCTCGTTCCTGCGTTCCAACTAGAGTGTCTGTGAGGGGTTGCAGTGTTGTGGCACCAGCACCAGTGCCTAAGGCCTAATTTTTCAGCTCCTGTTCAACAGGGGCATGTAATTACAATTCTTGATCTAATATTTCACAGCAGGGCCCTGTGAGGGCTTACAGTGTTTTGGCCACAGCAACACCTAAGGCCCAAATTTCTGCTGAGTATATAGGGCAGGACCCTACTTTCAAACATCTAACTTACAAACGACTCCTACTTGCAAACGGAAGGAGACAACAGGAAGTGAGATGAAATCTACCCCTAAGGAAGGGAAATTCTCTCCTGTAAGAGTTAATATGGGAAAACAATTTCTCCTTTCCACTGATGCTTTCCAATCCTTGTTCCACAAAAAAACCCAAATTTTCCAAAAACATTTTTCATTGGGACAAAAAAGTGAGGTGAAATCTTCTGAAGAGGAGGAAAGACGCAAAACAAATGTCACAGGGGTGATAACCCTTCCCTATGTTTTCCAAAAAGCTTAGAAAAGATTTTTTGGCTGGAGCTAAACACATTAAAAATGTTCAAAATTACAAACAGATTCTACTTAACAACAAACCTACAGTCCCTGTCTTGTTTGCACCGCCTGAATACTGCTGTTCAGAGTATATAGGGACCTTTCCTTATTTTAATTTGGGTGCGGGGTTCCCCTTAATATCCATACAAGACCCAAAGGGCCTGGTAATGGACTGGGGGGTACCCATGCCGTTTGTCTCACTGATTTTCATCCATATTGCCATGACCCGACATGACATTAAACCCGCAAGCAGTTTTAAATGAGATTTTTTCCTTTAAAAATGACATTTGGTGCAGGGACTGTTCTAAACATGGGAAACACGCGTCACTTTACAGGCATACTATAGACACCCCCCAGGTACGATATTTAAAGGAATATTTCACTTTTTTTTTTTTACTTTAAGCATCATTAAAATCACTGCTCCCGAAAAAACGGCTGTTTTTAAAAGTTTTTTTTGCATTGATACATGTCCCCTGGGGTAGGACCCGGGTCCCCAAACCCTTTTTAGGACAATACCATGCAAATTAGCCTTTAAAATGAGCACTTTTGATTTCGAACGTTCGAGTCCCATAGACGTCAATGGGGTTCTAACGTTCGTGCGAACTTGCGGTCCGTTCGCGGGTTCTGGTGCGAACCGAACCGGGGGGTGTTCGGCTCATCCCTACTGCTGGCTAGTACTGATGATGGGTTCTGGTACTGCTGGCGGGTACTTCTGGCGGGTACTGGTACTGATACTGCTGTCTCAGATCGTGTGTCCCAACCCGCCATCCCGAGCATAATTGTGACAGAAGTATGCAGCTGCGGTAGAGAGCAGAGCCGATGCTTCCTGTCACAGGCGGAGTACATTTGGTATCACTCCGCCTGTGAAGGAGTCAGCGCTATACAGGAAGCATCGGCTCTGCTTTCTCTAGCGGTGGCTCCGTTCTTCGCACTAATGTTAGGAGATGGCGGGTCGGGAACCCGCGAACTGGGCTTGCCGACCCGCCATCTCAGAGCAAGACATGGTGGCCCACATCGGAGGGCGCCACGGGCCAGGGGTTGGGCACCCCTGTACTAGGTCTATCAAAGCATCCACCAAAAAAGTTAGTTGCCAGGTTGAACGCCTTCAGAAACTGTGCCAAATCTTGCAGTCTTGAATTTATTGCCATTTCTAATTAGTTTATACAATGATGTTGTTGCTATTGCTGGTTGACAGGCAACTGTATAGATTCTCTACAAGCCTGATGGCCAGATCACCACAATTTCTGCGTTCCAGATGCGTTTCTGCATGAGGGTTTTTGATGCATTCTCAATGCGTTTTGCCACTTTTCAGATTTGTTCCATAGAGAAACATTGTAACATATTCTACTTTGGTTGACTACACTAGAATGCGCTGCACTGGTGTGAACTAGGTCATTGGAATCCAAGTTAAACACTGTCCATACGTTCTTGATGCAGAATAAAAACGTACTGGATTGCATCTGATGTGATCAAATCCACTTTCCCATCCATAGGATCTCTGAAGGCAACGGAGTTATAAAAAGGCAAAGACACTTTAATGCGCCAGATGCTAGAGGGTAGCATCCACTCCTGGAAGTGCAGTGCATAAACATTAGGGATGAGCCGAACACCCCCCGGTTCGGTTTGCATCCAGAACATGCGAACAGGCAAAACATTTGTTAGAACACGCGAACACCGTTAAAGTCTATGGGACACGAACATGAATAATCAAAAGTGCTCATTTTAAAGGCTTATATGCAAGTTATTGTCATAAAAAGTGTTTGGGGACCTGGGTCCTGCCCCAGGGGACATGTATCAATGCAAAAAGAAGTTTTAAAAACTGAAGTTTTTTTAGGAGCAATGATTTTAAAAATGCCTAAAGTAAAACAATAAAAGTGTAATATTCCTTTAAATTTCGTACTTGGGGGGTGTCTATAATATGCCTGTAAAGGAGCGCATGTTTCCCGTGTTTAGAACAGTCTGACAGCAAAATGACATTTCTATAGGAAAAAAAGTCATTTAAAACTACTATCGCTAGCGCCGGCTATAATGAATTGTCGGTCCGGCAATACACATAAAAGTTCATTGATAAAAACGGCATGAAATTTCCCCACAGGGGAACCCCGAACCAAAATAAATTAAAAAATAAATAAATAAATAATGCGTGGGGATCCCCCTAAATTCCATACCAGGCCCTTCAGGTCTCGTATGGATTTTAAGGGGAACCCCGTGCAATTTTTTTTTTTTTAAATGGCGTGGGGTCCCCCCAAAAATCCATACTAGACCCTTTTCTGAGCACGCAACCTGGCAGGCAACATGCCCTCAACATTGGGAGGATGCTTTGGGGTAGCCCCCCAAAGCACCTTGTCCCCATGTTGATGAGGAGAAGGGCCTCATCCCCACAGCCCTTGCTCAGTGGTTGTGGGGTCTGCGGGCGGGGGGCTTATCGGAATCTGGAAGCCCCCTTTAACCCCTAGATCCTGCCCCCCCCGTGTGAATTGGTAATGGGGTACAAATTTACCCTTACCATTTCACAAAAAAGTGTCAAAAACGTTAAAAAACACAAGAGACGGTTTTTGACAATGCCCTCAACATTGGGAGGATGCTTTGGGGTAGCCCCCCAAAGCACCTTGTCCCCATGTTGATGAGAAGAAGGGCCTCATCCCCACAGCCCTTGCCCGGTGGTTGTGGGGGTCTGCGGGCGGGGGTATTATCGGAATCTGGAAGCCCCTTTAACCCGGGTGGCCCCGCCCTCCGTTATTTAACAAGTGTCAGAAGAACTGAAGTGTCACACGGCGGAAGACTCCCACTGAGGTGGATCATGTGGACGGAGCAGAGGAGAAGCTGGAGGAAGATGCGGGACGAGAAGAGCGGAGGAAGAAGATGGAGAAAGAAGAAGATGAAGGAAGAAGAAGATCGAGGACGAAGAAGATGGAGGAAGAAGAAGAACACCGAAGGAAGACCAGAAGAAAGAAGATATTAATAAAGGACTTGTCAAAAACCGTCTCTTGTGTTTTTTATCCTTTTTGATACTTTTTTTGTGAAATGGTAGGGGTACATTTGTACCCCATTACCAATTCACACAGGGGGGGCTGGAATCTGGGGGTCCCCTTGTTAAAGGGGGCATCCAGATTCCAATAAGCCCCCCACCCGCAGACCCCCACAACCACAGGGCAAGGGTTGTGGGGATGAGGCCCTTCTCCCCATCAACATGGGGTCAAGGTGCTTTGGCGCGGGGTTCCCCTTAATATCCATACCAGACCTGAAGGGCCTGGTATGGAACTTAGGGGGATCCCCACGCATTTTTTTTAAATTTTGGAACGGGGTTCCCCTGTGGGGAAATTCCATGCCGTTTTTATCAATGAACTTTTTTGTGTATTGCCGGACCGACAATTCATTATAGCCGACACTAGCGATAGTAGTTTTACATGACTTTTTTTCCTTCAGAAATGTCATTTTGCTGTCAGACTGTTCTAAACACGGGAAACATGCGCCCCTTTACAGGCATACTATAGACACTCCCCAGGTATGAAATTTAAAGGAATATTACACTTTTTTGTTTCACTTTAAGCATTATTAAAATCACTGCTCCCGAAAAAACGGACGTTTTTAAAACTTTTTTATGCATTGATACATGTCCCCTGGGGCAGGACCCAGGTCCCCAAACACTTTTTATGACAATACCATGCATATAAGTCTTTAAAATTAGCACTTTTGATTTCTCCCATAGACTTTTAAAGGCTGTTCTGTGGCTTTCAAATTTGCCGCGAACACCCCAAATTGTTCGCTGTTCGGTGAACGGGCGAACAGCCAATGTTCGAGTCGAACTCATGTTCGACCCGAACATAAAGCCCATCCCTAATAAACATGCATCAGCAATCTTATGTGGATAAGGGTGGTCTCTGCCACCCTTCATCAACAAGCTCTTTACGCTCTATCATTATGGGTGTTGCTTGTGGCATGGATATTTGCAGCATACTTTCTGCTATAGCTGCCTTAATAGGGCTTAGAATTTTGCACCTCCTGATCCTTGTGAGACAATCTGTGTAATTGCATTTCTCTGCCACTGCAGACTGCATGCAGGTCCAAAATGCACCATGAGCTGTGCAAGGCATTTCCTATTATGCTGCCATAAAGGCATGTGATCCAGTGCCACATGGAGTGTTTGGAGAGCATGAAAGCCGCCCTGTTGAGGACTCAGTGGAATGTGGATTGTCCTGGTCAGGAGAAGATGATAGTTGGCGGGTCTTATGTTTTTTTTGCATTCAGGGTTTCTGCTCCTAAAATAATGCAAAACGTCATAATTTGCATTTGCAGTCCTTGAGCACTCTTTTGAAAACATGTGCCACGCTGCCCCCTCCTACCTTTGCTAGTGTTCGGTGCCACTAACAGGTGTGGCAAGCTCATATTTGCACAAAATATATAGAGAAAATCATATTACCTCTCACCAATAAACAGGTACACTGTCTCTTTAAGACCCATCTGCCTTCATCCACTCACTTCAGAAGCAGTAGCCGGTGGGCACAGGCAACACTTCCAGAGACAGACAGCAGACACAGTCAGAGTCTGAGACAAAACCAGTCAGACTGTCTAACCCACAGAAGTACACAGCATAGCAGGGGAGCCAGGACAGCACATCCAGAGGCAGACAGGAGACACAGTCAGAGTTTGAGACAAGTCTTTACCTGGCAGGACTGCAGAGAGAGAGGGAGAGAAGCCCTCTCAACTGCAGATCTCCAAGATCATTTATGCCATTGCATCCTTTGCTGCCCATCTCCCCACCCCCTGTGACAACATCCACAGCGGAACTCAGACTGACAATAAAGCCAGGAGAGCAGTGCCTTGACAGTGAGCTGCATATACAAGACAGGTAAAAGCCCAAAGAGAGAGGCAATGATGACATTGCAGAGATTTTATAATACCATACCTGTCCAATGTCAATGCTGGATAAGGATAGGGCACCCAGTTTTTAGGAGGGTTTACCATCCAACATTCAGGGTCTTCCAACTCCATGAGAGGCTGAACATGGAGGGGTAGGGGTGGATATAATGCAGTAAACAAAGTATATACCAACTGCAATCAACAGGGGGCCTGGAGCATGACGAAAAAAAGAACAATTATATTGAGGGAGTGGTTGTCTTTTATTTAGCTAGGAAGAGGTGGTCCTGTGGGGCTCCAGAGGAGGTGTTAACCCGTTGTGTGCTGACATGAGGTGGGCCAGGAAACGTGTTATATGGTTGTTTAAAGCGGAGTTCCACACAAAAATGGAACTTCCGCTTTTCGGAACCCCCCCCCTCCGGTGTCACATTTGGCACCTTTCAGGGGGGAGGGGGGTGCAGATACCTGTCAAAGACAGGTATTTGCACCCACTTCCAGCATAGACTCCCATGGGAGTCTATGCCTCTTCCCGTCCCGACCGCGCTGTCTGCTGGGAACACACAGCTCCCAGCAGAGAGCGGGGACCACTAGTAACGCGCAGCGCGACTCGCGCATGCGCAGTAGGGAACCGGGAAGTGAAGCCGCAATGCTTCACTTCCTGATTCCCTCACCTAGGATGGCGGCGGCAGCTGTCGAGAACCGAGCGGGTTCTCGGCGTCCCCTGCAGACATCGCTGGACCCCGGGACAGGTAAGTGGCAATGTATTAAAAGTCAGCAGCTGCAGTATTTGTAGCTGCTGGCTTTTAATATTTATTTTTTTTTTGGCGGTGTGGGTGAACCCCCGCTTTAATGTTCATAGAGTAATTCTAGGGTGAATTTCTACTTGAAGGCTTCCTGTTGCTGATGATCTGTTACTTTGCCTTTTTGGTTGAACAAACTTCTGATTAAGCAGCATGTATTGCAGATCCATTTTTCTGTTTTTTTTTTGTTTTTGTTTTTGTTTTTTTAGCCCTGGCTGAAAAATCCATTCAATCAATAAACAGTCATATATCTCAGCAAGAAGGCTAGAGAGAGAGATTTGCTTGTGTTTGTTCTGTGCACCACCAACCAAGACCCACCACAATTCTTCTCCCCTGTATTCTGATGTGGGGCACAAAGGATGATAGGACCATTTTCTCTTTTATGGAAAAATGATCATGAGTATTTCCAGATATGTTAAAGTATATGTTTAACCACTTGCCGACCTGTCACGCAGATATACTGTGGCTGGTCGGCTCTCCTGCGTGAAGTGACGTACCTGTACGTCACTCCGTGCAAGCAGAATAGCGGGCGCGCCCGCCACGCACCACGGGAGCGTGCTCCCGGGTCCCGCGGACTCGATGTTCGCCGGTGGCCCACGATCGCGGTGTGGAGATAAACAAGGTGATTCCCCGTTCTGCCTAGTGAGATGACAGAGATCTACTGTTCCCAGTTATCGGGAACAGTGATCTCTGTCATGTTCCAGTAAGCCCACCCCCCCTACAGTTAGAACACACTAAGGGAACACACCTAATCCCTTGATCTCACCCTAGTGTTAACCCCTTCCATGCCAGTGTCATTTTTACATTGATCAGTGCATTTTTATAGTGTAATTTGAGGTCAGATTTGTCCGCCGCAATGTCACAGTCCCGCTAAGAATCGCATATCACCGCCATTACCAGGAAAAGCAATTAAAAAAAAATTAAAGTCCCTAAATCTATCCCATAGTTTGTAGACGCGATAACTTTTGCGCAAACCAATTAATATATGCCTATTGTGATATATTTTACCAAAAATATGTAGAAGAATATATATCGGCCTAAATTGATGAATACATTTTTTTTGGTATGTATTATAGCAGAAAGATAGTTTTTTTATTTTTAAATTGTAACTTTTTTTGTTTATAGCACAAAAAATAACAACTGCAGAGGTGATCAAATACCACCAAAAAAAAGTTCTATTTGTGGGCAAAAAAGGACGTCCATTTTGTTTAGGTACAGTTTCGCATAACTGCGCAATTGTCAGTTAAAGCAATGCAGTGCCGTATCGCAAAAAATGGTCTGGTCATTAAGGGGGCAAATCCTTTCCGGGGTTGAAGTGGTTAAGCAACACTGAACAGTTCTAACACTCCTGATGCTCATTGGCACTTCATAGTTAATCTCTACACAGCCCAACTGTCAGAAGAAATGTTCAAAATAATTTAATCACTTGCAAATATTGTGCTGTGCAGCTGGCCTTGAACTTCCTGGTCATTAGAGCTGGGCTGAATTTGGATATCAAGCTGCCCTGAATAATGATAACTCATTGTACAGCTCACAGTCCCTTTGTTGCGTGAGTATTTTTTCTAAATGAAAACAAGACAGTTGAACTGAAGATAGCGTGTTGTCTTCTTTATATGCAGAAGTTCTGGCTGCATCAAGGCCGTCTTTAATATTGATTGGACCCTGGGCAAACATTTTCTTGGGCTTCCCTTCCATGCAGTTTTTGCTCTCCACCTGCTCTGAGACATATAATAAATAGCAGCTAGACTCAAAATCAGTTTACTGAATCAGATCAGGCAGCGATTACGATTGGCTGCCATAGGTTACAGTGTATCATTACCGTTCACTGACTGGCTGCTAGAGGTTATTGCACACATTATGGCTCACTGATTTTTTGCTAGAGGTTACAGCACATGACTTCTGGTTGTTGATTAGTTGCTAGAGATTATTGTACATCAATACTGTTTACTGATTGGTTGCTAGAGATTACTGTACATCATTACTGCTTACTGATTGGCTGCTAGGGGTTACTGCACATTATTGCCACTCACTAATTGGTTGCTAGAGGTTACTGGACATCCTTACCACTCACTAATTGTTTGCTAGAGGTTATTGCACATTATTACTGCTCACTGATTGGTTGCTAGAGGGGGGATTTTACACCACCCGCCAATATAAAGAGGGATTTCTACATGACATCAATACAATAGAAGCATTTATACCAACCACCAGTGTAAGGGGGAATATGCAATGACCTCCATGTAAGGTGACACTTCTACACCGACCACCAATGTTAGGGGGGATTTACACTGACCACTAATATAAAGGGGGATTTACACTGACCACCAGTGTAACTGCAATTCTGAACTTACCACCATTGTAAAGGGAAATGTACACTGATCACCAATGCTATGAAGATTTTACACTGACAACCAATGTAATAGGGGATTTTACATCAACAACCCATACAAGGGGAATTTTCTACCCTGGCCACCAATGTAAGGGGGGATTTACACTCACCGCCAATTTAAAGGGGGCTTCTACATGAACCACAAATGTAAGGGAGGATTCAAAACTGACCATAAATGCAAATTTGGATTTTTTTCATTTTCTTTCATTTTTCAATTTTTTTCATTTTTTTTTACCAATATAAAAAGCAACTTCTTCACTGACCATTGATGTAATGGGGATTTACACTGACCACTAATGTAGTAGGAGCATTCACAGTAACCACCGATGTAATTGGGATTTACACTGACCACCAATGTAAGGGGGACCTTCACACTGGCCACTAGTGTGAATGAAAGGATTGTACACTAAGCCCCAATGTAATGAGAAGACTTATGCCCCGTACACACGGTTGGATTTTCCAATGGAAAATGTCCGATCGGAGCGTGTTGTCGGAAATTCCGACCGTGTGTGGGCTCCATCGGACATTTTCTATCGGATTTTCCGACACACAAAGTTGGAGAGCAGGAGATAAAATTTTCCGACAACAAAATCCATTGTCGGAAATTCCGATTGTGTGTACACAAATCCGACGGACAAAGTGCCACGCATGCTCAGAATAAATAAAGAGATGAAAGCTATTGGCCACTGCCCCGTTTATAGTCCCGACGTACGTGTTTTACGTCACCGCGTTTAGAACGATCGGATTTTCCAACAACTTTGTGCGACCGTGTGTAGACAAAACAAGTTTGAGCCAACATCCGTTGGAAAAAATCTTAGGATTTTGTTGTCGGAATGTCCGAACAAAGTCCGACCGTGTGTACGCCCTATAACACTAACCACCAATGTAACGGAGACATTTAGCCTGCGTTCATATTTGTGCTTGTCGGGAACACATGCAAAATTGCTTTGCTGGCGCAGAAATGTGCTGCCCTTAAGCAGATACACAGCGACAGCAGCGCCATTAATTGTTAATGACACCCTCGCACATCTGCTGAGATGTGCGCATTTACATTCACCAAAATTCACGGTGCTGTGGCACCATGTTATTTTGAAAAAGGGTTCCATCTTCAATTTGCTTACCTACAGACACAGGCTGATGTTAGGCTTAATGACCACAGTTGTAGGCAGGACTTTCAAGCATGCCCCTTTACCTCCCCAGTGAGCAGCATTCAGCGTGTTGGTGGATATGACCTCAGGGGGCATGATATACATATGAATGTCGCCTCTATTTACATATTAATGCCGCCGGCCTGCAACAATTTACATATTAATGTCGCCGCTATTTACATATCAGTGCAGGATATTTACATGTAAACACAGGGTCTGCAGGTGAGTGATCTGTACACGACAATAGGGCAGAGCTGGGCAGCATTAGTAACAGAGCTTCACACTGAAATATCGGGACAAAGCATGGGACTAAAACTTCAAGGGACAAGGGAATTTAAACAGGGATAGTTGGCAAGTATGAGGCAGCTGCTTTGGGCCCCATAATAATGATTTTATTTTATTTTAACTTTTGCCCTGCCTTAAAGACGGCCCTGGGCTGCACATCCACGAAACAAGAGAAAGACGTAAAGAATTTAACTGCATGTTACCTAAGTTCCAAAATATATTGAGCAGTGACTATTCTCAGATGTCCTTTATTCCTACAATTATTTTAATGGATGTATTAATAAATTAGCAAAATTAGCTAAATTACCAAAAGTAGAAAAAATAAAATAGTAGCTACAGTTTGTACATTTTGTCACTTGGTGCTGCCACCTTAAAACTTGCTCTAAAAAGGCACTGGCTGAGTCTTGCTTAGAGTAGTTTGGTGTCTACTGCATAAACTGAGATTACAAAGTTACAAAGTTACATAGTAGGTGAGGTTGAAAAAAGACACAAGTCTATCAAGTCCAACCTATGTGTGTGATTATATGTCAGTATTTCATTGTATATCCCTGTATGTTGTGGTCGTTCAGGTGCTTATCTAATAGTTTTTTGAAACTATCGATGCTCCCCGCTGAGACCACCATCTGTGGAAGGGAATTCCACATCCTTGCTGCTCTTACAATAAAGAAGCCTCTACGTAGTTTAAGGTTAAACCTCCTTTCTTCTAATTTTAATGAGTGGCCAAGTGTCTTGTTAAACTCCCTTTCGCAAAAAAGTTTTATACCTATTGTGGGGTCACCAGTATGGTATTTGTAAATTGAAATCAAGTGTTTCTTCTACAGAGAGAACAAGTTCAGTGCTCGCAACCTTTCATCATAACTAATATCCTCCAGACCCTTTATTAGCTTTGTTGCCCTTCTTTGTACTCGCTCCATTTCCAGTACATCCTTCCTGAGAACTAGTGCCCACAACTGGACAGCATACTCTAGTTGCGGCCGGACCAGAGTCTTGTAGAGCGGGAGAATTATCGTTTTATCTCTGGAGTTAATCCCCTTTTTATTGCATGCCAATATTCTGTTTGCTTTGTTAGCAACAGCTTGGCATTGCATGCCATTGCTGAGCCTATCATCTACTAGGACCCCCAGGTCCTTTTCCATTCTAGATTCCCCCAGAGGTTCTCCCCCCAGTGTATAGGTTGCATTCATATTTTTGCAACCCAAATGCATTATTTTACATTTTTCTACATTAAACCGCATTTGCCATGTAGTTGCCCACCTCATTCATTTGTTCAGATCTTTTTGCAAGGTTTACACATCCTGCGAAGAAGTTATTGCCCTGCTTAGCTTAGTATCATGCGCAAATACAGAGATTGAACTGTTTACCCCATCCTCCAGGTAATTTATGAACAAATTAAACAGGATTGGTCCCAGCATAGAACCCTGGGGAACCCCACTACCCACCCCTGACCATTCCGAGTACACCCAATTTATCACCACCCTCTGAACTCGCCCTTGTAGCCAGTTTTCAATCCATGTACTCACCCTATGGTCCATGCCAACTGACCTTATTTTGTACAGTAAACGTTTATGGGGAACTGTGTCAAATGCTTTTGCAAAATCCAGATACACCACCTCTACTGGCCTTCCTTTATCTAGATGGCAACTCACCTCCTCATATAAGGTTAATAGATTGGTTTGGCAAGAACGATTCTTCATAAATCCATGCTGATTACTGCTAATGATACCATTCTCATTACTAAAATCTTGTATATAGTCCCTTATCATCCCCTCCAAGAGCTTGCATACTATTGATGTTAGGCTAACTGGTCTGTAATTCCCAGGGATGTATTTTGGGCCCTTTTTAAATATTGGTGCTACATTGGCTTTTCTCCAATGAGCTGATACCATTCCAGTCAGTAGACGGTCAGTAAATATTAGGAACAATGATCTGGCAATTACTTGACTGAGTTCCCTAAGTACCCTCGGGCGCAAGCCATCTGGTCCTGGTGATTTATTAATGTTAAGTTTCCCAAGTCTAATTTTAATTTTGTCCTCTGTTAACCATGGTGGTGCTTCCTGTGATGTGTCATGAGGATAAACACTGCAGTTTTGGTTACTGAAGCACCCCGATTCCCTCGTGAAGACTGAGGAGAAGAATAAATTCAATACCTTCACCATCCTTTGTAACCAGATGTCTTTCCTCATTCTTTATGGAGCCAATATGGTCTGTCCTCCCTTTTTTACTGTTTACATACTTAAAGAATTTCTTGGGATTTTTTTTGCTCTCCTCCGCTATGTGTGTTTCATGTTCTATCTTAGCCGTCCTAATTGCACCCTTACATTTCTTGTTGCATTCTTTATAAAGTCTGAATGCTAATGATGATCCCTCAACCTTGTATTTTTTGAAGGCCTTCTCCTTTGCTTTTATATGCATTTTTACATTGGAGTTAAGCCATCCAGTACTTTTGTTCGCTCTTTTAAATGTATTTCCCATTGGGATGCATTGGCTAATGCCCTTATTTAATATGCTCTTAAAGCAAACCCATCTCTCCTCTGTGTTCTTTACTCTTAAGATTTTATCCCAATTTATGCCTTCTAGCAAGGTTCGTAGTTTAGGGAAGTTGTCTATTTTGTAATTTAGTGTCTTTGTATTCCCCTACTGTTTCCTATTTGTGTGATTTATACTGGGGCCAATTGACCTGTGTTCGCTATTTCCTAAATTGCCCCATATTTCCACATTTGTGATCAGGTCTGTATTTTTGGTAATCAGTAGATCCAGTAACGCTTTCTTTCTAGTTGGTGCATCTACCATCTGACCCATGAAATTGTCCTGCTTATCAGCTTTTCACAATGAAATCTGGGGACCAATAAGCAATCTGTTAGGAAATTTAGTGCCAAATATCCACAATGTTCTTTTTGCAAGGCTCAATATCTTGGTGATTTGCTGACTCATAGTGATGTAATTTGGACGCATAAGAAGTATTCAGTAGGATCATCTCTTGGTATGCACATATTCAATTCCTGTGGCCTGTGTGGCTTTATGCTAACTGGTCCAACTCTGAGACTTTCAACAGGTAGGCTTCTCAGCTGAAGATAGCATGTGGACTGTGACTCTACTGTCTTGGTCTACAAGTTGGTCTGTGTCTGTGGAGCCTATATAGGCAAAATAATAAGGACAGTTTGGAAGCGTATACAGGAACACATTTATTCCATATCTACTTCTGAATCAATGTCTCCAGTAGCAGGCCATTTCTGTCTAGAACATGATAGGGGTATATCCCTTTTAAAATACTGGGTCTTGGAATAGGTAGGCCCAAACCCCCGTGGAGGGGATTTAGGTAGGATTGTCTTACAAAAGGAGGCTAGGTGGATATGGGAGTTGAATGCCATGACTCCACTTGGCCACTTGCCAACCACCTAACTGTAAATGTATGTCATTACTTTGAAGTTAAATACTGGTGTTATGGCAGCAGCTAGCTAACATAACCCCAGTATCTTTTTTTTGTCAGGCGGCCGGTTTTCCAATAAAAGTGATCCCATCGGTGGATTCCCCGCAGGGCCACTTTTATAGGTGGCGGGAGAGGTGCCCCCTCTCGCTGCTTCCCGGTTGTTTCTGGGTTTACCAGAGCCATTGGTGGACCCAGACGTGATCCAGTCCGGCTGGAAGTCAAGTGAGGGCAAGATAGCTCTTACTTGGCTCTATGCCCTTGGAGACCCGGAGCGACCTCTGATGTCACTTCCGGTTCTTGGCCATCAACATTTTTTTTCTTAAAGTCAAAATGTCAAAAAAAGTTTTTTACTTTTCTTTTGCTTTTAAAGGTTAATGAGAGATCTGGGATCTATTTGACCCCAGATTTCTCAATAAAGAGGACCCATCATGCTTATTTTTATTACAAGGGATGTTTACATTCCATTCCATAAGCATGCGCAGTTTTAAAGCATAACATGTTAGGTATCTATTTACTTGACGTAAGATCATCTTTCACATTTTTCCCAAAAATATAAGGTAATTTACTGTTTTTTTTTTTTAATTCATTAATCACTTTAGCCTCAGAAGATTTTACCCCCTTCCTGATCAGGCAACAATTTTGAAAAAAAAACAATATTTTTTACTTTTTGCTATAATAAATATCCCCCATTAAAAAAAAAAATGAATTTCTTCATCAGTTTAGGCCAATGTGTATTCTTCTAAATATTTTTGTTAAAAAAAAATCGCAATAAGCATATATTGATTGGTTTGCGCAAAAGTTATAGCGTCTACAAACAATGGGAAAGATTTATGGAATTTTTATTATTATTATTTTTTTACTAGTAATGGCGGTGATCTGCGATTTTAAGCGGTATTGCGATAGACAGATCGGACACTTTTGACACATTTTTGGGTCCATTGACAATTATACAGCGATCAGTGCTATAAAAATGCCGTGATTACAGTGTAAATGTCACTGGTAGGGAAGGGGTTAACACTAGGGGGTGATCAAGGCGTTAAATGTGTGTTCGCTCAGTGTGTTCTAACTGTATGGGGATAGGACTGAGTAAGAGAAGAGACATATCGCTGTTCCTACTTACTAGGAACAAACGACATGCCTCTTCTCCTCTGACAGCACAGGGATTTGTGTGTTTACACACACAAATCCCCCTGCTGGCACTCGTGCACGCGATCGGTGGCCACGCGCATTGGGTCCCCCGCCATGCAGCGGGCACACACGCGCCCTCTGGTGGCCAAAAAGTGGAAGGACGTACCCATATGGGGTTTCGCCCAGGAGAGCCATTCAGCTGTAGTATATCTGCGTGAGCCGGTCGGGGACTGATTAAAGTGTATTATCTAAAAAAAAAAATGTGTAAATAGAGTGTGACATAAAATATTGTAACGACCGTCATTTTATTCTTTAGGGTCTCTGCTAAAAAAAAATATAATGTTTGGGGGTTCAAGTAATTTTCTAGCAAAAAATACAGATTTTTACTTAGCCTTAGCTTCTCCCCATTTTTGGATGCCTAGTGTTTTTTTGGCGCATATTCTGATTTTATATATATATTTATTTATTTATTACAATAGAATTGTTACATTGGATTTTTCTATATGATTTGATGCTCTGGTTAATCTGATACTCAGAAACTTGCCTTTTTGTAGTAGATGAAATATGCATTTCCTAATTGATTTGTCTTGTTGCTGTGAGAGATATGTGGTGACGTGGTTGCATTTTGGTTTTTTTTCAGTTTCCATCTTATAAGATGGATGCAGCTGACGCTCTTTCCAGTCGGTGCCTCATGTCCCCATTTCTGGTCAGTGGTAAGCAGTGGCGGCTGGTGAAGTTTTAGGATGTGGGGGGAGCCAGACCCGCCTTTCCTTTTTGACCTATCCCACTTCTCATAAGCCCCACCCCTTAAAGAATCCACCCACTCCATCCCCTGTATTCCACTTGCTTCCACCCATAGTGTCAGGAGTATACAGCTCAGCGTCAAAGGACAGAGTATACAGCCCCAGCATCACAGGACAGAGTATACAGTCCCAGAATCACAGGACAGGAGTATACAACCCAGCATCACAGGACGGAGTATATAGCTGAGCCTCACAGATCAGGGTATAAAGGGCAAGCACTACAGATATGGTATATAGGTCAGCATTACAGATACGGATATAGCCCAGCATTACATATATGGTATATAGGTCAACATTACAGATATAGTATTTAGCTTAGCATGTTTAAAATGCCAATGCTGTGCTGTGGTCAGCTCCATGATAGACTGATCTTCAGGTGTTGGGAATCTGTCAGCTAGGTACTGTAGATCTACACACCAAATCATTCCTAGCTGTGCTTGCTAATAATCAGCTTAACATGTCACCTTTGCAGATTTGCTGTAGCCTGTCTGGGCACTAGGTTTTTTTTAAAATATTTTTTAATAGATCTCCCCCAGTATATTGCATAGAGACAACAACCTCTGCACGGCTATGACATGACCCCCCCCCCGGTGCAGGGTGCATGGCTCTGACATGACCCCCCCCCCAGCGCAGGGTGCACGGCTCTGACATGACCCCCCCTGCGCAGGGTGCACGGCTCTGACAGCAACTCAACCCCCCTTGCTCTGCGGGAGGTCCGGCATTTACCAGGCTGTGGTGTCCTCTCCTCCTGTGTCACCTCCAGTGCGGGCAGCAGCAGCACTCCTCATGCTATCTCCGCTTTGTGTCTCCTCTTCTGCCAAAGCATTGGGCATCCAATAGGATCACGTGGCGCTCTCACTGACCTGCCTTCTGGTTGGCGGGTTGGCCAAAAGTAGTTATGGTTCAAAAAAAAATCAAGCAGCTCTAAAATAAAGTTTTTGGTGACCTAAAGGGGTATTACTTATGCGGGAAGTGCCAGGCCTGCAAAATTAATATCCATTGAGGTAGGAGGATTACTGAATTCACCTCAGCAGGCACAGGTGCCACTTACCCTATAAAATCGTTTATTACATGCACAATGAAATGTCGCCTACCTCCTCAGGTGTCCATGTGGCCTTGAATATGTGGGACGCACCAGTCGAATGCTGCATATCAGACTAGGGAAGCACATAACTAAAATCCTCAAGGGCTTTAATAAGCATAATGTTTCAAAGCATTTGGACTTAAAACATAATCGGGACCCTAGGGGTAATACCTTCATTGTCCTTGAAAAATATGTACCCCACTGGCGTGGGAGCAATGGCAAGCAAAGCATCTCTAGGGCTGAGACCAATTGGATATATAAATTGGTGTCCCATGTGCCCAGGGGCTTGAATGTGGAGTGGGACATCAACTGTTTTATTAATAATAGTTGATGTCCCCCTCCTATATGCATAGATTGCTGTTGCATATTTGCCCTGCTCTAGCCCTTTTTTTTCTTTCTTTTATCTTATCCTATTTTTTAAATGTATTATTTACAATACTATTTTAATTTAATTTCATTACTGATAGAGTTTTGCATACATTTAGAATAGCGAAGGCTTGTTGGCAACACATGGAAGCAAGCCTTTATAATTATTTGTGTAGACAATCGTCTTCCCCATTTTTGACCACAAGATGGCAGCACATGTTGTTTAATTCATTCTGCACTCTCCTGGGATGATGGGCGCACAGTCCTGCCAATGGCTGCATGGATCATCTTTTCTTTATCTATGATATGCCTGGTTAGTTTACCCAATGAACACTTTTGGGCTATTTGGCTTAACTAATGGCAGTGCTCCTTTGTCTTGCCAATGAACTATATAGAGCATTGGCGCAGACATGTGGGCGTACCCCTGATAACGTCACATCTGACTAAACGATCGTGGGGAAGCTACGCTCACACGCTCTGCGCATGCGTGATCGCTTACACACGTTTGTGGACTTTTTACTTGCAAGTAATTCCTTTTTATCCTTTCTGTATTGGAGACTCGTTTTTGAGTCAGAATACTTGTATGCAGCACTGTAATACTTACCATTAAATATACCTTAAAGAGACAATACTGCACTATTGGAGTCTTTGTTTCTTTGCATATCTGTACTTCCTGGTATTGGGGACATCTGATCTGATCTGATCATCGCCCGGTGTATGTGGAGGCTTCTGGTGGGAGACGCTCAGGACATCTTTTTATGGAATCCCTGATCCAACAAGTGCTTTGTGACCCCCCTGAATAAGGGTAGTTGCTGGCTTTCCGGTAAGCCTTTTACCTCACTGTGGTGACGAGTATCACTTGATCAAGTATTTGATCCAGGCTCCATATCTCACGTGGGATCTTTTCATTATATTCCAGCCATTAATTACATTTTTCACATCCGCACTGTTGAATGATTTATAATTTGGCACTTTATATGCTATTGCACTTTATAATATAATGTGTGTATTTTTGTATTATGTTGGTCACATATTAAATCATTATTGTTTATTAGTTACAGTTACTTTTGCATTTGCATTTGCACTTTACAGTTATTATATCCTATATTCACATATGCATTATTTTGAATTGAATTGTGCTCAGCTGCTGTTTTTGATTAATTTTCTACTAAGCGCGGATATTATTTTACACTTATTCATAACTCTTCAAGTGGTTGCAGGAAGTCGGGCGAAAGCATCATGAGGTGAAGTTTCTTCTGGCACAGACCATCCTTGGTGTTACGTCATTATAGAGTCTTCCTCTCAGATTTTGTTGCCCTTTTATTTGGAAAGCTTAAGTAAATAATCCCACATGGGCGTATCCTTTTCTGCCTCTTCAATTGAACCTCTAGTTGGCACTCTTGTATCATACAGTACATGCCATAGGTCATATATGTCAAAAGGTCAAGCTATGTTGACCTTGTTACCTGAATGCATCGTATAATCAGAATTCCTGTAAAAAACTATAGAATCAACTAATTGCCAACTGACATTAGCCCAACATATAACAATAGTATCTACGTTCTCATTGTTTTAGAGGACAGATTGTGTAAATGTTTTTTCAATATCGTTTGTTTGAGAAAGTGTCCACTGAAACAGTCAAGTAACATGATTTCTAATACAAACAACAAAACAAACAGGTTTGTAAGTCTGAGAAAACCCCACCAGAAAACAGACCTATATATTTATGTAAAACGCAACACACCTATCTGGGAGAGTTCTACACATACATACAGGTAGTTACAATGATCCAAGTTGGACTACTGTATGTAAAAATATACCAAGCCTGAAATTCATCCTTAGCTAAACACTCTGTATGTGTTGATAGGATGTTGGTTTTAAGCTATATATACTGTATATATACTGTATATATAATCAGATCTGTTATGCCAGATGCACTAATATGATGATTTAAAAATGAATACCGGTGCAGTGTTTACCTCTGTTTGCTGTTCTGCTTTTGCATTTTAACAACTTTGACTAATGAGCTATTGATGTTTACTTATAGACAGCTACTAGACCAGGCTGAGACCATCTGTGATGGATGAGCACCGGAACTCCCTGTGACTCACTGCCGATGTGAAGGAACTTGGATGTAATTAGTATGGATGATGTGACTTATCCGGGAACATTCATTTTCATGCAGCAAAAGGTACTTGTAAACACATCATTTTTAAAAATTATTTACAAAAATTAATTTGTTTAATTTTTAAATATAGCTCAAGGAATGCAGAAGAGGATATGCCAGGCTATATTCACAATTTCAAAGGTCATACCATGTTCCCTTATTATTATATTGTATTATTATATTATTATTATTATAATTACGATATAGAATAGTACTTTTTCTAATAACCAGGCATTAAAAAAGGTCTATCTCCAAATATAGCCAGACACTTAAAAGAATTCAATCCAAGTGCTAATATAGGTAAAACAGCTACACGTTCTAACTGTGCAAAGTAGTAAAGTCTTATTGGTTAACACTTCTGCATTTTTCTTTTCCAGTGTGAATGCTGTTATGCAGGACATTACAGGAGAGTGATACAAAGACTTAAAGTTAAACTGTTTCCATGCTGTGCAAATTAAAGTATTTTCATAATCTGAACAATCAGTAAAAGAACCTGAAAATAGGGCTTCATTTACCTTTGCAGCTATAGGCATTTTTAAGGAATTAATCTTCAAAATATATAATAGAGGCACTGACACCACAGCTCAAATTAACATGCATTGCATCATGGCAGTCAATGTATTCTGAATGGGCTAGCAACACATACCAACATACAAGGAACCACACATGATCCTTCATGATCCTTCATAGTAGTGCATTATCATGCATTGTGGCACACTGAAAGGCAGTTGCTTTAGTGCAGCGATGGCAAAACTTTTTGAGCCTGAGTGCCCAAACCGCGACGCAAAACCAACTTATTTTTTTCAAAGTGCCAACACAGAATTAAACCTACCAGCGGCTCGGTACAGAGGATGGGACTGATCATCCCTCTGAATGAGCCCTAAGGGACCAAAAACGTACGATTGTGCCAGATTCGCTCAGAATGCAGGGTTCAGGAATGCATTGTGCAACATACACTGACCTACCTGACACATGCACTGACCTACCTGACCATTACGCTCACCTACCTGAGACATGGGCTCACCTATCTGACCATTACAGTCACCTACCTGACACATGCACTTACCTACCTGACCATTACACTAACCTACCTGACCATTACACTCACCTACCTGACACATGCACTCACCTACCTGGCCATTACATTCACCTACCTGGCCATTACACTCACCTACCTAACACATGCACTCACCTACCTGACACATGCACTCACCTACCTGACACATGCACTCACCTACCGGACACATGCACTCACCTACCTGACACATGCACTCACCTACCGGACACATGCACTCACCTACCTGACACATACTTCCTGCACTACTCACATTCCCTCCCCCCCCACACATAGTACAATGTAGATCAGAGGATCCATCCTCCTCCATACCTTTCCATGGCCTCATCATCCAGTTCTCCCCAGGCAGTATTGAAGGAATAAACAAGGCCAACGATAAATCCAAGGGAAAAACCAAGCTTAACTTACCGACCAGCCTGCAGACAACCAAATAACCTGTCTAACAGTATGCGTTAAAAGCAGGGGTTTAATCTGTACACATTTGCAAATACATGCGTAAGCCACAGAGCCTCGTCAAGGCACCCTGGTATCTAACTCAACCCTAACACTAACTTAAAAGTGTCCCCACAATGGAGACACATGCATTCTGATGGATAGATGAGAGCAGGTGGACAGAAGTGGAGCCACCCCTTCTTAAAAGTTCAGGGGCACACTGAACATCCAGCATATAGCGCAATGGCTGCAAAGGTGTCAATGCATTGCCTGACCAAAAAACACGACAGTGATACAAAAAAGATGGCACGAGCTCCCATCTATAGCTGGGTATAGCAGTAAGAAGCATTGGAAGGCTAACAACAGGTACAAACAAGGCCAAGAATAAATCAAAGGGAAAAACCAAGCTTAACTTACTGACCAGCCCGCACACAACCTGCTATAGCCAGCTATAGATGGAAGTATTGAAGAAATCCAGCTTGAAAGGTTTAGCGTCTTGGTTCAATTGCTGTGTTTCTGTTCAGTATTCGAGCAACCGCATGCCCCCATTCTTACCTCTTATGCCCATTATAAATAACTCTTTATTCCCACCAGGATTGGAACAGCCCTCGGTATAGTCCTGGTGGATCTCCCAAGGCTTTACTCAAGTGCATCACTTTTTATCTACTGGGTTCTTCCTGATGTGGGCCAGTAGACACACGAGGCCCTACATTCAGAGATCTTCCGATATCTTCAACTTCAGCACTGGATATTATCCCTTCATCGCACCTCAACATACCCTTTCCGCAAAACAAACTACGAACATGTCTGCCAGCACACCCCAAGGTTGCCAAGCCTTGTTTAGATGCTTTCTGCTTCTTTGAACAATCAAGTGCCCTCTGCCCCCCTTTCTTACGTAACTCAGTGAAAGCTAGACTTGATGACTACTATTGACCCAGAGGACTGGGGCAGCGACTATTCATCAGTAGCAAAATGTTCCTTTAACACCGCCACCTTTGAAGCTGCCTATAAAATATTCCTACGGTAGTACTGGGTTCCTTCCCGGATCGACTATGCCAATTCTAGCTAAAGCAATAAATATTTTCGGATTGTGGCCAATGCAGGGATGTCCTACATATACAGTATGGTAGTCATGCCCATGACTGGTAGGCTTTTGGTTCAGAGTCTTTGGCCTGTTACACACTTCCATTTGACAATCCACAAGGATGCTAAGTTAGCCCTATTACATTGTCCCATTTCTGGCCTATCAACAGAAATTGGCATCTTACCTATGTTGTTGGCCAAGAAAACCCTTGCTCAGGCCTGGAAGAAACGATCATATGATGGCCCTAATAATAAATGAACAGATGTCTAGCATTTTTGAAGTACTGCCACTGTTTGGAATATTTATGAAGGCCTCAGTCAATCCCCAGTAAAGGGCTGGCAGGGGGCAAGCCACCTCATAAATAGGCATGAGTCATGCCAGCAGGGGCAGTCGGGTGGAAGATTGAATGCTGAGCGGGCTGTCGGTGGCCCTCAAATGTGCTCCCTAGTCTGGGGGTGGCTGACCTTAGGCCAGGGCTTGGGTGCTGAAAGGATCCTGCATGGGAGTAAGGAGAGAGAACACGCAGGAGCAGGTCAGCACTACCGGGAGATCTCCTGAGAGTCAGCCGGATGGGCTGGTGAGTGTCAGTCTGGAGGACTCTGGTGGGGAACCAGCTGTTTTATTGTATTTTTTCTACACTACAAGGGGCCTTGGGTTCCTGCCTGTAATGGGCCGTCGTTCAAACATCTGACTGAGGGTTTGTCAGACCTCCAAACAGTCATTCTGCTGGGGTCTGCAAGCAAGTGTGTATTGGAGGAAGAATTTGGAGCTGTATATAGACTGTATATAGGAAGAGTGTCCCTGAAGATGTTAGTAAAGTTTTGCTAAAGTCAAGTGGGCATCCCTATCCAAGTTATTAACCCTCAATAAATAACAAAAACAAAGTCACAGTCTGTTCTCTGTCTCTGGAGTACCTGTGAAAAATCTGTTGCCTGTCTGTGCAGGGTGGAGGATCTCAGTCTACTTGCGACTCAGGGGGTTCTCTACACCTCTTAGGTCCAACATTACAAGTATCATGAAAGAATTAAACTTCCAATTCATCCAGGTAGGGGCCTTTGGATCTTCACTGCTTATACCTTCTTTTTTCTCACTGTACTATTGGAGCTAAAGCTAGCCCAATTCAGCCCCAAGGGCCTTTCCTATGCTCCTATGTAAACTTCCATATTTCGTATGATTATTCTGACTTATACCGCTGATCAACCTATGTGACCCCAAAGCTGTTCTGTAATAGAGTATACCATTTTGTAGGGGCCTCTGGATTTCCACTGCTTATACCTTCTTTTTTCTCACTGTACTATTGGAGCTAAAGCTAGCCTAATTCAGCCTCAAGGGCCTTTCCCATGCTCCTATGTAAACTTCCATATTGCGTACGATTATTCGGACATATACCACTGATCAACCTATGTGACCCCAAAGCTGTTCTGTAATAGAGTTTACCATTTGTTTATTTTTTTCGGCTCTGTAATGATAAAAATCCATAAAAAGAGAATGCAAAAAAAAAAATGGTGCATTAATAATTACAGCTGAGTTCAAAATAGACTTTGTAGAAATGCTAATCTAGCTTTATTACCTAGTCCGCTTTGTAAAATAACTGAAATGTGTAGAAGTACCTATTATTTTCTTAGACAATCAAGTAAAGCATGCCATAAAACAATTATGGGAAAAACGTGGATTGTGTAAAACCTTTTATACATGAATGCCACAAGCTGACGCAGCCAAAAGCATCCCCCAGGGAAATTCTAAACACACACCTTTCAGTAAAACAAGATATATATTTAGGCTGCATTAAAATGAGTATTCTAGGCATTTGTAAGCTTTACCTTTTGTTACAAAAAGATTTGTTAATTACGGTAATGTCATTATCAATTTGTTGTGAAAAGGCATTCGAAATGCATGTATTGCATCTATCGCCAATTTGATGCTATCCCATCAGCAGTTATGGAATTTAAAGGAGGATGGTGAGACTTGAATGGAATAATTTGCATTCATAAAAACAAATGTGGCATAAAGCAAAACAATGCTGTATTTTAGTAACCTAAAAACGGTGCTGCAAGCAATTTATTAATGTGCATAAGCCCTTGAAGGCATATAGCAACACTAGCAGCTTTCATACAATTTACCCATGCAGGAAGTTTTCCCCTCATTACATTGGTTAAATGCATGTTTTGCAGGTAAAAAAAAAAGATGTGTACCCCAGGAAGCTCCATACCATGCATTATCTGTGCATTTGTTCCCCAAGACCTCACTCCAGTTTCCATGACTCCCCGGCTGGTTTCCTAGGACGCCCCATACCGCAATCAAGCCCAAGTTAGGGGTACCGATCACTAGGCTTTGTGCACACAGGCTACTTTGCTACCAGGGACCTCTGTCACCTATGCCAAGTCACCTCAGCTTCCAGATTGAAGGGCTACTATTATGCACCAAACTGTTGTACATGGATTTCTCATTGTAGCTCTATCACCTGCAAGGGATAACCATGCTACCTATAGAACGTTGGTACCATTTTGTGTGAGAATTTCTCTTTCTCCAATCTGTGCCCAACCTATGGGTTATGCCATACATGTACTCCTTTTTCACAATGTTGAAATTACTTCAGACCAGGCAGTTGTCAATGTCAACAGAACTTCTCTTTATTTTATAGAAACTTCATCCATTATGGCTCACAGTATATTACACACTTACAACATGGTTTACAGTCTCAATCAAACGCTATAACTCCTGGTGTCTCCTGGTAACCCTTGCAGTTGTTCCTATAAATACTCATACATCAATAATGCAGAAAAGTTCATCGAGTCCATAATGTCCATGTTTTGGGAACCCTGGCCGGGATCCTGCCAAGGGGAGAACACTTAGGCAAAGTTCAATAACATAGCCACATAATCCCTCTGGTTCCCATACACAAGACTGTCAGCCCCTGTAAGCTGCTCTTCCCATGTATTTATCTACCACTGATAGGGGGTGGCGCCGTAAACACCCAGGAAACTGGGCAGTACAGTTTACTGTTCCCAGAGGCACCAACTACATGCACATATAGTGTATAAATTAACGGAACCCACAGTACCATAAGGCATTGCAGTAAACATATACAAAAAAAATCATTTAGGCCCCTACCTACAGTATATGCTTCCATGCATCTAAACTGAAGAATGCAAGTATGTTTAAGCAACAACTTCAGGGGCCGTAACATGCAAACAAACCATCTAGATTGGCATTGGACAAACCCATCTCCTTTCACCGCTCACAGACCAGCTTGTATTTTCATTAATTCCCTGCAATCAGCCAGGTGTCAAGTGATGTGGAAATATTGAGCTTCATATTTATATCAAGGGGTTTCAAGGGAACCATTGTGAGGACTTTCTAATTAAATTACCATGCCCCATTAGCATATGGTAGACAGAGAGGCACCAGAAGGTCTTATGCCCCGTACACACGGTCGGATTTTCCGATGGAAAATGTCCGATCGGAGCGTGTTGTCGGAAATTCCGACCGTGTGTGGGCTCCATCGGACATTTTCCATCGGATTTTCCGATACACAAAGTTGGACAGCAGGAGATAAAATTTTCCGACAACAAAATCCGTTGTCGGAAATTCCGATCGTGTGTACACAAATCCGAAGGACAAAGTGCCACGCATGCTCAGAATAAATAAAGAGGTGAAAGCTATTGGCCACTGCCCCGTTTATAGTCCCGACGTACGTGTTTTACGTCACCGCGTTTAGAACGATCGGATTTTCCGACAACTTTGTGTGACCGTGTGTATGCAAGACAAGTTTGAGCCAACATCCGTCGGAAAAAATCCTAGGATTTTGTTGTCGGAATGTCCGAACAAAGTCCGACCGTGTGTACGCCCTATTATTCTTGAGCATGGTAGCCAAAGAGACTTGAAATTACAGCCAATCAGAATTTGATGCAACTCTGGACCAATGACAAGGTTCCGGGGGGATGGAACCTGGAGGGGTGGGAGTAGGGGCACAGAGGTGGTATAAAAGCAGTACAGAGAGCTACACACATGCTCTTCCTCTCTGTGTGGCTCCCTGAAAGCATGGTAACATAAGGTCTGTCTGTGTATTGTATTTCCATTACTGTAGAACCTTTACTTTCGTTGTGTGTAACTTAAATTATCTTTGTCCATTGGCAAAACTGTATTTGTAACATCACGGCTTCTCTGTATTTGTATCATCTACATTATATTTGATAATATCTGATTATTCTAACGTTTCTTTTCTGCATAAATAAATTAGATCTTTGTATTTTAACACCATTATCATTCCTTATTGATTTCATGGGTTATAGCTCCAACCGCATTGGTTGATTCTTATATAGATAAGGTTGTAATCACTTATGGTATATATCGTTAAGCGTATAAGTGAGTTAGGTAAACATTGCCATTACACAAGTCCCTGGAATCCGCTCATGCTCCACTGCTATCAATTATCCAAATAATGGCCCGCACACTGAAGATGTTCAAGTCCAGCCAAAGTGTAGTGCAATGACGGCAGATCGCTCACTCCCCTGAGTGAGCGGTGTGCTGTCATTGCAATAAACTCTGGCTGGAGTTGATCGTCTTCGGTGTGTGGCCCATTATTTGGATTTCGATTGATGTGTTATAAAATGGGGACTCCCTATCTTTAGGCACAACACTATATTTTTGAACTAGCAACACTAAAGTAATGTGCTGTTTAGGCATCATTCAGATTGGTGAAGTGCACTACAGTGCTATTCATTGTGAATGGCATCCCAATGCACCTAGGCAGCACCTAGGCAGCACCTAGACAGACTTTAAAAAAAGTTCTGCAGGTGTTACAACATGCATTGTGGTGCATGGGCAGTCTATTCAAAATGAATGTCCAGTCTAAGCACAATGCAAATTAACACTTAAAATACCGCACATTGAAATGATGCTGTCATGTGAGCCGAAAATATAAACCAAAGATTCCTACAACAGAAGAGCTTTTATAATTACCTCTTCAGCAGCCTGTATCCTATGTCTCTTCTGTTGCAGCACAGCAGCCTCCATCTGTGTCTTCAGCATTCAAATTAGCCAGGATAGTTGAATGGATGTGTTCTCTGACACACAAATATATGTAATTGCATCATTCAAATCCTACATTACTATAGGGCACAGCAGTGACGTAGGGAATCAAGAGTAGAGGACCATGGTGAACTGCCAAAAGTATTAAAATGCCAAAGACACTAAGGGGGGCTGCAGTGCTGGAATAGAAGAAGAGGCATGGACCATTGGAGAAGTGAGTATAAAACCTCTTATACTGTAGAGACGTTTCATCTGTATTTTTGGTTATCTTGAAGGGGCCATTTTAACACGTGTCCAGCTTTGATGCTAAAAAAATGGTACTATTGGCGCTACAGCTGTTATATTTGGATATGCTTTGTTTTATCTTGATTTACACTGGTTCATTGAATTGATATTACCTAAATATGAACTATATTTACCACTCTCTGCTTTCTAAGTGGTAACTGACAAATGAATAACGAATTTACTGCATGTACTTTTCTTTTCTGGACTCTTTTAGCTGTTATAAAGCAAATTGTGTGATCACTTGTAAATACTGCAGCTGCCTGCGGTACTGTACTAATAGGATCAGAAGAACACCACTAATTTTCTTCAGGTAGCTTTAGGTGCACACTGTGCAGAGGACGCACTAGACTAACTTGTAAATACTGCAGCTGCCTGCGGTACTGTACTAACAGGATCAGAAGAACGCCACTATTTTTCTTCAGCTAGCTTTAGGTGCACACTGCGCAGAGGACGCACTAGACTAACTTGTAAATACTGCAGCTGCCTGCGGTACTGTACTAATAGGATCAGAAGGACACCACTAATTTTCTTCAGGTAGCTTTGGGTGCACAATGTGCAGAGGACGCACTACACTAACTTGTAAATACTGCAGCTGCCTGCGGTACTGTACTAATAGGATCAGAAGAACACCACTAATTTTCTTCAGGTAGCTTTAGGTGCACACTGTGCAGAGGACGCACTACACTAACTGTAAATACTGTAACTAATAGGACTAAAAGGGTCAGAAGAACACCAGCAATTTTCTTCAGGTAGCTGTAAATACTGTAAAAACACCTGCCTGCCTGTCAGTAGGATAACAGGAATGGATCTAGCTAAACTAAATACAGTGTGTATATATATATATATATATATATATATATATATATATATATATATATATATATATATATATATACAACACCTAGGATGTATATATATATATACACAATACACTGTAACTGCAGCTAACTGACTCACCTGCCTACTCTATCTAACTTAAATCAAATGACACTGTCTCTCTGTCTATCTCTCTCTCAAAGCCGGAACACACTACACAGGGCTGCCGTGCAGGCAACCTTATATAGTGTGGGGCGTGTACTACACCCCCTGAGCCATAATTGGCCAAAGCCACCCTGGCTTTGTCCAATTACGGCTCTCTGTAAAGAGGGCACTGTAATTGGCCAAGCATGCGGGTCATAGTGCATGCTTGGCCAATCATCAGCCAGCAATGCACTGCGATGCCGCAGTAAATTATGGGCCGTGACTTGCCACTCGAATTTGGGCCGTTCTTAAATCGGCAAACAGCCAAACAGGCGATGTTTGAGTCGAACATGTGTTCGACTCGAACATGAAGCTCATCCCTAGTCCTATGTATTCAGACCCTTTGCTGTGACACTCATATATTTAACTCAGGTGCTGTCCATTTCTTCTGATCATCCTTGAGATGGTTCTACACCTTCATTTGAGTCCAGCTGTGTTTGATTACACTTATTGGACTTGATTAGGAAAGTCACACACCTATCTATATAAGACCTTACAGCTCACAGTGCATGTCAGAGCAAATGAGAATCATGAGGTCAAAGGAACTGCCTGAAGAGCTCAGAGACAGAATTGTGGCAAGGCACAGATCTGGCCAAGGTTACAAAACATTTTCTGCTGCACTTAAGGTTCCTAAGAGCACAGTGGCCTCCATAATGCTTAAATGTAAGATGTTTGGGATGACCAGAACCCTTCCTAGAGTTGGCTTTCTGGCCAAACTGAGCTATTGGGGGAGAAGAGCCATGGTGAGAGAGGTAAAGAAGAACCCAAAGATCACTGTGGCTGAGCTCCAGAGATGCAGTCGGGAGATGGGAGAAAGTTGTAGAAAGTCAACCATCACTGCAGCTCTCCACCAGTTTATGGCAGAGTGGCCCGACGGAAGCCTTTCCTCAGTGCAAGACGCATAAAAGCCCGCATGGAGTTTGCTAAGAAACACCTGAAGGACTCCAAGATGGTGAGAAATAAGATTCTTTGGTCTGATGAGACCAAGATAGAACTTTTTGGCCTTAATTCTAAGCGGTATGTGTGGAGAAAACCAGGCACTGCTCATCACCTGTCCAATACAGTCCCAACAGTGAGGCATTGTGGTGGCAGCATCATGCTGTGGGGGTGTTTTTAAGCTGCAGGGACAGGACGACTGGTTGCAATCGAGGGAAAGATGAATTCAGCCAAGTACAGGGATATCCTGGACGAAAACCTTCTCCAGAGTGCTCAGGACCTCAGACTGGGCCAAAGGTTTACCTTCCAACAAGACAATGACCCTTAGCACACAGCTAAAATTACGAAGGAGTGGCTTCACAACAACTCAGTGACTGTTCTTAAATGGCTCAGCCAGAGCATTGACTTAAACCCAATTGAGCATCTCTGGAGAGACCTAAAAATGGCTGTCCACCAACGTTTACCATCCAACCTGACAGAACTGGAGAGGTTCTGCAAGGAGGAATGGCAGAGGATCCCCAAATCCAGGTGTGAAAAATTTGTTGCATCTTTCCCAAAAAGACTAATGGCTGTATTAGATCAAAAGGGTGCTTCTACTAAATACTGAGCAAAGGGTCTAAATACTTAGGACCATGTGATATTTTAGTTTTTCTTTTTTAACCACTTCCCGCCCGCCGGCCGTCATATGACGTCCTGAGCTTCGGGCGGGTATATCTGAATGATGCCTGTAGTTACAGACATCAATAAAAGTGATCAAATTCTTTTTTTTTCAAAAAAGTGTCAAAATAAAAAAAAAAAAATTTAATTAACAATAAAAAAAAAATTTTTTAAAGCGCCGCCGTCGCCGTGTGCTCACACGCAGAAGCGAACGCATACGTAAGTCCCGCCCACATATGAAAATGGTGTTCAAACCATACATGTGAGGTATCGCCGCGAACGTTGGAGCGAGAGCAATCATTTTGTCCCTAGACCTCCTCTGTAACTCAAAACGTGTAACCAGTAAAAAAATTTCAAGCGTCGCCTATGGGTATTTCTAAGTACCGAACATTGGTGCCATTCCACAAGCGTGTGCAATTTTGAAGCGTGACATGTTAGGTATCTATTTACTTGGCGTAACTTCATCTTTCACAAAATGCAAAAACATTGGGCTAACTTTACTGTTTTGTTTTTTATTTAAACACAAAACTGTTTTTTTCCCCAAAAAAACGAGTTTGAAAAATTCCTGCGCAAATACTGTGATAATACTGAGATAAAAAGTTGCAACAACCGCCATTGTATTCTCTAGAGTCTTTGCTAAAAAAACATATATAATGTTTGGGGGTTCTATGTAATTTTCTAGCAAAAAAATGATGATTTTTACATGTAGGAGAGAAATGTCAGAATTGGCCCGGTAGGGAAGTGGTTAATAAATCATGTCAACAATTCTGTGTTTTTCTGTAAATATGGGGTGCTGTGTGTACATTAATGAGGAAAAAAATGAACTTAAATGATTTTAGAAAACGGCTACAATATAACAAAGAGTGAAAAATGTAAGGGGGTCTGAATACTTTCCGTCCCCACTGTACATCTTGGAAATCTTGATGACCTGGAAAACCGCTCGTGTCGTAATAACTTCAGGATTATAGGCCTCCCAGAAGCTTATAACTCAGGTTCGCTAACAGAGCTTTGTAACACTCGCATCACTGCGGCTCTCGGCATTACCATACCCTGGGTTGTGGAAAAGGGCCCACCGAATGGGAGCCCCATCTAATGAAAGGCGCTCCCTCGCCCAATAATAGTTTTCTATCTAAACTACTCAGATAGAGTCGCAATCTTAAAATAGTTCAGAAACGCCTTTCATTTGGAGGGCCATAAGCTGCTCATTTTTTGCTGACTACTCGCAAGAAGTCTCCCACAAACGTAAAGCCTTCCAACCTATCTGCTCAGCCCTCCACCTCAAGGGGGTAAAATTCACCCTGGCATACCCAACTATACTACGCCTCACTGACCAGGCAGGGGAATCAAATTCTTTCTCACACCCGGATCAAGCAGCCTCTTATCTTCAGGTGCACCTGCATATACTACAGGAGCTCTCTCCAATGGATACTAGCCGATACCCCGAAGGCCCCAGGGAGCAACGCAGTCCTCGCAAAGATCCTCCAAAAAGAATACGCTACGCAAATAACCCGGGTTCCCCAAAACACAGATGAGGAGTTCCCTATAGGATCTATGAGCCAAAGTTCTTTCTCACCGTTCTGGCCTTCCACAATGTTTTTGCTCAAAAAAAATGTATAAATGTCCAGTTTATCCTATCGTTTTACTGTTTTGGTTAATTAACGGTTACTATTTGTTTTGTTTTACTATCCTAATGACAGCCTTCTGGAGATGTGCGACATGATACCCATCTGTACTGATCTGCATCGTTAGGTGACCTACCAATACCTAATCGCCCCACTGAATCGACACCTGGTGGACGCACACTGGCATAGTACACAAGTCCCCCTCTTCGGTAAAGCTGTGGTGATTGCTACGTGAGGAAAAAAGCAAAGTCTTGGCTTTCCATAAATTGTGAGTTTTATTTTGGTTATACCCCCTCTGTTCCTACAGCACTGTTTCTCAGTACACTTACATTACCCATACACCTAGCCTGGTGCTCATACCCACCCCCCTCCTCCTCCCTGCTTCCCTCCTTTACCTCCTTGGCAAAATTAAAACTGTTTCATGGAATGTCAAAGGACTTCGGTCCCCTCACAAATGCATGGCGATACTCCGCCACCTAAAATAGCTAAAAACAGACATAGCACTGCTTCAGGAGACCCACCTCCCATCAGCTGACTTTTGGTGAATGCGCAAATTATGGGTAGGTTAAACCCACCGCTCAGCCTCCACTAAAGGTAAAGCAGGTGTTCTGATCCTCATTCACCACAACCTTTCCTGTGAAGTTGTGTCATCTGAAGACGACGAGGAGGGACGCCTCCTGACCTTACACCTCCAACTCTCCACCAAAGAACTCATACTCACTAATATTTATGCGCCCAATTCCCCCATAAAATCTTTTTTCCAGGCCAGCACCACACACTTAGCCCCTTACCTACAATACCCCATCCTGCATGGAGGCGACTTTAACACAATAATAGACATGCAAGAAGACAAATGCAGGGGTAATCCCACCTCACAACCCAGGTCTCAACCCACCACAACCCTACTAAACACCTTTGCAGCAGCCCTCCAACTTACTGATCCGTGGCGTCTATCACACCCAGAAGACAGGGAATACTCTTTTTACTCACCCCCCCCCACCACACTCTATCTAGAATAGACTATCTACTATGCAACTCCGCACTGCTCACAAAAACTTTAGAGTCTCTAATAAATTACATTGCCATATCCGACCATGCGCCAGTATCCATAATCACTATGCGACTTCAGCCCTCTGACAACCACAATAATTTGGCGCTTCCCCCATTTCCTGGCCCAAAACCCCGATCTTCAGAAAACCCTGCATGAGACATGGACAGAGTACACTTCGACCAATGCCCCTCACTGCTCAGACCCCAACCTGTTCTGGGATGCAGGCAAAACCGTCCTATGAGGAAGGATTATTGCCTTTGCCACCCTATACAAACGAGGCCAAAACAAACTTCGATCAATGAGAGTAAGCTCAAGAACGCATACATAAATCATATTCTGAGCTACAATACCATAAGTTTGGTAACAAATCAGCAAAATTACTAGCAAAGCTGTGCAACGGTACTCATGGTCCCACACACATAACCTCATTGAAAGATACCCAAGGAAATTCATGCTCCTCTCCCACTGATATCAGCTCCATTCTTGAACAATATTATAAAGCACTATATAGCCCAGACCCCTCCGACCCAAATACTGCTCAGGAATTCCTAAAGAATGTTCTGCTTCCTCATATCGATCCGACTCTCCTGGCCCAACTTAACTCCCCAATCACTGAGCAGGAAATTCAAAAAACAATTTCCTCCTTTGCCAATGGCCCCAGGCCCAGACGGGTACACACCTGAGTTCTTTAAACTATTGTCCCACACGCTAGTCCCCACCTTGGCATGAGTCTACCAGTCAATCCTCCAAGGTGGGAACTACCTAGACTCTAAAATCCTCTCCAAAATCATAGCCAACATACTGGTCAAAATCATGCCACCCCTTATCCACCCAGCTCAAGCTGGCTTCACCCAAGGCCGATCCACGTCCTCCAACATTCGCAAAGTTCTCACAGTACTCGAACATGCCAGGTCCAATATCAATGATGATATAGCCATAATTTCCCTAGACGTGGAGAAAGCCTTTGATAATGTCAGCTTCTCCTGGTTATCTTCAGTACTACAACATTTTTGTGTCAGGGCTGGGCTCAGCCCTTCCTTCTCTGAGCTGGCCGCTCAGCTGTTGGCTAATTGCCAGCTCCCATCTCTCTCCACAGTTACCCAGCTGCTGTTGATTCTGCTCGTCAGTCCTGCCTACTTAAAGCTGTCCAGCTCACTTGATCTCTGCCTTCGCCTTTGTCAACATCACAGATACTTTCTCCTGCATTCCTGTTGAAGACTTGCTCGGCTGACGTTCCTTCTGGCTCCTGATCCTGCTTGCTGTACTTCTACGTTTATCTCTGGCTCTCTGACATTTGTTTGGCTGACTACCCGATCCGGTTACTGAACTCTGGCTTGTTTTGACTAAGTTTACTCTGTTTATCTTATTATTATTATTATTAAACTAGTGTGATTTAACTATACTTCTGTCTCAGTCTGATTCATGTTTCCTGATATTTGGCTTCTCGGGACCTTTCCTCCACCTAATCGACACCATGTATGTCGCCCCTACTGCAAACATTGTAGCTGCAGGCCTCATCTCGAAAACCGTGAAACTATTCAAGGGCACCAGACAGGGATGCCCCCTCTCCCCATTGCTCTTTAATTTGGCCCTCAAACCTCTCTCTCGCTACCTCCTTTCCCACCCCTCCCTACATAGCGTGCGCATAGGTAAACAGGAACTCCGTTTAACCCTATTTGCGGATGACATACTTATCTTTTCCTCCAAGCCTGCCTCCGACATGCTTCTTATGCAGGATGTTTTTACAATGTTTAGAGGTTTCTCAGGGCTGCGTATTAGATTTGCCAAAAGCGAGATCCTCCCTTTGTTTCACTTTAGAACCCCTCCCTGGGCTACCTCCTCAATCTTCTTGGTAGCAAAAACTCACATTACCTATCTAGGAATAAATATCAGTAAGACTCCTTCATCCTTGTATAACCTAAATTTCAACCCAGTAATTTCTAAAATTGTATCCGAACTGGAGACATGGATGGATCTCCCCATCTCGCTCTTCGGAAGGTGTCACCTGTTCAAAATGGTCAGTTTTGCCAGACACCTATATCCCCTCCAGACGATACCCTTACTCCTACGTCACAAAGACATACAAACCTTACATAATGCCTTATCCCCTTTTTCTCTGGCAGAGACGATGCCCCCGTATTTCATTACACAAACTAGTCCTATGAGGAGCGAGGGGGGGAAGCCATCTCCCCAATATTAGAGTATGTAACTTATCTTGTCTCTTGAGAATATGCCTGGACTGGATATCGAACACCTCTAGGTACTCCAATCATGAGCTGGAAACCCAACTTGCTGCCCCATACGGCTTACCAGTTCTTCTCCACTGCAAACTATGGTCCACCCCTCCTCACCTCCACCAAAACGTGCTTTTTAGAGACACGATGATTGCCTGGCTTGAGGTCAGACGCAAATTAAACCTCCCTCCATGGGTCTCCAAACACCTTCCAATCCACGAGAATTCACTCTTCTCGTCTACCACATCTCACTCAGGACTCAAAATCTGGGCCCACCAAAAGCTGAAACACTTCACCCAATTATTTGACATGCATACAGGAAATGCTAAACTGATCTCCCAAACCTTGGCCTACTACGAACTTCTACAACACCACTTTCTGCTCATCCATCAAGCTGTTCAACATGTCTCTAGTCTATGCCCGAACAAAGTCCAACATTTTCGTAAACTCTATTCTGGATACTTTACTGGAACGTCAACAATTATAAATCTCCGACATATATAAACCTCTAAAAACACATCTCAGCAAACTCTTACTGGCAACATCTGTCGCATCTTGGAACTCTGACCTTAACTCACCAGAAGCAGTTAGTTACATCACAAGTGGATACAACTCTGCCTGCTCATATGTAAACATTGAATTCTGGGGAGAACAACAGTTCAAAATAATGCACCGTGCCTACATCCCTTCCCTGCTGCCAACTCAACAATCTCACAAACCCCTATGCCCCCTGTGCAGCCAGGAGAAACCTTCTTTGCTTCATAGACTTTGGCTCTGCCCCCATATCTCCTCCTTCTGGTACCAGGTGGAATACCTTGCGCTAAAGGTCATGGGCTGCCCCCCTCCCCCCCACAAAGGACATCTTTTCCTTGCTTTTTGGTCACCTGAAAACCCCCTCAACAAAAGGCCCAAATACTCAGCAAGAAATCGGTCAGCACAATATAGCTTGGTTATCAACATGTTTCATGTTAGCCAGACGTGCGATACTCAAGAAATGGTCCTCCCCCAGCCCCCCTATAATCCAAGATGTCAAAAACGATCTCACATCCCTGCTGGATAAAGAAAACATTGATACATACCTATCCAGGCGTGTTCCATCACCCTGCTTCCAACGCAAATGGTCATCTTTCATCGCTAACACACTACCAATGTCCTACCTTCCAATTACCCCATCCCCCTCTTCAGCATCTCCTAGAACCCCCTTCTTCCCACTGGTCTACACCTCCCCATAAGACCCGGATATGAAATGCATAAACCTACACCTGCATCGAGCAGCACCCACACCCCTTTGTATCTTCACCCTTCCAGCTACTAATCTCAATGGGTGTTGCCTCCCCATTTCAACGACATTAACTCTTGCACCACCCGAGGTTATTCTCACCTTCTTCTCGCTCTACTTCTATGTCAACCATCAGCAATAGAGGCTAACCGTCTACTCTCCCTTGAACCCTAACCCACATAATTACCATGGTGCAATGCTGAAAAAATATATATGTACCTCTTTTAGCCTGTGATCCACCCATAGTCTCTGAACCATGATCCTTCTTTCAAACCCCTAGTTATGTGTTCTTTGAATTTCAGTGTGTCATATCCAGCCCTCACTGGATCACGGTCTTGGCAATTTTGCCTCCCTCCCAGGGGGTAAGGCATCGGAACCCTCATCCCGCCTGCCTCTCCCCTTTCTCTCTCTGGATTGGAGCCCTGGAGGGGTGATGCTGAAGGGACTGGAATTTTACCACCCCCTGTATTTGGGGGTGGTAACAATGGGCTTTTACCTTGGACAGGTTTGAAGTGGCCAGGTTTACTTTTACATGTCCATCAAATTGTTACAGTATCTCACAAAAGTGAGTACACCCCTCACATTTTTGTAAATATTTTATTACATCTTTTCATGTGACAACACTGTAGAAATGTCACTTTGCTACAATGTAAAGTAGTGTGTGTACAGCTTGTATAACAGTGTAAATTTGCTGTCCCCTCAAAATAACTCAATACACAGTCATTAATGTCTAAACCGCTGGCAACAAAAGTGAGTATCCCCCCCCAAGTGAAAATGTCCAAATTGGGCCCCAAAGTGTCAATATTTTGTGTGGACACCATTATTTTCCAGCACTGCCTTAACCCTCTTGGGCATGGAGTTCATCAGAGCTTCACAGGTTGCCACTGGAATCCTCTTTCACTCCTCCATGACGACATCACGGAGCTGGTGGATGTTAGAGACCCTGCGCTCCTCCACCTTCCGTTTGCGGATGCCCTACAAATGCTCAATAGGGTTTAGGTCTGGGGACATGCTTGGCCAGTACATCACCTTTACCCTCAGCTTCTTTAGCAAGGCAGTGGTCATCTTGGAGGTGGGTTTGTGGTCGTTATGTTAGAATACTGCCCTGTGGCCTAGTCTCTGAAGGGAGGGGATCCTGCTCTGCTTCAGTATGTCACAGTACATGTTGGCATTCATGGTTCCCTCAATAACCTGTAACTCCGCAGTGCCGGCAGCACTCATGCAGCCCCAGACCATGACACTCCCACTACCATGCTTAACTGTCTTTGTTCTCCCAAGCTGGTTGCCCCACACACGCTTGACACCATCTGAACCAAATAAGTTTATCTTGGTCTCATCAGACCACAGGACATGGTTCCAGTAATCCATGTCCTTAGTCTGCTTGTCTTCAGCAAACTGTTTGCGGGCTTTCTTGTGCATCATCTTTAGAAGAGGCTTCCTTCTGGGACGACAGCCATGCAGATCAATTTTGATGCAGTGTGCGGCGTATGCTCTGAGCACTGACAGGCTGACCCCCCACCTTCTCAACCTCTGCAGCAATGCTGGCAGCACTCATACGTCTATTTCTCAAAGACAACCTCTGGATATGACGTTGACGCATGTGCACTCAACTTCTTTGGTTGACCATGGTTCAAAGTGGAACCTGTCCTGTTAAACAGTTTCAAGGTCTTGGCAATCTTCTTATAGCCTAGGCCGTCTTTATGTAGTGCAATCATTCTTTTATTCAGATCCTCAGAGAGTTCTTTGCCATGAGGTGCCATATTGAACTTCCAGTGACCAGTATGAGAGAGTGAGAGCGATAACACCAAATTTAACACACCTGCTCCCCATTCACATCTGACACCTTGTAACACTAACGAGTCACATGACACCGGGGAGGGAAAATGGATAATTGGGCCCAATTTGGACATTTTCACTTAGGGGTGTACTCATATTTGTTGCCAGCAGTTTAGACATTAATGGCTGTGTGTTGAGTTATTTTGAGTGTACAGCAAATTTACACTGTTATACAAGCTGTACACTCCTTCCAGTCCTTTGTGGGTTTGGTTGTTGGTATTTTGGGCTATGGGTATTGGCTGGGGATCTCAATACCGGGAGCTGCGATGTACACTGGAAGCCCCCCCCTTCCCTCCCCGCCCTTGTGACGTGGGGGTTCGAGCGGACGTCCCATTAATTTAAAGTGTATGGAGAGACACTAGGGGGGGGGGGCTTGTCAATTAGGTTTCCAATGTGGGCCCCAGATTGATAGATAATGTAGCACCCTTGTCCTAAACAGGGCTTCTAGTAAATTTAGGTGTGCTAGGCGGTAACTATCCTGGCTAATTTGTAGTCTTTGATCAAATGGGTTTCTCCTAATCTTGAGTTTTACTGTGATATCTCTCTTTTGTCAATAAGTGGCACTATTACCTGTGGCATTTGTATGATAGATAACAGTAAATTCAGGTTATGAGTGAATATGCTTTTCTTAGCCAATCAGCAGGTGTTTCTTTGGCTGCTGAGGCTGCTGGGATAGTCTATTCATTTGGAGAGTGTCAGGTGATTGGGGTCCTTTCCACCCGAGCTATGGCCTAGAGGGTGCATGCGGAACAGCAGCCGAGGTGTAGGCCTGAAGCCTGAGGCCTAGCCACGTGTAAAGTTGCTCAGCCTGAGGGGAGCCCGGCCACTGCCAGGAGGCAAGGAAGAAGAAGTTGCCAGAGGGTCAACCACTCTTGTTGCTGGAGGCAGGTGCAAAGGGATGAAGATCTGAAGGAATACCAGAGGAGATTATTCATCAGCCAAGGACTGTGAAGTAGCTGAGAAAGCTTCAGGAGAGAACTCATCCACAAAGTACAGTGTGTAGCTGTGAGTAAAGCTTGAAGGAGTAAAGCAGGTAACCTTAAGTAGAGCTTGAAGAGAAGTACAGCAGGTATCTGTCAGTAAAGCTTGAAGGAGTACAACGGGTAGCTGTAAGTAAATTTTGAAGAGAAGTACAGCAGGTGGCTGTGAGATAAGCTTGAGGGATCCAGCAGGTAGCTGTGAGTCTGAGGAACCCAGTGGGTAGCTGTGAGTGAAGCTTGAAGAATCCAGCAGGTAGCTGTGAACTAAGCTTGAGGATCTACAGTGGGACACTGTGAGTGAAGTTGTTTCTATAGGAGACAGCAGTTGCTACAAAATACAGATTGCTGCATTCAGCTTAAATGACCTTTTTCTGTATTGCTGTCTGCCTAGTTCTATTTTTGTCCAAGGAGGCTGCCAGGTTGCTATTGCATTTGCCTAAGGGTGTTCTGTGCCCTACCCCTCTCTCCCCCTGTTCCTGTTAAGAGAAATAAAACTCTCTTTGTGCATTTTTAAAAGTGACTGGCGCCCATCTTTTCACCTTGCACTACACCCACCATGCCTAGTAATCTGCACCCTGCGGAGGAATGTCAGCCCTCTCTGCGTCTGGGGGTCACCACCAGGCCTCTGGAGGTCAGGGGGTGTGCTACAATAGTGTAACCTGAACTGTAACTGATAACTGTTGTGGAAAATCTTCCTTTGTTTCTTCTGTAATGTATAGTCAGGTCCATAAATATCGGGACATTGACACAATTCTAATCTTTTTGGCTCTATACACCACCACAATGGATTTGAAATGAAACAAACAAGATGTGCTTTAACTGCAGACTTTCAGCTTTAATTTGAGGGTATTTACATCCAAATCAGGTGAACGGTGAAGGAATTACAACAGTTTGTATATGTGCCTCCCACTTTTTAAGGGTCCAAAAGTAATGGGACAGATTAACAATCATCCATCAAACTTTCACTTTTTAATACTTGGTTGCAAATCCTTTGCAGTCAATTACAGCCTGAAGTCTGGAACGCATAGACCTCACCAGACGCTGGGTTTCATCCCTGGTGATGCTCTGTCAGGCCTCTACTGCAACTGTCTTCAGTTCCTGCTTGTTCTTGGGGCATTTTCCCTTCAGTTTTGTCTTCAGCAAGTGAAATGCATGCTCAATTGGATTCAGGTCAGGTGATTGACTTGGCCATTGCATAACATTCCACTTCTTTCCCTTAAAAAACTCTTTGGTTGCTTTCGCAGTACGCTCCGGGTCATTGTCCATCTGCACTGTGAAGCGCCGTCCAATGAGTTGTGAAGCATTTTGCTGAATATGAGCAAATAATATTGCCCGAAACACTTCAGAATTCATCCTGCTGCTTTTGTCAGCAGTCACATCATCAATAAATACAAGAGAACCAGTTCCATTGGCAGCCAAACATGCCAACGCCATGACACTACCACCACCATGCTTCACTGATGAGGTGGTATGCTTTGGATCATGAGCAGTTCCTTTCCTTCTCCATACTCTTCTCTTCCCATCACTCTGGTACAAGTTGATCTTGGTCTCATCTGTCCATAGGATGTTGTTTCAGAACTGTGAAGGCTTTTTTAGATGTTGTTTGGCAAACTCTAATCTGGCCTTCCTGTTTTTGAGGCTCACCAATGGTTTAAATCTTGTGGTAAACCCTCTGTATTCACTCTGGTGAAGTCTTCTCTTGATTGTTGACTTTGACACACATACACCTACCTCCTGGAGAGTGTTCTTGATCTGGCCAACTGTTGTGAAGGGTGTTTTCTTCACCAGGGAAAGAATTCTTCAGTCATCCACCACAGTTGTTTTCCGCGGTCTTCCAGGTCTTTTGGTGTTGTTGAGCTCACCGGTGCGTTCTTTCTTTTTAAGGATGTTCCAAACAGTTGATTTGGCCACACCTAAAGTTTTTGTTATCTCTCTGATGGGTTTGTTTTGTTTTTTCAGCCTAATGATTGCTTGCTTCACTGATAGGGACAGCTCTTTGGATCTCATATTGATCTCATATTGAGAGTTGACAGCAACACATTCCAAATGCAAATAGCACACTTGAAATGAACTCTGGACCTGTTATCTGCTCCTTGTAAATAGGATAATAAGGGAATAACCCACACCTGGCCATGGAAAAGCTTAGCAGCCAATTGTCCCATTAATTTTGGTCCCTTAAAAAGTGGGAGACACATATACAAACTGTTGTAATTCCTACACCGTTCACCTGATTTGGATGTAAATACCCTCAAATTAAAGTTGAAAGTCTGCAGTTAAAACACATCTTGTTCGTTTAAATTCAAATCCATTGTGGTGGTGTATAGAGCCAAAAAAATTTGAATTGTGTCGATGTCCCAATATTTATGGACCTGACTGTACTTCTGCAGTGTGGACAGGGTTAAAAATGAATATTAAACCGGAGTTCCGCCTTGGGGAAAAAAAAATGAAAAGTCAGCAGCTACAAATACTGTAGCTGCTGACTTTTACTATATGGACACTTACCTGTCCAGGGAGTGCGCAATGTCGGCACCCCAGCTGATCTTCCACTGGACTGTCGGGTGCAGCCGTCGAAATTCCAGGTAAGGGAACCCAACAGTGAAGCATTTAGGCTTCATGCCCAGCTCCCTACTGCGCAAGCGTGAAGCGTGCTGCTCTTTCTGATTGGCCTCGGGGCTGGGGGAAGGAGGAGGGGACCGAACTTCCGGGAGATCGGGCCATGGCCCGGTCTCCCAGAAGTGGGGAAGGGGACCTGTTGTCCCCATTCCCTCCCCCCCCTGAAAGGTGCCAAATGTGACACCGGAGGGGGGAGGAAGCAATTAAGCGGAAGTTACACTTTTGGGTGGAACTCCAATTTAACCACTTCAATACCAGGCACTTATACACCTTCCTGCCCAAGCCAATTTTCATCTTTCAGCGCTGTCGCAATTTGAATGACAATTGCGCGGTCATGCTACACTGTAGCCAAACAAATTTTATTATCATTTTGTTCCCACAAATAGAGCTTTCTTTTGGTGGTATTTTATCACCTCTGCAATTTTTGTTTTTTGCACAACTAATAAAAAAAGACCGAAAATTTTGAAAAAAAAAACAAGTTTTTCTTTGTTTCTGTTACATCTTTTTTGTAAATAAGTACGTTTTCTTTTTCAATGACGGGCACTAATATGGCTGCACTGACGGGCACTGATAAGGCGACACTGATGGGCACCGATGAGGTGGCACTGACGGCACTGATGATGGGCACTGATAGGCGGCACTGATGGGCACTGATAAGTAGCACTGGTATGCGGCACTGACGGGGACTTATGGGTGGCACTGATAGGTGGCATGGATGGGCACTGATAGGTGGGCACGGATGGGCACTGATAGGTGGCACTGATGGACACTGATTTTGAGAGGCGAGGTTGGGACTTTGAGTGAGACGTGAGTCTCCATCCCTATGCATACAGAAAACAGGAAGGTTGGGACTTTGAGTGAGGTGGGCAAATGAGGCCAATGGGTGGGACTTTGAGTGAGGTGGGCAAATGAGGCCAATGGGTGGGACGTTGAGTGAGGTGGGCAAATGAGGCCAATGGGTGGGACTTTGAGTGAGGTGTGCAAATGAGGCCAATGGGTGGGACTTTGAGTGAGGTGGGCAAATGAGGCCAATGGGTGGGACTTTGAGTGAGGTGGGCAAATGAGGCCAATGGGTGGGACTTTGAGTGAGGTAGGCAAATGAGGCCAATGGGTGGGACTTTGAGTGAGGTGGGCAAATGAGGCCAATGGGTGGGACTTTGAGTGAGGTGGGGAAATGAGGCCAATGGGTGGGACTTTGAGTGAGGTGGGCAAATGAGGCCAATGGGTGGGACTTTGAGTGAGGTGGGCAAATGAGGCCAATGGGTGGGACTTTGAGTGAGGTGGGCAAATGAGGCCAATGGACACTGATGGGTGGCATTGATGACACTGATGGGTGGCATTGCTAGGCATCCCTGTTTTGTAAATTGCCACAGAGGTGCCAGTCAGTGCCCATTTGTGGGCACTGATTGGCATATTTTGGGCATATTTTTTACATGTGGATGGCCATGGGGGATGTACCTGGCCATCCACATGATGGGGGCTTCCCTGGTGGTCCTGGGGGCTTCCCTGGTGGTCTAGTGTGGGCATACGAGGGGGGGCTGCGCTGATTAACAATCAGCGCAGACCCCCCCTGTCAGAAGAGCCGGCGATCGTCTCTCCTCTGCTCGCGTCTGTCTGATTGGACACGGCTGATCACGTGGTAAAGAGCCTCCGCCGAAGGCTCTTTACTGAGATCTGTGTAGCGGTGTGTCAGACTGACACACCGCACCACCGATCACCGCTATGCGCGCCCCCACGGGCGCGTGGCGGCTGTTATCCTGCGGGGCGTCATATGATGCCCAGTCAGGATAACTGAACCACCGCCGGCCGTCATTCTGCTATAGGCCGGGCGAGAAGTGGTTAATGCAGAAGTGCAGCAGCCATCTTTAAGGAGACCAGTTTGCAATGCTTGTCCATAGAGTGGCAAGACATCACAGCAACTCCTATCCCTGTTTGAGGACTTGAACTGAACCAGAGCACATGTCTGGAGACCCAGAAGAGGGTGCCCTGTGCCTGGTAAGAGACTAAAACTTCACAACTTAATCTGTTGTCTGCTGGTAACTCTTCAAGGGTCCCAACTTTTCCAGCCAAGTTTTTTTCTCTTTTTTGGATAATTCATTGGTCAGTGAGATAAAACGGGGACTGTTATATCAAGTTAGGCCTGTCTTTATATACTTTTGCTAGGTAAATGCAGTTCTGTTCTTTTAAGTACGGCAGAATAGTCAGAATACTGCAGATGTTTAACCATATCTCTCAGAGTAATGTTGTTTTCTTATTGATTGTTTGTATAAGTAGACTTGCTAATCTTCTCTTCTTTAAAGCTGACTACACATTATACAATCTTCTTGTGCAATGTTCCTTTAGATTTACCAAAACCACATAATATGAGGTCAAACTTAAACACTTGCAAATTGTATGCAATCAGGCAGGCCCTTGCACTACATAGTTGAAGGTAAGTATAAAGGAAATTGAACAAAAAAAATGTATAATGTGTAGTCAGCATTAGGCTATGCTTGGCCTAATGAATTCTTTGAAATACCATACCTTAAGGTGTGTCGGTGCTGGGTGTGCAGAGAAATCACAAAACAATCCAGCGGCCCTTCTGGGGGTAGCACTACAATAGATACAGTACATAGATAAATAAATAGATACATTAGATTCGATTTTTGCTTACACTTCAAAGAGCTATTAAATACATGTCCAGGACACAGATCATAATCTCCGTTTGGTCAAATGAGATCAGGTTCTGTCATTTTTTTCAGATTCAAGTAAAATTGGGGTTGGCCATTGAAAACGCAAGGCAGCAAAGAACTGAAGAAGGTGTAATCATTGGAGAGATATTACCATCACAGTCAGATAACCCTATCCAAATGTTAAAACTGTAAAGCTAAATTTGCTGACTATTTTAGCCATGCGGTTGAACTGTTGCTGTATTGGTTTATGTGTCTTGGTATGATTAGTATGATAATTAGTAGCATGTAAAGACAAACCAAAATTGGAAAAGAGAGCAGCAAGTAATTACTAGGTCCCAAGATAATGGGTACCTAAAGGCATATCTGTTCAGGCACTGTTCAATTTATTTTCAGAATAAGCATGGACAGGTTTGAGCAAAACAACTTGTAAGGTATGCTTAGCTGAAGGCAGATCCAAGTAGAAGCATTAAGAAACTAAAAAACTTTATGGGACTTTAAAGGCACAACTGTAATGGACTACAAAAGGTATGTAAAAAGTTGAATTTTATTAATAGCATACAAAAAGCAAAGGGAATAGACAAAACATTGTTAAAAACACATCAGATCTAGGCATACAACACATATAATAACACCATTAGGAATCCTATCCTGCAGTTTTCTATATATTCCTATATATTCATATACAAATGATTCATAATCCAAATAAAGGAAAAAGGTAAACTTCCCCTAGAGGGTTGAAATTAGGGGAGCACTGCAGGTCTGGTATTCCAAAGTGGTGTATTCTCCAATTGCTCTACATGTTTCACGTTGACAACATGGGGACAAGGTGCTTTGGGGCGGGGGGCCACAGGGCGCCCCCCCGCCCCAAAGCACCCATGCGCCGTAGACAGCGGTGCCTGTTTTTTTGCAAATATCTCCTAAACCATGTAGGTTTAGGAGATATTTCTTGAAAACAAAGTTACTTGATTTGTTGTAGCCGTATTAGTGCAATTGTGACAGAGAAAATTGAGTACTGTCCGTGATACTTTTTTTATTTGCACTAACATACAATTTTTCAGGACAAGCTTTCGGGGTATGTCCCCTGAAACGCGTCAGATCCATTTTTCTGATATTGACAATAATTGTACAATGTTGTTATGAAAATATGTCTGTATAATGCGTGTCTGATTTCAGTAGACTGGTAGACACTCTATAACAGAGCTCATTTTTTAACCTTTGTGTTAATTTATTTTTTGTACAATAAAATATAACTCTTTTTACACAATATTGGTTTAATATTTTAACCCCGCTGCCAAAAAACCCCACTTGGGGAAATCCTTTTCCTTTTTTTAGGAGATATTTCTTGGACCTACATGTAAGCCTTAATCTAGGCTTACCTGTAGGTCAAAGTGGTCTGTAACGGTTTACAACCACTTTAATGGTTTGCCAAATGCACAGGAACACACGAAAGGTCCGGGACGATTTTTAAAGTTGTGGCACACCAAACCGTATGGTACTACAATACCATGCATTTTGGTAATTGCAAACCCACCTGCATTTGCTAAATGTATGTCTGCATCTTCAGAGGGCAGTGTGGGGGAATGCGCATGTTTCTTGCACCGTAAATGGTGTGAACCACCCAAAACACAGTTTCTGTCCTAGAGTGACAACTCTCACCATACTGTATACTATTGAGGAGTAGCATTGATACCTTAGGGCAGGAATACAGAGCACCATCCCTCTTCTCCATAACATAAACGAGAGATGTTTTGTAGGTCACCGAGATAGCTGGGTACAATGCAACTGAAAATAGTGAGGCACAGGAAGTTATTGGCTAACAATATTCCTGGCCTAAGAAATAAGTACAGTCATTTTTGCACTGATTAAACAGATATTATAAAACAATTATTTTTTTAACACACCAAAAAAGAAGGGTTCATTAGGGTTTATACACACTTTAAAAGTAAACATGTTTAATAACAATGTTGGATCAATACTCTAAACTGGCAACTTACTGGCTTTTTTTTTTATTCTTTATTTAAAGTATTCAGATTCTGCTTAAAAATAGTGAGTTGTACAGAGAGCAGTTACAACACAAATCTTTACCAATTAAGAAAAAGGCATTTACCAAAGTGTTGACGGGGTACAGATAAAAAAACATATTTTCATAGGAACACAAGCAAAAAATATTAATTTTAAATAACATGGTGTCCAACCCTGGATCAAACCAGATAGTGCTATTATTGTGCCCAGAAAGCATACAGTACAACTACGAACATTAAGTTTGTATAATGCTGTAAGGGAAACCAATTGCCAGGATGTTGAATTTCTATTTTTATCTTATATTCTCAGAATAGAAAGGTAAAAGAAACAAGGTGCGAATCAGCTGAGAGACAAAGGGTGAGAAGGAAGGGGAAGAGGGGAAAAAAACGTATGGAAATTTCATCGTAGCACCTTCCTAGCATAGGATGCCAAGATGTCAAATTTAGTTTTTTGTCTCCTTCTGTAATCAGGGGAGCAGTGATTGTTTGTTCGGGTCCTGATCAGGGTTTTCACAGACTAGGAGATAGATTGCTTCCCCCTGCCTCTGAAAGAAGTTTCCAGAGCTTAGGCAGGGAGAAATCAAATAACCAGCCTGAATATTTATCAGGTTCCAGCCAATGCCTGGAGAGGAGTGTTCAGCAGGGGGCTTGAATGGAGATAAAGAGTTTGAGACACTAAAGAGCAAGGGTTCCTTCTCCCCGGGAGGGTTTCAGAGGTGCAGGGCTGCTGCTGTCAAGCAGCCCATGGACCATGCAGCTGCTCTAGAAGGACTCAGATGCTCCAAGAGTAAATGGACTTAATCAGACTCTGACTGTAGAACCACAGTACCAGGGATCTGGTCCTGAGAGGCCCCATCTCACTTACTGGGTTGTGACCTGAGGAAGCTGGAAGCCAGCAGCTGTCTTAGGCACTTACGAGTAGTGACCCTACCTTGATCCTTGAGACTGAGTGTTAGCTGGTTAGGTATCAATCAGTATTAGCTAGTTATCAATAGAGGGATCATCAGCCGGAGGAAGGAGGTCCTGATTCCTCTAGATCCTTATATCACTAGAGGGAACGTCAGCAGGAGGGAGGAGTTCCTGATTGGGAAGCTGCACTGGCTACCAATTACTGTGCTTTGCGCAAGGTACCCAGACGCTCAAAGGACTTGCCTTATGGTCCCCAGTCGTAAGGCCTTGAAAGCTAGGTTCACCTTTTCTTAAAAAAATTGTAAATGTACATATTTTTTGCAGGTAAAAAATTAGCATTTTTTTTCTGGAGCCTGCAGAGCATTACACCCATATTACAGTGTCAACAGTGTGTTTAGTTCGTTATTATCTAGCTTTCCAAAAGCATTCAGCAAAAAAAAATATTCCAGAGCAACCAATACACTGTATTATTAATAGTATATTAAGTATAGAGAATTTTTCTATGATAGGGTCCATGGGACAGTCCATGCTGAGAATAGAGAATAAATTAAAAAAAGGAAGAAAGGAGAGAACTAAGAAAGGCAAGCATTCCCACTCTTTATCGTAAGCTTAGATTAGAACATGGGGCATCTATCAATTGTTTCCATATTTTTTCAAACTTGCCAGAAGCATTACGTTGAGCATAAGTGTATTTTTAAAATGTTGCGTGTTTATCCATTTCCAGAATCTAGTCCACAAGGGTAGGAGGATTGGGTGAAACCCAGTGAGAGACTATTAGCTTGTGGGCCTTGAAGAGCAGTGTTACAATGGCCACTGCCTCATCATGTTCCAAATTGTTGGAACTTATATACCCAGGGAGACATAAAACAGGGTCTGTAGTCAGCATGGTATCATAAACAGAATTTATCAGCATCTATCACAACCTGCCAATACTGGTGTCATTTTGGACATCTCCAAAACAGATGTATAAAAGAACCAGGAGATTAAGCACATTTTACACATTCAGAGTTTTCTTTTCTGCCTATCCTGTACAGCAGCTCCGGAGTGCGGTTTACTGCCCTAGGCAAGACTAAAATTGGGGCGCCTCCCATATAAATTTGTCCAACCCCTTCCCATCTTTTGACACCCGCCACCATCCAATCTGATCCTGTGCGCCAAAAACAGATGGATGGGGCAGGGCCATCTTTAAGGCAAGGCAAAAAGGGCAGCTGCCCTGGGCCCCATCATTGTTGTGGAGCCCAAAGCAGCTGCCTCATACTTGCCAACTATCCCAGTTTAAATTCCCTTGTCCCTTGAAGTTTTAGACCTGTGCTGTGTCCCGATATCTCAGTGTGAAGTTCTGTTACTAATGCTGCCCAGCTCTGCTCTATTGCCATGTACAGATGACTCACCTGAAGACCCCGTGTTTGCATGTAAATAACTTGCATTGATATGTAAATAGTGGCGGCATTAATATGTAAATAGCTGCAGGCCGACGGCATTGATATGTAAATAGAGGCAGTATTTATATGTATATCATGCCCCCCCAAGGTCATATCCACCATCACTTCTGCTGAATGCTACCCACTGGGAAGGTAAAGGGACATGCTTGAGAGTCCTCCCTACAACTGTGGTAATTAGGTCTAACATCAGCCTGTTCTGCACAGGTAAGCAAATTGGAGGTGGAACCCTTTTTCAAAACATGGTGCCACAACACTGTGAATTTTGGTGCATGTGTTACATTGGTGGTCCATGTAGACGCCCCCTTTAAATTGGTGGTGAGTGTAAATCCTTCCTTACATTGGTGGCTAGTATAGAAATTCCCCTTTATTGGTTGTTGATGTAAAATCTCCATTACATTGGTTGTTAGTGTAAATTCTTCATTACATTGGTGATCGGTGTACATTTCCCTTTACATTGGTGGTAAGTGCAGAATTGCCCTTACACTGGTGGTCAGTGTAAACCCCCCCTTTACATTGGTGGTCAGTGTAAATCCCCCCTAACATTGATGGTCAGTGTAAATCCCCCCTAACATTGGTGGTTGGTGTAGAAGTGTCACCTTACATTGGTAGTCAGTACAAATCTCCTTGACAATGGTTGTCAGTGTATTTTTCCCCTTACATGGAGGTCATTGTATATTCCCCCTTACACTGTTGGTTGTTGTAAATGCTCCTATTAAATTGATGTCAGTGTAGAAATCCCTCTTTATATTGGTCGGTGGTGTAAAATCCCCCATTACGTGGTGATCAGCGCAAATTCCCCTCACATTGGGGGTCAGTATAAATCCCCCCTCACATTGGTGGTCATTGTAAATTCCCCATTACATTGGTGGTGAGTGTAGAATCCCCCACTATATACTTGGCAAAGATTTCCAGCTTTTCTCTACATGATTCAGAATTTGCTACAGTGTACTGCCTCCTAACTAATCCCCCCACCACCACTGCCACTGATCCCATCAACCCCCCAGCATTGCCACTGATCACACACTCCCCTCCCCCAGCATTGCCACTGATCCCAGGAGTCCTAGGATCTCTAGGAGCTTTATGTCTATTTATGGGTCCCCTCACCTTCCCAGTACATGGTGTGTCGGCAGTGAGGAGATCATGTGCTGTAACCTGTAGCAACCAATCAGTGGGCAGTAATGGTGTGCACTAACTTCTTGCAATCAATTAGTGAGCGGTAAGGATGTCCAGTAACCTCTAGCAACCAATCAGTGAGCAGTATTCATCTACAGTAATCTCTAGCAACCAAAAAACAAGCAGAAGTCATGTGCTGTAACCTCTAGCAGCCAGTCAGTTAGCGGTAATGATACACTGTAACTTCGGGCAACCAATCACAATCGTTGCCTGATCTGATTTAGTAAAGATAATTTGAGTTTATCTGCTATTTATTGTAGGTCTCAGAGCAGGTGGAGAGGGATATTGTATGGAAGGGGGGGCCCAAGAAAATTGTTGCCCAGGGTCCAATCAATTTTAAAGACAGCCCTGGATGGGGGATCTATTCCCCATCTGTCTGGCGGATCGGATGGCAGTTGCATTGAAATGGACAAGCGGTTAGTTTCCATCCAACCGCCCCATAGAGGAGAGCGGCCTGTGTCCCGGACAGATTCCCCGCTGAACAGGCAGATCTGCTTTACAGAGCCCTCCCGTGTGAAAGGGCTCTTACTATATTTTTCATTTTATTGTAATTTTATTTACAACTTTATTTTTTTCTTTGTACAGGTACAATTTTATCTTTTTCATTTTTATTATTTCTTAATTTTTTTTTTACATTTTTCTTTCTTTGGGGAGTGGGGGCTCTAAACAGACCTCGAATGTCTCTTTTGTGAGAAAGAGAAAGGGACTGAAGACAGTCACTTTCTCTGCAGCCTGAGCTGCACTGTGGATGAATGAGATCGGAGTCTGTATAGAGGCTCCTATTCATTCATGAAAAGAAATATAGTAAACAGTGTTTACTATATTTCATTCACAAACTGACAAATTGTAAACACAGTTTACTATGTGTCAGTGATTCATGAATACAGAAGTGATCAGTACTGTGATCGCTGTCTGTATTCTTTCAGCTATCCATCCAGCTATCTCCCGCACTAGCAGCGGCTGCAGCCGGTGGGTGGGATAGGAGAGAGAGCCAGCCAACAGGGGCATGGAGGGGGTGCCCGGCGAAGGAAGGAAGGAAGGTGGGAGGCACTAAAGGGGGGGTTGGAAGAAAGAGATCCCTCTGATCCCTGCATCGGGTTTGCGAGGGGGGGGGACAGTGTAGCAGGGTGAAGTGGCAGGGAGAGTGAGCCTGGGGCAGCACTGGCCCCCTGAAAAATGTTTCCCAATCAAACGCCTTTTTTGCCTTCCGGTAGATATGCTGCTGGCGGTAGGCCCTATATAGATACACGAAAAGAAAAGGATGGTCGCACACCACAGCGAGATAAATGCCTTTCAAACTTATTTATTGTCACCATGCCAGACAAATATCACAGGAACATTGTTGACGTGTTTCACACAAGCTATTCGTGCTTGTTCAGCTATTTGTGCCCTATATAGGATATAAAGTTGGGTCACTCTATGGGTTGGGGATATCGAAACCAGCTGTACATTCTTCTTTTTTTGATCCCATATATCCCCTAGGGCCACATCAATGTCCATCTCCCATTTTTGCCTAATGGAATCGAAAATGTAAGAAGCAGTTCAGGTAACAGTTGCGTATAGACTTTAGAGATGAGACCCTTAGTATTTTTTGGACTATACTGTCCAGAATAGGTACTGAATGAAAGTGAACAGTCAGGGCCAGACCTTGGGATTTCAAAGTCTTAATTGTAAATATAAAAAAAAATCTTTGATCCAAACTGTAGTCCACACAAAGCTGCTCATAGGTTTTCCACACCCCATCGGATTACAGTTGCATCAAAGTAGCCATCCTCCTCTGGTCCCATCTGGAAAATACATCCAGATGGGAAATTTCAGGAAACGCTCTGTTTGATCATAATGTTGTAAATCTAGGATGCCCTTGATAGGGAAATTGCATATTTTGTTAATCCTTATCAAAGTTGGCCTCAAATATCGAATAAAGAATCTAATATCCTCGTTATTCTGGATACCTTGGATGACTCATCTTTTAGGAATGTGAACTGCTTATATGGACAAGCCAGCTCCCTCTCCTTCAGGAATTTGCCATTTTCCTTAGAAGGTTATTTTGCTCTGAGGGTGGGGTTGATCATTTTCTACACACAAGACCTATATACCCTAGCTAGAACTTGTAGGGTTAGTCTTACCCAGAACTGCCATCAGGCATATATGTCTGGACCTGGTCAACAGCCATGGTGCATGCGCAGATGGGACTCCATGGCGAAACAGCATCTTTAGTTAAGTATTGGTATAAAAGATGGCTGGTGCTGCACTGTTAGACAAAGATTAAAACAACTTAAACCTCATATAAATGTTTAGAAGCACTATGCAATGATGCTAAAGGTAGTAGTATACGTGCAAAATAAATAAAAGTTAAAATCTCATGTATATATACGAAAACACATATACTGTACGCTCTCCAAATAAGATTAATAATACTTGTTCTAAAAGTGCAAAAGTGAAAGTTCAAAATTATTCAGCATTAAAAAGTGCTAAGAATAAATGTCCTCTTCCATAAACGGAACAATGTGCAAAGTGCCAAAAAATTGTGCAAAAAACAATAAAGTCTCTTCTTCTGTGCAGCAACCGCAAAGTGCAAAGTGCCAGAGATAAATTCTCTCCTCTTCTGTGCAAAAACACACTAGTGGAAATGGCCTTTTACCTTGCGGTTATGAGGCATGTGTATAAAATAGAAATCAGTGTTCACATTGCTTGCTTCTCCATACCATGCTCCTGGGCCAGTGGCATGGATCTATTATAATAGGTGGTCTTTTCCTCCCAATAGGTACATATGTAGTATAATGAAAGAAGAAAGGGGTGGATTCTGGATAGTGTAGTATGTAAAACCAATGACTTCATTTGTAAAACAAACGGTGAACGTACTCACATTTCGTTCAGAGACATAAACAAAACTCCACGAGCGGCGAGCTCGTATGCAAACGTCAGTTCCGGTGCCTGTCCGTCCCTATGCGTGTCGTCATGGTCATGTGACTTCATCAGGGTATTACGATAGGCACTGGAAATGTCTTTAAATAGTCTATAGCATTGGATCTAATGGGCGGCCATTTTTTTGTAGCCTAATGGAAAGTATTATAGCGGCCATGTTTCGGTGGATAATTTTGTTGTAAACACTGTGGCCATTTTTTATTAGCCAGCTGCTAGAGCGGAATTTTGCATGATAAATATATATCTTTGTGTTCGGAACAATACATTAACTATTAGGATGACTTACAACAGAGAAAACACACTAGATAAAATTTTAGAACTAACGGTCTGTACATAGAACCATTAAAACTACTTATTAAAAAGAATAACATGTTAAAACATAGCAGCACTGCGAACTTCAGATAACAGGGTGAGGGGGACACCAGAGCTAACGTCAGCATATGATGCAGGGGTGCTAAATACATGTTACACATCAAGAAAATAATATATATGCTGCATCCAATAGGTATAAGATCTTCATAGGTATAAAGCAAATATATTCATGAAAAGAGTCGTATATATAAAATGGTACTACATGCATGTATTACTAAGAGGGATATATAGGGGCATCGAGCGATAGTATGGGGTACTGTAGCATACTGAGAAACAAATCTTGAAATAAATAAACAAAGAGATAAAAACATTAATAATAAAAGTATTAATATTATTAAAATAACAAGCTTTAAAAATCACTGAGAAAACAATTAAGATCTAATTCGATATTGAGGCCTCGAGGTGAGAAGGTATCTAATGTAAAAGTCCATTTGGACTCTAGCTGGCTAATGCCCTGTACACACGATTGGACATTGATCGGACATTCCGACAACAAAATCCATGGATTTTTTCCGACGGATGTTGGCTCAAACTTGTCTTCCATACACACGGTCGCACAAAGTTGTCAGAAAATTTGATCGTTCTGAATGCGGTGATGTAAAACACATATGTCGGGACTATAAACGGGGCAGTAGCCAATAGCTTTCGTGTCTTAATTTATTCTGAGCATGCATGGCACTTTGTGCGTGGGATTTGTGTACACACGATCAGAATTTAAACGATCGGATTTTGTTGTCGGAAGATTTTATATCCTGCTCTCCAACTTTGTGTGTCGGAAATTCCGATGGAAAAAGTGAAATGGAGCCCACACACAATCGGAATTTCCGACAACACAATCCAATCGCACTTTTTCCATCGGAAAATCCGAACGTGTGTACAGGGCATAAGGGTTCTCACCCAGTGTTTACTGTACGGTTCTATTCCCCAAACTTTAAAATCAGTGGGATCTTTATTGTGACAGAGATGGAAATGTTTTGACACACTGTGCCTGTCATATCCATTGAGAATATTTTGGACATGCACTTTTAGGGGTCTTTTGGTGTGTCCTATGTATTGTATTGACACTCAGCAGCTGTTTACACATCTGGACGCAGGAGCACTAGTGTGGGACACCAGAACACCCTTTTTAGGGTGTCCCACACAGGTGCTCCAGTGGATACTAGGGGTCTATTCATGTGTGAAACTTTACCAAAAAAGATAAGTATTTCAGCTTTAAGAAAGGGAAAAAAATCATGTCTTCATCTTTGAACTCTGCCAAAACAGACAATTGTACGACACTTCCATGCAATGTTTCATATTCTTATTTCTTGCCTCAAATATCTGTGTGCTAAGTATACCTTTTTTGTATTTACATAGGGGAGAAAAGAATCAGGACATCTGAGGACACCAGGAACCCCACTACTCCCGAAAAAGGGGAAATCCCCACACACCATGAAGAAGATGTGGAGAGAGGTTCATGAAGTGGGCGAAATAGTGACTACAACAGGTCACTGTGTGAGATCACAGCCTCAGGTAATAGATGTATGGCTGCATATTTCTAATACATGGTGTGTTTTTAGGTTAATAGGTAATTATTAGGTGCTGTGGATGTTGTAGAAGAAGAAACTCATTTCAACAGTGCAAGTGCACAAATCCTCATCGGGGAGATAATGGTGTGCAATCAGGATTTAGAGATGGTTAAGCAAAATATCACTGATGTACAACAAAAAATGAAGAACATCATTGATGTTTTAGGCAGAATCTAAAATCCCCAAAAATGTAAGTTTGTCGTTGATTATTTTAGTTTTACTAAAGTTTTAAAGTAATTTGAAAGACACATTTTGAAGATACACGCAGTGTGTCAACATGTGCATTCTGCCATCACGGGATATCAATGTACGTGTTTTGTGGGTGCAACCCCTTCCTCGCAACTAAAGTAGATGAAGGGGTTGCACCCCCAAAACACTTCCATTGATCCCCCATGATAGGAGCTAGCACATGTTGACATTAGGCATGGGATCAGGAGGGAAATCCACATTTTGACTCCCAAATTGTGAGCATCTTCAAAATTTGGCTTTTACAGGGGTGACATCACCCCATCTGATGAAGGCAAGATCAACACAGTTTTGACATACTAATGTCTCATATTGCCTTCAATTTATCAAAGTTGAACTTTGTAAGTTCCTGAGTTGTGTATGTTATGGTTTTAAACATGCCTGTTTAACCAAAAAAAGACTATATACAGTGGGGACGGAAAGTATTTAGACCCCCTTACATTTTCACTCTTTGTTATATTGCAGCCATTTGCTAAAATCATTTAAGTTCATTAGTTTCCTCATTAATGTACACACACCACCCCATATTGACAGAAAAACACAGAATTGTTGACATTTTTGCAGATTTATTAAAAAAGAAAAACTGAAATATCACATGGTCCTAAGTATTCAGACCCATTGCTCAGTATTTAGTAGAAGCTCCCTTTTGATCTAATACAGCCATGAGTCTTTTTGGGAAAGATGCAATAAGTTTTTCACACCTGGATTTGGGGATCCTCTGCCATTCCTCCTTGCAGATCCTTTCCAGTTCTGTCAGGTTGGATGGTAAACATTGGTGGACAGCAATTTTTAGGTCTCTCTAGAGATGCTCAATTGGGTTTAAGTCAGGGCTCTGGCTGGCCCATTCAAGAACAGTAACAGAGTTGTTGTGAAGCCACTCCTTTGTTATTTTAGCTGTGTGCTTAGGGTCATTGTCTTGTTGGAAGGTAAACCTTCGGTCCAGTCTGAGGTCCTGAGCACTCTGGAGAAGGTTTTCGTCCAGTATATCCCTGTACTTGGCCGCATTCATCTTTCCCTCGATTGCAACCAGTCGTCCTGTCCCTGCAGCTGAAAAACACCCCCACAGCATGATGCTGCCACCACCATGCTTCACTGTTGGGACTGTATTGGACAGGTGATGAGCAGTGCCTGGTTTTCTCCACACATACCACTTAGAATTAAGGCCAAAAATTAATATCTTGGTCTCATCAGACCAGAGAATCTTATTTCTCACCATCTTGGAGTCCTTCAGGTGTTTTTTAGCAAACTCCATGCGGGCTATCATGTGTCTTGCACTGAGGAGAGGCTTCTGTCTGGCCACTCTGCCATAAAGCCCCGACTGGTGGAGGGCTGCAGTGATGGTTGACTTTCTACAACTTTCTCCCATCTCCCAACTGCATCTCTGGAGCTCAGCCACAGTGATCTTTAGGTTCTTCTTTACCTCTCTCACCAAGGCTCTTCTCCCCCGATAGCTCAGTTTGGCCAGACAGCCAGCTCTAGGAAGGGTCTGGTCATCCCAAACATCTTCCATTTAAGGATTATGGAGGCCACTGTGCTCTTAGGAACCTTAAGTGCAGCAGAATTTTTTTGTAACCTATGCCAGATCTATGCCTTGCCACAATTCTGTCTCTGAGCTCTCCAGGCAGTTCCTTTGACCTCATGATTCTCATTTGCTCTGACATGCACTGTGAGCTGTAAGGTCTTATATAGACAGGTGTGTGGCTTTCCTAATCAAGTCCAATCAGTATAATCAAACACAGCTGGAATCAAATGAAGGTGTAGAACCATCTCAAGGATGATCAGAAGAAATGGACAGCACCTGAGTTAAATATATGAGCGTCACAGCAAAGGGTCTGAAAACTTAGGACCATGTGATATTTCAGTTTTTCTTTTTTAATAAATCTGCAAAAATGTCAACAATTCTGTGTTTTTCTGTCAATATGGGGTGCTGTGTGTACATTAATGAGGGAAAAAAATGAACTTAAATGATTTTAGCAAACGGCTGCAATATAACAAAGAGTGAAAAATTTAAGGGGGTCTGAATACTTTCTGTCCCCACTGTACTGTCACACATACATGTTATACATCACAGATGTTGATTTGTTAAAAAACCCTTTTCTAACGCACATGTGAATGTGCACGGAGTAAAATGTTTTATACTCAACAATGTGTAGCTTCTTCTTTCAATGTTCAATACCAGTTTTTGGAGTAAGTTGTTGTAGTTACAGTGACAATGGGGGTATTTACTAAAGGCAAATACACTTTGCACTACAAGTCCACTTTTAGTGCAGTTTCAGTAGTGTAGTGCAAAATGGATTTTCTTTAGTAAATAACCCCCACAGTGCTCTAAAATGTGCCCCAATCAGGCCATTTTAGGGACTCAAAGCAATTAATTCATGGAGCTGAAAAGGATGATTATTTTTTTCATTAATGCATTGCATACATTACCAACAAAAACAATGTGTGTGTGTAGCAGACCCACAACATAATAGTTAGCTGAAGAAGAGATTGTCACCTCATGTATCAAATAAAATACGTTTGCACTATTGAAGAGAATGGCAAAAAATAAAAGGCCATGGGACAACCTAGGAGACAGCTAAAAGAAACACAAGCAGTAAACCAAATTAAATATGAGTTCAGTTTATAAAACAAAAATGTATTTAAAAAATGTTTTACACATTGTCTGGCATATGAATGGCCCCCCTACCCACAAAGTACTCTACATACTTTTGTCTTACTTTGCGGGCGCTTTTGGGGGGGCAAGCCAGGACGGCCAGTTTAAAGATCCGTTAAGGTTGTTTGATTTTGAAAACCGGCCTCAGTCCCAACTGAGGGCACATAGTTTGTTGCATTTTTTCCTTAAGAAATTATGGAGTATGCAGCATGCAAGGACAATATGATTTACTTTATATTACGCCATGTTGATCACTGTGAGAAATAGGCAGAACTGCTGGCCATTATTCCAAATGCATTCTCCACCACCCTTCTGGCTTTGGCCAGCTGGTAATTAAAAACCCTCTGGTCCAGGGTGAGGGTCCTCATCAGGAACGGCCGCATTAGATGGTCACCCAGCCCAAACGCTTCATCAGCCACGAAGACAAATGGGAGTCCTGCCATGTTGTCTTCCGGAGTTGGCAAGCCAAAGCCGCCATTCTGGAGATGTCTGAAGAACTCCGTCTGGGCAATGACTCCACCATCCGGCCATTTTTCCCCACGTCCACATACAGGAACTCGTATGTCACCGACACCACCGCCAACAACACTATACTATTAAACCCCTTATAATTGTAATAGTATGAGCCTGAGTTGGGGGGTGGGACTATGTGGACGTGCTTCCCATCTATTGCCCCTCCGCAGTTGGGAAAGTCCTACTGCTGGCAAACTGGGAGGCCACAGTCTGCCATTCCCGTGGTTTAAAGAAAACTGTGGAGTCACACAACAAAAATAAAAATTAGTACTTTTGCACATAACATTGCAAGCAGATTAGACACAAACATTCTTGGCCAACATAAGTATAACATTTATTTTAACGAGTATTTAAAGACAAGGGTATAAGGCCCACTTATCAGATTCCTCACCCCCTGTGATGGCCCATTGTAAAAATTTTAGGGTGGGGGGAGATGTTTTGGACAGGTAACCTTCTCCACTCCATTGAGAGCTGAATGCATATATAATGTGTGTTATTTTGGCCAGCCCCTCCTTACTTACACTATTGGCAGCCCACTGGACAGGTAAGAAGTGTCATAATCCAAAAATATGAATACACACTGTCCTAATTGAAGCACATTTTAACATTCTGAAATTACCTATCAAGATAATAGGAGAACAAAACTTTAAACAGTACCATTTGAAAGTATTCAGGCATGCCCATGCACTACATCCTTTGGTGAAATCATCCATAAATATGAACACAAAAGAGGTAGGTATAGTGTGTATGGGTTTGGCAAAGTCAGCAGAAAGAGTATTGGTATTGGTTGACTTAGCAGTTGGTGGGGAGGGAGGGTTCCAAATGAGTTTTGGCCCCCCAAAAAATCCTCGTGCACTATGCATGAATTTAAGGACAACAATAACATTTGTACATGTTTTAGGGGGTGTTTAGTGTAAGCACTACAATGGAGCTGACAAAATACATTGTTAAGTGACTAGGCTAGGTGTGTATGGGCCCAGGATAGCATTCTGAGGAGGTTAGTGAAGGCAAATAAGCACAAAGGACAAAAAAGGAGCAATTAAAAGCTTCCAGCATGCATGAGGACAAAGAGAACATTCACAGCATATTACAATCATGGTAATTAGGGAATGAAGAAAGAAATACAATACATTAGCATACATTAAATACATAAAATGTGATGTTAAAGGAGAAAAATTACCTTAATATAGTCCTTCTGCAGGACCTGTGTAATGGCAGAACAGGTCTCTGGAATAATGATTCCCAGAGCCTGGGGAAGATCCCAGTCAAGAACTTGATGTCCTGCAGACTTCTCCCCATCGCCAAGTACCACAAAGGTGGCGACGAGCCTTTGTTTAGGTGTGATGGCTTGCCGCATGCAGGTGTCCTGCTTCATAATATAAGGGGACAGCAAAGCCAACAGACGGTGAAAAATGGGGTCCGTCATCCAGAGATAATTCCTGAAATCATCAGCGATGATGCCCAAAGAGTGGCGCACTGGCTATTGAACTTCCTTTTTATAGTGCCGTCGTACGTGTTGTAGGTTCTTGGCGATCGGAATTTTAGACAACATTTGTGTGACCGTGTGTATGCAAGACAAGTTTGAACCAACATCCTTCGGAAACAAAATCCACGGTTTTGTTGTCAGAATTTCCGATCATGTGTATGCGGCATTACACATCTTTTTTTTTGTTGGGATATTTTTTTATTTTTCAGCCCTAACATAGCCAAATTAGATTTTCTGTGCAGGTAAATTATAAAGGGAAAGTAAAGTAGGTATTTATGCTTTAGATATGTCCACTTTAGATCCCCCATTTTACATTTAAGGTAGGAGGATACATGAATTATTCTTTTTGTTTACAATTATCAGGTGCTTTCCCTCCAATGCTGACATGTAGCCTTTATGTACAGTTGGAGGCATTGCTGTATGATCTTTGTGAGCCAAGGGTGGAGTGATAGGGAAATTGCATATTTCATATTCCTTATTAGAGATGGGCAAACACCCCCTTTTTGGTTCACAGTAGAACTCCAGAAAAGGGGAAGTGTTCAAACCCGAACGGCGAACTCCATTGAAGTTTAGTGGGAGCCAAACAGGAAAAATCAAAAGTGCCCATTTTGAAGCCTTATATGCAAGTAATTGACAATAAAAGGGGTATTGTGGTCCGGGTACTGCCCTGGGGGACATGTATCAATGCAAAAAAATGTTTTCCTAAAACAATAGTTTTTTTTCAGGAGCAGTGATTTTAATGATGCTCAAAGTGCAGCAAAAAAATTGAAAAATTCCTTTAAATATAGTGCCTGGGGTTCCCCTTAGTCGGCCTGTAAAGTGGTGCATCTCGAGCATCATGCTGCAGCAAAAATGTTTTTTCTAAAAAAAAAAAAAAAAAAAAACACTAGTCAAATCACATTTAAATTGACTCGTGGTTGCAAATACTGACACCCGGCTATTGAAAAAAAGTAAAGAAATCCATACCAGACCCTTATGCGGGCATGAAGCCTGGCAGATCAGGAAAGGGAGGATTAGCGAGCACCCCCCTCCTGAACAATACCAGGCCACATGCCCTCAACATGGGGGGTGTGGGCACTTTGGGGCCAGGGGGGCAGGGGGGCTCTGATTGACAATGGATTTACATGGGGGGACACTGTTTTTTAATATTTTAATAAAGGAATTGTCAAAAACTGTCTCTGTGTTTTTATTACTTTTTAACACTTTTTTTGGTGAATGGGTAGTGTTATTAACTTGTAGGGTTAGTCCCACCCAGAACTGCCATCAAGCATATGTGTCTGGACCTTGTCAACAGCCATGCTGCATGCGCACATGGGACTCCATGGCAAAACAGCATCTTTAGTTGTTATATTTTCTTTATCTTTTTCTGTATCTGTCATTATCTTTAATAAATTATATATTTATAAGTATTTGTGCGATCTCTGTTTGTACATATCGAATAAGAACCCTAAAAGAACTTAAACTATCACGTGACCGTGATATAACACAGCCCTGTAATACCCAATATTGTTTATGTGGACTGCCAAGCCTTATAAATCAAATGAAATGTGGTGTAGGTATATTGATTAAAGGGTGTAATAGAAGAATCTAAGGCCAGTAAAGAATTACCATTATGAAGTAGAAAGTTAAGTATATTAAAAGAGGATATATGCAAGCCACCACTTTCCCAGCCTGCGAGATGTTGAAGTTGAGCCACCAGGAAATATACCCAGGGATTTGGAGCCGAACGCCCCCCTTAAACATTTGGATATTGTAGATATTCATATTTAATTCTAGCGGGTTTATTCTGCCATATTCCAGAAAATCGAACTAAATCTCTTTAAATATTTCTGCGGATTCCAATAAGGCGAATTTTGTAAATAATACATTAACTGTGGCATCCATGTCATTTTCAAAAGGTTAATACGGGCCGCAACAGAGAGTGGCAACTTACACCAAATTTTATTCTGAGACCTAAATCTCTGAAGTAGTGGTTACAAATTTTGGGAAATATATTCCCTGGTTTGACAGAAATAGTTACAGATATTTAAAACTGACATTCACCTTGAGCTGTGGCACTACGGGGGGGGGGGGGGGTGTTACAAATGGGGTCTAATGGGAAATGGGGTCTAATGGGTGTAATATAGATTTATTACAGTTGATCATAAGACCGGAGAAAGTATGGAACTTTTCTATAGCATATAGCAGACTTTGCAGCAACCAGTGATCCCTGAGTATCAGCTTAGTACACCAACATATTGTCTGCATACAGAGCTATTTTGTCCTCATGTTTACCTCTGCAAAAACCTTTCACCTCTGTCGTTTGTCTCAGCAGAGCTGCAAAGGGTCCAAATGAAAAGAACTCACTGCTCCAGGTGTAACTAATACGCCCACTGGAACACACATCTGAGTGCTAGCCCTGGCTCGCCTCTGTGGTAAATTGTCAAAATAAGAAATGGCTGCACCTCACGTGGGCTCCAAGTAAAGTTTATTGGAATATTATAAATATCCAAAATTACACCAGAGGTCAAGGTAGATGCGTTTCGCATAACAGAAATGTACTTAATCATGCAAAGGGTTCTATCGTTACCAAGAACAATAGATGTTACAATAAGCACCCATGTCTAATACTTTGGGACAGAGAAAATAAATCGGACATTGTCCTATTTAACATATTTTAGTGTAATTTGCTAACCAGATCAGTTTACATGTTTTACAGTTCTCATATTGTTATATGCATTATGTATCTGAATTGCTGGTTATTAAATATTTAGATCAGGTCAGGTGTCAAAAAAATCTCCAACAAGACTTTGTACACACTGGCTGTAATAAAGGCACTCCACTGTGCAGTATGAGACTATTCCTGAATATTGAGTCTATGCTGCACCTGTACATTTGGGTAAATGATTTACTTGGCAAGCCGAATTGCCAAGAGAATTGCAGAGCCAGACAATTAAAGCTCTGTGTGCTTCCACATCCCTTACCAATGTCTACTTAAGTTGGATTGAATAAATTTACCCAAGGATAAGAACAGACTTACAAAGTATCAATTAATGACTTTGAGAATCCAGTACCTGAGGAAGATAACAATAAAAGTAACAAGTGCACTTTCTTGTCGCTCAGATCCCATCATTCTTCCACCCGGTATACTGCAGGCATTGATTAAACTCTACACTCTTCAGCCACATCAATAGAAGCCAATTATTCTATCATGCCTGCAGCTTGTTTATGAGCGGCATTGATAGTCTGTGCTTCACCTCTCACCATGGTTCAAATGTTCTGGAGCCTCACTCAAAATGAAGTCACAGCTGCTAAGATTTCTCTACTTATCACATTTTTTTTTTATTAAAACTTTGTGTGTACTGCTTAAAAAAAAAGTTTTGTACGATAAATATATTTTCTTGAAGGAATATTGAAAGAGCATGGCTCAACTAATCAAGGTCATGCATTATGCATAAAATATCTTGTTTCACATTCTAAATACAGCGCCAACACATTTCTCTAAGTTTTACAGAGTACACAGGGAAATTACTTCAGGATTCCAGCACTGCAAGACCACTTAGCAACCATGAGTGATAGAGATAGGTATGACATTGGCACAGCATTCACATTTTTTCCTTTTAGATAAAATAGGGAAGGATTAAATCATTTTTTAACCGTTTGCCTACTGGTGCAATTTTTGACATTTTTCTTATACAAAATAAAATCTGCATTTTTTTCCCTAGATAAATACTTAGAACCCCTAAACATATATTTTTATGAAAGCAGAGACCCTGAAGAATAAAATGGTGGCTGTTCCAATTTTCTGTGTCACATGATATTTGCACAGTTGTTTATCAAATGCAGACTTTCAGGGGAAAAAAATGATGTTAGTGCACACAAACACATTATAATACCCATTTTTTGGTAAACTAGTATAGAAGATGATGTTACATTGAGTAAGTAGATATACAAACATGTCAAGATTTAAAATTGTGCATGCCTGTGAAATTGAGACAAACTACGGTACCTAAAATTTTCCACAGGCAATGCTTAAAAAACCTTTACAGGTTATCAGTTTAAAGTTAAAGCTGAGTTCCAGCCAGAAATGGAACTTCCGCTGATCGAATCCCCCCACCCCTCCCTCCGGTGTGTCACATTTGGCACCTTTCAGGGGGAAGGGGGGAGCAGATACCTGTCTAATACAGGAATTTGCTCCCACTTCTGGCGAAAGAGTGCCGCAGAATCCGTGGCAAACTACGCCATGTCCGGCCCCTCCTCCGTTCCCATTCTTCTCAGTACCCTTCTGGGAGACACACAGGTCCCAGAAGACAGCAGGGACCATTCAGAATGCGCAGCACGACTCGTGCATGTGCAGTAGGGAACCAGATGCCGGATCCTTCACCTGGAGCTGAGGGACAGGTCGGCTTCACGTGAGGACATCGTGGGCGCCCTGGACTGGTAAGTGTCCTTATTTTAAAAGCTGTAGTATTTGTAACCGCTGACTTTTAATTATTTTTTTCCGGGGGAACTCCTCTTTAAATGTTAGCTATATCACTAAAATTATTGCTCTCGTTCTGACGTTCGAGGCGATATCTCACATGTGTGGTGCAATCACATATGCGTGCTGGACCACAATGGGACAGGAGTATTTTTACTTTTTTAAATTATTTGTATGCATTATTTTTTGTACACCTTTAAAAAAATTATTTAACTTTATTGCTATCATAAAGTGGTGAACATACACCCTTGTGATAGTTTTGGGTAATGACAGGTACTTAATATGGAGACATCGGGGTATTACATCCCTGATCCCTCCTCTGACCTTCAGGGCAGCTGATCAAACACAAAATGGCCCATGTGTATGTCAGTCTGTCCTACAGAAGCCGACTGTTTGGCCGGCTTCTGTCGGGCGAGCATTCTGGAAAACCAGCAGCTGATCGACTCCCGATCAGCGCTCTCAGCCAATGGTATAAAGTGCTGATCAGAGTGTTCTGGTGGGGGGCCGCCCCCCTGTCAGAGCACAACAGCTCAGCGGAGGAGATCGCTGTACTAACTTTGGATGGTTAGTACAGTGGCTCTGACCGGAGCTGTCAGGTTTTTTTTCCGTTCAACCCCCTAGGTTGAATGAAGAAAAACTTGTAGTGTGTACCGGGCATTAGTTTACGCAAGAGACAATCTCTTTCCCAACTGAGATAGTTTGTTCTTTCAAATAAAGTGTGTACAAAACAGAGGGAAGCAATACACCTCTCAGTGCATGAACAATTGGAAAGTTACCTGTACAAACAAAATAAACCTGTAGTACACAACCCCTCTAATCTAGCTGAGATTTAATTGTTTCAGCAATGCTGAACCTTAAAGTGGTTGTAAAGCCACTATATTATGATCATACCATCCCATATGTTAAATAACAATATGTGTCTCAGTTTCTGTGCTGTATAAAAAATATGCAGATTTCTATCTTATTTCAGAGCTCCCGGCGCTCACGTGACTGATCGCTGCTCTCCTCTTCCAGGCTGACAACTACAGTGGGAGGGGCCAAGAACTCTAGCTGACGTCAGCCAAGAGGAGGGGAGGAGAGGAGGAGAGAGACAAGCAGTCAATGAATGCCAGGAGACGGTCTGAAATAAGGTGGAAATCTGCGTATTTTTTATAACGCACAGAAACTGGGACACATATCGTTATTTAACAGATGGGATGGTTTGATCATAATATAGTTATGATAGCAGCAGAAAGGGAGGAGACGGGGAACAGAGTGGCACTGTTATGAGCTGACAGGCAGGGAGGAGGGCACAGGAGAGCTGAGGATGACAGAGGCCTGTAAACTGACCATGGTGCCAGGGCTCAGCAGCCATGATAAACCGTGATCAGCCAGGTATTTTAGGTTATACAGGGGGCTAAATTACACAGCACAAGCACTGTACTATATAACATGCTTTAACCACTCGATGCCTGCGCTATAGCCGAAAGTGACAGCGCTAAAAGCTGGGTATAAGTGCCCAGTAAGTAAGTGGTTAGGGGGACAGGATCTATTTTTTTTTTTTTAGGGTTACAAACACTTTAACACGTTGGAGAAAAAATTATCCTAGTCACAACATTTCTGTGTTCACAGCTGAACTAAGATCAACATCTTTGTCTTAGTATCACTCTATTGTTTCAAAGATTGAAAGACATGGTGTATGAGGGCTTGTTAATACAAAGTCCACCTATAAGAAACTGTCTAAGAAAATGACATATTTCAAGAGTCATCATGTATAACCTAGTATTTTTGGAACATTTTAGGAAAAACTAAAAGAAATGTACATATTAAGACGCTTGTCCATTTAAATGCATGTCTGAGATTAAAAATATTATTTGAAGGAAGACTGAAAGGGAAGTTATAATCCCATTATATATTTAGAGTTTTGGATTATTTATCATTATTGTTAGAAATCTAGGTATATGATACCATTGCCATACTCAAATAAGTAGTTTAAGTATGCAAATTGTTATTTATATATATATATATATATATATATATATATATATATATATATATATAGTTACAAAAAATTTTGTAACTTTTACACATATATCTTAGTGTTTATGTACATCACTATTGGGCTATTATTAATGGTGTTTGTATGTGACCTATTGTAATAACTATTGATTTATTTTCGATCAGTCTGCATTTACACTAATCTTGTTTGTGTTCCTAAACAATTCTGCTTGGCTAAAAATGAACTCAAAATAATTAATTAAGTCAATTAACATATTCTTATATTGGAGGCACTGTGAGTCAATCGATTTAGCTGAATAAAAAAATCATTCAGGCATTTCCTGACATAACTCAACAGGAGGAAGGCTTTAACCTGAGAAAGTTAGCTGATAACACTCAGAAGAAGCATACAGGACTTTACAAACTCACTGGATTTCATAATCAAGTATGTTTTCACTAACTAAATAGATATAGCAACATACTTTCAATGCCATTTTAAAGTGTACCTACACTGTAGCTGAAAAAACAAGAACTTTCTCTGAGTGATCTATGTACAGTAATAGTGTTAAATAAAATCTCTCGTGCTAACAAGGAACAGTAAACAAAACTAATAGAGAGCTACAGAGTGAAATCAAAAATGCAGCAAAATCTCACCTTATTCACCTTATATCACCTTATTCATCCTTCTATGTACAGTAATACCTCGGATTGAGAGTATCGCGGTTTACGAGCGTTTCGCAATACGAGCTATTATTTTTTTTTTAAATCCTGACGTCTCGCAAGACAAGCAGTATTCAAGCCAATGGGGTGTGCAGTACGACATTTGGCCAGAGGTGCGGGTGCCAGTGACACTCTGAGCTGCTCGGATGCACTCGGAGACACTCAGAAAATCTTAAACAGCCCGTTCCTGAGTGTTTCCGAGCCTCTCTGAGTGTCTCCGAGTGCATCCGAGCGGTCTCTGAGTGTCTCCAGCGCCCCCCCACCTCTGGCCACATGCCGTACTGCATACAATAGCAGTCACTGTGGAACTAATTATCTGAGTTTCCATTGACTCCTATGGAGAAACTCGCTTTGATATACGAGTGCTTTGGATTACAAGCATTCTTCTGGAACGAATAATGCTCGTAATCCAAGGTACCACTGTATATTGCAAGGATTTTACCAAACCTTGTTGCAGATTCCTACTGAAGAAACTGCTTGTTGTTGGATCATGTCCTTTACAGATGGGGGGTCCGATTTCATTACCTGAACAAATCTCGGTGTTCTGATGCAATGTCGGCGTCCATTTAATAGACAAGCCTTGGGAAGTATTTCACCTAAAATGAAACTCCTATAGCGTGGGATGCCTAAAATGTCAATTTTTAAGTGGTGCTAAACCCAAACTCAGCCATATATTAGAGCTTACCAACTTTTAGATGTGATGGCTGCATTCGTTTTCTTTTTTAGGCTTTCTTTCATTCATTTTCACCTGGTGGTCTGGCCAGTAAGTTTGTTGTTTTCCAAAAGAACAAGCTCTCCTGTATCAGTTACAGGGATGAAATAACCCATTCAACACTGGCATGGTTGCTTACAATGATCAATTTTATTTATTTAAGTAAAATCTTTATCCTAAAAAGAAAAAAAATGTGTATTTTTGCTTACGAAATGTGAGCTGGAGTTCAGCTTCAGTTTGTTAGTGCATCTAAATCTGCTAGTTCATCTAACACTCCCCTTCCCAGACTGACAATGCTGCTGTCCAAAGCTGCCCCTGTGCTCCTTCATCCAGATTGGAGGCACTCTAATATAGGAGATGTGTTACTGGCCAGATCACCAGGCTAAAACAGAGGGAAAAAGCCTTACAAAAAAAAAAGAAAACAAATGCAGCCACCATTTCAAATGATTAGTAATCTGCAATTTATTACATGTTTGGTTTTGGGTTTAATACCGCTTTAATACAGACTTCTGAGAAAATCAGTGTGCCAATCATAAAACCAAATCATAACAACAGGATTTGACATTTCTGTGGTAATTCCATACACCAATTGTATACAGAACACCTCCAGGTTGCCATTTTGCATTGAATTTATTTAACATTTTTTTAGAAAATGACAGCTGTACACTGAAAAGGAAAGTTAATTTTAATAGCATTAAATTGCAAAATGACTTATATATGTATTGTACTGTATATGCTATAGTCATTGTTTTAATGACAGTTGAGTTTTCCTTTAATGGATCAAAAGGGAGCAAATAGAAGTTCACCGTAAGGGTTTACAGTATATACTGTATACACCCATTTTATCTATTTTCATGCATTTATTGCATCACATTATTTTATTATTAAAAAAAACCCAGAAGAAGGAATCACTTCGAAACATGTCGGGTTGCACTACGGGATCCCCTTAGCTAGTCCATCGCGAGGCAGCTACTGTGTGTTGTATTTTGGGTACTATTCACTACATTTCCTGTGTATGTATATCTATATTTTTGCACCTTGTATTTTGTATTCATGTTTTATGGACCTCTGTCCGTTTTTATGATCATACATAAATAAATTGGCATCAGCCTTTTAAACTCTACTACTTTGTCTTTTAACTGCCTTAAAGTCCTTGAGGGGTTTTCTTGTTGCTATAAATGCAATATCTGTATTTTTTTATGTTGATAAGGGATTCTTCCCCTCAGCCATGGCCCAGTGGTTATCAGGGTTTGCAGGAGGGTGGAATATTGGAACCTGGGACTGTTGTAGAATCTCATATTAGCCAATGTATTTCATATTATATATATTGATTTGCATATATTTTATTGATAATTATTATTATTATTCATATTATTATATAGTAGTGGTTTTATCAATATTATTATTCAATAAGTAAAGCAACAATTATTAATCTTTAATAATGTATACTATGTTTTCCATAGATTTAGAAAGTCTTCATTTATAAGTGTTGAACTTTAAATGACCTCTGCTTTATGACAAGTACTTGTAACACAGGTGTTCTCGAAAATGTATTAAGATAGTTTACTGGGTGAAAGTTCATTAGGATAGATTCAAGTAATATAGAATTGTCTCAAGTCTGAAATGCATATAAATCAGACAGATAAAGATATGAAAACAGGTGGTTTAGAAATAATTAAAGTTATGTACAGTACATTAAATTAAGTTTGACAAGGTCAAACAAAGGTCTGCTTGTGCCCTCATTAAAACTGTTAAAATACATACATATAGTGAGACATATAACACATCTGGTGGGGTTATTGAAAGTTCATTGTCTCAGTCGTAAATCTGCAAATCCTTGAAGCTAGTATCAAGATAAGGAGAGTTTGATAACACAGCTGGGTGCCAGACTGTCACTATACAGGTGTTTTTAATTGGACAAAAACAGTTATAAATCACTTTAATGAACATATAGGAATTTTGTGAATAATTAAGTTTATCTGGTTGTAGAACAAGTGTCAGATTTATGGTTGGTTACTTTGACGTAGATCTTAGTGACCAATCATATGTAAGACAGATAGTTGAGATAAGACTTGTAAAAGAGTATATAAATGCAAGCTCTGCAATTGTTAGACAGACAAGTCAGATAGGAGCTCATAAGGCTGAACTCTATGTATGCTGCCCTATTGCACGGGTCATAGAGGTCAGAACCAATGGGCAAGTATCTGTCCTAACTTGTCCCCTCGGACAAGTCAGATAGGAGCTCATAAGGCTGAACTCTGTGTATGCTGCCCTATTGCACGGGTCATAGAGGTCAGAACCAATGGGCAAGTATCTGTCCATAACTTGTCTCCTCGTACGAGTCAGAGAAGACTTCTTAACTTGTTCCAGAATGTGGTCTCAGGTGAATTTCCCTCAAGAACTTGGTCGAGCTGGAACCCAGAACTCTGTGAGGGGACCAGACCACTGGCAGATCGGCTGGTCCCTATCAGGTGAGAGGTTCCCAAGAATTGGCAGTAAAGACCCATTCTGGTTCAAGGTGAGAACAATTCACAATTGTTTAAATTTGGTTAGAGGATAAGAATATTTATATCTAATATGCATGCATTGTAAGAAACTGTATAAATTAGACCTGTATATTGTAATATTTTGAACATAAACCTGTATGTTATCAGCTGTTAATAAACCTGCATTGCTGAAGTTCTGCCTGGTTCGATACTTTACTATTCTACTTCAGGACCAATAATCCTGGCCAGCTTGGCAAAAGGTATCAAATAGAAACTGACATTATATGCATATTACAAACATTGCATTTGTGACTCTGTGTGCAGTGGCGGCCCGTCCATAGGGGCCACCCACCCCTAGGCACAAAAAAAAGGTCCTTAAGTGCACTGTGTTCGGACACTATGGGAAGCGCCATGTCATTGCAATCACGAGATTGCAGACGAGGCACTTAATTTGCAGGCTTTGGAGCTGCTTTGTGGCGCAGTCCATCGCGCCGGACAACTTGCGATTTACAGTGTGCAGAATGTAGACATGTGCGATTTACAGTGTGCAGAATGTAGACATGTGTGCAATTTACAGTGTGCAGAATGTAGACATGTGCGGTTTACAGTGCGCAGAATGCAAACATGTGCTATTTACAGTGTGCAGAATGTAGACATGTGCGATTTACAGTGCGCAGAATGCAGACATGTGCAATTTACAGTGTGCAGAATGTAGACATGTGCGATTTACAGTATGCAGAATGCTCACATGTGCGATTTACAGTGTGCAGAATGCAGTTGACTTAAACATTAACATTTTCTATATTTTATCTAGCAGTAATGACACATAATCACCTCATACATGCCTATTTAGAGTCATTCATTACTAACAGTGTAATTTTTCAGTTTGTTTGCGCCAATCTATGGAGCTGTGCTATACACCACGATCTGTGAGGCTGTGCTATATACCATGATTTGTGAGGCTGTGCTATATATCATGATCTGTGAGGCTGTGCTATATACCATGATTTGTGAGGCTGTGCTATATACCATGATCTGTGAGGCTGTGCTATATACTATGATTTGTGAGGCTGTGCTATATACCATGAACTGTGATGCTGTGCTATATACCGTGATCTGTGAGGCTGCGCTATATACCATGATCTGTGAGGCTGAGCTGTTTACTCTGTGCTGTGATGCTGAGCTGTATACGCCTGACACTATGGGTGGAAGCAAGTGGAATACAGGGGACAGAGTGGGTGGATTCTATAAGGGATGGGGCTTATGAGAAGTGGGAGGGGTCAAAAGGGAAGGGCGGAGTCTGGCGCCTCCCCATCTTAAAACGTCACCAACCGCCACTGTCTGTGAATGCTGAGACATTTGCACAGCAAATTTTTATACATGGTCCCCTAAGTGTTACATGCTGTAAAATTTGACAGCAATTGCCTTAATGCCACAGTCACAATCACCCTATTTATGATAGGATGTGCACCTAGTGAATGTAGCAGCCGGTGAACAGCCCTTGAATATCATAAATAGAGAAAGCTGTCAAAAGCTGCTTTCAAGCTGTTTCAAGAAGTACTGTACGTCCAAAAAACACTAGTCCCCCTCCAAAAAGCAAAAAAAAAGTGGTGCCTGACTCCCCAGAGCTCCTTGTGACATCAATGGCCATGTTTGGATTTACTTCAAAATACTTCAAAATACTTTACCTATATGTAGGGGGGGGGGGGGGCACGCATAAATGAAACACATAATCCCAACCCCATTTCCTTTGCTGGCTTATGCTCCTGGGCACAGAGGGTGCAAAACAGGCTGGTGCACATCAGCATCAGGCACTCCTGCTTTGAGAGTGGGACCCTCAATTTTGGGGGGTAACCCCTCTCAAGGCACAACCCCAAAGCTGAAGGACATGCAGGCTGTTACCAAAATAGGAGGGAGGCTGCACAGTCACTGCCCCCTTGCTATGAGACAGGCCTTGTTCACATGGCATACTTAAGCATACATCCGTGTAAAGGGCCACATTTGCCTGCATTGGATGCACAGGTGTTTCTTGCATCTGTAGCACTCTCCTTCTTTGGTTAGGATTAATGCTAGGCCAAATTGCCAATGTTTTACCTTGTGGTGTAAGCTGGTGGGTTTAATTTGGTTGGGAGGTTAGTTAGAGTAGAGGAAGGTGTGGCCACTTACACTCTGCCTGCTAGATTTCCATCACTTTCTATGAAATGTACTGGAAAGTGGGAGGAATAAAGGAATGGAGTGGCAGGTAGTTTTTTGGAGACCCCTCTAAACCAATTATTGTTTTGCTTGGGCAGAGGAATACTATAAAAGACGAGGTCACATGTTCGGAGGGGTTGGAGTCTGGGATCCAGAGAAGAAGACAGCATGCAAGAGCTGGTGCAGCTTGGGTGCTCTCCCCTTCGGGGGAGGGGAACGTGCCATGTGGAAAGGAGAAATGGAGCAGACATCAGGAGGAAGTTGCTACTACTGACAGACATAAGGACTGGGAGAGGACCCACGAACGCTCGTAACAGAGCGAGAACCGGGACCTGTGTGTGTAAACACACAAATCTGTGTGTGTAAACACCCATCACCCCTACAGTTAGAACACACCTAGGGAACACAGTTAACCCTTTCCCTGCCAGTGACATTTATACAATAATCAGTGTTTTTTTATAGCACTGACTGCTGTATAATTGTCAATGGTCTCAAAAATGTGTCAAAAATGTCCAATTTGTCCACCGCAATATCGTAGTCCTGATAAAAATCGCAGATCGCTGCCATTACTAGTAAAAAAAAAAATTATAATAAAAATGCCATAAACCTGTCCTCTATTTTGTAGACACTATAACTTTTGCGCAAACCAATCAATATACGCTAATTGTGATTTTTTTTTTACCAAAAATATGTAGAGGAATACATATCGGCTGAAACTGAGGAAAACTTTTTTTTTTCTTTTTTTCATTTGGGATATTTATTATAGCACAATGTAAAAGATATTGTGTTTTTTTCAAAATTGTCACTCTTCTTATGTTTATAGCGCAAAAAATAAAAACCGCAGAGGTGATCAAATACCACCAAAAGAAAGCTCTATTTGTGGGGGAAAAAAAACGTCAATTTTGTTTGGGTACAGCTTAAGTAGTTGAATGTCTAGTTGCCCTGTAGAACTGTAATGCCGTGTACACAGGAGCGGGCTTTTCGACCGGAATGGTCCGACGGTCTATCCGATGGACTTTGGGTGGACTTCCAACAGACTTTCCGAACAAACGGACTTGCCTACACGCGATCACACCAAAGTCCGACAGATTCGAATGTGATGACGTACGACCAGACTAAACTAAGGAAGTTGATAGCCAGTAGCCAATAGCTGTCCTAGCATCGGTTTTCGTCCGTAGGACTAGCATACAGACAAGCAGACTTTTCTATAGGAACTGGGTCCAGGGGAGTTCCGACGTAATGATTTGAAACATGTTCCAAATCTGAAGTCCGTCAGATTTTCGACCGAAAAAGTCCGCTGCAGGTCCGATGAAGCCCACACATGGTCGAATTGTCCGCTCGTGTGTATGGGGCATAAGAACTCTGCAGTGACATTTTCCAAAAGTTCCCTGTAAAGCTGGCCAATGGCCATACATGGCTCGCATTTGAGCTGCGGGTGGCCTTGTCAGTGCCACTTGGGCCAATCTATGACAATTTTTCAGTTGACTTCCATATAAAAACTTGGGTAGAAAATTGGTGGCTGAACAGTGACTGCATCCAGTAAATTGCTGACAAGGGTGTTTCACTCTATTTGGCATGGATGGAGAAATCCATAAATGTATGGCTTGCTTAAGATTTGCAGTCCAAAGAGTTTCTTCAAGGCTTCTGTTAAATCTCCCAGTCTCTCCATTTGCTTGAGGGTAACAAACTGAGGCTTTCCTATTAACAATATTTTTCTCTTAGGAAAGATTTAAACTCAGATGAAACAAATTGTGGTCCATTGTCAGACACTAGATCATTTGGATTGCCTTCCCTGCTGAAGACTGTGGAGGGAAATGTAATTACAGTAGCAGAGGTTATATTTGAGACAAATGCAATTTCTAGCCATTTACTGTAATAATCTATTAACGTTATAGCAAATGGCAGTCCACAGGTGCATCTGAGAAAGGACGTGTTATTAAAGCAGCAAGCTAAAGAAACTCAGTCATGAGTGTAGTCTTTTTTTTTCAAAAAAAGTTGAATAGAATTTGTCTATTACATTGGCCAAACCAACTGATGTAGATAATTAAAAAAGCCAACATTTAAAGCTGAATTCAAGCCTTACAATTCAGTCTTCAGCCTGGTGCAGTTTTACAAACTCCCCTCCTGTATTGAAATATCTTACTCTTATTTCACTGCACACTGTGAGCTCCTTGTAGAGTGCATTCGAAGTAGAAGCAAGTAAGACAGAGCCTGTCTCATTTCCTGTCTATAGGACATTCAGCATCTTCTTCTCATTTCCTTCCCAACCTTGCTGTCACAGGCCAGCATCACTTGTGGGCATTGCCTAGGGTAGTCTGCATGTTACATCAGTCTGCTTAGGGATGCCCATTCCTCCTGACTGACATTCACCTATTACATATTTGCCAACATTGTAAAAAAATTTATAGGGATTATTATTTGGCTGTAGGTGGAGTCTTATTATAATTAGGGGGCGGGGCATGCGTTTGTAGGTGTGACATAGCAAAAAAGAAAAATGTGGCGCGCAGTGTGCAGCGCCAAAAAATGGGCGTGGTTTACGTGAATTAGTGGGCGTGGTTCAAATAGGGGTGTGGTTAGAGTCTGAGATGAATGAGAGATGGAGAAAGAAAGGGGAAAAGAGGGAGGGGGGGAGACAAAAAGAAGGAAAGGAGGAAAGAAGGTGGGAAGGAGAGAGAAGGAAGGAAAGAGGGATGGAAGGACAGAAGGCCCAGATCCTACATCACAATAGAAATGTGTATTCCAGAGTTTTAATAAATCAGCAGATATAGATGCTCCAAACACCTGGTGTTAGCGCTTCAATCATCCCTGCACCATGGTTGTTGTGGTGTCAGGATGATTGAAGCACATTATTACTACTATTACATATAGTAATATAGAATGAAATCATTCAACTCACCATAATGCAGAATCAGTGGGACCTTTGAGCGTGTCACCTGACACTTCGCCTGCCACCAGATGCCATCAGGTGCCCCCAGCAGAGTACGTCCTTGCATCAGGTACCCCCAGCAGAGTCTGTCCTTACATCAGATGCCCCCAGCAGAGTTCGTCCTTACATCAGGTGCCCCCAACAGAGTCCGTCCTTACATCAGGTGCCCCCAGAAGCAGAGGCCCTCCTTACAGATCTGTGTCCCTGGCAGCAGAGCCCCTTCTTACATCTGGTGTCCCCAGTGGAGCCCCTCCTTACATCAGGTGTCCCCAGCAGAGCCTCTCCTTACATGAGGTGTCCCCAGCGGAGCCCCTCCTTACATCAGGTGTCCCCAGTGGAGCCCCTCCTTACATCTGGTGTCCCCAGCGGACCCCCCCGCATACATCAGGTGTCCCCAGTGGAGCCCCTCCTTACATCAGGTGTCCCCAGTGGAGCCCATCCATACATCTGGTGTCCCCAGCGGAGCTCCTCCATACATCTGGTGTCCCCAGCAGAGTGCCTCCATACATCAGGTGTCCCCAGCAGAGCACCTCCATACATCTGTGTCCCCAGCGGAGCCCATCCTTACATCAGGTGTCCCCAGTGAAGCCCCTCCTTATATCAGGTGCCCCCAGCGGAGCCCCTCCTTACATCTGGTGTCCCTAGCGGAGCCCCTCCTTACATCTGGTGTCCCCAGCGGAGCACCTCCATACATCAGGTGTCCCCAGCAGAGCACCTCCATACATCTGTGTCCCCAGCGGAGCCCCTCCATACATCAGGTGTCCCCAGCAGAGCCCATCCCTACATCAGGTGTCCCCAGTGAAGCCCCTCCTTACATCTGGTGTCCCTAGCGGAGCCCCTCCTTACATCTGGTGTCCCTAGCGGAGCCCCTCCTTACATCTGGTGTCCCCAGCGGAGCCCCTCCTTACATCCGGTGTCCCCAGCGGAGCCCCTCCTTACATCAAGTGTCCCCAGCAGAGCCCCTTCATACATCTGGTGTCCCCAGCAGAGCTCCTCCATACATCAGGTGTCCCCAGCAGAGCCCCTCCATTCACCTGTGTCCCCAGCGGAGCCCCTCCATACATCAGGTGTCCCCAGCGGAGCCTCTCCTTACATCAGGTGTCCTCAGCAAAGCCCCTTCTTACATCAGGTGTCCCCAGCGTAGCCCCTCCTTACATCTAGTGTCCCCAGCGGAGCCCCTCCTTACATATGGTGTCCCCAGCTGAGCCCCTCCTTACATCCGGGGTGCCTGCAGCGGAGTTTCCGCCGCAATTACCGTACATTATTAGTAACAGGCCGAGGTAATCAAGATAGAGGCGGAGCCGGCCAAGTGGCTTCAATAGAAATTGAGCTGCAGCGCCGTCCACCCCCCACCCCTTTCCACAATAGGTCACAAACAGACCAGCAGCGGGGCGGGTGGTGGGCCGCAGCTCAATTTCTATTGTCAGCCACCTGGCCAACTCCGCCTCTTGTTCTTGGTCTTCGTTAAAATGGCGACATTGTCTCCGCCGGCCGCGGACCTCTAGCGGAGGCGGCGGGGAGCCGTGAAAAATTGGGAAAAAAAGAATTTTCCAGGACATTTCCCGGGAAATGCTAAAATTGGGAAAAAGGTCCAAATCCCGGGAATGTCCCAGGAAATTTGGGACAGTTGGTTAGTATGCTATTATGGCATTTTGATATTTGCATACCTTCTCCCAAAAGCAAGCCTACTTCTTGCATCAGGCACGAGGGCTCTGGAAAGGAGTACTGAAGAAAAGTGCTGTGACACTTTCATGAAGATTTGTACAGCACCCTGCTGGCCCCTTCCACCAGCTATGATCTGCTTGCAGCACAGAACCCCAGTGATGGTATCATTGGGTCTAAGGTATATAATGAAAATGGGAAAGTTTTTATTTAAAAACGTCATTACTATGTTAATGAAGGTGAAAGGCAAGCACAAATAGTTTAAATGTCAAATATTAACTCCTGACAGATATAATAAAAAAAAAATCACTGAATGCAGGAACATGTTTACTAAAAATAGATCATTAGAAGTGTAGTGCACCCCCTAAAACCCTGTAGACACAGGCTGAATGTCGGGAGACATCAGCCGGTTAAAAAAACGGACATTTGGCATGTGTGTATGCCAACATATCCCACAGAAGCCGCTCTCAGACAATGGCAGAGAGTGCTGATCAGAGTGTTCTGGCGCGGGGGGGGGGGGACGGGAGGGGGGGGGCGGGGGGGCATTGGGTTGAACGAAAAAAAACCTCACAGTGTGTGCCATAAATCTTTTCAAAACTCGCGCTGAAGTAGTAAATCAAAATCAAAATGAAAATAAGACTTCAGCCGCTGTGCCAAGGTGCTACAACCTAAAAGTGACAGATAATGTAAAAAACAGCGCTGCCAGCCAGGGCGTTGGGTTGAACGAAAAAAAACTCATAGTGTGTGCCATAAATCTATTCAAAACTCACGCTGAAGTAGTAAATCAAAATAAAAATGAAAATAAGACTTCAGCCGCTGTGCCAAGGTGCTACAACCTTAAAAGTGATAGATAATGTAAAAGACAGCGCTAGCAGCCTATATCATACAATACACATCCTGGTGATTAGTGTCATCATATACATCAATGTGTTTGTGACATACAAAATCAAAATACAACAAAATTATATAATATAATATGCAGAAATCTGTAAAGTGCTTGGTGCTTCTATAAAAAAAGTGCAATGGTGCTCCAAAACTTTGCAAAATGTGAGGTGACTCCCCCTTCGGTGACCCCACTCACCAGAAACAATAGACCCTCAGCTTCGCAGTCTGGGATCAAAAAAGGCAGTGATCTCTTGATCTGGAGATATGTAGGATGGTTCCTCAACAAACTCTTCTAAGAGGGTGCTTTACGACAGAAAGGATATGCCACACTCCATAGATGGGAAAATAAAGAAAAAACTCATAGTGAAATACCACTTAACATAAATTATCATTACAAGTACCACTTACAGGATGTTTGGCAAAGACAGGCATCAGTAGAAAACATCCGAGTTTGCCGCTGTATGGCGTGCGTTCCACGGAGGCGGAAAGTACGACAATGGTTAGCATGAACCGGAAGTATGTCGACGCGTTTCGCCCCTCCTCCAGGGCATCATCAAGGGTCATCACTTCCGGTTCCATTGCAATCTATTTATACCCAAGGGAAGATCACTCCTCCCTCTGGGAACGACGAAGCGACCAATTACGATCAGTGTGAAAAAACACCATCTTCCTCCTCTAACGTCATTTCCTGTTACCAAATATATATAAAAACGTTAATACAAACAGAAGCCAAAATGACAAAACTTGCTTATTTGGCTATAATAATACAATAAATCACATGATGCGATAGACATTTACAAAAGATTTCTGATACATGACTAAAAATTACTTAAATATAAACAATTTGGAAATAATTTAAATAAGAAATACATAAAACAAATAATAAAAATAAAAGTATATAAAAAATAAATAAAAATAAAATAAAAATAATTGTATTTTTATTTTTATGTTTATTTTTATGTTTATTTTTATTTTATTTTTATTGTTATTTTTATTTTTATTTTTTTTTGTATTTCTTGTATTTCTTATTTTCATTTTTTTCCAAATTGTTTGGTTTTAAGTAATTTTTAATCAAATTGGAAATCTTTTGTAAATGTCTATCGCATCATGTGATATAACTTAACTTTCTTCTACAGTCCTCCAGACTCACCAGCCCACCTGGCTGACTCTCCTGATATCTCCCAGAGGTACTGACCTGCTCCCGCTGTCCTCTCTCCCTGCTCCCGTGCCTCCAGGAAGGGTTTCCTCCATGTGTTTTAGAGAAAATCTTCCAGCACCTGAGCCCTAGGCCCAAGGTCACCCCCCCAGACCAGGGGGCACTCTCAAGGGCCACCGACAGCCTCCTAAGCACTCCATCTCCATCTTTCACCCGACTCCCCTGCTGTCTATTTTAGTGTTGGGCAAACAGTTAAGCCTGAGCATGAAGTTGAGCCGAACATTGGCTGTTTGCTCATTCGGCAAATACCCGAATTGTCAGGGTATCACAGTGCTTTGGAAGCCCTGATTGGCTGAAGCATTTGCCCAATCAGGGCACAGAATACTGTCAGAGCCATGACTGGAGAAAGTAATAATAACTGTGCCCAATCATGGCTCATTGCTCATAGACCCACCCCCCACTATAAAGGGATCCTTTCCAGAGCAGCCATTTGCAATGTGATATTGGAGTGGAGATAGATAGAACAGGGCTCTGTTCATTGCTACTAGCAAGTTAGTGTGCTATAGTGTGCTATTGGGATTCTTTAGTGTCAGTTTAGTTTTTCAGGGCAGGTTTACTGCAGTATATTGATGTGCGTTAGTGCATGTTTACTGCAGTAAATTGAACTGCAATAGTGTACATTTACTGCAGTATATTGGGGTGCGCTAGTGCACATTTACTGTAGTATATTGAGGTGCAAGAGTGCACGTTTACTGCAGTATATTGAAATGCGTTAGTGCACTTTTACGGTAGTATATTGAAGTTTATCAGTGCACTTTTTCTGCAGTATATTGAAGTGCATTAGTGCAATTTTACTGCAGTATATTGAAGTGCATCAGTGCAGTTTTCCTCCAGTATATTGTAGCATGTCAGTGGAGTGTGTAGTGAGTACTCAAGTTAAAAAGCACCAAACACCACTTTCCATTTCTTGCATCCAAGTGCATCCGAGTACACGTTTCCCCTTCTCTATTACATTGCGGTAATAAGCCCCCCCATCTTGTCTGGGAGGCCAACAAGGAGAGGCAGACGTTCCCATGGCACTGTGAGGGAGCCAGCAGCATCTGTGTCCACAGGCAAAGGTAGGCATGGTCTGTCCTCAGGCAGGACACCATTTCCTCTGTTTAGTGATGTTGCCCGTGCTATCCAGCCACAGCATGCAGAGCAAGTGTTAGGGTGGCTTACTAAACCATCCTTAGCTGAGTTAGGTGAACACAGAGTCAGCCACTTGCTCCTTGATGATGCACAGGCATTACTTGATTCATCAACAGTACTATAGGGTTACAGTGTGAGGGCACTACCAACACCCAAAACCAATCCAATTTTCCAAACCTGTTACTTCTATCCAAAGTCTGTGAAACAGACACCAGAATTTAAACAAAAAGTCTCTAATTTTGCTCCGAGTCCACTAAATTGTGGCCTCATTATACAGACTTGCTCCCCAAACCATTGTTTATATAATAAAGAAAGCTTGCAGGAATAAAAAATCATATTTTTGCATTTATAAATGTAATTTTTGCTGCACCACTTCACAGGCAGACTAAGAGGACCCCCCCCCCGGCACTATAATTAAAGGAATTTTTCATTTTTATTGTTTCACTTTAAGAATTAGTAAATCACTGCTCATTTAAAAATGATGCTTTTGACAAACTTTTTCTCATTGATACATGTCCCCCAGTACCTGGACCCCCATACCTTTTGCATGACCAATAACTTGCATCTAAGCCCTCAAAATGGGCACTTTTGATTTTTCCAGTTCGGGTCCCATAGACTTTAATGCCGTTCATTATTTGGCTTTGAACTTTCTCGATGTTCTTGAGTTCTGGTGCTGAACAGGGGGTCGTTCAGCCCATCTCTAGTCTATTTATGAGTTGGCCTTCTCCCTTCCAGCACCTTCTTGCTGGGGATTGGTGGAGTACCTCATAAATATGCATGGCAGCCCCTCCTTACTCCCATCCTCCAACTCTAGAAGTTTCTACCAACTTCCAGACCAGGGGAAGTGTCAGGGAGAACTGCCAGATGAGTCATTTAGCCCCTGAGTCACCAAAACCTGACCCAGATTCACAACCCAGGCCTGGCTCCAAGCCAGGCAAAATTTTCCTACATTAACAACTAAACCTATGTATACCTAGCACACTAGCTAGAGAGTGTCACAAGTGCAACTTGTGTAAGTACCTGGTATCAGTCTCTTGTACCCCCCTGCTGGACAGCAGACTGGGAAAGGAAGTGAAGTATAAGAAGCCAATAAAGGGGGGCTTTATGCTGATAAGAAACACACTGACAGGAGGAGAGAGCAAAGGGATAATCTTGAGTCTGATATTGCTCCTTGAATGTCCAATCACAGGCTAGGGACAGGGATGTGACCTGGCTGTATTGATTATCTACAGTAAAGTCTGGGCACCAACGTATCTATGCTCTTCACATAGCTGTGCATCTCATGGGATTAGAAGAAACAAAATACAAACACTTTAGAAGGTTATACAATGCCCACTACTATGCTTTTAGCTACTTGCTTGAAGTTCAGCTTTAAATGAATTTCCTTATAAACATTTTATATTGTTCATTCTTTAGAATATGATCCATGTATAGATACATATTGAATAATCAACACATGTAGATTACTAAATACAAAATGATATCATGTGTATGGGGGAGGGGTTCTACCTCGGTGTTGATACCCTTGGGCATTAAAGCGTGCAAAATTTAATAAAAACCAGCCTGGTCAAACAGCTTTCATCAGAATTTTACGTCCTGAGATTTTCAGAGTTACATCGATCTGGCAAGCATTGAAATTGTTATATAATATGTACTACATTATCTACAGTAAATCTATATTGTGCCTCCTTCATATTTCTATTAGTCTTAACAATAAGCGAGAAAAGGATAGATATCAAGCGCCAGTATATTTGTGCAGAGGTGACAAGGTAAGCTTATAATTCTCATACAAGCGCTTCAAGCAAGAGGAAATGGAGAGCACATGTTGGCTGCATAAACTATCATGTTTTTTTTATGGAATGTTTCCAGCTACAAATGCTTGTTCCCAGCAGGGGAACATTTCCTCAATAAACAAATTCAGAAAACCCCTTGTGATGTTTGCACTAAACCGGACACTTCCCACTCCCATCTTCACTCCCATCAACTTCCCACCAGCCCTTACTACATTGAAAACATACATTTATTTGAATAGTCCCTGTAGGCAGTTTTTGTCACAAGGCTAAAAATGATTTAACAAAAGCCACGATTAAACTACTAATAGCATTTCAGCTAGGAATGTTTTTTTATATTTTATTAAATTTTATAGCTTCATCAAATCAAATCATTCTTTGCAGCTATTACCTTTTGTACCACCACCCCCTCCCTTTAGAATGTAAGCTCTACGAGCAGGGCCCTCCTGTACCTTTTGTATTGAACTGTACTGTAATTGTGTTGTCCCCCTTATACATTGTAAAGCGCTGAGTAAACTGTTGGCGCTATATAAATCTCGTATAATAATAATAATAATAATATAGCTCTTGGTCTTTTCGTGAGAAGATCAAAATAACCCATACACTGCTAGGCATTGTCATATAATTTAAATTATTCTATTTTAATTGGGTAAAAATTGAACAAAATAGACATAAAACTATAGCAGCGAGCAAGCAGCAGCTATTGGGACATCATCTGACAATTTAGATTGTTTGACATTTCCTCTATTTTGCTAATTAATTAGAGATATGCTGCCACTACATGTAGTGCTCAGTGAAGTGTATCTAAAATAGTGCTAGTTAGATGGAAACACAGTCATTTACAGTTCCCAATTGTTCCAAGGAATATTATCAGATGCCCTTGTGTTTAGGGACCTTAAAGTAAATATGTGGCAAAAGGCATCATTAAACTGTTTTTTAATTTGTTTGCCTAGCACATCTAGGTCTGTTCTTTTTTGGAAGAGCACAGGGATACTGGCCTCAATGATACCATTTATTGCACCACTGTAGGTGTGGGGTGGCATTTCTCCTTCAAGTGGACATTCACCCGAAATCTAAAGTTTACCAGTAAGACTGAGTCACTAGGAAGTCAAAAGCCAAGATGGCGACAACAAAATTCCTCAACCCTGAAAATAACTGGCTATAGCTGCTGACTTTTAATCTTCACACGTTTGGTGAAGTTTCTCTTTAAACTTAGGACTTCTGGGGGATAGCTTCACTCAGAAGCTTGGTCCAGAGGGTATTAATGTAAAAAATGTACACCTGAACTCTGTACGCTGTGCTGTACGCTGTCACTTCTCACACCTCCTTCATGGCGGTAGTCACACCACCATGTCTGACCTATCCGCCATTCTTCTTGATTTAATCACTTCATTTATAGTGCTGATGGAGACAAGGAACACACCATTGCTTTTTGCTTGCATTCTTTACAGTGACATGAAAAGAAGAAACATCTTGGTTCAAAGATCAAGCAGACACTAGAACATAGTTTTTAATGAAATATCAGCTGAAAAACACAATATTCAGCCATTTGTTAGTAGTCTCAAGTTGGTGCAAATACTGCAACATAACATCTCACCTCCTTTTCCCATCTCTAGCCATCTCCATCCCAGTGTATGTTCCCCAAGGAAAGGGTAATAGTTTATTGGCACATGGTGGGGTTCAGTTATCTCACAACTTCAGAAAACATGTATTTTCTCTTCTACATAACTCTCCCTCCACAGAGAAACTGATCAATATGTCCACCAATTATATATCAGGACGTCAATTGCCCTATGGGGGGAGGAAAGCATCATAAAAGATGGAAGTACAAACTACAAACTCTTAAAGTGTTAATAAACCCATAACAGTAAAATCAGTCTGTATATGCAGTAAAGCATGCTTGTTATTGCATTTTCGTGTTCTGTGTACAGTGGGAGGCTGGATATAGTAAATGCAGGGTCCTGGGTTTAGTAACACTTTAAACGCTGGCAACAGATACATGTGCATAATGAAATATTTTGTTTTTCTTTATAGTAGGGGCTACATAGGGTTGCCACCTGTCCAGGATTCACCCAGACAGTCCGGGTTTTGAATTATGTGTCCAGATTTCAGTCTTCCTGACACCTAGACACATTATTCAGACTGGGCTCTGGCTCCCCCAGTAACCGAGATAGTCGCACACAAATCTGTTGCGGTTCGGAAGTTGCGGGCGTCTGTCTGGGGGCAGGTTTGGCATCACTGGGGGGTGGGATGATGATGTTAGCATTAGCAGTTTGGCCACACACACTGTTCGTCGCAGCAATCATAGTTGCTACTCTCCTTGGGGCACCCAAAGGTGTCCCAGGACTTTTATAATCCTATAGTGTATACTACAGGAAAAATTGACCCTGTGCTGCTAATGGGTTTGTTTTGAAGAAAAGGTGACAACCCTAGGGTTACACAGAGATATCCCTGTAAGGTAAAACATTTTGTATGTGGTAACAAGTACTTGACAGTTGGAATTTATCACCTTCTAGAAGTACATTTCCTTGCTGAGACTTCAACAAATCAACAGTTGATGCATGACTGCCACTGCTTACAAAGACTGGATCATGTATAGGGACCTAAGGATCTCATACAAGCACTAAAATCCCACAATAATTGCCTCTTTCTGTGTGTATATTTAGCCTGTGTGCTTTTCTCTCTCCTGTATGATTTTTTTCCACACCAAGATAAAAGATGTCTACAGAACCTCTTCACCTATAAAACGGGATTAGATTAAATCTTGATAAATAGATTTTCATTGTGTTATTGAATGCGGTCTATGGAAACATTAAATGTTCACAAGATATCCGATAAGGGGGGGGGGGCTGGGAATTTGGGAGGTTTAGAATTTATTGCAAGGTCAACTATCTATTCACTTTGGTAATTGATTGTTTTTTTTTTTTTTGCACTAACAGTTTAATTTAAAGGACAAGCTTTTGGGCTTTAGGACCTTCTTCTCAGTCCAAGCAGAATTGGTACACAAAGGTTTAGCAAAATAAAAAATGTACATGTTAAGTAATTTAAAGTATAACTAAAGGCAAAACATTTTTTTAGTTTCGGATAGAGTGGAGACGAATTAGAACACTTGTCAGTTTTTATTGCTGTCTGTGCCCCCGAGATTCACCCTCTCAAATTGTCCTGATTACCATTATCATTAAAAGTGAAAGTAAAAAAAAAAAAAATACTATATTTTGTGTTGTCCCCAGAATAGGAATAGAGGGGAAATCTTCCAATGGGGACACTAGTTCCGGTGACCTGGGGGTTCCCAATAAATCCCCTAATTTGCAGGGATGTTTTCCCACTTCCTGTTTGGCAATGGGACAGGAAGTGAAGGGAAATCTCAAGAATGGTACACAGATGATGAAAAAAAATCTTACAGGGGGTGTAATCCTCCGTTGCTCTCTCCAAAATTAAAAAAAAAAAGATTTGCCTATAGTTCTACCTTAAGAAGTTAATCAAAAATCTACAAAGACAACAATCTCTGGGGAGCAAAGTACACAAAAAGGATATTAACTGAGAGAATGTTAAGCTGATGGGTTGAAATTTGGCCAGTTCAGCAAGAACCTGCTGAATTTTGATCCATCTATGGCCATTCCCACTTGATATAAGTTGATCTAACAATCCTGTTGGAAAATGTTTCTCAATCTGTGGGCTGCAGCCAATGCTGGTCAGTTTATTTTGACAGTGAAAGTATTCCAGTTGTCAAAATACAAAAGCACAATGGGGAGAATTCTTCCATCCGCTTCACTTGTGTGTGGGGGGGAATCCATTTATTTTTTTTATCAGATCTCTGGATCATTGTCAAAAAAAAAAAAATTGTGGCCGGCCTAAGTCATAGAAGAAACGTGGGCTAAGGAGTTTTTGTTTTTTTGGGGGAGGGGGGACACCGAAGTAAGAATGGTCCTAAAACTACATTTAAATTTTAGAAAGTTGGGGTCTATATTTAACCCACCATCACTAGCAAACTAAATTATCATTCGTAGCTCAAAGTTTTTGTTTTCCTTCATTTTTTTTTCAAGTTACCCTTGAGAACCAAAACATTCAAGTCATCTATAGAGTCAGAAGTAGCACTGCCTTCGTTTACGCACTGCTGATATAGAGCTATGAGGAGTGCCTAGACACCCTCACAGATACAAGTTACTACTTAGGCATTTTTAAAATGTCCCTTCTAACATAGTAAATCTTCACTTTCTGTGTTCAGTGCCACTTTTGTTCCGTTCTTTTTCTTTATGCCTATAGAACTTAAGCAGCACATGTAATAACGGTTATCTGATCCTCAACAAACATACATTAAAGTGATGCAGACAAGTCATAATGAGGCCTGAAAGCACGATTCATAAGCCCTAATGCAGATTTCCAGCCATAGATGCTGTTTTCTGCAATTTCCTCTGCAGAGCCAAGCATTACATTACCAGAATATCACATGAAAATAATGCTGTTTTCATCATTTTATTTTAAATTGCAATGTTTTAATGGGTCAAGGTTTTTTTCAGCTGCGGAACTCCTATGAAATCTTCATTATGATATGGTTATCCTGTGACAGGATATCACAACTGTAGAGTAATGAGCTTAAAGCTATCTTAAATACATCGCTATTGGTTGAAGGCCAGGAAATTGTGACATTCAAATTAACATTATTTTAATGACATTAAACAATGTTAGTTGTGTTCAACAACAAGCTGATAATGTACATTCATAGTTTAAAAAACCTGACTAGGACATTAACGCTATGACATCACACTGACCTATTGTTGAGTCTGTTTACCAGACAGTACTGAGGCTATGTGGGGATGGGGAACAGTGGCATTGTACACCAGCTCTGCTTCGCCATTAGACCCCATAGTACCAGTAGGAGTCACCAAAGTTGAGGTTCCACTATTGCTCTGTTTTATGAACTATGTCAATATAAGAGCGTTGAGCTGATATTTGGACAATGTAAGAAAATAACATTGAAGAGGATGGGAAAGAATAAAGACTTTGGCTCAATCTTAACATGGTTCTATAGCCTAAACATTTTTAATGCTAAAGTCAGGGCTTTTTTTCAGGGGGAACTTGGTGGAACTCAGTTCCACCACCTCTGACTCAGACCCTTTGGTGCCTACTCACCACAATCACTTGTAAACACAGAAGTCTGGTTTCTGTGTTTACAAGTGACAGCTCTGCACTCTGTATTAATGCAATCCTGGTATTTAATGCCCCTTTAAGACCCTCCTACTGTTTTCATGAAATGTGACTGAACACACCCACTATTTGATGTGATTTGGAGGGTGTGTGTTGGGGGAGGGGTTTTGTGGGGCCGTGGTTAAGTTCCAGCACCTGGCTAAAGTAGAGCTGCACGATCTTAATCCAGCATTTCTACGATTCATGTAACAAGTGCAGAGCAGATCTGCTCACAGCTGTCAAAAAAAGAGGCCGGGTTCACACTGGTATGACATACGCTTCGACTTAGGGAGCACATGTCGCATGACGTGTAGAAATAAATGGTTCCCTATAAGAGACGTCGTAACTGGTCTGACACAAGTCTGACTTTGAAAAAGGTTCCTGCACTACTTTGGTCGGACTTTGGTCCTACTTCAGCCCATTGAATATCATTGAAGTCGGATCATCATCTTAACTGATCCGACTATGGAATGTGACTTGTGTTCTGAGAATCTTGAAGGGGAACCCTATGCCAAAATACAAAAAAAGGCGTTGGATTCCTCCCAAGAGCATACCGGACCCTTTGGTCTGGTATGGATTTTAGGGGAACCCCCACTCCAACGTGGGCCCCCCCAAAATCCATACCAGATCTTTACCCAAGCACGCAGCCTGGCAGGTCAGGAAAGGGGGTGAACGAGCGAGTGACCCACCCCCCTTGGACTGAACCAGGCCACATGCCCTCAACATTGGGGGTGGGTGCTTCGGGGCAGGGGGGCTCTGCGCCCCCCACCTGAAAACACATTGTCCCCATGTTGATGAGGACAAAGGCCTCTTCCCAACAACCCTGAGCAGTGGTTGTCGGGGTCTGTGGGCGTGGTGCTTATTGAAATCTGGAAGCCCCCTTTAACAAGGGGGCCCCCAGATTCTGACCCTCCCACCCTTTTTGAATGAGTATGGGATACATTGTATTCTTACCTATTCACCAAACAAAAGTGTGGTGGGACAGGGGGCGCCGGATGAGGTCACCAGATGGCCACGCCCCATGGCTTTAAAACAACCTGCAGAGAGCGGAGCTCGCACAACTGCAGGAGCTAGCATATGGAGAAGATCAGAGGAATAACGGGTAAAGTAAGAAGACAGTGGAGAGAAGAAGAACCAGAGGAATGGAGGAAGAACTGGCAGAGGAAGAAGACATCGATGGAGAGAAGAAGAACTGGAGGAAGAACCAGGGGAATAAGACATCAGCGCAGCGAGATCGAGGGAGAAGAAATCGGAGGGAGAAGAGACGCTGCAACTGCTTCAATAAAAGGACTTTGTCAAAAACCTAAATGCTGGTTTTTTTCTTTGACACTTTTTTTGGTGAATGGGTAGGGGTACAATGTACCCCATACTTATTCACATAGGGTGTGGGGCCAGAATCTGGGGGCCCCCCTGCCAAAGGGGGCTTTCTGATTCCGATAAGCACCCTGCCCACAGACCCTGATAACCAACACCCAAGGTTGTCGGGAAGAGGCCCTTGTCCCCATCAACATGGGGACAAGGTGCTTTTGGGTGGGGGGCGCAGGGCCTTCTGTTCTGTTATCCTTCTGTTCTTTTAGAGATAAAAGGGATGAACTTCGGTCTGCAAATTAAGTCAGTTTAACCACTTAAAGAGGAACTGCAGTCTGCTCACATAATTTGTAATAAAAACATCTTTGCCATTCTGAAGCTTCCCTCTAACCACTTTGCATATTATTTTATATATACTGAAGAAGACATCAGTCTGGTTAAGTGGGCGTGAACCACCTCTGGAGGATCCTTCCCGGTTGCTCTATATAGATTGTCAGAATGTTTGAATGTAGAAGTAACCTGGAGATAGGCTTTGAGGACTTTTGGAATGTCCAGGATCTGATTCCACTGGGAAGGCTGGAAGCACCCATTCACTGGAGAGATGAAATATCAATGCCACTTTTGGGATAAAGTGATCCAATGGTCTCAGCACAACCCTGTCTAGGAAGTACATGGAATAAGGTCCGGCTGCCCCCAATTCTTGGAGTTCCAACACCCTTCCCCCTGAAGTTATGGCTATTAGGAAAGCCATTTTAATGATAATATCCCATTATGCACAAGAAGGGTTTGCTAGAAAATTGAGGACTACTGCCAAGTCCCATTGAGGGAACGCATTTCTCTTGGGTACCGCTCTCATGAAGTGCTCCACCAGTAGGTTTGCTGCTTCTTTCTTTTGGGTAAAAGCCGAGATGGCTGAAATTTGAGCCCCAAATCCAATCTGGATTGCAGGAAAGACAGGATTTGAGATGCATTTGGGTCACTAGGGTCAAACCGACGCCCAGGTGCAAAGCTTGTGGACCTATTCCATATTCTGGAGTGGATGGCAATGGTTGACCCCTTTCTGGAACTCTGTAAAGTTCTAATAACCTCTGAAGAACATCCTAACTCTTGTAACCCCTGCCTTTTTAATCTCCAGGCCGATAAGGCCAGTTGTGATGGTTGTGGCTGAAGGATATCTCCTTGCGACAGGAGATGAGGTGTCACCAGCATATCGGCGATGTCTCAGATGAGAGGGATCCTTTTTTGAACCAAAGGGAGCACACCTTCGCAGTCTGGCCCACCAGCAGGTGTGACTTCCCCCCTTTTGGGTAAGGAGTCATAGCACCATGGAGCTCTATTCAGAGGAATAGGGCTCTGATCTTGTCCAAGCTGGATCCACAGTTTTAAGAATCTGTGTCTGCACCAGTCGACCAGTCTGCTAAGGTGAACCGCCTTATAATATTTGTGCACATCTGGTACTGCCAATCCCCCGTATTGCTTTGGCAATGTGAGTTGGGATCTTTTCAGTCGGGGGTGTTTGTGGGCCCATATAAATGAAAAAAATACTTTTCGTATCTGCTGGAAATAATTAGATGGGATGTCGATGGGTAAAGCCTGTAGGAGGTAAAAGAATTTGGGAAGAATACTCATTTTAAGAATATTGCAACGGCCGAACCATGAGTGTAAGCCCAAATTCCATTTGTTGAGAAGCGTCCGGACCTTTGTAAGTAACGGAGGGAAATTCAGTTCAAATACCTTTGATGTGTGGGCTGGAATAATTGTGCCCAAATATGTCAATGTCTTATCACTCCATTTCAATCTGAAGTTTGACTGAAGTTGTAGCTTCAGTGACTGAGATAGATTAATGCCCATTGCTATTGATTTTATGAAATTTATTTTAAGGTTGGAGAGGGCACCAAGCAAAAAAACAAATAATAAAAGAACCAAAACACTCTGTAATTAAGTATGATTATAACAGACTGAGGGTTTGATATAGCCACGTCTGTATAAAATTAACGACATTTGCTGACACCAATCAATAATGGGTGTGTTCCTCTGAATTCATGCAGCATATGACAAGAAAACAAATAAAAAGTGAATTCATAGATGAGGAACATGCAGGAGTCGAATTAGATAATTAAATGCTGTTTATTGAAAAAGCTCACTATAAACACCAATCTAAAAATATCCTGAGATTACAGGTACCATCACCGTTAAAAAGGACAAGACAGTCATGTGCAGACACAGATGGCCACCTATCACATCCAGCCACTTGCATATAACATGGGAAATCATTCAAAATGAATAAACATGAATGGTTTCAAAGTAAAAGGTACAAAACATTGCTGGAAGTCCTTATGGCATAAAGGAGGGGCAGCAAATGATAAACAGTAAAAACTGATTTGGTGGTGGGTGGTTGTGACAACAGATCTGATCAACACTGTATAGTGATCTGGAGGGCAGAAATAACCAGGGAGGGAGAGAGAGAGTGGTGGAGAGGCCCTCGATGGAGGGATGTGTGGATGACTCAGCAGCAGCCTCGGGGCACAGGTGTGTGCAGGCTTATGGGATCGGGGTCTCTCTAGGCCGGGAATGGCTCACGAGACTGGAGGCTGGAAGGTATGGACGAGAGATGCAGGCAACTGAAGTGGGAGGAGCGGGGCTAGGCTGTATGGCTGACTCTGTGGAACGGATGCCAGGTAGTAGACACTGGGGATAACTAGAGATAACTGTCCCGGATCAGGGATGCAAAGAGGTAAGATCTCACCCAGTGTTGATTGCCGTCCACGTCAGGGGAAGAAGTTGAAGCTGTCACCGTCTCCTGCTTGTAAAGTACCTTGTTGCTGGTAGTTCGATCCTGCGGGGGATCATCCGGAGTGTACCTCCATTATTGGTAGAAAGTGGGCAGTGAGAGGAGGTAAGCCCAAATAGTTGCTGTGGATAAAGCCCGAATAGCTGATGCCGCAGACTTCCCCTCGTGTGGTTTCTGCGTGAGGATTCAAACGGCCGCTTAACTCGCGGTTCAGTATGATCAGAGCTGGTGGGTGGGTCTGTTAGTCAGCAGATATGCTACAGACAGCGTGATGGCGTCATGCTGACGCGTTTCATCCGTAGATCGGATTTCATCAGAGCATGCGCAGTAGCAGACATCATCAGCTTAAATAGTATTAAGACAGGACCACGTGGTGGAGAGGGCACCATATTTATTAAATTCTCTAAAAAGATTTGGAATGAATATCAAAGGGTTCGTAAGGGAGAATAACATGTCATTAGCGTATGCCGATACTTTATGTTGAAGGTTGCCCACTGTTATGCCAGTAATATCCGGATTTCTACGAACTGAGCAGAGAAAGGCTTCCAGTGACAGGGTGAAGAGGTGGAGCGATCCGACGAGAGTTTTATCTCATCAAGGGCCTTGATGATTTTTTGTTTTGGCAGCTGGTTTTTGATCTCATACTCCAAGTTCTGCACCCACACCTGCATAGCACTTGGTACGGATGTTAAAGCAACGGCGGGTTTACAAGCACCACATGCCGCAATTTAAAACTTTCTTAAGTCCATGTCAATGCGTCTATCAAGGATATCGCAAATGAGGAAGAGTCTTCCATCGAAAGTGTTACCTTCTTGGACAGTCTGGTGACTGCCACATCCACTGTTGGTGGGTTAGATAAAGGAGCCGCATCCTCCTTGAGTGCATACAACTTCTGCAACCTATTGGTTGAGGAGGATTTTGTTAGAGAAATTAGATCCTTTTTTTTAATCATTTAATGAATGCTTGCATGAGATTGCTTAAATGTTGAACTTCAGATGACCTCTCTGCCTCATGCTGATATTTTTACTGGGTGAAAGTTCATTAGAATAGATTCAAGTTACATAGAATTGTTTTGAGTCCTTGAAATGCATATAAATCACAGAGTTAGGATAAGAACATCTTATACAGGTGGTTTAGAAATAATTATGTGGAATATGGGAAAGTTATGTACAGTACATTAAGTTTGACAGGGTCAAACAAAGGTCTGCTTGTGCCCTCATTAAAACCTGTTAAAATACATTGAATGGGATGACATTGATGTATGTGTGTGTATATGTGTATATATATATATATATGTATATATATATATATATATATATATATATATATATATATATATATATGTATATATTTTTTTTTTTTGTGAAACCCATATATTTATACATGCACATAGAATTGTATAGTGAACAACAATAAGACATATAACACATAAAGGTGGGGTTATTGAAAGTTCATTTTCCCAAAGTCGGAAATCTGTTCTCTTTGAGTTGGTAAAGTCTTATCAAGACAAGGAGGGGTTGATTTAACACAGCTGGGTAACATACTGTCTCTACACAGGTGTTTTTAATTGGACAAAACCAGCTATAAATCATTTTAATGAACATATAGGAATTCTGGGAATGAATAAGTTTGTCTGGTTGTAGAACAGGTGTCAGATTTATGGCTGGTTGCATTGACGTAGATCTTAGCAACCAATCATATCTAGGAGAGATGGCTAAGATAAGGCTTGTAAAAGGGTATATAAATGCAAGTTTTACAATTGTTAGACAGACAAGTCAGATAGGAGCTCATAAGGCTGAACTCTATGTATACTGCCCTATTGAACGGGTCATAGAAGTGAGAACCAGTGGGCAATTATCTGTTCAGATAGGCTACACCTGTTTGCAAGTAATTTACAGAGGTCTATTAACCATGAATTGGTCTGTAATCCCTTGTATCCAATAATTGACCCACTGTGCATATAATCATATATATTAAGACTTCCTCTTCTACGCCCCTCCATTTTGCCAGCTTCTACTAATGATACATATCAAGCTTTGACTTTATAGCTATACTTACACCATACTATATTATTTATTTACATTCAGGGACCTGCACCTCTTTTCTTTTATCTGTTCCTTGTGGACTCCGCTGGCCTGACATACCCGATGTGTTTCTGATACGATGCTGCCATCCATTTAGACACACTAAAGAAATCCTATACAATATCCAATGTTTAGTTCTAAACAGATGTGCCCATATATTGAATTATCGCTCAAAAGACATCTCTGACCAGTACTTTGGAGATCGGAATTTGGAGTGTCATCTGGTAAACTATCAATTATTATTGGTCTAAGATACAGTTACGGCTTTGTGAACTAGTAAGTTCTCTTACCATTATCAGCTGTTTCGTCCTTCTTTCCTCCCAAGCCCCTATTCCCACTACCCTCATTATTTATATTTCATTGTAATATACTTGACTTATTTTTGTAATAATGATTGGTATGTCCTATTTATGCATCTTTTTAGATCATACAATATATCCTCACAGGAAACCCCTGAAGAAGGAATTGTACCTATAGTATTCCGAAACATGTTGGGTCTCTAGCATATCATGTCTGTATGTGTTTCTTCCATTAGAACCCTCGAAAACATGATGTTAGTGAAATATTTGTATGAGCTGTTCATTGTTTTTAACCAAATATTTCGTGCAAAAATATATATTTTTACTACTTTTGATCACTTGCTCTATACCAATCGTATATATATTATTTTCCACAATCTTTTTTCTTCCCCCCCCCCCACCCACAAAATCCTTGGGGCAATCTCTTTCCATTTTTTTTTTATTGCACGGGTAACAGGCAGTCAGAACCAATAGGCAAATATCTGTCCTTTTGTTGTAACTTGTCTCCTCATACGAGTCAAATTAAAAAAACTTCTTAACTTGATCTAGAGTGTGGTCTCAGGTGAATTTCGCTCACAAATTGGTCCTTTGAGCCGGAACTCAATATCCTGTGAAGGGATGGACCGACCAGACCACCGTATGGGGGAATCTCAGCACACACGAGATTCCTTATTCCAAAGTCCTCCGTCTGAATTGACGTTAACAGAGGCAGGTCGACCGACTGGTCCCTATCAGGTGGCGGGTTCCCAAGAATTGGCAGAAAAGGCCCATTCTGGTTCAAGGTAAGAACAATTCACAATTTGTTTCAATTTGGTTAGAAGATAAGAATACCATTGTTTTTTAGTAGAACACAGGATTAGGAAAGAAATGTGAGTTGACAAAATATTGTGTAAAAGGTATAAGAATACCAATGTTTTTTAGTAGAGCACAGGATTAGGAAAGAAAGTCTGTGTCGGTCTGCGAGTTGACAAAAATATTGTGTATAAAGGTACAAGAATACCAATTTTTTTTGGAAGAGCACACAAAAACATTGTGTATAAGTGTTGGTGTGAGAAGACCTTAAATTACTCCGTACATACGTTAAATTGACCAGAAATGTGTGAAACAAAGGGCTGACTGGGCAGCCACTAACCAATGCATACAAGGGGAAGATGAGTCAGTAGATAATTACATGATAAGGATGAGGGAAGTGTTTAATAACTACTCTGGGATGGAAGTTCCGGCAAATCGAGTTACTGACACTCCATATGAACAGCGGCTAAAAAATGCCATCCTGAAGGGATTCCTAGCCCCGGTTTCTAGTTTTGTCGCTAAACATGTGATAAATCATAGAACCTACAGGATCCAGGATTTTATTGTGTATGCGCGCCACGCTGAAAGACATTTCCAATCTAAAAAGAAAGCAAAAAAAGCAAAGGCATTTGCTGTAGAGGTAGTGTAATGTGTATGTTGCTGAAAGAAGGTACAGAAAGGTTAAGAAACCCCCAATGTAGACCTCGCATTAAGGATTACGAGGGTAGGAAAGAAAGGGGTGAATGTTTTTGTGTGGCAGGAAATGCCACTTGGCCAGAGATTACAAGTTGAAAAAGGATGAGGAGGCATGACTAGAGGGAGACGAAATGTATGAAACAGAATGCTTGTACAATGAAACAAATTCAGAAGGGTATGAAGTATTGGACATATGTAATGTTGAAATGTATTTACAGAGTGAGATTAAACCTGAAATAACACTTGTTGAAAAAGGAAAAGAGGTCACATTTCTGCGTGACACAGGGGCCTGCAGGACCCTGATTCATCCCCAGGAAATGCCTGGAGAAGTTACGAAAAAAGGTACAATTTTTGTAAAATCAGCAAAGGGGTTTATGTGTGAGGAGGATGTTTCAGAAATCTTCCTATAGAGGACCCCCTAATGGACAAAAAAGCTGAATGTAAAAATGTGATATCTAAACGATGTCCGGTTAACCTGCAGGGATTTGTTGCATGCACTTGATATCTCGGTTATACCAGCTAAGGGGGGCTTGAGAGCCCACCATACTTGCAAAACACATGTAGTGAAGGCTAACAACGAGCCTTATCATTGGTGTAGCCTGGTTTTATGTATTGCAGGTCCTGGGTGCATGCAACAATCCCTCCTGAACAAGGTGGAAGAAAAAGTTAAAGTGAGGAACTATAAGGTCCAGCATCATTCTCACTGTACAATGTATTTTAAACATTCTTCAGGACCTAATATAAATAATGAAAAGAAACTAAGTTTTAAGGAGTTATGCCCTGTACACATGGTCGGACATTGATCGGACATTCCGACAACAAAATCCATGGATTTTTTCCGACGGATGTTGGCTCAAACTTGTCTTGCATACATACGGTCACACAAAGTTGTCAGAAAATCCGATCGCTCTGAACGCGGTGACGTAAAACACGTACGTCAGGACTATAAACGGTGCAGTAGCCAATAGCTTTCGTCTCTTAATTTATTCTGAGCATGCGTGGCACTTTGTGCGTCGGATTTGTGTACACATGATCGGAATTTCCGCCAACTGATTTTGTTGTTGGAAAATTTTATAGCAAGCTCTCAAACTTTGTGTGTCTGAAATTCCTATGGAAAATGTGTGATGGAGCCTACACACGGTCGGAATTTCCGACAACAGGGTCCTATCACACATTTTTCATCGGAAAATCCTATCGTATGTACAGGGCATTGGAATCACCTTGAAAACTCTGTATTGGGATCGGGAGGGAGACAGCATGGCCACCTGCCTCCTCCCCGATGAGGTATTCAAGCAGAGAAAGAGTCACCTCAGCTAGATAGCTCCATGAATAAGCTGAGGGGTTAGAAGTTATTTAAACTACAGAAAAAAAGAAAGTTGTTTGTTTTAGGAAATTTACGACATTGTTTGTATCTAGCATACTGCTTCTGGAAGCAAAATTATAGGGTCTTAAACTGAAAAGAGGTCTTGTTTATTTTATAGTCATTAGCCCCCTTTTCTTGCTGAAATACTGCAATGGTGCAGATGGTTCAGTGTGACATAAATAAAACTGAAGTTTATAGTCATAAAATATTAGACATTTTGATGGTGCAGATGACTGTAATGATCTCTCCCCTGATTGGATGCTTAGATATAATTTGTGTATATATCTCATTGTTGTAGCTGCTCTCTGAGCACTATCTGTTTTGGAACCACAAGTCCCAGCATAGCTTGAATCTGTAGATAAATTCAATGCTGCTAATGTAATTAATGTCATGCTTAAAAAGATTTTTAAAGTTGTAGGTTTTACATGTTAGGCAAGATAATATATTCCTTTCAGTATGAGTGTAGGAAAGTAGAAGGTTTTGCCACCATTTTAGAAATAGCTGTCTGCAGGTATGTGCAAAAACATTAAATCACTTTTGTGACAGTTCATCTCAATACTCTGTACTGAGATGAAAGGGGCACGTTTAGGGAGTTATGTCTGGTGATTTTAGACAGAAACTTGATGAGCTGAGCAGAAAATCTCAGAATACTTTCTTATTCTTAAACATTTGTTGATTTTTTTTATTTATGCTTCTAAAAAGAGTTACACCCAGTGGCGGAATTATAGGGGTCGCTGAGGTTGCCATGGCGACCGGGCCCCTTGCTGCAGGGGGCCCTTGAGGGCCCCCTGTATACAGTACTTTAATAGGGGAGCGGAGACAAGCTCCCCGTCCTAAGCCGAACTGTATTCGGCACTGTGCAGGGAGCTGCTCACATTGATTACAAAGTGGAAGCACAGTGCTGTGCTCTTTGTCTCCCCCTACAGTGCAGTACCAGGCAGGAAGAGATAAGGTAAAGGTCTGCCGTTTTTTATCTACTGTATGTGTGTTTATATGTGTGTGAGCATGTATGTATATGTGCATGTGTGTGTGTGTGTGAGCATGTATGTATATGTGCATGTGTGTGTGTGTGTGTGTGTGTGTGTGTGAGCATGTATGTATATGTGCATGTGTGTGTGTGTGTGTGAGCATGTATGTTTATGTGCATGTGTGTGTGTGTGTGTGTGAGCATGTATGTATATGTGCATGTGTGTGTGTGTGTGTGTGTGTGAGCATGTATGTATATGTGCATGTGTGTGTGTGAGCATGTATGTATATGTGCATGTGTGTGTGTGTGTGTGTGTGTGTGTGTGAGTGAGCATGTATGTATATGTGCATGTGCGTGTGTGTGTGTGTGTGAGCATGTATGTATATGTGCATGTGTGTGTGTGTGTGTGAGCATGTATGTATATGTGCATGTGTGTGAGCATGTATGTATATGCGTGTATGTATGTGTATTCAGTGGCGGTGCGTCCATAGAGGCGCATGGGCGCTGCCCCCTCTCTCCAGGCACCCCTCTATCACAAATAGATAGATTCATGCATAGCGTGAATCTATCTATGGCCACCACTGTCCCCCCTATTCAGACGCCTGGCCCCTTTTTGGATGCCGGGCGCCTGAATTAAACCGGCGGGGGTGTTTTTAAAGCACTAAATAGGCTTCAAAATAGGTGAACTGTGAGTGCCATGCTTGGCGCTCACAGTCCACCCAGGTGTGTTAGAAAAGCGAATAAATATTTGCTTTCCTAACACTGAACTGCCTCTCCACCAATCAGGTGCTCAGGTCTGTTACCCGTCACCTGATTGGCTGAAACGACAGGTGCCGCTATTGGATGCCTATCAGGAGGAGAGGATGGGAGGAAAGGCATGGAGGACCCTGCTCATCGCCGTCACCCGCTGCCCCACCGAGACAGGGTAAGTGCCGGGCAGACTGCGAGCGGGCAGGGGGGTCACAGTGGCAGCAATTGATGGGCACAGTGACTGCGTTTGATGGGCACAGTTGCTGCGTTTCAGGGCACAGTGGCTGCGTTTGATGGGCATAGTGGCTGCGTTTGATGGGCACAGTGGCTGCGTTTGATGGGCATAGTGGCTGCGTTTGATGGGCATAGTGGCTGCATTTGGGCACAGTGGCTGCGTTTGAGGGCACAGGGGTTGCAATTGATGGGCACAGTGGCTGCGTTTGATGGGCACAGTGGCTGCATTTGATGGGCACAATGGCTGCGTTTGGGGGCACAGGGGTTGCAATTGATGGGCACAGTGGCTGCGTTTGATGGACAAAGTGGCTGCATATGATGGGTACAGTGGTGGCAATTGATGTGCACAGTGAGGCTACAATTGATGCGTTTTTTTTTTAAAGAATTTTTCAGTTTGCTTACGCCCCCCAAAAAATTTTGAGCACCACTGGTTTATGTGTGTGTGCATTTATGTATAAATATACAGTATGTATATATATATATATAATATGTGTGTGTGTGTGTATTTATGTATGTGTGTGTGTGTGTGTGTATGTATGTGTGTTTACATGTATATATGCACATTTTATGTATGCGCTTTTAATCCTGGCCCCCTATATGTGTCCCATTAGATCCAATTTTTTTTTTTTGCTTATTCATAGTACCAGCCAAAAAAAATTCTGTTCCTCTGAAAAGTGATCCATGCTCAAATCGCTTTTCAGAGGCATTTGACAGCCGGTAAAGAGGCAATATGTTGCCTCCTGACCGCCTGTTTTAACCCCTTAAATGCATCATCACTATGCTGCAACTGCATGCAATGCACACAGTTGCAGGGTGGTTGCAGTGTAGCCACTTCAAGGGTGCCCTGACTGGAAAAAGATTGAGAAACACTGACATAGAGGAACCCATCTCTCCATTTTCCTCCTGCAGCCCCTGAATGCCTGTGGGAAAGAGAGGAGGAGAAGCAGGGGGGGGGGGGGGAGAAAAGAGCCCTGTCAGGGGGGCCCTCCATCAGAGGCGGCTCTCTAATTAGGCAAAATAGGCGGTGGCCTCAGGCCTCGCAGTCATAGGGGCCTCGCACAGCTGGCTAGTTTACCTAGTTAGAGAGCCGCCTCATTCAGCAGCAGAGATCTCCGTCCCGAGTCCCCTCACTCTGCTACAGGGAGAGATAACAGACAGGCAGGGCGAGATGTGTGATCGGAGCTCCGGATCACAGACAGGGAGAGCCGCCCAGTGAGCCTGTTCTGACAGATCTCCCCCCTCCCCCTGCTGCCCGCACAGCCAAACAGAAGAGGAGAGAGAGCTTCTGCTCCTCCTCCTCCCGCCCTCTCCTCCTGTGTCTGCCCCGCCCACTCTCCTCGGCAGTGTTCTCTGTTCTGCCTCAGAGAAGGGGATGTGTGGGCGGGAAGATTCATGCTGAAGCCCAGCAAAAGGGGAGTCTGATCCATCCATCCATCCATCCATCCCTCCAGTCCCTCCTGCCTCCCAGTGAGTACACTGATGTAGGGGATGTTCTTCCCTCCTTTATTCCTCCACCCCCCTCTCTTTCTTTCTTTCCATTCTTTTTGTCTCTTTCTTTCTCTTTCCTTCATTCTTTCCCCACCCCCTCTCTTTCCTTTCTTTCTTTCTTTTTTTTCTTTCTCTCTCTTTCTTTCCTTTCCATCTTTTTCTTTCTTTCTTTCTTTCTTTCTTTTCTTTCTTTTTTTTCTTTCTCTCTCTTTCTTTCCTTTCCATCTTTTTCTTTCTTTCTCTTTCTTTCTTTCTTTCTTTCTTTCTTTCTTTCTTTCTTTCTTTCTTTCCATTATTTTGACATTCTTTCTTTTTCTCTTTCCTTCCTTCTTCCTCCATCCCCCTCTCTTTCTTTCTCCTTTCTTTCCTTCCATCTCTTCTTTTTTTCCTTCTTTCTTTCTTTCTTTCTTTCCTTTCTTTCTTTCCTTTCTTTCTTTCTTTCTTTCTTTCTTTCTTTCTTTCTTTCTTTCTTTCTTTCTTTCTTTCTTTCTTTCTTTCTTTCTTTCTTTCTTTCTTTCTTTCTTTCTTTCTTTCTTTCTTTCTTTCCTTTCTTTCTTTCCTTTCTTTCTTTCTTTCTTCTTTCTTTCTTTCTTTCTTTCTTTCTTTCTTTCTTTCTTTCTTTCTTTCTTTCTTTCTTTCTTTCTTTCTTTCTTTCTTTCTCTTTCTTTCCTTCCATGTTTCTTTCTCTTTCTTTCCTTCCATCTTTCTTTCTTTCTCCTTTCTTTCTTTCTCCTTTCTTTCTTTCCTTCCATCTCTTCTTTTTTCTTTCTTTCTTTCTTTCTTTCTTTCTTTCTTTCTTTCTTTCTTTCTTTCTTTCTTTCTTCTTTCTTTCTTTCTTTCCCATATTTCATTCTTTCTTTCTTTCTTTTTTTCTTTCTTTCTTTCTTTCTTTCTTTCTTTCTTTCTTCTTTCTTTCTTTCTTTCTTTTCTTTCTTTCTTTCTTTCTTTCCATTATTTTGACATTCTTTCTTTTTCTCTTTCCTTCCTTCTTCCCTCCATCCCCCTCTCTTTCTTTCTTTCCTTCCATCTCTTCTTTTTTTCCTTCTTTCTTTTCTTTCTTTCTTCTTTCTTTCTTTCTTTCTTTCTTTCTTTCTTTCTTTCTTTCTTTCTTTCTTTCTTTCTTTCTTCTTTCTTTCTTTCTTTCTTTCTTTCTTTCTTTCTTTCTTTCTTTCTTTCCTTCCTTCCATCTTTCTTTCTTCTTTCTTTCTTTCTTTCTTTCTTTCTTTCTTTCTTTCTTTCTTTCTTTCTTTCTTTCTTTCTTTCTTTTCTCTTTCTTTCCTTCCCATATTTCATTCTTTCATTCTTTCTTTCTTTCTTTCTTTCTTTCTTTCTTTCTTTTTTCTTTCTTTCTTTCTTTCTTTCTTCTTTCTTTCTTTCTTCTTTTTCTTTCCTTCTTCCTTCCTTCTTCTCCCCTCTCTTTCTTTCTCCTTTCTTTCTTTCTTTCCATCTCTTCTTTTTTCTTTCTTTCTTTCTTTCTTTCTTTCTTTCTTTCTTTCTTTCTTTCTTTCTTTCTTTCTTTCTTTCTTTCTTTCTTTCTCTTTCTTTCCTTCCCATATTTCTTTCTTTTCTTTCTTTCTTTCTCTTTCTTTCTTTCTTTCTTTCTTTCTTTCTTTCTTTCTTTCTTTCTTTCTTTCTTTCTTTCTTTCTTTCTTTCTTTCTTTCTTTCTTTCCTTTCTTCTTTCTTTCTTTCTTTCTTTCTTTCTTTCTTTCTTTCTTTCTTTCTTTCTTTCTTTCTTTCTTTCTTTCTTTCTTTCTTCTTTCTTTCTTTCTTTCTTTCTTTCTTTCTTTCTTTCTTTCTTTCTTTCTTTCTTTCTTTCTTTCTTTCTTTTCTTTCTTCTTTCTTTCTTTCTTCTTTCTTTCTTTCTTTCTTTCTTTCTTTCTTTCTTTCTTTCTTTCATTATTTTTGACATTCTTTCTTTTTCTCTTTCCTTCCTTCTTCCTCCATCCCCCTCTCTTTCTTTCTTTCTTTCTTTCCTTCCATCTCTTCTTTCTTTCTTTCTTTCTTTCTTTCTTTCTTTCTTTCTTTCTTTCTTTCTTTCTTTCTTTCTTTCTTCTTTCTTTCTTTCTTTTCTTTCTCCACCCATCCCCTTTTATTTCTCTCTTTGTGACAGCCTACCAGAATAGGTAGGATCTGTGCAGTGCTGTGCAGCTCTGCTTGAGGAAAATATATCTTTATTATGCCCACTTACCTAACCCCTGTACTGTCCACTCCCCCTATACTGTACCCTCTTAATACAGTTCATAATACAGTGGGGCCTCATGTCTAAGTTTTGCCTAAGGCCTCACAAAGTCTAGAGCCGCCTCTGCCCTCCATGGTTTCTTGCATCGGGGCCCTGAAGATTGTAGTTACGCCTCTGGTTACACCCCATGTGTCAATTACTTGAAGCACTACAGTAGAATGGTATGAGTTGGGAGATTTGCTAAATGATTGGGTCACACAAAGTACACCAGGGATGCACCTTTTTAGGGGGATATTATGACAAAGAATGACTGGTCCTCTTGACCCTGGAGGAATAGGATGTACTAAAAGACATCCCTGGACCACCTTTGGTCAAGAGGAAAAGGTGATGTAGGACTAATTAAAGCAGCAAATGAAGTGCATATCACCCCCAAAAGTACTGTGAGACTGCATCAAGAAACGGTGCTGTGACTTAAATGTAAGCGTAGGATAGTTTTGCCTTAACAAGATGTGGTGTGATCTGTAGAAGTAGTGTAATTGTAGATGTAGTTTAATTCTGGGTTATTAAAAATATAGTATTCAATGTCAGTCATGCACATCTTTCAGTAGCATTTGAAAAGGACAGAGATAGTTTTTTCTAGGATCGAAGTGACACCTAGATGCCAATAAAAGTTTCCATTAGAGTAAACAGATTGCCACCATCCTGAGGCTTCAAAGAAAACTGGTAGTCATTTTGGCTACATTGATCCGCAGGGGGCATTCGCAAGGCTCTGGACAGTCTGCAAGCTTTGATTAATATCAAAAGATCTAAGGAACCTATTTAATGTCTCATAAAAGCTAAAATATTAGCGTCAGAGAGATGAAAATAATTCCTTTTGATCGTACACCTGATGGGTTACGTGTACATGTAACTCTGTATGTTTAGCAGGTGTGGAATCCTAGAGAACCACACGAAACCGTTATATGGCGCCTAATTGCAGCAGGCAGGCAGTGACTGGTATTGTTGTGATCGGCATGATGCGCTGGTATCGAAAATCCTATCCATGACCCAGCAATCAGCGCCGTTCTGGGCCAATTTGATTCTGGTCATTTCAGAACACAAATGTTCTGTGGGCTGAGACAGGAACACCCCCCCCCAGGGTTGATTGGACAAGGGCTAAAGTCCAGCCCACATCCATATTTCAATAAATTGGGTAGCCTGAGATATGGACATTGTTCTTCCACGAAGCCAGTTCGAAACTGGGGAGTTCCCACATGTTCCAGTATGCTTCTACTAACGGATAGACTTGGGTAAAGTTTATTTCTGTTTTTATCCCTTTTTATTTTCATAGCAAATTGCCAATTTGTGTGTCTTTCTGCATTTTTTGTATCTTTTTTGGTAAATCCCTTTTCTTTGTATATCTTATATGCACTGCCCACTTTCGGGATATTAAATGATAAAATTAATAAGTGACTTCTGTGTACTAAGCTAGGACTCATATCTCTGCAGAGGTTGTTGTATTTTAGTGCCTAAGTACTCGGTCTAAGTTACATGCCAATCGGTATGCAATTGCACTGTGTGTTGGCAGATTGCCAATTGTACGCTAACAGATCTGCCAGACGGAGATCTGTGTGTGTGGTGGCTCAGCAGACCAGTCTGCGGACAAACTGTTGGGTGGTGGCAGGCTATCGTTTATTGTGTGTCTGGTGTGTGGGTGTGGGGCCAGTGGGAAGAGTGATTAACACCAGGGTTCAAGCTTGAAGGATAGCTGGAGGAACCCTAGAAGTGTATAGTAATTGCTAGACTGCTCCCCAACCCTTAGAGTGCACCAGTTTGTATGTAAGATTTGTATCTGCCTGTGTGTGGTCAGTTAGCTGGATTGGAGTGGAGTCTCCCTCTAGTGGTGGCCAAAGGTAGTGTAGGCTGTGAAAGTACCACAGCCAGTCTTACATGCTCAGTATAAGTTCCCCCTTATTCTCTTAGTTCCTCATATACCCCGGTCACGGAACGCACGTCACGGTTAGCTAGTCGCCGTGGGCGTGCGAATTCGTGACAGGGGCCCTTTGAGAAAGGATGCAGAGGTTGGAATGGATCCTGTGGTCAGGAAAAAGCATGGTAGGGGTATGGTCATAGAGTGTCCGGATTCACCCTGTGTTACACCATTGTTTCCTGTTAAGAAGCCACAAGGAGGCTGGAGACTCGTTCAGGACTTACATGCAATAAATAAAGCTGTGGCAGTAGTGCCTGACCCCCCGTGTCCTCCTGAAGGACCTCCAGCCTGAGAACAAGGTATTTTCTGTTATTGATATAAGTACATTCCTATCTTGCGAAACAGCAGAAATACAGCGTGTGATAGATGAAACATGGTTAATAGAAATGCAAAAATCAGCACCCGAGGTTGAGAAACAAAAATGGTTGTCAAAAGCGGCAGAACAGATAGAAGGTATTTATATAAGCATAGATGGTAAACCTATATTGCCTACCTCATTGTTTAGATATGTAGTTTTTTGAGTCATGGGCAGGCCCATGTCTCAAAAGGGGGGATGGTACAGATGATTAATAAAGTGTTCACAGCGTGTGGATTTACAAATTACTAAAAAAAAAAATTTCTGATCTGTGTGACCTGTAACAAATGTCATGTGCAAGGGGCACTGAGAGGTCAATTTCCTGGGTCTCCCTACCCCTTTCACACAATATGTATGGATTTCATTGAACTAAACACATGTGAAAATAAGAAGTATTGTCTGGTAACTGTGTTTACCACCCACAGTCTGCAGGTACTGTGGAAAGGCATAATGGTACTATAAAAAGTAAACTGCCATGCTAAGATGGTAGCCATCGATCAAAATCAAATTCCAAAATTTGAAAAACTTTGGCACTCTTGGATAAAACAACAGTTCTTGTCAAACTTCAATGACTCTGTCCTGTTGCCATGGTAACAGATTAAATGACTTACAGAGACACCCATTCTAAGGCTTCAAAGAGAACTAAAAAGAATAATAAACTGACGAGCGGGACAACCTTGTGGACCATACCTCTACCTTTCAACCCTTTTTCTTCTTTCTCTTTCCTTTTCTCCACCTTACGATTAAAGCTCATTATCAGAATTTATTTGACCTATATACACTCTACTTGTAAACAATATGTATAGTAGGTATAAATCATTTAAATACCTACAAAAGTAACTAAGGAAATGATATATATAATTTAGGGTGGAAACCGTAATTTACAAAAAATGGAGTCTGTTTGATAGCGGAATGAATGGAATTGTTGTAGGCAAATTCAGCCAATGGAAGCACAGAAGTCCAATCATCTTGGGCAAAAGAAGAAAAACAGCATAAGTATTGTTCAAGTGTTTGGTTTGTTCTCTCTGTTTGCCCATTAGTCTGGGGATGATAGGCAGATGAAAATGAAAGCTCAATGTTCAGTGTTTTGCATAGACACCTCCAGAATCGGGGGGTAAACTGTACCCCCCGATCTGAAACAATATTGACCGGCACCCCGTGGAGCCTGATGACTTCTTTAATGAACACCAGTGCCGTTTCTGTAGCTGGGGGTACCCTTCATTGGGACAAAGTGGGCCATCTTTGATAACCGGTCCACTATTACAAAGATCGAGGTGTAGCCCCCGGCCGGAGGTAGTTCAACAATAAAGTCTATGGATAACATTTTCCATGGCCTATCTGGGACAGGCAATGGTCTTAGTAATCCCCATGCCTTGGTTCTGTAACCCTTGTTCCTAATACAGGTGGTACAGGATTCTACAAATTTTTTACAGTCCTCGCGTAACTGAGGCCACCAAATCAGTGGTCTTAGCTACACCAAAATGCCCAGCCAGTGCATGATCATGACAGAGCTCCAATATAGGAACTCGTAGAGTTTCAGGTATAAAAATCCTATTCTCGTGCCAAAGTAACCCATCCTTAACTTGGAGTTCTGGCCCAATGGAAGGTCCAAATCCCACGGAAGCCTGCTTAATTTGAGAAAGCAGGTTCCCCTGAAGTAGAAGAAAATTCCCCGGGGACAGGATGGTGTCCGGAGGGGAAACTTCTTGGGTCTTGTGGAACATCCTGGATAGGGCATCAGGTTTAGTGTTTTTTGAGCCAGGGCGGTAAGTGACATGAAAAGAGAACCTGGAGAAAAAAAAAACCCATCTGGCCTGTCGTGGCTTCAACCTCTTTGCAGACCTCAAATACTCCAGGCTCTTATGATCTGTAAAAATTAAGACTGGATGAGCGGCTCCTTCCAGAAGATAACGCCACTCCTCTAACGCTGCTTTAATTGCCAACAACTCTCTGTCTCCTACATCATAATTTCTCTCTGCCGTGGACAACTTACGAGAGAAGAAGGCCACCGGATATAACAGGGCCTTAGTTCCCTGTCTTTGGGACAACACTGCCCCCATCGCAATTTCAGATGCATCTACCTCAAGCACGAACGGCAGAGAGGAATCTGGGTGTTTTAATACAGAGGCAGAAGTAAAATGGGTCTTGAGGGTCTCAAAAGCCTTCTGGGCTTCAGCAGACCAGTGGAAGTGTGTTCCCTGTTTAGTTAACTGTGTGATGGGTGTAATGATGGCTGAGAACCCCTTAATAAACTTTCGGTAAAAATTGGCGAATCCAACGAATCGTTGGATTCCCTTTTTGTCTGTAGGAACTGGCCAATCTATGATTGCAGCAACCTTTTGAGGGTCCATCTTAATGCCTTTACTAGAGATGATTAACCCGAAAAATTGAATACTTTCCTGTTCAAATTCACACTTTTCTGCCTTTGCATATAAGCCATGTTGTCGAAGCCGGCCCAACACACTTCTGACGTGCCTGCGATGAGATTCAAGGGAACAAGAAAAAATTAATATGTCGTCTAGATAGACGATAACAAACAGATCCAGAAAGTCTCGCAAAACATCATTGATGAAATATTGGAACATAGCAGGGGCATTGCACAGACCGAAGTGCATCACCAGGTATTCGAAATGTCCATAACGGGTACGAAAAGCAGTCTTCCACTCATCGCCGCTCCTGATACGAACCAAATTGTAGGCTCTACGGAGGTCAAGCTTAGTAAATATGGTGGCAGTTCCAAGTCTTTGAAATAATTATGGTACCAGAGGAAGAGGATAACGTTTTTTTACTGTGATTTTATTTAGTTCACAGTAATCCACGCATGGTCTAAGAGTACTATCCTTCTTCTGTACAAAGAAGATGCCTGCACCTGCTGGAGACGTGAACGGGCGAATGAAGCCCTTCTTTAAGTTCTCATCGATATATATTCCTTTAGCGCCCCTTGTTCTACTTCAGTTAAAGGAAAAATCCTTCCGAATGGAATCTCTGCTCCGGGAAGTAACTCGATAGGACAGTCGTAGGCCTGATGAGGGGGTAAAACTTCTGCCCCCTGCTTACTGAATACATCTAGGAAATCATGATAAGCTGCAGGAATCGATTGATGTAGGCCGGAATCTGTGTCTAGGCAGAGAAAGGTAGGGGTCTCCTGAACGTCCTGAATTCTGCAAAACTGCTGACAATATGAAGAGGAAAAGGTAACCTCACCTGTGGCCCAGTTAATGTCAGGGTTGTGAGCTTGCAACCAAGGCATGCCGAGGATTATGGGAAACAGGGGTGAAGCAATGATATCCAGGCATAGTAATTCTTGATGGGAGTTGAGTATAGAAACAGGTATAGGAACAGTCTCTTGAATAACAGGTCCAGATTTGATGGCGGTTCCATCAGCCAGATGAATGGAAAGTCCATGGGCCTTAGGCAGCAAAGGAATCTGATGTTTTGCAGCAAAAAGCGAGTCCATGAAACAGCTGCAAGCTCCAGAGTCAATAATGGCGGTTATTTGCAGAGTCTCTCCTGGAAGCTGTAATAGGACAGAGAGGGCAAGGTGAGTAGTGTTCTTGGCCAGAGGTGCAACATAGTCAGTGGACAAGAATAGGCACTTACGGAGCTTAAGAGGGCAGTTCCTGACGTAGTGTCCAGGTTCCCCGCAGTACAGGCACAAATTATTCATCCGACGACGTTGACGTTCCTCCTGGGTAAGAGAAGGCGACAGGACCCCCAGCTGCATTGGCTCAGGTGGATTAAACGTGGAGGTAGGTGGTGTTGGTGAGGTATGATGAGGAGCTCTTGGAAGCACCCAGGTTGGGCAAGAAGGTCCCATAGCTCTCTCTGCCCTACATTCCCTTAAGCGTCGATCGATCTGAATGGCTAGATCGATCAAAGTATTCAGAGTCTGTGGTATACCCACCCTGGCCAGCTCATCCTTTAAAGAGTCAGAAAGTCCCATTCGAAACTGATAGCGGACGGCCGCATCATTCCAATTTGTGTCTGTACTCCATCTTCTGAATTCAGCCACATAGTCCTCTGCTGCCCTGCGACCCTGTTGCAGGGTATGCAGAGCAGTCTCTGCAGTCACAGAAAGTTGGGGATCCTCATACAACTGGGCCAACACATCGATGAAGGTGGTAAGGTTGGTCAGGGATACATCCTTTTGCTCCAAGAGGCGATGGGCCCAGGTTTGGGGGTCGCCTGTAAGTAGAGGGATCACATAGCCTACCTTGGTGGCTTCCAGGGAAAAGGTACGTGGCTGAAGAGCAAAGAACAGTTTGCAGGAGTTGCGGAAGGCCCTGAATTTATGTCGATCTCCGGAAAATCGTTCAGGTGTCGGGACTTTGGGTTCTGGAGAGAGCATCACCACTGTTGAAGAGGGCCCAACTGAAGAAGCAGGAGCAGAAGGGACTCCCTGAACCCCGATAGGGTTAGACAAAATTAATACCCGTTCCTCCAGCCGGGTGTATCCTTGCTGCAGATTCTTGACTGCTTCAGTCAATCCTGCCAGGTGTGCACATAGTTCCTCCATGGGAGAGGTTCCCTGCTCAGGCTCAGACATGGCTGTCTGCTACTGTCACATACCTGGTAGGTTTTGAGCCTGAGGTGCAGAGAGAGGCCTCCCCTACAGCTCCCACTCTCGTTCCTCTGGAATGGAGACAGAAGACACAGGAGTGAGGAGTGGTATTGGTGCCTGGCAGGATCAACAGTCACCAGAAGTTCAGGAGTGGTGGAACCCTCTGGAACCAGGAACTGAGGAGGAGACTGGAGACTGGAATGCAGACTGAACCAGGAACCACAACAGGTAAGTAGACAGGAACTGGGGTGCAGGACTGGAACCAGGAACAAGCAGCAGGTAGCAGACTGGATACTGGAGCGCTGGACTGGAACCAGGAACAAGGAGCAGGTAACAGACTGGATACTGGAGCGCTGGACTGGAACCAGGAACAAGCAGCAGTTAATAGACTGGACTGTGAAAAAATATAGCGCTTGTGCTGTGAAAACCCACAAAAAGAGGGGAGTATTAATATATAATAACACCATTAATAACATAAATAACTTGTGAGTCTCTCAACATAAAAGGATGGAGTCCAAATAAATGACCAACGTATAGTTGAAAAATGTCCCACTAGTGAAGGTGAGTGAATATATACAACGACTGGTGTTCAAACACAGGCAAATCTTGGAATTCCCCGGGAGGAACACATCCATCGGCTGTATAAATCTTGATAAAAGTGGTGTATAGAAAACTCTTACCAGATAAATTGGACTCCCTTGTCAGCGACAGGGAATCACTAAGGCAGGATGCCCCTCAGGGCCATGGAAAGGATATCCCGACTCTGGAACCTTCTGGGTCCGACTCTGCAATGATCTCCTGGGGCCGCCAGGTGGATTCGCACTAAGGATGGCCAAGGCACAGATCAGAGGGAACGAATCATTGCACGTGAAGCTGAGGTGGGAGCTGGATTTTCTCTCAGGTGGTATGTGGAGAAAAAATAAAAAGCCTAAAAGGATGCTGAAAGCGCCCTCCTTGTTGCCCATTTTGTTTTTATTGCTTGTGATAACATCTTTTATTATAACCAGGCTTTTTAGCAATAAAAAACCCACCTTTTTTATCTGCACTATGTGGAGGCTTTTTATTTTTTCTCCACATACCACCTGAGAGAACATCCAGCTCCCACCTCAGCTTCACGTGCGATGATTCGTTCCCTCTGATCTGTGCCTTGGCCATCCTTTGTGCGAATCCACCTGGCGGCCCCAGGAGATCATTGCAGAGTCGGACCCAGAAGGTTCCAGAGTCGGGATATCCTTTCCATGGCCCTGAGGGGCATCCTGCCTTAGTGATTCCTTGTCGCTGACAAGGGAGTCCAATTTATCTGGTAAGAGTTTTCTATACACTACTTTTATCAAGATTTATAAAGCCGATGGATGTGTTCCTCCCGGGGGATTCAAAGATTTGCCCGTGTTTGAACACCAGTCGTTGTATATATTCACTCACCTTCACTAGTGGGACATTTTTCAACTATACGTTGGTCATTTATTTGGACTCCATCCTTTTATGTTGAGAGACTCACGAGTTATTTATGTTATTAATGGTGTTATTATATATTAATACTCCCCTCTTTTTGTGGGTTTTCACAGCACAAGCGCTATATTTTTTCACAGTATTTTCATGATTTTTGTCACTCCGTATGTAGCTGCTCCATTTTCCTTTTTTCTTTTTTAGTATTGTCTTTTTTAGCGCAGTGTACATTCACCTTAATTGCATGGTAATAGACTGGATACTGGAGCGCTGGACTGGAACCAGGAACAAGCAGCAGGTAACAGACTGGGTACTGGAGCGCTGGACTGGAACCAGGAACAAGCAGCAGGTAACAGACTGGATACTGGAGCGCTGGACTGGAACCAGGAACAAGCAGTAGGTAACAGACTGGATACTGGTGCTCTGGACTGGAACCAGGAACAAGCAGTAGGTAACAGACTGGATACTGGAGCGCTGGTCTGGAACCAGGAACAAGCAGCAGGTAGCAGAGTGGATACTGGTATCAAGCAAAGGAATGGTCAAACAGGCCGGTGGTCGGTATTGGGCGGACAGCAGAGGTACCAGGGATAACACAGGAGAATGGTCAAGCAAGCCAAGGAGGTCAGGTGCAGGAAGATAGCTGGATAGTCACAACAGGAAGCCGGGTGAGATAACAGAAGGATTCAGATCAGATCAGGTTTGGCACACAGAACGCTGTAGAGCAGACAGCGGGGATTGAGTGTGACAGGCAGGTTTAAATAGCCCGCCTGATGCCAGCGGGAGTGCGCGCACGCGTGCCCGTGCGTGACAGCACCCGTGAACACGCGCGCATGCGCGGTAGTGCCTGTGGCCATGTTCCAGTGCGCCTGGAGCGCCGATTACTGGCAGGATCTTCATGACACGGGAGCTGCGATGCCCTCTGTGTGTCCCCTCCCCCTCCCCTCCGCCCCCTCTGGACAGGCGGGAGTGCATGTATGTGGGGGGTGGGCGGGTGCCCACAGCGCATCAGCGCCACTCTCCCTGCTCCACGTTTGACGTCATGGTTTGCGTCATGACATGGAGCATGAGTTCCTCCACATTAGCTGGTTCAGGTGGGGAATATGGGCGTTCCCAACAGACGGTATATGCCATCTGCGTCAGAGCCCCTCCCCACTTTTCGCCGTGCCTGTGTGATGCTGGTTTGTGGTCGGCGTGCACGTGTGCGGGCTGGGCATATTTTGACACACTGATTATGCATCCCTTTATCTTAGGCAGTTACCACTGGCGTAATACCTTGTCTTACCATGAACATCAGCAACCTGAGTCCTTGTGTCCGGGGGGGCTCTGTGTATGCGCCCCGCCAGCACGTGGTCCCAAAATACCTCAGCTCCCGGGACAGACACCCCTGTTGGCCCTGTCTCCACACCCGCTGTACTTCATTGCACTGACTCTATGTAAGTACTCAGGATGGGCCCACCCGCCTTTCCCTGTCATGATTAGTTGCAATTAGATTAATCATATTTCATTATATTTTCTAGAGCATCAACCCCTGATGAGTGTTTTTTTACACGAAACGCGTTGGGAAATCTGGGATGCAGACATATGTTTATAGTATACCATCAACTCAGAACACCTCTCACCTTCCAATCATGGTTTTACTGTGTTCTTTTTATTTTATTCCCTCCGCAAGTGCTGCTATAATGTCACATGTACATATATGACATTTTTGAATGTATAATCCATCAATTGAGACCACTATGTGGTGCCAAGTTGTTATATATTTGATGTACTCTTTATGTCCGTATTACATATGCACATACATATGTGTTTGTAAATACTTATAAAATGATTTATTTATTTATTATAATGTCTTTCCTTCATGTGGTTTCTGTCTTTGATTTGTTTTATGCATCTCATTACGATCAATAAACATGTACTTTTATCCTAACCACCTCCACTATGTCCATGGCCAAGTTCCAACCTTCCCAGTTTTACTTTTGAATTAGGGATGGAGGTACACCACATATGTGCCTCACTCAAAATCCCAAAATCCCCCCTCTCCTTTGGTTATGTGGTGTTAGGCTCATGCTTTTGGAAGAATAGAAGGTGCAAATGGGACTGCATAGCAACAGAGAGAAATAAGGGAAGCAAGAGAGGGAAAAAAAATACATATATACCCCTTTTTTTTGGAAAAGAGAAACAAATTTAAATAAAAGTAATCTGGGCAACCCCCCCCCCCCTATCCCCTAGTAATACATTCTTCATTGCTCCTCCCTTCTACCCCCATTACCAGAATAGAAAGACTTACCTGTCATTGACTGTTCCTCAGAAGGAGATGCTGTCTCTCTGTATGCCTGAATCGCAAAGGCATCCATTACCTGGCCATTTGTGCCTTTAAATGGAGCACCTGAGAGAGAGACTTAGTCCTCCCCAGCCTCTGTTTTAAGTGGTGCATCTGTAGCATGTATCCAAAATGCTGCTTCAAAGATATACGGCTTTAAGAAAACTTAAAAATCTACATTGCAGCTGCAAGATCTTAACCAAAAAAAAAAAATGACAATCCCTCACAATACAAACCAGGCAATTTGGGTCTGTTAAGGCTTTAAATGAGAACCCCCATGTGAAAAATACCACCCCAAACTAAAAAAGATTGTGCCCCTCCCACACACTAACAAACCTCTAGCCAAACACACAGCAAGCCAGCCCATAAATTGGCGGCAGGAGGGGCTCGGGCACCCCAAAAGTCACCAGATTGTTTCCATATTCAGGATGACAAGGGCCTCTTCCACACAACCCTAGGCTGGGGTTGTGGGGGGGCTGCAGACAGGGGGGCTTTACGGAATGTGGAAAGCTCCTTTAAACTAGTGGGTACAAGGTGCTTTGTGGTCGGTATTGGGCTGAGCCCAACATGCCCCAAAGGCAGACAGGTATGTTGAGTGCATGTGGCCTTGTCTGGTTCAGGAGGGGGTTGGGCGCTAACTCTTCTCGCCCCTTTCCTAGCTGGCCCTGTTGCATGCTCTGGAAAAGGATCTTGTTTGGATTGTTGAAGGTAGTCCATGGTCTTTTGAGAATGGAGTGGAGTGTGAAGTTCCCCTTTAAAAGCACAAGCTAGCCCAAGGAAATCATTAGGATTTGATGGGGGAGACAAGAGCATTGGAGAATGGAGTGTGGAGTAGACATGTGCATTCTGTTTCATTCCGAATCAAAATTCGGACACATTTTTCATTATTCAGAAATTCTTATGCTTGTGACAAAAGTAACGAATTCAAACAAATTCGAAAAAAGCGAACAAAATTCAAATTGCCACGATTTCGAAAACTAATTCAAATCGAATTTGAAAACAAATTTGATTCGAATTCGAAAATATAGAAATCGATTTTGTAAAAAATACAATAAAATAGAAAATAAAATTATAAAGCAATAGAATCAAAATAAAAGAATAGTAAATAGAATAGAATGTAATAGAATGTAATAAAATAAAATAGAATGTGACTGTCTTCCGAAATTTGAATTTTGAATAGTATAAATTTGAATTAGAGAATAGATTGGAAAATAATTTAAAACAATGGAAACTAAAATAGAAAAGAATAGAAAAACAATAGAACAGAATAGAATAACATATAATATATAGTATATGTTATTCTATTCTGTTCTATTGTTTTTCTTTGCTATTCTTTTTTATTCTATTCTAATCTTTTCTTTTTGAATTTGAAATCATTCTATACGAAATTCAAATTTCTTGTAGAATGAAATTGAATTTGAATAGAAAAGATTAGAATAGATTAGTTACGTATTCGAATTCGAAAAAAGTTTGACCGAATTCGAAAAAAGTCGATTTAAATTTTAAAAAATTTGATCAAATTAAAAAAAAAAATCTACCGCATTCGAAAAACTATTAAAATAGAAAAAATTCTACTGCATTCGAAAAAATTTGACCGAATTCAAAAAAGTTAACTATATATAACCATTTTTCTGAAATTCAAATTTTGTATACAATGAATTGGAATTAGAATAGAAAAGATTAGAATAGAATAGAAAAGAATAAACTAGAAAAACAATAGAACAGAATAGTATAAAATATAATATATATTATGTTTTATTCTATTTTGTTCTATTGTCTTTTCTATTCAAATTCTAATTCATTCTATAGGAAATTCAAACTTCTGAAGCCATCTTCCAAATTTTATTACAATAAAATAGAAAAGAAAATAATAGAAAAGAATAGCATAGAAAAACAATAAAACGGACAAAAAAAAAATATATATATATATATATATATATATATAAAATATATTTTTTTATTCTGTTCTATTGTTTTTCTATGCTTTTTTTCTATGCTTTTCTTTTCTTTTCTATTATTTTCTATTCTATGCTAGTCTTTTCAAATCAAATTCAAATGCATTCTATACAAAATTTGAATTTCGGAAGATGGCTTCCAAAGTTCGAATTTCGTATAGAATGAATTTGAATTTGAATAGAAAAGAATATACTAGAAGAACGATAGAGCGGAATAGAAAAATATATATTATATATATATATATATATATATATATATATATATATATATATATATATATATATATATAAAAACATCTTCTGAAATTTGAATATCATATAAAATGGAATCGAATTCAAATAGAAAAGATTAGAATAGAAAATAATAGAAAAGAATAGCATAGAAAGCAATAGAACAGAATAGAAAAAAATATATAAAAATAAAAAATATATAAAAAAAATAAAATAAAATATATATAGATATATCTACATCTATATATAGATATAGATATATCTATCTATAGATATAGATATATCTATAGATAGATATAGATATATCTATAGATAGATAGATAGATAGATAGACAGATAGATAGATAGATCTATCTATCTATCTATCTATCTATCTATCTATCTATCTATCTATCTATCTATCTATCTATCTATCTATCTATCTATCTATCTATATATCTATCTATAAAAGCACCTTCTGAAGTTCAAATTTCGTATAGAATAAATTTGAATTTGAATACAAAAGGTTAGAATAGAATAGAAAACAATACAAAAGAATAAACTAGAAAAACAAATATTATATTTTTTTCTATTTTGTTCTATTGTTTTTCTATGCTATTCTTTTCTATTATTTTCTATTCTATTCTAATCTTTTCTATTCAAATTCAAAATCATTCTATACGAAATTCAAATTTTGGAAAATGGTTTTATATATATATATATATAAATATTATATATATATATTTAACCATTTTCCGAAATTCTAATTTCATATAGAATGATTTTGAATTTGAATAGAATAGAAAATAATAGAAAATAATAGAAAAGTATAGACTAGAAAAAAACAATAGAACAGAATAGAATAAAATATAATATATATTATATTTTTTTCTATTCTGTTCCATTGCTTTTCTATGCTATTCTTTTCTATTATTTTCTATTCTATTCTAATCTTTTCTATTCAAATTTGATTTCAGTCTATATGAATTTGAATTTGAATAAAAAAGATTAGAATAGAAAATAACAGAAAAGAATAGACTAGAAAAACAATAGAAGAGAATAGAATAAAATATAATGTATATATTATATTTTATTCTATTCTCTTCTATTGGTTTTCCAATCTATTCTTTCTACTCTATTCTAATATTTTCTATTCGAATTTGAATTAATTTTATATGAAATTCGAATTTCGGATGATGGTTTATATATATTTATATAAAATATTTATTTCCGTTCTATTTTTTTCTATGCTATTCTTTTCTATTATTTTCCATTTTATTCTATGTATATATATATATATATATATATATATATATATATATATATATATGTATATATATATATATGTATATATATATATATATATATATATATATATGTATATATATATATATATATATATATATATATATATATATATATATATATATATTAGATTTTTTCTATGCTGTTTCGAATACGAAACAAAACAAATCCCAAAAACGAATGTAATGAATTTAACTAAACTAATTTAGTTAAATAACGAATCGAAACTAAACAAATTTTTTCATCCTGCACATGTCTAGTGTGAAGTTCCCCTAAAAGCAAAAGCTAGCCCAATGAAATCAAATGGATTAGAGGGGGGAGACAAGAGCATTGGAGAATGGAGTGGAAGGTGGAGTTCCCCTTTAAAAGCAAAAGCTAGCCCAAGGGAATCGTATGCATTTGAGGGGGGAGCTCATGCCCTTTTAGACCTTTAAAAAGGAGCTAGAGGAGCGAGAGTCTTTTTACATAATTTTAACAAGGTGCATGTCACATATTGGCAACGTAACGTGCTAACATGACCTGTGTGCAAATCTCCTAAAAAAAATACATTAAGGTGAACCATCTTAAAAAAAAATTGTCAACATTAGAGATGTGCCCTTACAACGCATGCAACTGCATGTACATTGCTTAACATTTACTAAGATTTGGGGCGCGCAATGAAAAAAACTCATGTGAACGGGAGCAAGAATATATTGTGTATATATACAGTATATATTTATTTATCATTAATAATAACTGTTTTTCACATACTCTCTGTTCTCAGCTGCATAAGGAGCTCAGAGAGGTGGTAGAGGAGAAACAGCAGCACGTTGGTCTTTCCAGTGAATGGCTGTAAAGAGGGGCATGTCAGGACAAGTCTGATCATTGGAGGAGAGCAGGCTGAATTCTTAGCACAGCTAGAAAACTGACCATGCTGTGCTCTTATGCTCCGTGGTCAGTTTTGAAAAGGAAGCAGAAGGATTGGTAGGAATCCCAGGGATTTCACACAAAAGAAGTAATGCAAAGACAATAGGATTCGTTTTCATACAAGTACATGACACAGCAGGCACATATCAGGAAGTTGATATGCTGGGTTTACAAATAGTTTAGGTACCAGTATGCCCCCTCAGAAATCTCAAGTCAGGTGTTTCTATTAAAGTCTATGGGGCCAAAAATGCTTGTAATCTGCCAAAAAAAAGAAGCTCATGTACATTTTTGAGCGACAGGCATTTTGCTTCAGGCGACAGAATGCTCAGATGTAAACAGGGGCCATTGAAATGAATAGGATTTGGCTTGTTGGGCATTTTAGAGCTACAAGCTGCAAGCAGAAAATCGCTCAGGTGTGAACGGGGCCTTAAACTCCCATGTGGATAGGAACACAGTTAGAACTTATGACAGTGTTAAGCCTCATACACACGATCAGATTGTTGGCCAACAAAACCGTGGAATTTTGTCCGAAGGGCGTTGGCTCAAACTTACATTGTTTTAACTGACAATTGCGCGGTCGTGGGACGTGGCTCCCAAACAAAATTGGCGTCCTTTTTTCCCCACAAATAGAGCCTTCTTTTGGTGGTATTTGATCACCTCTGCGGTTTTTATTTTTTGCGCTATAAACAAAAAGAGAGAGATAATTTTGAAAAAAAAGCAATATTTTTTGCTTTTTGCTATAATAAACATCCCCAAAAAATATATAAAAAAACATTTTTTTTCCTCAGTTTAGGCCGATACGTATTCTTCCACATATTTTTGGTAATAAAAATCGCAATAAGCGTTTATTGATTGGTTTGCGCAAAAGTTATAGCGTCTACAAAATAGGGGATAGTTTTATGGCATTTTTATTAATATTCTTTTTTTAGTAGTAATGGCGGCGATTAGCGATTTTTTTTGTGACTGCGACATTATGATGGACACGTCAGACACTTTTGGTGCGATTTTGGGACCATTCACATTTATACAGCGATCAGATTTGCGCAAAAGTTATAGCGTCTACAAAATAGGGGATAGTTTTATGGCATTTTTATTAATTTTTTTTTTTTTTACTAGTAATGGCAGCGATTAGCAATTTTTATCGTGACTGCAACATTATGATGGACATGTCAGACACTTTTGGCGCAATTTTGGGACCATTCACATTTATACAGCGATCAATGCGATTAAAATTGCATTGATTACTATGTAAATGTGACTGGCAGTGAAGGGGTTAACACTAGGTGGTGCTGTAGGGGTTTAGTGTGTCCTAGGGAGTGATTCTAACTGTGGGGGGGAGGGGCCACATATGACACATCACTAATCATAGCTCCCAATTACAGGGAGCTATAATCAGTGACAGTGTCACTAGGCAGAACGGGGAGATGCTTGTTTACATCAGCATTTCCCCGTTCTTCCTCTCCGTGGGACGATCGCGGGTATCCCCGCAGACATCGAGTCCACGGGACCCGCGATCCTACTCACAGAGCTCGCGGCGGGTGCACGCACACCACCGGCGGCGCGCACGCGATGGCACGGCGGCAAATTCAAAGGGACGTACAGGTACGCCCATTTGTGCAGCCGTGCCATTCTGCCAACGTACATCGTTGTGCGCCATTGGGAACCGGTTAACCAGGTGCCGCTCACCCACCATCAAATGACAGCGGGGCTGTGTGGCTCTTGTTCTGGGAGAACGTCATATGAAGGCACTCCAGAACGGCCGCTTTCGTGCACCCGCGCACAGCACAGCGATCGCGGCTCTTTAACCATGTGACCGGCTGTGTCCAATCACAGTGGCTCACATGTAAACACAGAGATGCCGGTAATCGGCGCTTGTCGCCTCACACTGACAGAGTGTGTGGCGAGGAGAGACGATCAGCGGCATCTCCTCACAGGGGGCAACAAAACATGTAATCAGGGCACTGATCATCAGTGCCCTGATTACATTTTAGCGCCAACAGTGTCACCAATCAGTGTCCACGATTGCCCACCAGTGCCAGTAATCAGTGGCCACCAGTGCCAGCAATTAGTGCCCACCACTGCCCACAAGTGCCACCAATCAATGCCCTTTAGTGATGCCAGTGAGTGCTGGCTATCAGTCCCACCTATCAGTGCTGTCCATCAATGCCCATCAGTGCCACCAATCAATACCCATCAGTGCCCATCAGTACTGCCTATCCATGCCACCTATCAGTGCCCACCAGTGCCACCTATCAGTGCCCACAGTGCCGCCTATCAGTGCCAATCAGTGCCACCTAACAGTGCCCATCAGTGCCGCCTATCAGTGCTCATCAGTGCCACATATCAGTGCCATCTATCATTGCGGCATATTAGTGCCTCCTCATCAGTGCCAACTAAGCAGTGCCCATAAGTGACGCCTCATCAGTGCCCATAAGTGCCACCTCATCAATGCCCACCAGTTCAGCCTATCAGTGCGACAGCGCTGAAAGCTGAAAAATGGCCTGGGCAGGAAGGGGGTGTAAGTGCCCTGTAGGCAAGTGGTTAATATTCAATAAAATGATTTTTCCATTTTATTCAACTATGATTTTCTAAAATTAACACACATTTTTATTTCCATTTCTTAAAACCATGGAAAGATTGGGGGCATTCTGTATACAACATAGTCTCCAGAATTCTTTTTCTATCCCAAAGCCCTGCACAAAGTTGGTAATCTAATTAGTGGCACCCCTACAATATATAGTATGTTTCATGCTTGGTGAGATACTTTCAGTTCTAAGTAATGATTAAATTGATACAGAGCCTGCATGGTTTCTAATCATAACGCTGGGATTGATCAAGTGATAATGAAGGCCAATTCTTCCACTTCACTTGGTAGGCCTGATGCCCCCCCAGTAGAGGTTCAGGCTTTCTTCCTAGCATGGATTATTGCAAGATGTTACAACTTTGTTGATGAAACAGCTAAGTGGATTTGGAAGGATGGTGCAGATTAAAGTGTATTTAAAGGCAAGTTTAAGATAGCGTGGGTAGGGATTAGACACTGTATATGTTTTCGCTGTCTGTGTCTCTGCTCCACAGATTCACTGCCATATTTGTCCTGGTGACCATTGTCATGGAGGCCGAAAGTAATAAGTGATGGAAAATCCAAAAATTTAGATCTGTTACCAGAAGAGAAATAATCTGCCACGAGTCAGAACAGATTGATCACACTGCAAACCATGTGTATTCTGTTTATAAACGTATTGTTGTACCCACTTTGGTTACACTGTACTCAACTGCCAACTGAATCTATCATATGCCTGTAAAGTTCTACTCTTTGAAAAAGAATAGGCATTTATTGAACAAAAAAAGTATGTATTGCAACTGTAGGTGTAGCTGTTGGCCTCTTTTAAAGTGATTGTAAACAGTCACCTTGTAAAACAACCCATTCAGTTTAAAATAGAAATGAAAGGCAAAATATTTTTGTATACATATAAAAAAACATTATAAATACTCTTTTTTTGTAAGTGATCACATTACCTCTGTTCTCAGCTGCATAAAAAGCTGGGAAGAAGAGAAGCAGCAGTGCACTGAGCTTCCCAGTGAATGGCTGTGCAGCAGGGGCATGTCAGGACAACCAACTATATGTCCCAAACAGAGGGGGGACCAAGAAAAAACTCGAACCCCTTGAGGGGGATTGATGTCAGCCTAAACAGCCATACTCAGCAATTTCTGGATAATCCCTTAGGTGGCTGGCTGGGCAGACATCAATTTCTTTGGCGTCCGGACGTGTTTGTCAAGTCTTGTTGTATGTTGTTTTTGTCCCCCAGTTTGACCCTCACAGGCCAGTCGGCAAACTGTATTTATGGTAGTTTAGCAAATGGCTTAAACTCTTTTATCAATGTGTCTTAATTTTTGTACAATTTCAATAAAATTTTTGGATTTATTAATTAATCCTCACGTGTATTGCTCTTCAGTAACCCCAATCTTTTTCTTGGTCCCCCCTCTGTTTGGGACATATAGTTGTTTGCAGTTTCCCTAGGGGCTGAAGAACATCCACAAATTCATAGGTACATAATTTATACACACAACAATTAAGCCTCTTTTTTCTAGAAATTTTTGTTACTGATTTTTGGATCACAGGTGATCCGTTCTTGAGGCGTTTATGATAGCTGAAGTTTAAACCAGCAACTACCCTAGGAGATTGTTTGTTATTTACTATTTATCTTACTGCTTCTGGTATTGCCATCTTAGTATGGCTTTTGTGATAGGGGAACACATAGATCTGGAAATTAGTCAGGCCTTCAGGAAGGATACGGTTTCCATTTCATCACAAGAAGAGGAGATAAAATTCCGGTTTAAAGAACATAAGAAACTCGTAATAAAACACTTGAATAGGAAATGGGACATTTCTTTTCTGGAAACCTACATTTCCCATAAAATAGTACCTAGGGGACTCAGAGATAAGGTAATACCCGCTGAGCACCTCCATAGACCTAGATTTCTGGAAAAGTGGAAGGAACTATGTATAGACCATGGAGTATCAGTTATGAGACTCATAGTAGAGGAAAAGAGGACTCAATTAGAGGAACTATCGACAGCCATTAAAAAGAGCTCCCAAGGTTTGGAACCGTACAAAAACTCAGAAGAGTTTCAGAAACTCAACGACATTCTGAAGAAGGAAGTTGAGAAAACACAGCATACACTGAAAATAACTAAACAATCTAAATTTAGACGGGACCTGGGAGATTGGGAGAAAGGAGATATTTTTGATCTAACACCACGCCGCAGTCGTAGTAGGTCTAGACGAGGACACCACAGATCGTCTTCAAGAGGTAGCAAATCTCAGCGTGACACTGCAGACTACAGCTCAACTAAAACCGTGACTTTTTTAGAGAGGGAGGGGGAGGAGGGGGAGGACAGGGAGAACCACCAAGGCGAGAGGCCCAACACACGAAAACATTTACCCCCCAGACAGCAAAAACAGATGACCAAGGCAGGAGCACGAACAGGAGTCAGCGACACTACTCTAGTAAGATCATATACGGATGACAGGGAAGGTAATGATATGAAAGTTATCAACCTCTCCAAATTTAATCTTGCTCAAAGACACATTAACCCTTTCATGACTAAGCCTATTTTTGAAATTTGGTGTTTACATGTTAAAATCCGTATTTTTTGCTAGAAAATTACTTAGAACCCCCAAACATTATATATATATTTTTAGCAGAGAATCTAGAGAATAAAATGGAGATTGTTGCAATATTTTATATAACATGGTATTTGTGCAGCTGTGTTTTAAACGCATATTTCCTGGAAAAGGGACACTTTCATGAATTTAAAAAAAAACAAACAGTAAAGTTACCGCAATTTTTTTCTAGAATGTGAAAGATGATGTTACGCCGAGTAAATAGATACCAAACATGTCACGCTTTATAATTGCACGCACTCGTGGAATGGCGACAAACTACGTTACCTAAGAATTTCCATAGGCGACGCTTTAAATTTTTTTTACGGTTACCAAGTTAGAGTTACAGAGGAGGTCTAGTGCTAGAATTATTGCTCTCGCTCTGACGATCGCGGCGATACCTCACATGTTTGATTTGAACACCGTTTACATATGCAGGCACGACTTCTGTATGCGTTTTCTTTGCTGCGCGAGCTCGCGGGGATGGGGGCGTTTTTTTTTTTAAAAATTCTTATTTATTTTATTAATTTTTATATTTATAAAGTGTGTTTAAAAAAATTTTTTTGATGACTTAACATTCCTTGTGACAGTAATAGGTGGTGACAGGTACTCTTTATGGAGGGATTGGGGGTCTAAAAGACCCCCGATCCCTCCTTTGCACTTCAAAGTATTCAGATCAATGAAAACGGCGATTCTGAATACTGTGTATCTTTTTAAATTCCGCGCCATTGGCAGCCGAGTAAACGGGAAGTGACGTCATGACGTCGCTTCCGCGTTTATATTTAGAAAGCTGGAACAAAGCCACCCACAGCTTTGTTCCAGCCCGCCCCCAGCCGCCAGAGACAGCCGATTGGCCACCAGGCCTCCCGATCGAACGGGAGGCCCGGTAACAGCGGCGGGAGGGGGGACGTCCCCTCCGCTGCTCCGGTATAACAGCCGAGTGGCTTTTAGCTGCATCGGTTGTTATTCCCGGAAAGCCGATCGCCCGCTGCAAAAAACGGTATCGGGATGATGCCTGCAGCTACGGGCATCATCCCGGTATAACCCCGGAAAGCCAAGTACGCATCTGCGTACGCTCGGCGGGAAGGGGTTAATCTCTTACAACGTGGTATGTCCTTCTCGCCCACTAACCAGATGGATGAGTTAACGGTCTTTAAAGATATCACTTTATTCCTCCGGAAGGTTTTTCTCCGTTTTCTCCATACCAATAAATCTACGGCTAGAGAGATGCCCGATACAGTCGATAGTAGGGATGAGGAAATGCTCGGGAAATCCTCAATTCCCTCCTGGAGGAAAATGAGAGGGACATGGTAAGAGTGGCCCATATAAGAGACAGTCCAAAATTAATATCAGGTCCAGGAAGATGCCCCCACTTAATAAAAACAAGTGGCTGAGCCTCTTCCTGGACATGATACAAATGGGCCTGGCCAAAGTTAACTGGGATTCAAGAACCAGGGACTACTTGTCCCCCGGGGAACGTAAAGCCATCAGGGAACTCTCAGAAGCCCAGCAGATAGTGATAAAGAAGAGTGATAAAGGTGGGAACGTTGTACTTTTAAATGAAAAAGACGAAGGAGACGAGCAGGAAGTGTTCCGTCTCCTAGGTGACACTAGAACATACAAGAAATTATCCAGTGACCCTTTCCCTAAACTGGTCACCAACCTCAACACTAAACTCAATTTAGCAGCGGAGGAGGGACTCCTAAGTAGACGTAAACTGGAGTACCTCACGGTTAAGGAATTTAATGTGCCAACGTTCTATATTATCCCCAAAGTACACAAATCTCTGGTAAATCCCCCTGGGAGACTGATTGTCTCAGCTATTAAGGGCCCTTTGGAGAGGGTGGGAAAATATTTGGATAACCTTCTCAAGGAAATGGTTGTTAATCTCAGGTCATATGTTAGAGACACGGGGGATGTCCTAGGCCACATCGCAGAGATTGAGCTACGAGTGGGGGATCAGGATGGCGGAGATCTTCCTTGAGAAACACTTTCCCAACTGTGGACCCCAGAATGAGTTCTTGGTGGATCTCTTGACCTTTGCCCTCAAAAACAACTGTTTCCAATTCCTGTCTAATTTTTACCAACAAACCAAGGGTACCTCCATGGGGGCACCATGGGCCCCGGCATATGCATGCCTTCATTTGGGACTTTGGGAGGAAGAATACTGAATTCTGAAGAAGCATACTGAATTCCCAGCACAGCTAAAGAATTGACCACGGTGTGCTCTCCTGCTTAGTGTGGTCAGTTTGCAATAGGAAAGCAGAAGGACTGGCAGGAACACCAGGAGCAATACAAAGAGAATGGGATACTTTCTCCTAAAATGTGTCTGTTGTACCATGTCTGTTGTACATGGTACAACAGACACATATTAGAGCCCTTTCACACTGACAGCGCGGCTGCACTAGTGGTAAAGCGCCGCTAGTTTTAGTGGCGCTTTTCCGTCGCTTTAGAGGCGCTTTTCAGCCGCTAGCGGGCCGCTTTTAACCCCTGCTAGCGGGCGAGTAAAGGTTTAAAAGGGCCCGCAAAACGCCGCTGCCGAGGCGCTTTGCAGGCGCTTCGGTGGTGCTGCCTATTGATTTTAATGGGAAGGGGTGCATTAGCGCCCAAAGATACTGCTTGCAGGACTTGCAGGACTTTTTTTAACGTCCTGCCAGCGCAGCGTTCCACTGTGAACGCACTCGGGCTTTCACACTGGGACTGCAGATGAGGCATTTTTCAGGCGCTTTACAGGCGCTGTTTTTAGCACTAAAACGCCTGAAAAACACCTCCAGTGTGAAAGGGGTCTTAGGAATATGAATATAAAGTGTTGGGGTAAAAAACGCATTAAAGCAGAGTTCAGCACAAAAGTGGAACTTTCGCTTATTTGTCTCCTCCCCCCTCCAGTGCCACATTTGGCACCTTTTGGGGGGAGCGGGTACCTGTCCCCACTTCCATCGGACCTCACCGTGGCGAGGTACGTCACAAGTCCAGCCCCCCTCCTCCTTCCCCTGCTGCCGGGCCAGTATGGGTTGCCTCACCAGAAATGGCGGCGGCAGCAGCATCCGAAAGCCAATGGAAACATTGGCTGCGGTGCCGACAAGCTGGATTCCAGGACAGGTAAGTGTCCTAATATTAAAAGTCAGCAGCTACAGTATCTGCAGCTGCTGATTTTTAATTTTTTTTTGCGGGGGGGGAGGGCAGAACACCGCTTTGAAGCAGGTCTAATCCTGGCAAATGGGATCTCAGGAATGGATAGTCAACAGGAGGTTTTTTTGCTTATCCATATTAATAACTGTGGCTTATAGACACTGGCTGTGCTTATGCATTACTGTGCTTTAGTAAAATCTATTGAACTGTGGCGAATTGGTGGAGAACAGGGGTCATTTGAGTTGGTTTAAATAAGAGTGTGCAAACCTGCATTGCCTGTTAAAATGTCTAAGGAGCCCACAAATTAAATCACGTGTTAAGATTTATGCACTGTGTAGAAATACCTGGAGTCCATTAAGCTGGAAGAAATATAGCAATCATTCTTATCCCAAGCCTCCGTGACCAAGGCGTGCAGCCTTAATGCTGATTGCTGGCCAAAACTGTTATTTTTTAGAGTGGAGAAAGGTTAGATGTTAAGTCAGGTTTTCATTATTTCTGTGTCCTCAATGATGAGATATCCCCCCCATTCCTGTCCTGGATACACCTCCCCAAAAGGATGGGAATATCTCACCTTTGATATTTTTTGCACACAGTCAGCAGTGAAAGATCTTTCTTTCACATCCTATTCCAGTAGCTGTCAATCCGTATACTTCTCTGAGAGAGTAACTAGAAGGAAATTTCTCCAAATAGAGCCTCAGCGGCAATAAAAACCTGGCAGGGGCTCTATCCCTTTCTAACACTACCCAAAAACGAAGAAACGTTTTGACTGGAGTTGCATCTGTCAGTATCTGTCATTCTTCAGCATTCTTTCTTTTATTTTCTTATAGCAGTGTTTTTTGCAGTAGATGGGAAATGATGAGACATACAGTAGATATTGATTCATGTATCATCCTCCAAAAGCTGTTGTAAATACAATTTCCTCTGCACTATATTGATGTGTGTACAGAAAAGGTTCTGCAATCAGTCTGAGCATTTGTCATATTTCTGTGATTAATTAGCTGTAGTTTGTGATACGTGTCTCCCTCACAGTGGCAGTTGATCACTTCTGGCTTTCCATGACACTTCGGCCCAATGTGTTATAACCTACTTATGTCCCTGGTATAGTCAGACAGCTGTAATGATCACTCATTTTTAATTGGCTCTACTGATTTTTTCTAATTTCTGCGACATTTATAATATCAATGATCTAGCTAGTTTAGTGATGTAAAGACCTAAACTTCTGCACATACTAGGGGATTTTGTGACAGCATCAAGTTTCTGTAACCTTTTAAAAAGGATGTAACGTTTTTCTTTTTTTGTGTGGTGGAAGAATTAGCAACCAAGATTTACATTGGGACATTTATTAAGAATTTTTTTATGAATTTGAATTTTAGTGCATGTATACATAGCACTAAGTATAGCATTGAATTATCACTGTAGTAGCGCTGCACTGTGTGTATGTGTGTGTCTTTTGGTACACATACATATATTCACTTAAGGTGTATAGCGCAGGGGCGGATCCAGAGCCTAGTCTCGGGAGGGGCACTGCCATAAAATTTTGCGGGCAATTTGTCGGGCAATGGCTGGTGTTGGCGCTTCAATCATAACAGCACCATGGTTGATGTGGTGTCAGGATGATTGAGGCGCATTATTTATATTATTACATTGTAATGTAAAATGAAATCGTTCAACTCACCATAATGCAGAATCATTGGGAGCCCTGAGCGTGTCACTTGCCAATGTCGCCTGCCACAACATGCGGATTGTCACTTGCCAATGTCGCCTGCCACAAGATGCGGATTGTCACTTGCCAATGTCGCCTGCCACAAGATGCGGATTGTCACTTGCCAATGTCGCCTGCCACAAGATGCGGATTGTCACTTGCCAATGTCGCCTGCCACAAGATGCGGATTGTCACTTGCCAATGTCGCCTGCCACAAGATGCGGATTGTCACTTGCCAATGTCGCCTGCCACAACATGCAGATTGTCACTTGCCAATGTCGCCTGCCACAAGATGCGGATTGTCACTTGCCAATGTCGCCTGCCACAACATGCAGATTGTCACTTGCCAATGTCGCCTGCCACAAGATGCGGATTTTCACTTGCCAATGTCGCCTGCCACAACATGCAGATTGTCACTTGCCAATGTCGCTTGCCACAACATGCGGATTGTCACTTGCCAATGTCGCCTGCCACAACATGCGGATTGTCACTTGCCAAGTTGCCAGTGGATGTGTCCTAGAGTGAGGGCGGGCAGTGAGAGATATTGTAACTCATCAGAACATGCATGCAAAAGCATGTTGCATTGCGGCCATCTTGGTACACCCTCACTTGTCAGCAGTAAGACTAGAGTTAGAAGTCGGTAAGCAGACATCTTTATACACCCACCGGAGTCTTGCTTTTCACAGTTATTTTTAATAGTAAACTCAGCTTATTTAGTGAAATATAAGTTGAGTTTACTGTTGAAAATAACTATGATAAGCAAGACTCTGGTGGGTGTATAAAGATGTCCGCTTGCCGACTTACAAACACTAGGCTTACTGTGGACAAGTGCGGGAGTACCAAGATGGCCGCGACGCAACGTCCCTTCAGTCACATTATCAGAAGGGGAGCGGCTTCAACACCTGCCTGCTCGCTGCCTCGCTCAGCCTCAGTCACACAGCAGCCGCCCGCTCCAGGCCCTGTCACACTGTCACGTCGGTCGGCTCTGAGAGACTCGAGTCCGACCTCCGACGTGACGCCGTGACTCACTCACTCACTGCAGTGTGAGTGTGACTGACCGTGACGTCACTCGTTGCTAATGCCAGGGCCGCCTGGCGTCTAGCAACGAGTGCAGAGCAGGGAAGAGGCTCCACCCACCTTCAGTGTCAGTGACCGCCGCCGCCACCCGTACATACCACACGCGAGTCTCTCTCTCGGCGCCGCTGATCGGCACATGTGAGAGAGACTCGGGCCGGCAGCGGAGCGCAGGAGACAGTTACATTAAGAGTGTGTGTGCTATTATTTCGGGGGGGGCAATTGCCCTGTTGCCCCCCCCCTGGATCCGCCCCTGGTATAGCGGCTGCAACTTTGCACTTGATTAATTTAGGGTGGCACTGATTGTTTCACAAATTTGAAGATTTACATTTGCACTGAAGTATTCTGCTAGGTCCTTCCATTATCCGGTGATCAGTTCCTCAGCTCTTCTGGCTACCACAGCTGGCAACCCGTGCTTCTCTGGGCACTGCATCTTCTGTATCACCTTCAGGGGTGCTCTGCACTCTCAGCACTCTGGCCTCCCATCAGGTATATTGCCCCGTACACACAGTCGGACATTGATCCGACATTCCGACAACAAAATTCTAGGATTTTATCCGACAGATGTTGGCTCATACTTGTCTTGCACACGGTCACACAAAGTTGTTGGAAAATCCGATCATTCTGAACACGGTGACGTAAAACACGTACGTCGGGACTATAAATGGGGCAGTAGCCAATAGCTTTCATCGCTTTATTTATTCTGAGCATGCGTGGCACTTTGTGCGTCGGATTTGTGTACACACGATCGGAATTTCCGACAACGGATTTTGTTGTTGGAAAATTTCATGGCCTGCTCTCAAACTTTGTGTGTCGGAAAATCCGATGGAAAATGTGTGATGGAGCCCACACACGGTCGGAATTTCCGACAACAAGGTCCTATCACACATTTTCCGTCTGAAAATCCGACCGTGTGTACAGGGCATATGACTTTTTCACTTACAGGGATATTGCCTCTAATGCCGCGTACACACGGTCGGACTTTTCGACCGGACTGGTCCGACAGACTTTCCAGCGTACTTTCAACGGACTTTTGATGGACTTCTGATGGACTTTCTAACGAACTGACTTGCCTACACACGATCACACCAAAGTCCGACGGATTTGTACGTGATGACATACACCTGACTAAAATAAGGAAGTTGATAGCCAGTAGCCAATAGCTGCTCTAGCGTCAGTTTTTGTCCGTCGGACTAGCATACAGACGAGCGGATTCCTGGGTCCGGCGGAGTTACGATGTAAAGATTTGAAGCAAGTTCCAAATCTAAAGTCTGTCAGATTTGCGACTGGAAAAGTCAGCTGAAGGTCCGGTGAAGCCCACACACGATCGGATTGTCTGCCGGCTATGGTCCGTCGGCGTCCGTCGGACCAGTCCAGTCGAAAAGCCCGACCGTGTGCACGCGGCATAATACTTGCCCCTGCCTGCTAAATTGCACCCCTATACACTGGGCACCCTTCTTCCTCTAGCAGCAAACATAACCCTCCCAAAAAATCTAATTTCTCATTCCTTGCTTTCAAGAATCAGCTCCACTCCCCACCACTTCTCATGTGCCCTCTGGAATGCCCACTCTGTCTGTAACAAGCTCACCTCTGTCCATGACCTTTTTTTAGCTCCAATTTCTTAAACCCATTTGCTATTTCTGAAACCTGGCTTTAGAAATCTGACTCTGCCTCTCCAGCTGCCATATTGCATGGTGGCCTCCACTGGACTTACTCACCCTGGCCCTGTGGACAAAATGAGGGGGAATCACTTTCCTTGTATCCCCACAAAGCACTTTTAAAGTTCTTCCTATACCTCCTTCTCTATCCATTCCTGCTTTTGAAATAAATTGTATTTGTTTTCTCCAGTTTTTTTGAGGAGTGCTGTGATTTCATGGCTTCTGGGACTAGCATCCCGCTTTTTCTAAAACTTCTCTGCCTGTCCACCCTATTTTCTTTCTTTTAAAATACCAACTATCATTCTTGTTGACGTTAACATCCCTGTTATTGTTAAAAGAGAAGTATGGGAATGAAAAAAAAAAGATTCACACTCACCTAGGTGGATGTAGCATTAATCCAATGCTGCATCTGTCCCCCACCAGCTGTACACTGAGTGATCAAAGACTGCTAATTAGTTCCCGATCTTCACTGAGCAGAGACCCAGGGAATGGCAGTGCTCACTAGAGTGCTGGGCTATGCCGGGGGTGGAAGCGGCTCGCACATGCTTTCAGCAGCGCGCTGAGAAGTTGAGCCAGTTGCCGCTCAGGCATCTGGGTGGATCCTGACATTAAATGTGTAAAAGTCTTCTTCATTGCCAGTGTTGTAATATATTGTATGTGTGTATACACGTGCAAACATGCAAGTAGACATGGAGTAGGCACATAAATCACTGCACTCAAATGTAAAATGTTCTGTTTTTGCTTTACCTTTCTGTACTCTGTTTTTGCTTTACCTCTTTATTGCTATATTACTGATTTTTACACAGCTGTGTGCATTGTTCCATAGACAACAATGCATCCATATCAAGATAAGTAAAAAAGTGTCTTTTTATACTCCAGTGCGAAAGAGGCCTCGCTCTCATTAACACTCCTTCATAAGGGCCATTTCAGCTCATTTCTAACTTTAAGCTGGTTTCACAACCAATACGGATGTTGCTCACAGCAGGGAGGCGCTGCGTCCCTGTTCTCTGTTTCAGGGACGAATCAGGCCTGAATTTTTGCCTGAATTTGTACCTGAAATGACGCACAGGACCCCTGTGCAATGCGCTCCGCAGCCGCCCTGGAGATGTGTGAACCATCTTCTGTCATACGAATTGGATGTGGGCATAGGTGTGAGCAGGGGGTGTGCTGGATGTGCCTGGGCACACCCTAATCACCGTGAGAGGTGCTGATTTCCCCTGCTGCTATTGCACCAATGCCACGGGGCTCCTAAAAAATTGTAAAAATTATAATAAAAATAAAAAACTACTGACACTGTCCATTGCCCTACTGACACCAACCTCTGCCCTACTAACACTGTCCATGTTTTTAATGCATTTGAGGTGCACACCCTAATGCCATAGGCTGCGCACACCTATGGATGTGGGGAAACCCGAACCTACTCTTCTGGGGTCCCCTGGAGGCTCTCACGGCTCCTCCCCACATCTGATAACCCCCTCAGAGAAGAGCTTCCCCGAGGGGGTTACCTTGCGGGCGCGCTCCTGAGTCCAACATTCAGCGTCCATAGAGGCGGAATGCAGGACTTGGCCCTGCCCCCCCCCCCCCAGAGCTCGTGTCATTGGATTTGATTGACAGCAGTGGGAGCCAATGGCTGCGTTGCTATCAGTCTATCCAATCCAGAGCCAAGAACCCCGGGCAGAGAGACAGTGCGTCCCCGCAGGGTCAAGTTTGAGTGTTCAGGTAAGTAAAACGGGGGGGGGGGGGGGCTGGGGGGCCGGTCACTGACAGGTGTTTTAATGCAGTAAGGTGAAAAACACAAAGGTTTACAACCCCTTTAACTCTCCACTTTGTTTCCCACTGCCTCCACCAATCAACTCATTTACTACTCAAGAGATACTGATGCAATTTGTGATTGGACCTCCACTGTCCAGATATCTCCCTCACCTAAGCAAACTACATCTAACAACACATTCATTATCTCCTCCTTTGACCCAACTTATGACCCATTGCTTTGCTCCCAGACTCCTTCTGAGGTACCATCAACAACCATCTCAACCTATTTCAAACTGGATTTCACCTATAACACGCCACAGAAACTTCCCTCCTAAAACTCACTAACTACTTACTATCTGCTAAAATGAATGACCACTATCTGGTAGTCATTAGACCTTTCTGCTGTCTTTGACACAGTTTACTGCCCACTCCTCCTCTAAAAACTTCACTATCTTTGCCTCCAAGACTCTGCTCTTTTCTGGTTCTCCTCCTCCCAATCTTAGTGCACCTTCAGTGTCACCTACAATTCTATCTCCCCCTCTTCTCTTCCTCTATCTGTAGGGGTCCCACAAGACTCTGTCCCTGGGCCCTTTCTATTTTTTGACTACACGTCCTTTCTGGGTCATATGATGCATCCAATACCATTTCTATGCTGACCACACTCAAATCTGTCTCTCTACTCCTCAGTTCATGCCTTCTGTCTTCTCACAAATCACTAGTTTAGTCACTGTCAATATTGATGTCAAACTACTTCATCAAACTCATTCTTTCCATGACTTAGCTCATAATTTTTCCTTCCAACAATATCCCATGTCCTAACTTCTCTATCGAGAAGCACAACTATCAACCCTTCTTCGATGCTAGTGTGCTTGGTCTAATCATGGACTTTGATCTCTCCTTTTAGTCCCACATCCAGTCACTCTTCAAATCTTGCTGCCTTAACCTCCAAAACACTCCAAAATTGTGCCCCTTCTTAAATGGCACCACTAAGCTTTTAAATTTACTCCCTTGTTAACTAACACTTTGACTACTGCAACTTTCTCCTCGTTAGCCTCCCTTTACACAAGCTATCCCCCCTTGAGTTTATTATGAATGCTGCTGCCAGACTTATATATTACATTAGCAACCACTTGGTGGTCCTCATCCCTCTCTGCCAATCCCTCCATTGGCTTTCGTTTGCCCAGTGAATTAAATTCAAACCACTACTAACAGCATACATACCCATCTGCAACTATGCCCAAAGCTACATCACTCATCTCAAAATATCAATTAAACTGTCTTTTCCGGTCCTCCCATAACCTCTTGCGCTCTAGTCCCTTGATACCTCCTCCTATGCTAACCTCCATGACTTCTCCAGTGACTATCCCTGCCTTTGTAACTCCCTACCCCAATCTGTCTGACTATCTCCTATTCTGTCCTTGAGGTGCTCCTTGAAAACTCATTTCTTCAGAGCAGCCTTATACCTTCACCTAAAATTTGTGCTTTTACTTTCTTCATCAGCTCATACCTCACAGTTAATGCATTTTGTATCACTTTGTATCATTTAGATTGTAAGCTCTTATGAACAGGTCAACCCCCTAACCCTCCTGTATTGAATTGCATTAAAACTGTATTTTGCAAAGTGTTGCATAAACTGTTGGCATTATATAAATCTGTATTATTATTATTAATAATAATAGTATTGAGTATCAGCTGAGCACCCAGGCATCAAAGCATGTTTTACTGTAGTAATAAAGATACTAATCTTAAGTAAAATGGTACTGTGGGTTATCAATGAACAAAGATAGATATTTTGGGGTATGTGGTACATATATATGAGTACATAAAAGAAAATAGTGTGCCTGTACATGTGAACCAAGATATATACTATGTATTCCTAAAGCAACAATGTAACGGGGGCAAAGCAATTTTGCATTACCATTTACCATGGAACTGTGGCAGACCTGAATGTCTTTAGGTGCTGTTATTGTACTGTATCATTACTTACCTATAGCCAACGATCTTCTCCCTGAGGATGACAGGTAACAATCTTCTCATGTGCCTTCAGGGACTTAGATGTAGTGTCTTGCACTAGACAGGCAAAATGTAGTTTTTGGCTCTGCTGTACTCAGTGGATGCAACAATCAATTTTTTAGGTCAGGCCAGGTTTACTTAAGCTTGGTGGTTGATTGTTCTTGTCTGCCTCTCAAAGAAGTTTCCAGAAATAGAATAGGGGGGTCAGCTAATGAGTTATGTATATTTACCTGACCTCCCAATCTTTATGTTTGGGGAGCTTGTTCTGAAAGTGTTCTCCTGGGGCTGATCAACATGTAATATCCCGCCCCTATTGTGTTTAGATGGTTAGTGGACATGGAGGAGGAGGGAGGGAGCGGGCTGTCATTTACGACTGTGTATATGCCTACATGTGTCACTCCATAGTCACATGGGCTGCTCAGATGTGATAGGGATAGGCTTAGCATAGAAACTCACTGAAAACTGAGCATATGCAGAGCTGCCAACACAGCTGCAAAATCCCTAGCTGAATTAGGGACATTAACAGAAGGTGGAGATGGAGATGAGCAGGATCAACCAGGTTTTTTGCAGAATACAGAAAACAAATCTCATAGTGAGTGAATATGAACAGCATGTAATACAGCATTTATTGGTACTTTTTTATGATGTGGGTTTAGTAACACTTTAAGTAATAACATAAAAAAAAGATGCCAAGGTGAGTACATTGACATCCTTCTTCTTATTATCTTCCCCAGTGATAATAGATTTGACAAGAAAGATTTTGTCAAAGGTGATAAAGATAAGTGCAGAAATGTTCCTCATTCATTTAAAAACTGGTTGAAAACATTCTGAATTTACACCAGTGTTATGGGTGAAAAAACATCCTGAAGAATGCAGTGGCTTGTTTGAATACGTGGAGGTAATATTGGAAGTGTAAAAAATAAGTATTTATCATGGTTTTGCTTTGGTGACTCTTTCTATCAAAAACCTTTGCTATTCAATAATTTAAAATGGTACAGTAAAGACATGATAATAGCTGAATCACAATAAATTTGTGGTTGCAAATAAACCACAAAATTCCACTTTACCTATATCATACAAAAAGGTCTGCATTTTAGTTTTAATGAAGGTCAAATACTTGTAAATATAAGCCCACTGTGCCAGGTCTCACCAAGTGGTTTAAAAAACTGGTTACCTCCTTCCTCTGGCGTCCCAGTCGTCCCAGAATATCTCGGGAAACTCTGCAATTATCAATACAGGGAGGGGGCGATTCCCAATCTTCAGTGCTACTATCTAGCGGCTCCGGTGATGCATATCCATTGGTGGTTCTTTCCAAATCTGAACAATGCTTCTGTGACCACGCAGGATGCCCTTATGCACTCTGTTAAGGCATTGATAAATTTCACCTATAGAAACAGTCCGTATCCTATTGCAGGTGCAGATATACTGAAATTATCCCATAGGATTTTTCATATTTGTAACCAGAGGGTGAAAGGTACATCCCTTACTAGGTCTCTGAATGCTCCATTGTGGTATAACCGGAATTTAGGGGCATTATATAAACTTTCTGAAGAGAATCGCTGTGTGAGGCATGGCCTTAAGTATGCCCACCAGCTATTTGCTAATAATACCTACAAAACCTTCTCGTCCCTCCAGGTGGAATTAGGAGTCTCAAGTATCTATCTGTTTCTTGATATGCAGCTGCATAATGCGTTTGGTATGCTGTTCGGACTGATGTTTCCTTGCAGCCCTCTAAGCTTGAAAGTATTTTGCTTGAGGATGACCATTCTAAATTAATCTTTGATACTACTTGCTGCTATTGTCCTCCTCCTCTTTGAGAATGGAGAAAATAAAGATACAATAACAAACTGATATTCCATCACTGAATGATGAGGATTGGGAAGAAATTGTTGAGACGCAACTTCCAATGGTCATTTCCCCTGGAGACAAATTGATTCAGCTTAAATATCTGCATAGAATCTATTACACTCCCAGTAGACTGCATAAAATGAGGAGACTTATCTCTGCGGAATTTCAACGATGTCATAATAGTTCTGACAATTTCTTTTATTTGACTTGGACATGTTCGAGGGTAAGATGTTTTCCGTCAAATATTACTAAATGTATGGTGGAGAAGTTGGCTTTTCCAAATATTTTGTACCCCCAACTATTGTCTGTTGGGAGACTTTGCTGAGGAGGGTCTGCGTTGCTTGCAAAAAGCATTGTTTCAATTTTTCTTCTTTTATTGGAAAAAAGCTATTTCTCTTAAGTAGAATTAAATCCTCCTACCCTGGATAAACCTTATAAATAATGCACTACCTACATTTAAAATGACATACTCCTCTAGAGGCTGTCAAAAGAAATGTGAAAAAATGTGGTTAGGTTGGTTGGTTAATTCGTTACAAATTTGGCATTCTTTTAGCACCTGAGAAATCTATGTGGTAAAGAAGCCATCAGTCCCCGTTTGCAAGAGACTGTCCCCATTTTAAAGGGGTTTGTCGTCCCTGAAATAGACATTCCTAGCATCATTACCAGCATCCCGGCAGCCCATAGTAAACAATGCACAGCACAGACACCTACTTAGAAATAACCCTGTGCACTATTACTCCAGCAGCATTATTTGGAATCTGAATTGTCGATTGCAAACTGTGATTGCTTAGTGTTCGCCTGCACTGTGCAATGGTTACTGTGGGTTTCCAGTGACTGTTGAGCTAGGATCTGTGCAATCAAGTGTACATTGCACCACAGTGGAGGCTGGTGAGAATGCCTTGGTATTTGGAATGCTTACATCAATTATGTATAAAGTTTAGCAAAGAGAAGGGGAAAGGAATGGTAATTAGGCTTTCACATGGGTCATCACCAAATCAAAGTAGAAGGTAGAATATCTTTTAACTACTATGCTGCAGTTGCATTGCTGCATGTTTTATTTATTTGATAGTGACCTCTTCACACTCCTGCCCCTACATTACTTGCTTTTGACATTTGCAATCTGTGTGTTACATACTTCTGACCTTTGCACTCTGTTAAACACTCCTGATCTCTGCACTCTGTACATTACACACTCCTGACCACTGCACTCTGACTATAACAAACCCTTTACCACTTTACTCTATATATTACACACTACTGATCTCCATACATTATACACTCCTGACTCCTGCACTAAATATTTTTAACACGCCTTACCCCTTCACTCTTTGTGTTACACACAAGCAGATTTTATTTAACCATGCCCCTTTAAAACCACTCCCATTCTTATCCCAGTCTGACCATACCAACATTTCTGTGCTCATGATGCCCAATTCAGGGCATGTCAAAAATGGGGGCACCATTTCTGCACGCAGCTATAAATGGGGGTGTGGTCAGTAGGGGTCCCTGGGCTTCATTCTGAAAATCGAGTAACCTTAATGTGTGGCCCACCACCTGCATTGATTATCTGGGTGTTAAAATTAACATCGACAAGATGGAGTTTTGCTTGCCCATGAAAAAGGTGAGTAGGGTACAAACTCTATAGTGCCCACAATTCTCACTAAAAATAAGTTGTGTTTAAGACTATGCATTCTTTATTAAGCATTTTCGTGTTTGCTATGCAAATCTTTCTTACGGAAAGAATATTTAATACCTATATATGGCCATTTCTGGGATTCAATCAATCCACCATTTCATTAACCTTACTTTGGAGTTGAAAGAGGATTTCATTGTCTAGTAAAAACTTAATGATGTACAATGGCTGCTCAATTTGGCAATCTTTTTTTCAAGTCGATGCTGATTTTAATTTAGTTATGTGATCTTTGACTGGACTACTGCTGTGCTGGGGAATGGCCACACTCATGGCATGCTCAGGGGTTACCTACTGTAGGAACATTGCATAATTGAAGTTGTTTCCTGTCTTGATTGTCATTGAGCTTTGGAGAGCTAATTTTTGTAATTGTTTTTCCCTATTGTAATAACAAAGGTGTAGTGTACGCAATCAATTGCTTGTCCTGTAAGTTTCTACCTGGTTTAAAAAATACTTAAGCAATTTATTTTTTTTGTGTCTAGAATTTAAAATTTAGATGAAAGCATACTTTCTTTCAGGAAAGTATAATGAAATAACAGATTCTTTGTCTTTTACAGATGGATTGCTTTTGGACTTTGGCAGCAGAAGCGGACAATTAAGGAAGTTTATGCCTGCATCATCTTTGGAAGCTAATTTGGTGCTCATGTTTGTGGTGCCAGTTCCGCATGTTTTTTGGAATCCTTATTTTTATCTTTTCTTAATTATTTGAAGGTAATGCCTTATTCATACTCATATAATTAAAAGATGTACAGTCCTTTCATTTCAAAATACGACGATGCTTTAACAAAAATGAGCTGCATGGTCGAGTTGACAGAAAGAAGCCTTTACTGTGCCAATGCCACAAAAAAAGCCCCGTTATAATATGCCTGACAGCACCTTGACATGCCTCACAGCTTATGGCACACTGTAATCTGGAGTGACGAAACCAAAATAGAGCTTTATGGTCACAACCATAAGCTCTATGTTTGGAGACAGAGCAGCAAGGTTTATGGCGACAAGAATACCAGCTGCACTGTGAAGCATTGTGGTGACTCTCTGATGTTTTGGGGGTGTGTGAGCTCTAAAGGCTTGAGGGATCTTGTGAGAATTGATGGCAAGATGAATGCAGCATGTTATCAGAAAATACTGGCAGACAATTTGTATTTTTCTGCAAGAAAGCTGCGCATAGGACGCTCTTGGACTTTCCAGCATGACAATGACTATAAGCACAAGGCCAAGTTGATCCTCCAGTAGTTACAGCAGAAAAAGGTGAAGGTTCTGGAGTGGCCATCACAGTCTCCTGACCTTAATATTATTGAGCCACTCTGGGGAGCTCTCAGACGTGCAGTTTATGCAAGACGACCAAAGACTTTGCATGACCTGGAGGCATTTTGCCAAGACAAATGGGAAGCTAAAGGAGGCAATACACAGTATTAGGAACTAAGGGTATGCAGACTTTTGAAAAGGGCTCATTTCATTTGTTTACTTGTTGCCATATTTTGTTTTATGATTGTGCCATTCTGTTATGACCTATAGTTAAATATAAATCTCATAAGAAATAAAGGAAATGTGTTTTGCCTGCTCACTCGTGTTTTCTTTAAAAATGGTACAGACTGTATATTATAAATTCTCCAAGGGTATGCAAACTTTTCATTCATTATACATTTGTTTAAAAAAATATATTAATATGACCTGAAACTTTTATAGTTTGTCTCTACAATAAAGTCAGTGCTACACTGCCCAGCAAAGTAAACCCGATGTTCAAACAGGCACTTATAAGTATGCTTGGCACACAGTCCCAGGCATGCAGTGCCCTCTAACTGCAAGGAATTAAGCGTTTCAGTGCCCTTAGGATTTAGGTCCTTAATGTTGATTGCAATGTTTGGGACAGCTCCTAAAATTTGGTTTCCATTGGACCAGTAGGACCAGTTCATGTACAATACTTTTCTTAACAGAAAAGCACAATGCCTCTCCACTTTCTATCACTATAGAATTAAAAGGGTATAGCTCTTCCAAATCATAAGAACATGAGAAATTACTTAGGAAAAATAAAACTGCTCCACCCTTGCATTGTACCCAGGCTACACAGAAACAGCAATGATCTGCCTTGGCTTCTGTCTGGCCATAATCTATTAGGTAAAACAAAGACAGCAGCATGTCATTTTCAAATATTTATTTTAAAGTGACCAAACAGCTGTGGACAGTCATGGCGTGATTGTCCAGAGCTTTAACCTTTAACGGTAACTTGTGTTGAGAGAGATACAAAAGTTGCCATTGTTGACCCCACAATGCTAGTTTTGTGGCTTCCTTGTTGATGCCTTGTGCTCTATAATTTGAGTCAGTGACCTGGAACAAGTATAGAGATAAACACATGTGATTTGTCTTCAACTTTAAAGTGCTGCATGCTTTTTCTGGGTCTAAAGCTATTTCCAGAAAGAGTACTGTACACATACGTCTCTTACAAGAGATGTACTTATATAATATCCATACCTGGAATTCTTCTTTAAAGTGGTAGTAAAGTTATATTTTTAATTTTGTCCTACAGGTAAGCTTATAATAAACCTTACCTGTAGGTACCATGAATATCTTCTAAACTTGAGTTGTTTAGGAGATATTAACATCGGCCCCAGCTGCCACACAGGCCCATTTAACAATGAAAATTCTATACTGAACTGCTGTTAATGTTTTTTTTATTGCTGATATGGTACACAGATGCTCCGCCCCTTTCTATGTGCCAAACACTGCGCTCATGGGATTAGCCCCTAACTCTAAGCAGCCACTTAATAATGCAAACTCATGTGAATTATAAATAAATGATACACTATACACTCGCCCTCACCAATAGTGTAATCAAGTAGCAGTGCTGAAAATACTAAAAAAATCTAAAAGAAAAAAATTAATTATAAGTGATTACTAAATGTGATGCCTCATTAACAGCTGTTTGTTAACAGCACTAAATAAATAAGTGTTTCTAATACACAAACATAGTGCGACCCATCTGTGTAATAATCTTAAATCTGAAGAAAAAATGTTAAACATATAAAGTCCAAAATTGAGTGAAAACGTAGTGAGTAATGGTGATAATATCAAAAATATGATCTTCAGTGATAATATCTTCCACCACACCGCTGTGATCGTGACTTCCACTCCCCTTCAGCGAGTAAACTCACCAGCTCTTTTTGCCTTACACTCTCGTGTTCGGCTCACAGGCTTTTCCCACACAGTAGGGGGCAAAGTGATAACCTCCAATCAATCTCCGTATAGTTATTTTTAGCGCTGCTATTTGATTACACTATTGGTGAGGGCGAGTGTATAGTGTATCATTTATTTATAATTCGCAATGTTTTTTTTATGCAAGCAGTGTAAGTGTAAGAATTTGGTTTGCATTTCCTATACAGCAGAACTCAAAGAAGGGGAGGGAGAAGCAGTTGAAGGAGCCAATCCATTGTACTGCAGTGTAAGTAATTTGCATGTTGCTTCTCCTGGGCCCCACCCCAGCAGCACTCCCCACTTCTCATAGACAGGAATGGGTTGCCACAAGGCAGACTGCTCTTGTGCAGAACAGCGACAATTGGTGGGCAATTTGACAACTGTCAGTATGTAATCTCTCTGGAGCCGGCTAGAGAGATAGGCCTGGTTTACATCCACTGACAGTTTAACGGTCCTTCCACCTAAAGCCCAAGCACAAGCAAAATGTCGAGAGACATTTGCAGGTACAAACAATACCAAATCGACATTCTGCCCGTGTGTATGTTGGTCTGTCCGACCGAAGTCAGCCATTCGACCGACTTCTGTTGGATGTGCATGCTGGAAAACTCGAAGTTGACTGACTCCCAATCAGTGCTCTCAGCCAATGGCAGAGAACGCTGATCGGAGTGTTCGGAGTGTTCTGACAGGGGGAGGCGCCCCCTGTCAGAACATAACAGCTCAGCGGGGGAGATGGTCACATGGTTAGTACAGCGGCTCCTGACCTAAGCTGCCAGGTTTTTTTTTGTGAAACCCTTGGGGTTGCACGAAAAAAAAAGGTAGTTTGCACCAGGCCTAATACTCTGGTGACAGCCCTATGGTGTTCTTATCTACTCATGCTGATTGCTAAGAATTTGACATGTACTATTTGTTTTTATGAAATAAACTTCTGTCTCATTCTAATGAGGATCCCACATGGCTATCTTTTTGTTGTAAAAATGATGGGATATATACTGCAATTTTTATTTATTTATTTTATATAATACTAATGGAAGTAATCAGGGCTAAAGGGGTTGGTAAGGCAGTGCACACAATCACTGCTAACCCCTCTGCTAGGATAACCTGTAGTATATACTGTATGCCATTTTGTAAAAATCATCTTCTAAATACCTTATTCCTTCTCCCTGATCAGCGGTCACGTGACTGACCATCCCCGTCTTCCTCCAATGTATGTACTACAGAGGTAGGGGCCGAGATCTCCCTCTGACGTTTGCTGGGCAGTCACGTGATCTCCCTCTGTAGTGTGTACATCTGAGGAAGAGAGCGACGGGTGGTCACGAGACCATTGATCGGGGAGAAGGACTAAGGTATTTAGAAGATGAATTTTACAAAATGGCATACAGTATACTACAGTATACTACAGGATGTCCTAGCAGAGGGGCTGGCAGTGATCGTGAGTGGTAATATTTGCACTGCTTGGAACAGTGCTAGAAGGGGAGGCTCACACACAGAGCTGACAGGCAGGGAGGGGAGGGGAGGAGGACAGAGGAGGACACAGGAGAGCAGAGAGGAGAGCTGCGGATGACGTAGGCACGTAAACTGTGTCAGGGCTCAGCAGCCATGATAAACCATGGTCAGTGTACAGGAGGGAGGAAATAGCCAGGCAGGATCAGCCAGGTATTTTATGTGATACGGGGGGGCTAAGCTCTCTTCCGTCATTCACTCAGCAGATCAGTGGGTTCCGGCCATAAATCATTGATTTAAATGATTTATGGCAGGAACCCACTGATCGGCTTGTGTTGTAGCGAATGACAGCACAGCCCGGCCGGCGCGCTGCTACTCGTGCCCCATACCCGGTAGTGCTGGATCACGTACATGTATGTGATCCAGTGCAGCAGGGCCATTCTGCTGCAGTAAATCTGTGGTAGCTGGTCCACAAGCGGTTAAGATCAGCTAACAAAAAAGAACACCACAAACAATATCGCATGCTGGTAAATCTTTTTGTAAGCTTTTAGTAACAAAAAATTATGACAATGTTTATGTGGTAGTATAAGGGCCCATTTGACATTGCATTGGCCTCAAAGATCATATTTCTGACAGATAGCTGATTTAGGTTCTCATATTATATTGCTTTGATTACTGGAAATGCTAAAAGCACAAGGCCCCATCAATCTGTGAAATATCTTGGTGTCACCTAGCAGCACATAAAATCTTTTGAAAAGAAAGCATTATGTGTGCAAATAATTTGTTTACCTTTATTTTTAGACAAAAACATGTTTGTTTCTAGACAAGAAAATCATTTTTTATTTAATTGTTCTGTTCATAGCAGCAAAAATTACAGACAAAATAGGAAACTGTTTTAATGAGAAAATAGTTCATATACCTAAAAAGATAAACCATTTTACTCAAAACTAGAAAAGAATGTTTTAGCAATTATAGGAAATGTAAGGAAATAATTTTTATACATCTGTAGTTCAGTAAAAAAGAAAATAAAAATCAGGGCAGTAATAGACAGCTAATACTCCATCAAATTCCAAATATTTTTGGAGTAATAGTAAAAATGTTTCTTAGCTATTGGCATGGTGCTGACATTCACTGGCTCTCCAGATAGTATCAAAAGTAGTGGGCTGTATAAGCTGTCCATACACCAGTAGAGTTTTGTTGAAATGTTCATATAGAAATTCTGAAAAATCATTCCTCAGAGCATTTGATCTTGTCATCGAGTCAATTATTTTTATTTGAAGGCCCTTAAAATTTCAGCCAGATTTGCTACTTGAATGGAATCCCAGACGTAATTAACGGGTTTTATTTGTGAATACAGTAAGCGCATTACAATATGTACAATTTTTCCCAACCAAAAATCACATTCACAATTTGAGTTGTTCTAGAAAAAATTTCCATACTGCTCCTTAGTTTTTTTAATCACAACAGTTGTTGATTTGATCCCATTAACGATTAGGAAATTGAATGAACGTTCAAACACAAAATTCTACTAACGTAGAGCCAGCTATAGTCCGCAATTTATGTGCTGAAGAATTTGTATTTTTATCCATCTAATCTTGAATTTACATCCCTGATTATGCTTGTAGGTAGGTGCAGCCTACTTTCTCCACTGCAGGTGGCACTTTTCCGCAGTGGTACTGCAGTTGGAGAGGAAGTCAAGAGGAACATGGCTCCTCTATGGTTTCCTTGGTCACTGTGGAGGTAGAGCCAATTTAAGGCCCTGGCTCCCAGGCTTCGCATACATTTTTGCAAGTTGGTAGAGTAAGAACAGGTACCCTGCCTAGTAGGGACAGAACTAGCAGCAGGAATAGGTTCCTGATGTGGAGGGAAAGCATAGGGCTCCAAACTTCTCTGGACATCTTCCCACTTGGGCAAGAGACAGCCAGGCCGCACTCTGCCCCTTCAAACAGGTGCTGTCACTTCGGCTAAAACCTGCTCTTTGCATGCTGTTGGTCCTATGAGTGTTCCCGGTTGGGTTGTCTTCCCACCAGGTTTATTGTGAGCTGTCCGCATTATTTCAATACAAGTTCTTTCATTGCACCTGGACCGTGTGAGTTATTGCTGCGCCCCATTTACAAGCTCTGCCAGTCTAAAGACCTGACTTTTTCTGCTGCAGTTAAGCAATACAGCTAAGTCTACTCCACTGCTGAAGGATCTGGATTGCAAAGGAGTAGCAACATTCTCATAAGGTCCTCTCTCTGATCTCACCTTCTGTAAACAGCTTCCCTGTTGGCATATGTGAATGCAGGGCTGCTGATTGGCTGCCCTTCCCTTTTCCAGTATGAGTATTGCTCTACAGGGGGTTCAGGGGAGCTGAGGCTGAGGACATTTTAGGTATTTATACTAGGCGCATTTCAAATAGATTTCATATTTTTTAAATAAATTACTGCACTGATTGCCATTTTTTATGTCTGGCTGAAGCCCAGTTTTAATCTATTATTATTATTACATAAATCTTCATTAAAAGCGCCTAAACTTAAGTTGTGCTATATGCGACTACCTCTTACCCTCATTTTTTTAGATTCGACTGGTGTTTGGTGGCTACCAAGGGCTTAGCTTCTATAACGTCTATTATTTTTTTGTGTTTTTTATTTTTCTTGGTAAATGAGCCTATTCAATGAATAGTGTAGTTTAATTTTTCAAATATTGTTCATTCAATTGGAATTCCAGACAAAATGTCTATTTACCTATGTAGAGAGTGGACAAAGGCTAGATCCGCTGTTTAGGTGTTATTATTTTTTTCTGTCTTTATTTACCATATATTGCAGAGATTTTCCCTCACTTCCTGTCCTGGTGACATCCTATGGACTGAGCTTTATATTTGTGCTCTATGGAAAGCATTCCCAATCACTTCGCATCCAATTTGCATAGCAGGAGAATGTGATCGGCTCTCTATGGAGCCGAATTACATTCTCCGGGATGGCTGCGGAGCGCACTGCACAGAAACGCTGTGCATCTTTGCCTCTGTTTCAGGGCCGAATTCAGGCAAAGGTTCTTGACCTGATTCATCCCTGAAATGGAGAACAGGGATGGACAGTGTTGCTGTGCAATCCGCGGCCGGATTAGTTGTGAACCGAGCCTCAAAGAAAGAAATTAACTATACACATCAAGGAGGGTAAAAAGAAAGCTCAATTAACAGCAAAGCCCTAGGTGTCACTGGTAGAGGAGCACAGAGGGGGAACTAACCCTTCTCTGCTCTATGCTGTGTCTGTTTTTAATATCCTTTTTTGATTGTCTTTTTTCTATTCATGATATAAAATGTTATATGGCCCCAGGAGACAGTTTTTATTAAAATTTCTAAGACTGACAGTGGGAATATCTACACTGGGAGATGAAATGGCATAAAGAGCTGGACACCCAAATGACTGACACAAATTTGAAGTCTTCATACGTGTTTAATTAAGAACAGTTCCTAAATGCATTCCGTTATCTATGTGGACAGAATTAAGTATTTGTCTGGCATAGAAGCATATATTCCCTTTTCTTTAACTTACAGTATTCTTATATAAAGGTGACCAAACCATAAACCTGGAAGTCCTATTAAGACAAACTGTAGCACTAAAAAAGAGTCTGATAGACTTCGGCAGCCCTTATAAAAGTAATTGATCATAAACCATGAACATTCTAAACAGTATATACGTTCAATCAAGTCCATGTACTCATATAAAACAAAGATTGTACAGAAAAACGCCAAGTCCTTCAAAACCCAAATCCTATGGAGCAAGATCCTCAAAGATAGTTGCTGTCACCCCAACGGATTCCACATCACATGTGCTCAAATAGAGAGGGGGGGTGTGCAAGAGAACCCCCTCTTAATAAGACTCTTACCGGATCAAAACTTGATCTTTAGCGTGTATGTTAATCACAAATCGTGGGAATCCATGACGCGTTTCAGGAGGGTGGAGCCACATGACGTACGTAGACACACCAGTGTACTCGGGGAAAGACAGCATTGATTACCGTAGAAGGTACCTGTCGAGGGCAGTAGGAGACGCTGTGTAACCTGAAGTTGCCTGATGTTAACTTGTGAACACCGCTTGTTTATATACAAATTTCTTGTAAGTGTACACCTTGAAGGAGAGTATTCTCTTCGTTTTTAAATTGATAAAACGTTTAAACGGGATTACGCTATGTCCGTCCCTATCTCTTTCATTGCCTGAAATATCGAATTACCTGAGAGCTGTCCCGATCCTGATAATAGAAGGAGGATACCGGCATGGATTCCCACGATTTGTGATTAACATACACGCTAAAGATCAAGTTTTGATCCGGTAAGAGTCTTATTAAGAGGGGGTTCTCTTGCACACCCCCCCTCTCTATTTGAGCATGTGTGATGTGGAATCCGTTGGGGTGACAGCAACTATCTTTGAGGATCTTGCTCCATAGGATTTGGGTTTTGAAGGACTTGGCGTTTTTCTGCACAATCTTTGTTTTATACGAGTACACGGCCTTGATTGAACGTATGTACTGTTTAGATTGTTTATGGTTTATGATCAATTACTTTTATAAGCGCTGCCGAAGTCTATCAGACTCTTTTTTATTACTATTTACCAGTGTTATTTCTTTTCTTAGAAATACATTTTTTAGGTAGCAGCTGTTGCCACTAATTTGGGTTATTTGCACCAATCTGCTTCAGAATATTTATGACTCCTAAGCGCTTGTTTTAAGTGTGACATTAGGCCTCGTCACATTTGTTTTTCTTCTAAACGGTAGCACTGCTAACTGCTCTATAAGGTCAAAAGCAGGTTAGATAAATGAGTATAAAAGAGGACACTTAGCAGAGGAAAAAATATTTATTGATTTTTTTAGATTTGCCATGTTAACTTACCACTGCCAGACCACTTTAAGAGCTGGATCACACCACTTGCTGTGTGGGAAAAGTGCTCCCACGCATCTAGCAAATGTGGGTGCATTCACAGCTACCAAAATGCATGGAATCACAGTACCATGTGGTCTGGTGCAGCATGATTTAAAGAATTGTACCTGTATTACTTGCACATTCCCACATGTTTTGCAGCCCATTGAAATGAATGGATTTCGCTAAACACACCACGCGAGAATGCAGAAAAACATGCAAGCTCGGATGCACTTTTTATAGTGTTATATAGTTAATCTGGTTGAAAAAAAACACAAGTTCAACCAACAAAGAATAAAAAAACACAAACATACACAAAATAAAAAAAACCCATATACATTATCTGATACCCACAATTGATCCAGAGGAAGGCATGATTCAATTTGCTCCAGCGGGGAAAAAAATCCTTCCTGATCCCCCAAGAGGCAATCAGATATTCCCTGGATCAACTTTAACTATAAACATTAGTATCCATCCCCTGCGACTCTATGGGAGGCATACAAAGCGGTCCTTAGGGGACATGTTATTCACCGGGCGTCAAAGCGCAAGAGGGAATGCTTATTGACTTGGCGAACCCTGGAGTCACGCTTGGAATCATTATTGACGACTTTTAAGCAACCCCCTACTCCTGCTAATCGCAAACTACTAGACCAAGCCGGAAGGAATTGGACTTATGTTTGACGGATGAGGCGGAACGCACACTTCGCTGGGCTCGTCAGAAATGGTACGCCAAGGCGGATAAACCTAACAAACAGTTGGCCAATAGCCTTACCAGCCTCCAGGCCATAACCCCATTACCTTACGCACTCACCATAATACCCTCACAGGCAACCCCATGCGGGTCCTGGACGAATTTCGACATCGCCTTACCACTCTATACTCGCCCCCTAGCCAGTCCTCCACCCGGGGATTGGACACCTTTCTGGATGGTCTGACACTACCCTCCTTATCTGACACTCACATGTCGTTAATGGACCGAGACATATAGTTTTACAATGTATTAAAGAACTGAAAGTGGGCAAGAGACCAGACCCGGGTGGTTTTACGGCCCTTTTCTATAGGAAAATGGCTGACGTTGTAGCCCCCCACTTAACGACCATGTTTAACTCTGTAAAAGATGTTCAAACTTTGACTTCTACCCTCCTGACCGCCAATATAATGATGATTCCTAAACCTGACTGGGACCATTCCTCTTGGGCCAATTTTAGGCTGATCGCCTTTATAAATATAGACATGTAAATTTTAACAAAAATTCTGGCCAACCGCTTGAACTCCTTTTTACTACGTCTGATTAAGAGGGATCAGATGGGCTTCGTCCCAAGAAGACAGGCAGGAGACACCATTAGTCGGCTGCTTCAAAACCAACATATAGTACATAGCATATCCTTGGCAACGATGTTCTTATCCCTCAACGTGACTAAAGCCTTTGACACCTTGTCTTGGCCTAACTTGATGACGGTACTCCACCACTACGGTTTTGTCACCTCATTTTTGAGCTGGATCTCGGCATTATATGACTCTCCCCAGGCAAAGGTCAAGTACTACGGTTTTGAAACGCCACTTTTTCCCATCAGGAGGGGGACCAGGCAAGGCTGCCCACTCTCCCCACTTCTACTTATCCTAGCAATAGAACCCTTAGCTGAGGCGATACGCTCTCACTCAGACATAACAGGAGTAGATGTAGTGGGTACTTCTCATAAGATATCATTATTTGCGGACGATATCCTGATGTCCCTAACTAACCCCCGCATCGCCTTGCCTAGTCTGTTCTACCTCCTGGATACCTTTGCGTTATTTTCGGGATTATCTGTTAACCCTACCAAATCGAAAGCTATGTCTCTTAATCTTCCACCCTTGGAGCTGGCAACCCTAAAAAACACTTTTTCATTTCAATGGCTCACTTCTCTGCCTTACCTAGGGATTAGGCTCACTCCGACGTACGAGGGACTCTACCAGGCCAATTTCCCCCCTTTGTTTAGGAAGCTATCGGATATGCTGTCCGCCTGGCCCCATCTCCCATTATCCTGGTTCGGCAGGATTGTGGTGGTCCGCATGACTTATATCCTAAAACTTTTTTGCATACTGCCGGTCCCAGTTCTTATACATATTCTGCGCATTCATCAACGTAAAATCCTGAAATCCTGAATCAGCAAACAGGTTCTATATGCCCGTAAGATCAGTGGTGGTCTCCAAGCCTACTATAGAGCAGCGAACATAGTCCCATTATCTCACCTCCATGAGCAATATCAAATGCCGTTATAGGCCACAATGGATTTCGTTGACTCTTATATGATTCCGGTTGCCTCCCTGCCCTGGCTCCCTCAAAAACACTATCCTGACACGTTTGGGCCTTGCCTGGCACATTGCTCCACTTGTGGGACTTGATTAAATACTCGGCTGGCCTGATTTCTCCTCATCTTCCCTTACTTCGCCTCATCCATTGCCCTTTGTTTCTACCAGGCCGTGATAACCCACAACAGTTCTCTTAGTGGACTAATAACGGTTTTGTTGATATCCATACTTTATTCACCCCCACTAAGATAATTGCATTTGATGCGCTACATTCTTCACACAATATTCTACTCCTTGAACATTATAGCTACCTACAGCTTCGCCACTTTCTACAACAGCTCATCAAGTCCCGACCTACTCCATACATCTTGACCCCTTTTGAAAGCCTTTGTAGATCCCGGCCTCAATCTTCGGGCTTAATTTCTTTAGCCTACGCAGCAATCATCTCCTCTAAAAAAACACAGATCAAACCTTACCACCTCAAGTGGGAGGCTGAACTGGGGAGGCTGCTGGATCCTGAGGACTGGCAGGTCATGACTATTGCTCTGTCCAAATGCTCCAAAAAATGTTCTCATTTTGTAGAATGCATATAAAATACTATACAGATGGCATTATACCCTGGCTAGATTGGCTTGTTTCATTCCAACCTATTCTCCTCTTTGCTTCCAAGGATGCTCTCAAGAAGGTACCATATCACACATCTGGTGACATGTCCAAGAGCATGCAGATTATGGGTCAGAGTCTATACCCTTCTCCACGCCTTATTTCATATGAATCTGAAGAGGGACCCTTAGGAGGCTCTCCTATGTAAACCAATTATGGGACTACTTTGTCCGGAACGCCAGCTGGCGCTGCATCTAGTTACTGTAACTATACTGACTATAGCAAGAACCTGGAAGACACCCATACTTAGCTTTGAGGCTGTTAAACATCGTATGAACAACATTATGGTGAATGAAAAGCTGACGGCCATACTTTCAGACACTCATGATAAATTCCTTAGATCTGGCTGCCTTGGGTCGCCTACATACGACCTACAAGATTTGATTCTACGTTCCTATCGATCTAACATCTGCTTGCCCCCTACCCCGCGGATCCCCCTTTCCTTCTTACTCCTAACCTCATTTGTTCTCCTCCTTCCTTTTCTTTTTCCTTTTTGTTTTTCCCTTACTCTTTTTACATATCCTTCTATCTCATCAGGCAACCAGGCTTGAGCCTGATTGACATATTTACATGGTTAATTTTCAGCATTGGTATATTGTATACCCTTGATATTATATCTTTAAAATAGGTGGTTTGATAATACGCTGCATGCAAAAACCCATGAATGCGTTTTCTATCTACACTCTAAGCAGCGTGTTCCAGGATACTGTAGCTCTAGGAGGAGATACTTATCCCCCAATCATTCTACCTTATGGACCTGAACATATCAATGCACTCCTTTTTTATTTGTCTTCCTTTTGCTCATGGTATTTTATGTTTATTTCCTATGTGACCATGGATGTGATGAGATGTTCTGTTGAACTGATTACTAATAAAACCCTTTGCACAAGAAACATTAGTATCCAGTTATATTATGTACATTTAGGAAAGAATCCAAGCCTTTCTTAAAACAATCTACTGAGCTGTCCAGAACCAGCTCTTGAGGGAGTCTAGTCCACATTTTCACAGCTCTTCCTGTGAAGAAGTCTTTCCGAATAAATCTCTTTTCCTCCATATGTAATCAGTGCCCCCTTGTCCTCTGTGATGACCTTAAAGTGAATAACTGTACACTGAGGGGGTGATTTATGAAAGCCATGTGTCATCAGTAGAGGCGCACAGCAAGGCGCAACACACATTTCCATATTTAAGAAATGGTGCGCCGTTAACAGAGCGGGAATCCCCCATTTACTATAGCAATCTCGGCACATGGGAGAATGCAATCTGTGCGCCACTATGGACATGGCACACAGCATCTCCAAATAAATATTGACAGAAGATGGAGGTGCCAATATTATGGGGTGATGTGAGGAAGTTTAGTAACAACTGCCCAAGTAACAAATATGCCCAAAACAGAATGAGAAAGTAACTTTTTCAGAGAAAGCCTGTTGTTCTTGCAAGTAGGTTTAGAACTGCGTGAGGTCAATGTGAGCAGTGCGCATACGCAAGCGGCTCTTGCGCTCGTTCACATGCATTTTTTCACTGTGCGGCCAAAATCTTAGTAAATGTTAAGCAACTTACATGCATTTGCATGGGTTGAACGGGCGCACCTATAAACTTGACAATCTTTTTTTTACGCTGGTTCACCTTTATGTATTTTTTTAAGGAGATTTGCACACAGGTCATATTAGCATGTTACGTTGCCAACATGTGACATGCACCTTGTTAAAATTATGTAAAAAGACTCTCGCTCCTCTAGCTCCTCCTAAAAGGGCATTTAACCTTCCCCCTCTAATGCATATGATTTCCTTGGGCTAGCTTTTGCTTTTAAAGGGGAACTCTACACTCCATTCTACAATGCTCTTGTCTCCCCCCTCTAACTCATTGTATTTCCATGGGCTAACTTCTGCTTTTAAAGGGGAACTCCACACTTCATTCTATTCTCAAAAGGCTGTGAGCTGCCTTCACCAATCCAAACCACATCCTTTTTCAGAGCATACAACACGGCCAGCTAGGAAAGGGGCGAGAAGAGCGATCGCCCAACCCCCTCCTTAACCATACAAGGCCACATGCACTCAACATAGCTGGCTGCCTTTGGGGCATGTTGGGCTCAGCCCAATACCAACCACAAAGCAGCTTGTACCCACTAGTTTAAAGGGGTTTTCCACATTCCGTAAAGCCCCCTGTCTGAACCCCCCCCAAAACCCCGGCCTAGGGTTGTGTGGAAGGGGCCCTTGTCCCCCTGAATATAGGAACAAGATGGTTGACTTTTGGGGTGCCCGAGCCTCTCCTGCCCCCAAGCATCCACCTCCCTTTCATGGACTGGCTTGCTGTGTGTTTGGATATGAGTTTGTTAGTGTGTGGGAGGGGCACAATATTTTTTTAGTCTGGGGTGGTATTTTTCACGTGGGGGTTCTCATTTTAAGCCTTAACAGACCCGACCTTGTATGTATTGGGGGGGGGGGGCAGGCTATTTTTTGTTTTGGGTTAAAATTTTGCAGCTGCAATGTATATCTGTAAGTTTTCTCTAAAGCTGTACATCTTTGAAGCAGCATTTTGGATACATGCTACAGATAAACCACTTTAAAGGAAGAGTAACCCCCCCCCCCCAAGTTACTAGCTTTAAAGCAATTTTGCCTTTTTAAAGGCACTTCTCCTTGTTTCTTTTTTGGGGTTGTCCAAATTGGTGACATTGATATATGTCCCTCAGGATGGGACTTGGGCCCCCATACCCATTTTGAGGCCAATAATTAGAATATAAGTCAGCCAAGTGGAGACTACCAAAGTTAACAAGTCAGTTCCCATAGACTGCAATGGTATTTGTTGTATAACTTTTGCCCATGTTAGGCTTTTTGTTTGCCCTCCCATCTGTAATTTTGTATCATGCTAGATGATGTGCTTAATTTTGAACAGGGGGGTGGGTTATTTTGTGCTAGCCGCATTTGGGTTGTTCTGGGCATGCTCAGGGACTTTTTTTTTTTTTTTTTGCTTTTTGTGTGTGAACAGCACTTGGATTTTTCTGGGCATGCTCAGGGAGTGTGTTTTTTGGGTTAGTAATTTAAGGACATCCTTAACAGGTGTACCCACTTTGAAGTTCTGTCTCTACATAGGGTGCACTTGCATTTTGTTTCATGGACTGTGCATGTGTTTTCAATTCCCTCATTAGCACACAAACCTATGTTATATAAAGCTTGCCGATAGCATCCTTTACCTTGCCCTGAAAAGAGGCAAAATTGCTTGATGGCCTGAATTTTCTTTTCTGAGCTTGATGGAGCGAAGAGGGATTCAGAACACCCTTGTCAGGGCTGGGCTCAGCCCTTCCTTCTCTGAGCTGGTCGCTCAGCTGTCGGCTAATTGCCAGCTCCTATCTCTCCACAGTGACTCACCTGTTGATGATATCCTGCTCCTCAGTCCTGCCTACTCAAGCCGTCCAGCCCAGATGATCTCTGCCTTCGCCTTGGTCACATCTCTAGAGACGCTCGCCTGTGTTCCTGTTGAAGACTTGCCTGGCTGACATTCCTTCTGGCTCCAGATCCTGCTTGCTGTTCTACTACGCTCATCTCTGGCTCCCTGACGTTTTGGCTTGTCTGACTATCCGTTCCGGTTCCTGAACTCTGGCTACGTTTTGACTACGTTGTTTACCTTTTTTATTATTATTAAGCAAGTGAGATTTAACTGTACTTCTGTCTCAGTCTGATTCATGGTTTCTGACAACCCTGCGGTTTCAGGTTATGCCTGGTCATTTGCATAAAGTGAGCTTGGAGTTCCTTGTGCAGGATTTCCTGGAGAAACCGGTTGGAGTGGAACCACGACACATCTATTGTATGCAGGACCATGCAGCACCAAGGTACTATGATGTTTCTTTTGTGCATAGAAATTTTTGCACCAGAGTTTTTGAGAAGTGTAAGGAATTGGAAAAAAGCTAACCGTGAATCTATAAGTCTGAAGTATCTATAAGTCTGAAGTCCATTACTTCATAAAATAGCGAATGCTATATTTTAGTAGTGTTTTTTTATGAATGGCAAAAAAAAAAATGAAAAAACGCTCAGCGGTATTTTACCACATTTCTTAAAGTGGTAGATACGGCGTGAAGGGAGCTCATTATCTATCGTAATGACATTTATAGGAGGGTGGATCCCCGTCAGCTCTCACCGATTCCTCCCGAAGACCTCCTTATCATTACAATTGATAGTACTGATGTGAATGTGATCAGGACTTACATACTGTACTTACGAATCATCATTCTGGTCAGTAAGTATTGTAATTCGCAAACTTCTGTGCCATCTGTCTGCTCACTGGACAATGGCTCACCAGTCCCAGATGATTTGGACACTTTCAGTAATATGGACAGTCCCTCATCTTCTATTCTTAAATAAACAGGAAGATATTGGGGCTGTCATCACAATCACAAAATATACAAGCACATAAAAAACACTTTTCTTTTGTTACACACATTTCTTTATTCTACTTTTCTGCCATTTGATGGGCAGGCACACTTTTGTTGGTCATTAAGCATTTCTTGAAAAGAGCATTTGCATAGACTGAATGCAAGCAATTACAAAAGCCCTTTCCGGGAGCAAACTATCAAGGATTTATGCAAATGAATAATGATTTTACTAAAATATGTTTACATTACTCAATGTGTGTACAAGCCTCTAAGTCGACAGGTTTTTGTATTAATGAGGTTGTTAAATTACATTTCATATATTGTTGCATGCAAATAGCTCTGTGAGCTGAATATGAAAAAAATAATGTAAAATGTAAATGTAGGCTCAACACATTTTAGAAAATGAAGAAGGCAGCTCAAAAGTTAGGAGCTAGGGACAGCCAATGTGTTGATAAATGTGGGCATGACCCACTACTCTTAAGGAGGAAGGGCTGGAAATTGTGGTATATTGATGTGGTTATTACCTACCTTTAAGAGCAGCCATTGTGTGATTGTATTTGTGGCTACTGCTTAATTGTGCTGTTGGTTACTTCTGGATTGTATTCCAATGGGTTGTATGGCCATTGTGATGGTGTTTTATTCTATGTCTAGAGGTGGTCGCTTTTAGAAATTGATCAATATTGATCTGTAGCTGCTACAGTGGTCATTCTACAGGGCTAATAGTGGTCACTCACTATGTACAGTATACTGGAGACCACACCTTGACCATAGCAGCTGTTATGTACATTTAACAATGACCACTCCTCTCTAACCAATTCTAACTTTTTGTCCAATGGTGCACTGTCACCTTATTTTTGTTCTTTCCATGAAAAAATGTAAACTACCGTAATTAATTTCATGAGGGGTATTTTTTGGCACAAGAACAGGTCCAGGATATTTAAAAGGAGCTTTCATAACTCTCAGGAGCTATTAAAGCCTGTTATACTCTTAAATTTTATCTACACAAAAACAAAAGTGTAATATATTGCAGTCTACAAGTCCTTATGCCCCGTACACACGGTCGGACTTTGTTCGGACATTCCGACAACAAAATCCTAGGATTTTTTCCGACGGATGTTGGCTCAAACTTGTTTTGCGTACACACGGTCGCACAAAGTTGTCGGAATTTCAGAACGCCAAGAACGCGGTGACGCCAAGCACGTACGACGAGACTAGAAAATGTCAGTTCAGAACCAAGCGCGGCACCCTTTGGGCTCCTTTTGCTAATCTCGTGTTAGTAAAAGTTTGGTGAGAGACGATTCGTGCTTTTTCAGACTCGTGGTTTTCAGATCGTTTTCTGCCGTTCAGTTTGTGCTTGTGGGTTTGTATCTGCTCTTCAGTGCGTGCAAGCAAGTTCCGCGTGACTTTAATTAGTCATTGTGTTCTTGTGCGTTCGTTACTGTTTTCAGGTTGCTCTTCACAGGCCTTGCTGTTCTTCAGTGCGTTCTGTTACTTCGTTCTGAGCAGCCGACCGTTTTCTAGCCATGTTGCGTATGCGTACTCCTCGTAGAGTTCGTGCTGTGCGGGGGCTTGGTGTTGGGGTCCTGACCTTGACACAAGTCCAGTCCATGAACAGGGTGGGGAGGAGTTCATGGACCAAGAATTGGTTGCTTCAGCGTGACCACTTCTCTCATATGCCTTTGCTCCGTGAGATCCGTGAGAATAATCCTGATGATTTCAGGAACTTTCTCAGGATGACAGACCCCGTGTTTCACCGTTTGTTGGCTTCGCTGACCCCTTATATTAGCAGGCAGGATACCTGCATGAGGCAGGCCATCACTCCGGAGCAGAGGCTCGTCGCTACCCTGTGGTATTTGGCGACAGGGAGAAGTCTGCAGGACTTGAAGTTCTCGACAGGCATCTCCGCCCAGGCTCTGGGGATCATTATCCCAGAGACCTGTTCTGCCATCATCCAGGTCCTGCAGAAGGAGTATATGAAGGTAAGATTTTTATCCATTAATATCACATTTTATTGTATTTAATGTTTGCTAATATCTTGTATTTCTTTCCTCATCCCCCAATTACCATGATAGTAATATGCTGTGAATGTCCCCTTTGTCCTCATGCATGCTGGATTTTTATGTAATTAATTTTTTAGGTCCTATATACAGATTGTCCTTCACTAACCTCCCCAGCATGCTCTACGGGCACTATATTCACCGCATGTAGTCACTTAAAACAATGTATTTTATCAGCTACATAGTAGTGCTTTACCCCAAACACCCCCTAAAATGTTTTGAAATGTTATTTAGCTTTAAATTCAGGCAGAGTGCCAGAGGCTTTTTTTTTGTGGTGTCCCCAAATCATTTTTAGTAACCCTCCCTCCCCCCAACTGCTAAGTCAGCTGATCCCAATTCTCTATCTATCCTCAATCATCTATCTGCTGACTTTGCCAAACTCATACACACTATACCCATCTCTTTTGTTCTCTGATTTATGGATGAATTCCCCAAAGCATGTAGTGAAAGGGCCTGCCTGTATACTTTCAAATGGTACTGTTTGAATTTTTAAGATGCTATTATTATCTTGAGTCAGGTAATAGCAGAATGTTCAAATGTGCTCAAATGTGTACAGTGTGTATTTCTATCTTTGTAATCAGACACTTCTTACCTGTCCAGTGGGCTGCCAATAGTGTAACTAATGAGGGGCTGTTCCAAGTAATAGCCTGTATTTAGGCATTCATCTCTCAATGAAGTGAAGAGGGTTACCTGTCCAAGATTTTCACACCCCCCATAATGTTAGAAATGGCCCATGAGAGGGGGGGAATATGATAGGTGTACCTTATACTTTGGTGTTGTTAAATTCCCCTTAATAAATGCTATCTGGAGGTTGCCCCAGAATGTTTGTGCCTAATCTGCTTGCTATGTTTCTCAGCAAAAATATTAATTGTTTTTTTTTTTCCTCAACAGTTCCTTCCACGCCACAGGAATGGCAGACTGTGGCCTCCCACTTTGCCCAGCGGTGGGACTTTCCTAACTGCGGAGGGGCAATTGATGGGAAACATGTCCACATCATCCCACCACCCAACTCGGGGTCGTACTATTTCAACTATAAGGGGTTCAATAGTATTGTGATGTTGGCGGTGGTGTCGGCTAATTACGACTTCTTGTATGTGGACGTGGGGAAGAATGGCCGGATATCCGATGGTGGAGTCATCGCCCAGATGCAGTTCTACAGGCATCTCCAGAATGGCAGCTTGGACTTGCCAGCTCCAGAGGACAATGTGGAAGGACTCCCATTCGTGTTCGTTGATGATGAAGCGTTTGCGCTGGGGGAACACCTTATGCGGCCATTCCCTATGAGGACCCTCACCCCGGATTACCGGCTGGCCAGAGCCCGAACAGTGGTGGAGAACACATTTGGAATCCTGGCCAGCCGGTTCCGCCTATTTCTGACACCTATCCATATGGCGGAGTATAAACTGAATCATATTATCCTGGCGTGCTGTATTCTCCATAACTTTTTAAGGAAACATTCGGCCAACTATCTGGCTCAGTTGGGCCTGAGGCCGGAGTGATACCTGAAACAACACTGACGGCGCTTGAAAGCGGCCGTCCTGGCTTGCCCTCCCTGAGTGCCCGTGATGTCCGGTTACGATACCTGGAGTTCTTTGCGGGTAGGGGGGCCATCAATATGCCTTCAAATTTGTGAAGCCTTTTTCAAATAAAAAAGAAAAAAAAAGAAATTCTTTGTGGACATTTACTGCTTGTGTTTGTTTTAGCTGACCCTGACAGCAATGTGGGGAGTCCTGAAAATGGCGTGATTGTGTAACCTTATACAAAGCACTGTTGGCTGTTATTTACTAAAGGCGTATACACTTTTTATACTACAAGTGCTGTTGAAACTGCAATGAAAATGCTCTTGTAGTGCAAAGAGGATTTGCCCTTAGGAAATAACCCCCATTTTCTCAGAAAACAGCAATTACATCAGCCCAAAAGTGTTGTAGCGTTGAGACAATAATCCACACATTCTTGATTAACAAACTTTTTTATACCTGCACAATCACATGTGCATTTACCAAAGGTTTTTCAAACAAACCAACATGTTTGTTGTATAACAATTTTTGGGGTGGCATTATCAAAAATAGAAATGTCCGTTTACGATAAAACAGGCCTATGTAAAACCAACAAGAAAGACAAAAAACTTGAACTTACAAAGTTCACATATGGTAAAACTTGAAGGCAATATCAGACATGAGTATTTAGGAACTGTGTTTGATATTGCGTTCAGATGGGGTCAAATCACCCCTTGAAAAGCCAAATTTGGAAGATGCACACCAATTTATGAATGTCAACATGTGCTAGCTGCCATCACGGGGGATCAAGGGACGTGTTTTGTTGGAGCAAGCCCTTCCTCTCAGCTACTTTATTATTGAGGAAGGTGTTGCACCCCCAAAACGCGTCCATTGATCTCCCGTGATGGCAGATAGCACATGTTGGCACACTGTGTGCATCCTCCAAATTAGGCTTTTCGAAACATTGCTAAAATATTTAAAACATTGTACCACACAAAAAAAAAAGTGATTTTGTGGGGTTTTAAATTCGCCCCAAAACATAAATGATGTTATTATTTTTTTGAATCACATCATTGATTTTTTTCTGGATGTTTTCCAATTCTAAATTACACCCCATGATCTCCCCGATCAGGATCTGGGCACTTTCTGATGTGAAAGGATCTCGATCCCTAACATCACGATCACCTAAAAAGAGAGAAACCAAACAAAAACAGGTATCAAAAATCTGCCGGCATCCATCTCTTACCTGAGCCTGTGGTCGCAGACACTCACCTGTTGTGGTGACAATTTCCACCACATCTTCTTCCTCCTCCTGCTCCGCTTGTGTTTGGGGTATTTCACCTTCTTCCATAGGTGGGGGGTCTCTGGTTTCCTCGGATGAGGGGTGTCCTCCCAGTCTTTTCTCCCCTATGTAAAACAAAAATGGTATAATTAGCACACAGATATTTGATGGCAGAACTATAAATAGGAACCATTGCTTGGAAGTGGGGTACAATTGTCAATTTTAGCAGAGTTCCAAGATGTCCCTTTTTCAAGCATACTTTACCTGTTTAGTACAAGCTTCACAGATGGAGACCCCCCTATAGTATACACTGGAGCACCTGTGTGGCCCCCCTAATAAAAATGGTGTTCTTGTGTCCCACACTAGTGTTCCAGTGTCCAGATGTGAAAACAGCTGCTCAGTGTCCTCTCCTTACACAGAATCTAGTTTGCATTTCATTCTAGTAACAAACCCATCTAAACAACCAAATATTTTGCATCCAAGTAGGCCCAAACAATGTGGGAAAATGCATATGGCCTAAACAATGGTGTTTTAGAGGGGGAAAAAAATGTTTGATACGAACGAATAATGGGCCCATGAACATTAAAATTGACATTTGAAACTATACAATTAAGAAAAGCATATGGAGCAGCACGAACGTAAGAAAGACAAAAAGAATAGGAACACAGCACAACTACTTACTTTTTTGCAGCACTCTCCGGATCTTTCGGTACTGCTCGGGCTCTCTTAATTTGAGGTCCAACCACCGCTTCCTGAGCTGATCTTTCGATCGTCGTACCCCGAAATTCCTGTGCAGACTTTTGACCACTTTCGCCATGATCTTGGCCTTTCTGATATTGGGGTTGGGGTAAGACCCATACTTTCCGTCATAGTCGGCCCTCTTCAGGATGTCCACCATCTCCAACATCTCCCCAAAGGACATATTTGTGGCCTTAAATCTTCTCCTTCTGGATCGGGACGTTTCTGTCTCCGGGCTTTCCTCCGCCTCCTCCTCGTTGCTATAATTAGCACGCACCTGCTGTGACTCCGCCATGTGCTCTTCACCCACTGCGCCGAACGAAAAGGGGCGGGGAATAAACTAGAAAGAACGTCAGGGGCGGGTGGAGTTACACGCATGCGCAGTGTATATAAAGCGTAACACACGTGCGTATTACGTACGATCTGTGAGCGGAGGAAGGAGCATTGGACGCGCCGATCGTAAGAACGAAAGTAAGAGACAAACTTGTGCCTATACTACTTCTAGATTGAGGCCTATATTGTAACAAGATTAGGAGAGTTTTGTCTGACATTAGGCTTTGTCTTGTGTTGTGTCTTGCAGTGAACATGGATAGCTTAGTTAAAGATAATGACTATTCATTGATATGTTAAGGGAGCTGCCATGTCTGTGGGAGATCAACCACCCACATTACAAGAACCAAACAAAGAGGAAGGCAGCACTGGATCAATTGTTGGAAATTGTGAAGCAGGTGATCCCCACAGCAGACATCACATATTTGAAGATCCTAATTGGTGGCCTGAGGAGCACATATGTAAGGGAGCGCCAGAAAGTCCAGGATTCGCAGAGATCCGGAGCAGCAGATGACATCTATGTCCCCAGGATGTGGTACTATGACAGGCTGCATTTTCTGGCAGGCCAGACTGAACCCAGGCCATCCCTCTCCAGTCTTCCTTCCACGCTTCCTTCCCCCCCGGCTGAGGCTTCTGACGCCCAACCTGGGCCTTCTAGGCAGCAACATGTGGAGGAGCTCAGATTGAGCCAGGTATAGCATTCCTCTAAATATTTCTGCTTGTCCAATCAATGATGTTAACTAGATGTTAGTTTGGAGTACTAATTTAGGATTGTGATTGATGAAGCAAAAACTAAAACCATGTCCCTTTTTCATACACAGGGAAGTCTCAGCCAGGAGGTGGCCGGGCCGAGCCGGCTGCCTGATATGCCGGTCCCTCCACTCCCCCTGGAAAGAGAAAGTGGCAGGAGGAGGAGTGTCCTAGAGGAGGCTCCCAGAGGACTTTTTTGGAGGGCTACAGAGGTCCTGGGAGCACCACACACCGTGGAGGAGGACATTGCTGCCACCATTGCCTCTAAAATGCAGAGGGTGGAGGAGGGACAACAACTCATGTGTGAGTCGCTCATATTGGAGGCTCTTAATAAAGGTATGAGGGGCCAAATTACATCTCAGACACACCTTTGCGAACTCACAGATGGTCCTCCTCCTCCTCCTGCATGTCATCCTCCTCCTTCTTTTCCAGGTCCTCCCAGTCCTCCTCCTCCTCCAGGTCCTACTCCTCCTCCTGCCACATCTCCAACAGCACAGCCACAGCCCGGAAGGAAGCGTGGAAGGAAGACCAGAAAGTGAGGACCCTGGATCCAGTCTGGTCGGCCAAAAGATGCTGCCTCTTGTGGTACCACAGCCTGGGGACACAGATGTCATCTGCTGCTTTCCGGATCTCTGCAAATTCTGGACCAGACTGCCCTCCCTTACATATGGACTCCTCAGGCCACCAATTTTGATGTTCAAGAATTGTTGTCTGCCCTGGGGGTCCCAGGCTTTGCTAATTTCTCCTGTTGATCCAGTGTTGCCTCCCTCTTTGTTTGGTTCTGAGCCCTTAATAAAGGATTTTTTGTTTGAATTATACTTGCCTATGTGTTTTACTTCAAAAAGGACAGTTGGTTTGTGAGGATTCAGGTACATTTCAAAAATACAATGTGAAATTAACAAGGGACACCAACAACAAACAATCTCCTTGAGATTAAATAATAAAAAGATATCAATGGTGTTGGGGTAATTTGACACACAGAACACACACAAAAATAGTCTGGAGTAAAACTAAAAACAACATTAAACAAAGATCAGCCTTGGAAAAAATACAAACATAAAATCTAAACCAAAAATGGCTTAAAATAAAAAAAAAGAAAACCAAAAAAGAAAAACATTCTGTCAGATGTGACAAATAACAATATATTCAGGGAATCCCAATAAAAAAACAAAAAAATAAGTTTGTGAGAAGTGTGTGTGAATATGAGCAGCAAAACTACTTAATTCTTCTCACATTATAAAGAAGAGAGTGCGCTGTATTAAACCATTTTTAACATTGCAGCGTGACGAAAGTGCTGTATCCATTGCGAACGCTAAATTTACCAGACCGAGCTGTTCCGTGTCGGAATTTCTTCTGAGCATGCGTGGCACTTTGTGCGTCGGAACAGGCCACACACGGTCGGAATTGACGCGATCGGATTTTGTTGTCGGAAAATTTTATCTCCTGCTCTCAAACTTTGTGTGTCGGAAAATCCGATGGAAAATGTCCCATGGAGCCCACACACGGTCGGAATTTCCGACAACACGCTCCGATCGGACATTTTCCATCGGAAAATCCGACCGTGTGTACGGGGCATTAGATGTGGTGACTTCATTCATTCTCTTTTTTAGTCTCCTTTTCCTTTTTTTTTCCACCCAGTGATCTTGCCAGTAACACGCTTTCTGCCCTAGGGTGACAACTCTCACACACTGTACTGTATCTATGGGCAAGCAGCATTGTCACCCCTAGACTGGAATCTTGATTTGGACTACAAAGACCTCCCTGTTGTTTGAGATTTCAGTTCAGTGGACAGGAAGTTACAAAGACACTGGATTCCTAACTATTTCAATAGGTATGTTTCTGTATTTGTAAAAAATGCACATACCTTATCAAAATAAAACTAATGGGGTCACCACAGCCAAGGACTTATAAGCTGCAATATATTACATTTGTGTCCTTGTTTTATATATACTTTAAAACCACCTTCTTTTCACCTCCCCCATTAACTCCAATTCATTTTGTCAAAATAGTGACATTTTGCTGAAATCTCCTGATTTTCACCAAGATTTCAGGGAATTGAAAACTCCTAATATTAATCATCCCTACTAATGATTACCTGTGTGTTAACTCTGACATAGGTCAGTTCCCTAATCTGAATTTTGGTTGTTTAATAAAATGCTTCTGGAAACAGGTGCAAGCTATTCCAGTTCAAACAGTTTTATCACAAATAGAAATATAGAACTGTGACGGCAGAAAAAAGACCAAGTGGTCCATCGAGTCTGACAATTTTTTTTTTTGGGGGGGGGGGGGGGGGTAGTATAGATATATGTTGAAAGCCATTTAATTTTAACTGACTCGCTTCCTCTGCTGGAAGTCTATTCCAAGCATCAACCACCCTTTTAGTAAAATTATACTTTCTAAGATTAGTTTTGAACTTTCCTCCATTTGGTTTGAGGTCATGCCCCCATGTTCTTGATCTTGGTTTCATATTGAAAGTACTGCCCTCTTGAACATTATTTGCCCCATGGATGTATTTAAAGGTATCAATCAGGTCTTTTTCCCTTCTTTCCTCTAGACAATCCTTTCTCAACCTTTTCAACACAGAGGAACCATGAAATAACTTTCTGGTCTCAGGGAACCCCTGCTAAAAATTACTTTATCTACAGTTCATGATACATTCCTGTGATGATCAGTGGGAAGAATGCTCCTTACACTTGTGAACAAAAAATTCCCCCCTTACAGATGGCTAAAAATATGAATGGTATTTGTGGAAACTTATCTGAGAGGCAGAAATTGCTCTTTGCGCAAGGAACCCCAGGTAACCTCTGGACGAACCCTGGTTGAGGAACCCTGCTCTAGACTGTGCATATTAGGTCCTGATGTCTCTCTTGATATGTTTTATCCCTCAGACCTTTCACCATTTTTGTTACTTGTTGGACTTGTTCTATCTTATCAATATCTTTTTGTAAGTGAAGTCTCCAGAACTGGACACAATATTCTGAATGAGGTCTCACTAAAGACCTATATAGAGGAATCAAGACCTCCTTCCTCCTGCTGGTGATCCCTCTAGTCTTGCATCCTAGAATTCTATTTGTTTTTCCCACTACCTGGCTACACTGCTTGCTCATTTTGCAATCACCTGAAAGCTAGGGAGGGAGCCATAACACTAGACCTCTTACTACCGGAGAACCTGTCACCTTTCCAGGAACCACACCAAAGACTGGTTGCAGTTAACCTTTTTGTGACCAGAACCTCTAGTGTAATGTTGCAGACTCAGACCCTTGTGTGTTTGTACCAGGACCCCATGTCCACCCCTTGAGTGACTTCAGACCAGGCTCAATGCGGTTAATAACTTTTACTAAAAGTACGGCATGATAAACTTAGTGTTACTAAACCCACAACAGTAAAATCAGTCTTTATATGCAGTAAAGCATGCTTGTTATACTCACTGTGGAACCTAAGGGGTTAATTCTCTGCATTGCGTAAAAAGGTTGTTTGATTCTGTCTCTCTGATCTCTTCTTTCACTGACTCCAAAACATGTCCGAATAAGACAAAGTTACTGGAGTCAGGCTGCACATGCTCAGTTTGGTGTGTATTGCTAGAGAGGTTTTTTTTCTTGGGAGAGTGCATGTCATCAGCACAGGGCCAATCAGCACTGTCCAGACAGAGGGTCAGGGGTCCTGCATCCTGATAGGTCAGCCAGTGCAGTATGAAAACTCCTCCTACAAGCTTTAAGCAGGCACTGATAGAAGTCACTAGACTGCTCTAACTGCTGATAAGAAAAGGTATTTAGCAGTTTGTATTTACTAAAATGATTGCATTTCCATGTTCTTTGTACTGTGCAAGACCAGATATACAGTAGTGAATGCAGGGTCCTGGATTTAGTAACACTTTAACAAAGGTAGAATGTCCTTTCCCTGTCTAACACTAATATTGGCTGCCCCAAAGTACCTATGCAGGTAAAGTCTTTGTTAAGTCCATAGCTGGCATGTCTAGATGGGAGATGTTCAAGCTTGGGCGAATTCCAAAAAACAGTGCTCCATAGAAGGACTGCAAGTCTCAGCACAGTCCTGATCTTTTGTCACTGGTCCGACCTGACTCAACCCTTGAGATCCAAACCTCTGCCTTTTATATATGACAGGACAGGAGGACACAGCAGAGTTAACACTTTCTTTCCTCAACCTGGGCAGCCACGCTAATCTAACTAGCATTAACAAACACTGTAGGCAACCCCCAAAATCTTTTTTCTCCGTAGTGCTGCCAACAATGTACCCCCCAATGTTGTACACTGTCAAAGTATTCTATTTCCCCTAGGTGCATTATTTTACATTTAGAAACATGGAACTGCAGTTTCCACTGCTTTGACCAATCTATCAGCAATGTGAAATCATGTTCCATGTTACAGACACCTGCATTGATATCAACCCAACTGAACACCTTTGCATCACGAGCAAAAAGACAAACCTGTCACGCCTACCCCTAGCGTAGGTAGTGAAGTACTATAGCTGGCACGCTCCTGACAATATCTTACCCACCAACCATTTAGTTATATCACTTACATATAGATTAAATAGAACAGGACCTAGCACAGAACCTTGTGGTATACCACTAGTGACTGGTCACTGTTACGAATGAACCTCATTTACAAATGCACTCTGGTATCTATCCTTTAGCCAACTACATATCCACTGAATCACCCAAGAGTTAGGTCCTAGCTTATACAATTTTTGTATTAGATTATTACGTGGAACTGTATCAAATGCTGTGCTGAAATCCAGATAGGCTATATCCACAGCACCAACCTGGTCCAAAACATTAGTGATATAGTCAAACAAATTTCATCAGATTAGTCTGACATAATCTGACCTCAGTAAAGCCATGCTGCACTGGGTTTAGCAAGTTGTGCGTTTTTAAGTGATCAATGATCCTTCTTTTCAGGAGTGATTCCATTACCTTGACTGCAATTGATGTTAAACTCACTGGCTTGTAATTACCAGCTTCTACCTTTCTGCCCTTCTTGTGGATAGGTACAATAAGCTCCATTCACAAAAGCATATTGCATGCTTTTCCCAAATACCACAATCGATCCTTAAAATGTCAATTCACTATTGCTTTATGTAGTATTTACTGCATAAAGCAAAAACCCCTTAAACAGTGTTAAAGTCAATTCACAAAAGGAAATAAAAAAAAGGAGATAAATAAATGCATGGTGTATTAAAGTAGTGGTCCAGACATGCGACATTTAAGGAATGTGTTTGATTTTGGCTGGTTGTTAAGGAGCAGGCGTCACAAGGGGGTAGGGTCACCCAGTGACATCACCGGTGTCCCCGCCCCTTAGTTTACTTAGCGGGAACTATGAAGCGGATTTGTCAGATGATGGCAGCTAGCGTTGGGTACGGACCGTTTTCTTTTTTCTTTTTTCGGGTCAGCGGCTAGCGTTTATAGTGATTGACGTTGGATCTACCGCAGGGGGGACAATTTTTTTCTCATTTTTTTAATAAAGGACCTGACAGCTGATAACTCATCGGTTGTTAAGGACACAGCAGCTGCCATCACCTTAAAAGATAAGTTCACTTTTTAGAAAAAAATAATAAATGCACATTTTTTGCCGGTAAAAAAATGTACATTTAATTTATTTATTTTGTTGCCTGTAAAGCATTGCAGGTCCTCAGCAGATCTGCTAGTATATCTGTGTGCCCATACATCCCATATGAGCAATCAGATACAATTTGATAGGAAAAGAGAATAAACTGAAAATGAACTGAAAACTACATTGAAAACCACAAGCCGACAGCCGGAACCCGTAGTTTTTTATTCACAATGAGTGAATGAGTGACGCGGCCAGGTTTTTTTTTACAATTGTGACAACTAGCGGGGGGGGGGATGGTAGAAGATCCCCGCTAACTGTCAGATCAAGGACTCGGGGAGGTGCGGGGGCTGGTCTGTTCGTAACATGTTACACCCTGAATTTAGGCGTAACATGTTACATAAGGTGAACTTGTCCCTTAACAACCATGACAGTTACTGGTTATTAACTGTCCGGCAGCTGCCCACTTCGTAACAGCCAGCTGTTTACTACTGTTTGTTAAGGGTGACGGCTACCTCCTGCTTTAAAATACTGCAAGCTTTCAGTGCTGAAATACTGTATCACTTAAAAAAATAGCGCATGCAGTATTTTAGTAGCTTTTTTTAGTGACTTGAAACTTTGTTTTTAAAAACTGTGCGGTAAGATACTGCTTTGTGAATGGAGCCCAATATTAACTGTCTGCCAGTCATGGGCAGTAGCGGCTGGTGGTAATTTTTTTTGGGAGGGGGGAGCGGCAAACAGTACACCCACTTACCCCATCTATGGCGGCAACACGGGCGGTGGGCATCACGGGCGGCAGGCATCACGGGTGGCCTCCCCAGCTTTCCCCTCTGGGCATCACAGGCAGTGGGCATCACAGGCAGCTTCCCCTTCCCCTGCTTTCCTCCGTGGACAGCACGGGCGGCGGGCATCACAGGCGGCTTCCCCTGCTCGGCGGCTTCCGTCTCCTCCCTCTAACTCCCTATACCTCGGCAGCCAATTGGAACACTTCTCCTTTTGGCCAATCGGGAAACGGGTCTCGGACCCCCTTCCTGATTGGCGTGGAGCGGATTTAGTGTGAAAATAGCAAATATTAATTCGCTATTGTCACACTGGGTGGGCTCGGTTCGCAGTGCTCTGTGCCCCGAGCCCACCCTATTTTGAAGCCTATTAGAGCCTTTAGCTCTATTTATGTGCTTCAACCCCCCCCCCCCCCCATTGGAATTCATGCATCCAGTGTCCTGCATGGGGGCGTTGTGTGGTCATGCAGTGCTGTACCCAAATTACATTTATATAATTTTTTTCACATAAATAGAGCTTTCTTTTGGTGGTATTTCATAAAATTTCTTCATAAATTCAAACCAAAATGTATTCTGCTACATGTCTTTGGTAAAAAAAATTCCAATAAGTATACTGTACAGTGGATATATAAAGTCTACACACCCCTGTTAATATGTCAGGTTTCTGTGATGTAAGAAAATAAGACAAAGACAAATCATTTCAGAACTTTTTCCACCTTTAATGTGACCTATAAACTGTAAATCTGAACTGAAAAACAAACTGAAATCTTTGTTTTTTTGCGGGGGGGAGGGGGGGGGGGTAAATATAAAAAAGTAAAATAATATGGTTGCATAAGTGCGCACACCCTCTTATAAATCAGGATGTAGCTGTGTTCAGAATTAAGCAATCCCATTCAAACTCATGTTAAATAGGAGTCAATACACACCTACCATCATTTAAAGTGCCTCTGATTAACCCCAAATAAAGTTCAGCTGTTCTAGTAGGTCTTTCCTGACATTTTCTTACTCGCATCCTACAGCAAAAGCCATGGCTCGCAGAGAGCTTCCAAAGCTTTAGAGGGATCTCATTGTTAAAAGGTATCAGTCAGGAGAAGGGCACAAAAGAATTTTGCCAGGCACATGTCCTCAATTTGGTGGTGCGGAGTTTCCTAAGTACATACCCAGGGTTGCAAGATGTACTAAAACAGGCCAGAAGAGTCTGTAGCCATTTCAGGCGGTCATACACAGCCAGTGCTCAGTTGGCTGAAATTCAGCGGGAATTCCACCTGCCCATAAACCGCCTGATTTGTGACATGCTCACTAGGTGGAACTCAACTTTGGGAATGCTGCAGCAGCTGTACATGCAGCAGAGGGCCCTCAACGAGTATCTGTGCCAGTACGGCACAACGACAGGCTCAGGCCGCCTCGGCTTTTTTTTCCCCATGCCAATGGCTGATCATTAAGGATGCATGCACTGTATTGTCACCATTTGAGGAGGCTACAAGGATGGTGAGCAGTGTCAGTGCATGCATCAGTGATATAATCCCTGTTGTGTTCCTGCTGGAGCAGACTCTGCGTGGCATTATGGACAGGGCACTGGAGGCAGAGCAGCAGGAGGAAGAGGAGGACTTCCTTTCCTCTCAAGGCCCACTTTATCCAGACACCATCATTCCTATGTCACAGAACATACAGGAGGAGAGAGGGGAGGAGGATGAGGAGGAGGATTCTGGCACTTTCATAGGCTTCGAAGAAGAGGAAGACATGCGTCAATCTGTAAGCGATGGCTTTCCAACCCCCTGACCTTTGGGAGTAGTAGGTGGCTGGGAGAAAGAAGTTCCAGATGCTGTCAGCCTGAGTGACCCCGAGGAGTCTACTTCTCAAGCCTTAGCAAATTTGAGGCGCATGGGCAACCTCATGCTTCAAAGCCTGCGAAAGGACCCAAGAATATGTGGCATAAAGGAGAAGGATGATTACTGGTTGGCAACCACCCTTATAAGGGGAAGGTCTCAGAACTTATCCCGTCCCCACAGAGAGTGCAGAAGATAAAATCTGTTGAGGACACATTAAAGAGGATTTTATGGAACATTTTTCCTGACTCCAGTAAGTTACAGTGTGGTGGAAAACATCATTTTGAGAATTCTGTTGGTCAAAAGAGGAGCGTTGGAGAAGGCGTTCGCCTAAGTGAGGCATTTCGGAATTTTTTTAGTCCTCGCCGCCCAGGGCTGTCAGATTCCACATCCCATTGGCAGCGTCTGCATCACATGCTGGATGATTACCTCGGGGCCAAAACAGAGATGGAAAGCTTTCCAGCTGACGATACACTGACTTACTGGGTCATGAGAATAGACCACTGGCCAGAACTTGCCCAGTATGATATTGAGTTGTTGGGCTGCCCTACATCCAGCGTGCTTTCAACGGGCATTCAGTGCTGCAGGAGGTTTCGTTATTGATCATTAGGGATGAGCCGAACACCCCCCTGTTCGGTTCGCACCAGAACATGCGAACAGGAAAAAAGTTTGCTCGAACACGCAAACACCGTTAAAGTCTATGGGACACGAACATGAATAATCAAAAGTGCTAATTTTAAAGGCTTATATGCAAGTTATTGTCATAAAAAGTGTTTGGGGACCCGGGTCCTGCCCCAGGGGACATGGATCAATGCAAAAAAAAGTTTTAAAAACGGCAGTTTTTTCAGGAGCAGTGATTTTGATAATGCTTAAAGTCAAACAATAAAAGTGTAATATCCCTTTAAATTTCGTACATGGGGGGTGTCTATAGTATGTCTGTTGTTTAGAACAATCTGATAGCAAAATGACATTTCGAAGGAAAAATTCCATTCAAAACTAACCGCGGCTATTGCATTGCCGACAATACACATAGAAGTTCATTGATAAAAACGGCATGGGAATTCAACACAGGGAAACCCCGAACCAAAATTTAAAAAAAAAATGACGTGGGAGTCCCCCTAAATTCCATACAAGGCCCTTCAGGTCTGGTATGGATATTAAGGGGAACCCCGGCCAAAATTTTTGAAAAAATGACATGTGGTTCCCCCTAAACTCTATACCAGAAGGTCTGGTATGGATTTTAAGGGGAACCCCGCGCCAAAAAAACAAAAAAACCGGCGTGGGGTCCCCCCAAAAATCCATACCAGACCCTTATCCGAGCACGCAACCTGGCAGGCCGCAGGAAAAGAGGGGGGGATGAGAGTGCGCCCCCCCCTCCTGAACCGTACCAGGCCACATGCCCTCAACATTGGGAGGGTGCTTTAGGGTAGCCCCCCAAAACACCTTGTCCCCATGTTGATGAGGACAAGGGCCTCATCCCCACAACCCTGGCCGGTGGTTGTGGGGGTCTGCGGGCGGGGGGCTTATCGGAATCTGGAAGCCCCCTTTAACAAGGGGACCCCCAGATCCCGGCCCCCCCCTGTGTGAAATGGTAAGGGGGTACTTACCCCTACCATTTCACTAAAAAACTGTCAAAAATGTTAAAAATGACAAGAGACAGTTTTTGACAATTCCTTTATTTAAATGCTTCTTCTTTCTTCTACCTTCCTTCATCTTCTTCTTCTTCTGGTTCTTCTGGCTCTTCTGGTTCTTCCCCTGGCATTCTCGTCCAGCATCTCCTCCGCGGCGTCTTCTATCTTCTTCTCCTCGGGCCGCTCCGCACCCACTCTTCTCTTCATCTTCTTCTTCATCCTCTTCTCTTCTTCCTTCTTCTCTTCTTCATTTTCTTCTCCGGGCCGCTCATGGAGGGAGGCTCCCACTGTGTGACGGAGTCTCCCCGTCTGACGGTTCTTAAATAACGGGGGGAGGGGCCACGGGACGTGAACTTCCCTGTGACGTCACGGGAATGCCACAGGGAAGTCCCGTCATGTCCCGTGCGTCAGAGGGGGCGGGGTCACCGGATGGCCCCGCCCCCCGTTAATTAAGAACCGTCAGACGAGGAGACGCCGTCACACAGCGGGAGCCTCCCTCCATGCCAGCATGGGTGCGGAGCGGCCCAGAGAAGAAAATGAAGAAGAGAAGAAGGAAGAAGAGAAGAGGATGAGAAAGAAGATGAAGAGAAGAGCGGGAGCCTCCCCCCATGCCATGGGTGCGGAGCGGCCCAAGGAGAAGAAGATAGAAGACGCCGCGGAGGAGATGCTAGACGAGAACGCCGGAGGAAGAACCAGAAGAGCCAGAAGAACCAGAAGAAGATGAAGGAAGATAGAAGAAAGAAGAAGCATTTAAATAAAGGAATTGTCAAAAACTGTCTCTTGTCATTTTTAACATTTTTGACAGTTTTTTAGTGAAATGGTAGGGGTAAGTACCCCCTTACCATTTCACACGGGGGGAGGCCAGGATCTGGGGGTTCCCTTGTTAAAGGGGGCTTCCAGATTCCGATAAGCCCCCCGCCCGCAGACCCCCACAACCACCGGCCAGGGTTGTGGGGATGAGGCCCTTGTCCTCATCAACATGGGGACAAGGTGTTTTGGGGGGCTACCCAAAAGCACCCTCCCAATGTTGAGGGCATGTGGCCTGGTACAGTTCAGGAGGGGGGGCGCACTCTCGTCCCCCCTCTTTTCCTGCGGCCTGCCAGGTTGCGTGCTCGGATAAGGGTCTGGTATGGATTTTTGGGGGGACCCCACGCCGTTTTTTTTTTTTGGCGCGGGGTTCCCCTTAAAATCCATACCAGACCTGAAGGGTCTGGTATGGAATTTAGGGGGAACCCCCCATCATTTTTTTTTAAATTTTGGCCGGGGTTCCCCTTAATATCCATACCAGACCTGAAGGGCCTGGTATGGAATTTAGGGGGACTCCCACGTCATTTTTTTAAAATTTTTTTATTTTGGTTCGGGGTTTCCCTGTGTTGAATTCCCATGCCGTTTTTATCAATGAACTTCTATGTGTATTGTCGGCAATGCAATAGCCGCGGGTAGTTTTAAATGGAATTTTTCCTTCGAAATGTCATTTTGCTGTCAGACTGTTCTAAACACGGGAAACATGCGCCCCTTTACAGGCATACTATAGACACCCCCCAGGTATGAAATTTAAAGGGATATTACACTTTTATTGTTTGACTTTAAGCATTATTAAAATCACTGCTCCTGAAAAAACTGCCGTTTTTAAAACTTTTTTTTGCATTGATCCATGTCCCCTGGGGCAGGACCCGGGTCCCCAAACACTTTTTATGACAATAACTTGCATATAAGCCTTTAAAATTAGCACTTTTGATTTCTCCCATAGACTTTTAAAGGGTGTTCTGCGGCATTCAAATTTGCCGCGAACACCCCAAATTGTTCGCTGTTCGGCGAACTTGCGAACAGCCAATGTTCGAGTCGAACATGAGTTCGACTCGAACTCGAAGCTCATCCCTATTGATCATAGAACACGTCTGTCCACAGACTCCGTGGACCGTTTGACATTTATAAAAATGAATCAGTCCTGGATTACCAGCTATGAAGCCCCTGATGCCGATATCACTGATTAAGTCATTTTGGGATGTGGAATCTCTGCAGGACTTCAAGGCTGCCTAGCTTTGAGGGTGTTCAATCACTTCTTCTGGAAGAATGTTTTTGGTATAGGTTTCATGGGCACAATTAACACCCAAAGACCAATTTTTCAGCATCTGTTTGACAGGTGCATATCATTGCAATTTTTTTACAGCAAGGCCAATTCTTGCTTTCATCAAGCGTACCTCTATAGGGTTACAGTGGGAAGGTGCCACCAACACCCAAAGACCAATTTTTTTGCACCTGTTTGTCAGGTGCATATCATTGCAATTTTTTACAGCAAGGCCAATTCTTGCTTTCATCAAGATTACCTCTATAGGGTTACGGTGGAAAGGCGCCACCAAACCCAAAGACCAATTTTTACCCTCCTGTTACTTCTATCCAAAGTCAAACTGACACCACTAGGTTTCATGGGCACAATTAAAACCCAAAGACCATTTTTTTAAGCACCTGTTTGACAGGTGCATATCATTACAATTTTTTACAGAAAGGCCAATTCTTGCAATTCTCTGTAGGACTTCGAGGCTGCCTAGCTTTGAGGGTGTTCAATCACTTCTTCTGGAAGAATGTATTTGGTATAGGTTTCATGGGCACAATTAACACCCAAAGACCAATTTTTCTGCACCTGTTTGACAGGTGCATATCATTGAAATTTTTTACAGCAAGGCCAATTCTTGCTTTCATCAAGAGTACCTCTATAGGGTTACGGTGGGAAGGCGCCCAAAGAGTAAGTTTTCTGCACCTGTTTGACAGGTGCATATCATTGTAATTTTTTACAGAAAGGCCAATTCTTGCTTTCATCAAGAGTACCTCTATAGGGTTACGGTGGGAAGGCACCACTGACACCCAAAGACCAATTTTTTCCCAGTGCACTACATTGTGGCCTCATCATACACACTGCCCCCCAGCTTTTGCTGAGCAAAATAAAGGTAGCTTGCCGGGAAAATGTCATTTTGTTTGGCTTTATAAATGCAATTATTACTGCAGCTAGACATGGTACAGATCTGCCAGGATTTTTTCATTTTTATGCTTTCACTTTAAAAATCAAAAAATCCCTGCTTATTTAAAAATGACGTTTTTCACAAACTTATTTCTTATTTATACATGTCCCCCAGGGCAGGACCCGGACCCCTATAACCATTGTATTCCCAATCACTTGCATATAAGCCATCAAAATGGGCACATTTGATTTTTGACATTCGGGTCCCATTAACTTTAATGTGGTTCGTTATTTGGGTCTGAACTTTCGCGGTGTTCAAAAGTTCTAGTGCGAACTGAACAGGGGTCCGTTCGGCCCATCCCTAGATATAACATGGAACACAGTGAAGACAGTCATCATCAAGTGGAGAAAATATGGCACAACAGTGACATTACCAAGAACTGGACGTGACTCTAAAATTGATGAAAAGATGAGAAGAAAACTGGTCAGGGAGGCTGCCAAGAGACTTACAGCAACATTAAAGGAGCTGCAGGAATATCTGCCAAGTACTGGCTGCGTGGTACATGTGACAAAAATCTCCCATATTCTTCAAATGTCTGGGCTATGGGGTAGAGTGGCAAGATAAAAGCCTTTTCTTATGAAGAAAAACATCCAAGCCCGGCTAAATTTTGGAAAAACACATCTGAAGTCTCCCAAAAGCATGTGGGAAAATGTATTATGGTCTGATAGGTTGAACTTTCTGGTCAAAATTCCAAAAGATATGTTTGGCACAAAAGCAACTGTCATGGGTATGCAATAGAGTTTGTCTGTCAGCTTACCTCTCACCATGTGTTCATCTCTAGAGACAAACCACTCCCACCTGACTGCTTTTATAATCTCTCCTCTAAGCATGGCTCCACCCCAGCTCCTATCAGAGAACTCTATATTAACCTGTGCACTGCAGGCCAGCCCTGCTGATCAACATTGTGTGTTTGGCTTCCTGTTTCCTGCTTGCTGTATGCTCTACGTTTATCTCTGTTACCGACCTTGGCGTGTTCTCGACTATTCCTGTCTGCTCTTGACCCTGACCTTTTGACATGTCCCGACTATCCCTGTTTGCCTATGACTCTGAACCTTTGGCGTGTACTCCGTTGTCCTTGTCTGCTAGTCGCCCCGACCATGGCTTATTCCCTTACTATCCCTATCCTCCTGTTGCCTACTGTGGGCATGAGCTAGGGGACCCTGGCTTTTGGGACCTGGAGCCAGTTGCAGCCCAGTCCATCCTCACCACTAGAGGCTCTGGTGAACACCTGCTGGCTCTTAGATTCCGCTCCCTAGGGAATCTTACGCTCTAACCCCGATGGGATCCGTGTTGGCATTCCAGCGGCCCTGCCTTCCTTTACCACTCTGACTCCCATCCGCAGTAGTTAGCCGTAGGGTCCACTACCTTGTGGTGCACTCCTGATCCCAACGGTGTGCATCTGTCACCTGGCCTCAGGTGGCCTGACAGCAACACTGCACATCACCAAAAGAACACCATACAAACAGTGAAGCATGGTGGTGGCAGCATCATGCTTTGGGGCTGTTTCTCTTCAGCTGAAACAGGGGCCTTAGTCAAGGTAGAGGGAATTATGAACAGTTCCAAATACCAGTCAATATTGGCACAAAACCTTCAGGCTTCTGCTAGAAAGCTGAACATAAAGAAGAACTTCATCTTTCAGCATGACAACGACCCAAAGCATACATCCAAATCAACAAAGGAATGGCTTCACCAGAAGAAGATTAAAGTTATGGAATGGCTCAGCCAGAGCCCAGACCTGAATCCCATTGAGAATCTGTGGGGTGATCTGAAGAGAGCTGTGTACAGGAGATGTCCTCACAATCTGACAGATTTGGAGTGTTTTTGCAAAGAAGAGTGGACAAATATTGCCAAGTCAAGATGTGCCATGCTAATAGACTTATACCCAAAAAGACTGAGTGCTATAATAAAATCAAAAGGCTCTTCAACAAAGTATTAGTTTAAGGGTGTGCACACTTATGCAACCCTATTATTTTATTTTTTATTTTTTTTTACTTACCTCCACCTAAAAAAATTTAGTTTGTTACTCAACTGAGTTCTACAGTTTGTAGGTCACATTAAAGGAGGAAAAAGTTCTGAAATCATTTATCTTTATCTCATTTTTTTTTACATCACAGAAACCTAACATTTTAACAGGGGTGTGTAGACTTTTTATATCCACTTGTATATTGATTGATTTGTGTGAAAGTTATAGCATCTGTAAACTATGGCATATATACTGCAATTTTTCTATTATTTATTTTTTGTATACTACTAATTGTGGTGATCAGAGACTTATAATGGGACAGTAATAGTGTGGCGGCCAATCTGACACTAAATGACACTGGTAGGAGCTAACTGCCACTGACATCACCAGTGACACTAATACAGTGATCAGTGCTAATAATATACACTGTCACTGTACTAATGACACTGGCTGGGAAGGGGTTAACATCCTGGGTAATCAAGGGATTAAATGTGTGGCTAACAATGTGTAATGTGTACTTATTTTTACTAAAGATCTCTTTGTTTCTTATCTCTGTCACCACAGGGCTCTTGGCTGTGATTGGATGCAGCCAATTATCAGGTTCCCCGGCCATGAATCATGGGCCAGGACCTGCTGACATACTACCTCTGTGTACAAGTACAGTGGTTGTCGGCGAGGGGGGGTGCTCATGCGCACGCTCTTTGCTCATGTGCACGCCCTTTTTTTAACCACTTCTTGACTGCGCTATAACCAAAATATGGCTACAGTGCAGTTCTCTAGTTCTGTGGTGAGGGGGCATCCATGGATGTCCTCCCAGAACCGCGCCTACTGGGGCACGATCTGTGATAGCTGTGCCCTTTAGACACAGTTGATCGCAGATCGCAGTAAATTCGTCTAGTTCCAAGTTTATGAGAATGTGGAGACCTTGGTTGGGGGAGATGGGATGTCCCTTATGAGGGGATGGGGGGGAGCTGGGGAGAATCCCTCTCCCGCTTCCCACCATACTCCCGTCTCTGCCACCTTTTTACTTTTTGTGTTCTCTTCCCTATACCTTTTCTCTGCCCACAGCGTGAGCTTCTTCTCTATCTTTAAATAATGTAGATGGATAATAGACAATTAGATATGTATAATTAATGATTGGATGGGGTGTGGTAGAGGGTTGGGAGGAGTGTGGGTGGGAGGAGTGTGGGTGGGAGGAGTGTGGGTGGGAGGGTGGGTGAGGAAATATAAAATAACAAAAGTTTTTTGGATTATGTGATGTCATATGTCAATTTATGATGCTGTATGCTTTTAAATGTTGCAATATGAAAAACAATAAAAAGGAAATAAGTTAAAAAAAAAGAATAGCTTGGCTTCTTATTCAGAATTCCCCATTGAAATGCATGGCTATCAAGGTGCCATATTTTAGGATTTATATCACTTGGCTCGGGCCAAATTGAACTTTCCTGTATAGTAGGATGCCCAATGAGTATAAAACAAGTGGAATTTGGGTGAGCCAAGATGGATTTCATATAGGAATAGCTTGGCTTCTTATTCAGAATTTCCCGTTGCATGGCTGTCATGGTGCCACGTTTGGTGCCATATTTTAGGATTTCCATCATTTGGCTCGGACCAAATTAAACTTTCCTATATAGTAGGATGCCCAATGAGTTTAAAACACATGAAATTTGGGTGAGCCAAGTTGGTTTTTATATAGGAAAATCTTGGTTTCTTATTCAGAATTTCCTATTGAAATGCATGGCTGTCAAGGTGCCATATTTTAGGATTTCCATCACTTGGCTCGGCCAAATTGAACCTTCCTATATAGTAGGATGCCCAATGAGCATAAAACAAGTGGAATTTGTGTGAGCCAAGATGGATTTCATATAGGAATAGCTTGGCTTCTTATTCGGAATTTCCCATTGAAATGCATGGCTGTCAAGGTGCCATATTTTAGGATTTCCATCATTTGGCTCGGCCAAATTGAACCTTCCTATATAGTAGGATGCCCAATGAGTATAAAATAAGTGGAATTTGGGTGAGCCAAGATGGATTTCAGATATTTATTCCGAATTACCCCTTTAAATACATGGCATTTAGGAAGACAGAATTGTTGTTAAAGTTCACAATTTTATTATAAACATTGCAGATGATTGTTTAGTAAATAATCACTTTTGTGAATAAAGATCCAACCTGAATAAGAAGATAACTTCAGCTTCATTTATATATATATAATGTTTGGGGGTTCTAAGTAATTTTCTAGCAAAACATAGAGAATTTTACGTGTAAACAAAACGGGTGTCAGAAAACGGCCTGGTACTGAAGTGGTTAATGCTGAAGAACTGGAGAGAATTCCATAGAAAATCGCTATCATTTCCTTGGCTGTGAAGACGTGACATTGCCCTGAGGACTGGCCTGTCTGTGTTGTGACTCTGGAGGACAAGCTGCCTGTGATTGGCCCGCCAGCTCTGTGCTGTGTGTTAGGGAATAGGAGGGAAGGGAGGGGGGCGGTGCTGAGTGCCGGGAGCTCCCCGATCCATCAGACGGCTGGACTGGGGCTTTTCCTGGCACACGCCCAGCACACCTCCAGCCAGCATCCGACTGGCCGACTTCACACACAGTCCCCGCCCCCTCAGTGACAGGCGACTCCGCCCCCTCCTCCGCCTGTGTGTATGGGAAGCGATGCTGGAGAGGCTCAGACACCCCGCTAGTACCTGCCGTCCGCTCTCCGCCTAGGGACATCCCCAGCCCGGCCAGGAGGCGCCGCTCTCCCCGGACACTCGTCCTGCAGGCTCCCCCCGCCTGTCATTAGCCGCCTCTATAGGGACATGCAACAGTTCTGGGGCTCGGCGGCGTGTGCTGTGTGTCCGCGGATGGAAAGTTGTGTAGCCGGAGGGGGGAGAGCCGTGTAGCCGGAGGGGGGAGAGCCGCGTTTCCTCTCCCGATCGGCGGACACTGATCTCCGGAGTGACTTTGGAGCTGCTGACCTGTTGAATGTGGATCTTCTCCAGGAGGGTTTCGGATGTATCTCCTGGGGGGGTCTCTCACACCACTATGGGCACCAAGCAGACCAAGGTGTGCCAGGCTTCCAGTGCTGGGGGGGACAGTCCTCAGCACCCCCGGAGGAGCACCCCGGCCAGGGACAGGGGGGACTTCTGGGCAGCCTTCGGGGTGAAGTCTGGGGATAAATTTGGGAAGAACACTTCGGGGGGTCAGGCCCCTTATCACCGGAGGATCAGGATGATCCAGGACATGATGGGGATGCTGAGACAGGGGAGGCAGGAGGAGGCCACCGAGGAGCTACGACACCTGAGACAGGTAAGTGCCCCCAGGGGGGGAAACATGTCATAGAAGGATGACAACTTCACTCTACTCCTTACTGGAGTGCTTCTTAAACTCAGTCCTCAAGTTCCCCCAACAGGCCATGTCTTGGGATCTTCCCTTAGATAAAAGAGCTCTTATCAATACCATGTCATTGATATTGAGGTACAGTAAAGGAAAACCTGAAAACATGGCCCGTTTGGTGGGACTTGAGGACTGAGGTTGAGAAGCACTGCCTTACCGGGCTTATGCCCAACAGCAGCCTGACAATTCTTAGATGTGACGGCTGCACTTAGACTTTTTTTTTCCTCCCTTTATTTTCATCTGATGATCCAGCCAGTAAGTCCGTTGTTTTTTAAAACCACACGCTCCCTTCCAGTTGTATCAGTAACAGTGACAAAGGAAAGATTTTGGGGCATCCCTCATATGCCCACCAAAAGGAACATCTCGGTACCCACTGATCACAAACAAGTTTTTATTAATAATACACATTTATTAACCCCCTCAATACTGGGCACCCCCCTTCCTGCACAGACCAATTTTACGCTTTCAGTGCTGTCACACTTTGAATGACGATTGCGCGGTCATACAACACTGTTCCCATATGACATGTTTATTATTTTTTTTTTCCCCCACAAGTAGAGCTTTCTTTTGGTGCTATTTAATCACCACTGAGGTTTTTATTTTTTACTAAACAAATGAAAAAAGAAAGAAAATTTTGAAAAGGGGGAAAAAAAAGTTTTTCTTCATTTCTGTTTATAAATTTTGTAAATAAGTTTTTTTTTTTTTTTTTTTTTTCCTTAACTGACGGGCACTGATAAGGCACCAATATGCAGCACTGAATGGCGGCACTGATGATAAGGGGTGGCACTGTTGGCAGTGATGGGTAGTGCTGTTAGATGGGATTGATAGGCAGCACTGATGATAAGACACTAATATACAGCACTGATCTGCGGCACTGTTGATAAGAGACTATTATGCAGCATCACTGATAGGCAGCACTGATGAGAAGGCAAGGGTTGGCATCCCTGGTGGGGACGGGTTGGCACTCTAGGTGGGCACTTGTAGGCATTCTTGATGGGTCTGCACTGATAATCAATGCGCTGGTTATCAGCACAGACACCCCCCCCCCCCCCCCAGCTGTCAGGAGAGCCGCTTCTCAACGCAAAAAGAGTAAAAGCTGATAACCGACACTTCCTGGCTACCATGTGATCAGCTGTGATTGGACACAGCTGATCACATGGTAAAGAGTCTACGTCATAGGCTCTTTACCGAGATTGGAGATGCAGTGTGTGAGAGCGACACACTGCAATACCAATCACCGCACTGAGTGCCCTTCACGAGCAGCTTATCCTGCTGGATGTCATATGACGCCCAGTCAGAATAATGAAACCACCGCCCGGCCGTCATTTTGCTATAAGTCGGGTGGGATGTGGTTAAAATCAATCTAGACATGAGTCCATTATTGTAAAAAAACAGTTAGAGCAACGTATCTGATGTCATTGCTATCCCAAGTTGGTGTTGCTGGTGAGACACTGTCCTCAGATGAAATTGAGGATATCCATGCTCTTGAAGGTGCTTGGAAGTATGTGGCACCCTCTACATGTTTCGTGGCAAGAAGCGTTTCCTCAGGAGGAATTACATATAGCTCATCTATAATAAAATATTACAATATAGTTTCAGGCACCCCTGCTCTGCCTGGGTAAGCATCATACTATTTAAAATTTCCTTCCCTCCTTACATCCCATTATGGGATTGGTTATTACTATGAAATTATATTGTGATGCTTTATTAAAGATGAGCTGTATGTAATCCCTCCTGAGGAAGCGCTTTTTGCTGCGAAACATGTAGAGGACTCCACATACTTTCAAGCACCTTCAAGAGCATAGATATCCTCGGTTTCATCTGAGCACAGTGTCTCCCCAAGAAACACCAACTTGAGATAGCGATGACACCAGATATGTTGCTCTAACTAATGTTTTTTACAATAATAGACTCATGTCATGGTTTGATTCTAATCTTGGTTTATTCAATTTTTTATTTTTTATAAAAAACATGTTTGTGATCCTTGGGTACCGAGATGTTCCTTTTAAGTGGGCATATGAGGGATGCCCCTAAATCTTTCCTTCGTCTATTGATGTTAGGATGATACCCCCCTCTCTTTATCTAATTGTGAGAATCTCCGAGGCCAATACTTACAGAACTTGAAAATTCTCCCTTGGAGTAGAGCTGCACCCATACTGCAGGGCTTATCTATTGTTTTAGGTCTAGGGGGTCACAGGCAAGAAGATATACTTGTTTGCTCCTCCACGATGCTAGACCAGTCCCTGCAGTGTCTTCTGCCCTGTGCTCCAGTGGTCTAAGACCGATGCAGAGTCCACAGGATGTGATGATGTCGAGGAAACAATACACAGCCAGAGCCTGGGGAGCACCATTCCCTGGTGGAAGGTAAAATTGTTATAGTGAGTCCCCTACATCTAAACTAGCCATTAACTCTTGCAGTGTGGGGGCAGCCCCACTGCAAAGAGAATTTTTAGATTTCCCTGAGGTGGCCTTCAAAGCTGAATTCTAGAAAAAGATAACTTGCTATGTAAATACAAACCATCTCTAGTGATGCCTGTCCCATGTGTGGCTTCATTCAGAAAAAACTTTCTTACTTTTTATTTATGAATTCCAGAAAGGATGGTCGGGATAACATCCAAAAATAATCTTTCTTTATTAAAAATGCATGAAAAATCGCTGGGAAAACATCCAACGTGTTTCGGCAGTCAGGCCTGAATCATGATGAAGCCCTGGCAGCCGAAACTCGTTGGAGATCTTAAAGCGATTCTACATGCGTTTTCAATAAAGAAGGACTATCTTTGGATGCTATCCCGAGTGCCGACCGTCCTGACTGTGATTCATGTGTTCTAGAGGTGTTGGCAGCCTCAGAGTACCAGGCGGAGCTGGTATACGCGAAGGTAGAGGCGCCCATACACTCGTTTCCACTTACTTTTATTCAGCCTGTACAGTACTGTAAGCGGGTTGCTCGCTCTGCACCTTGTGGGGGGATTCAGTAAGGCTATGCAGCACATTCTGGCGTTGTGTATGTTGTTGAAATCCTTACAACATTTTTTTTTTTCCTCCTGCGTACAACCATTTCAAGTTCTTATTTGTGACACTTACTGTGATATGGAAAGTGGAGACCTCTTCCATGTTTGAGTTAGTTGTTGATTGTGATGCACATGTACTCATAGTGTTGCATCTCTGAGACCATTCTGTGACAAAATGTATCTTTATGTTCATCTGGGATACATTTCCATCGCTCTCCTAACTCCTCTGAATAGCCTTTTTGCCCGTAAAATGCTGTGTTTTTTTTTTGTTGTGTTTTTTTTTTTTTGTTGTGCTTTTTTTTTTTTTGTTGTGTTTTTTTTTTTTTGTTGTGTTTTTTTTTTTGTTGTGTTTTTTTTTTTTGTTGTGTTTTTTTTTTTTTGTTTTGTTTTGTTTTATTTTTTTTGTTTTGTTTTTTTATGTGAAAAGTTCGGTCTGATTTGCGACAGATTCATATACACCTTACTGACATGTAACGCCATTTTTCGCACTACCACTAGACAGATTTCTAAAGATACCGCAGCATCATCCCTCTTCGCCACCTTTTCCAATCAGAGAATGTCTTTTACTCATTCAAAAAAAATACAAGGCATTCTGTGCATGGCGGAGGTGGCGAGTGAGCAACCCCCCCCCCCCATTTTTAGTGTTTAGAAGTGCTGGAGCACCCCTCAGTAGATTGTGGCTGTCACTATAGGCCCCGGCGTCTCTCTGGATATAGGATATGGGTACTTAAATGGAGACAAGCTGGACCAATGTAAAGTTACAAAAGACAATCCTTCCCGAGAGACGGGATAGCAGGCATAGTGCACTTTTTTACAAATGCTCGTTTTAATTATATATCTGGTACGCAGTTTACAAGGGGGGAATATTTTGGATGATTGAATAAAATTGTTTTAGCAATATTACGCTATATGGTCATCTTATTTCCTCCCATATGTTATGCGGTATCAACCGAGAATGTGTCTGACATCTGGTGGCTGGATAAAGGAGAAGGAAAGCTATTATATTAAAGGCTTATGTATGCTGAATTTCTGGTGAGTGCAATCTCTTTGGGGGGATCTCCCCTACACGTGGTGATTACCCTTGGTGAAAGAAGCTCTTCTCTACTATAGAACACAGCTATTTGAACTTTCCTGGATCTCCTTGATCAATAATGTTTTTTTCATGTGTCCGGATCGGCTTGACACATAGCGCTGCTGCAATAAGAGATTAGAGACTTTGGGCATCGGTTGTATGGGTTCTCTATGATTTTATTGCTTATATACATATGTTGATTTTATTTTAAGCAGCTGCTTTGCAGTAAATCATATTTCTCAGTGAGTCCTGGCGCAGAGCAGTGGGAGATGGAGGCGGCCATATTTCCACACATTTTTTTGGTTACAAATCCTTGTGTTCCACTTTAACCACTTGCCCTCCAGTGACGTACCCGTACGGTGCTAGACTTCAAGTGGTTATACCGGGATGATGTCTGCAGCTGCGGGCATCATCCTGGTCACGTGTTTTTTTTTTTGTTTGTTTTTTTTTTAGAGCCAACGTTTGGCTCTCTAGTAAAAGCAATCCTAGCAGCTAACTAGTCGCTGGATTGCTTTTACAAGCAGCGGGAGAGGACCACCGGGAGTCCCGATCGACCTGCCGGCTGATTATCGAGGTGATCAAACATCAGAACAGCTTTGATTGCCTCTGTGATATAGGAACCCAGAAGCGATGAGCTTGCATAACTTTCGGTTTCCCTGGAAATAAACAGCGACATTTTCAAAAATGAAAAGCAATTGATCATACCGATCTTGGTGTGATCAAATGCTTTTAAGGAGAGAGGAGGGATCTGGGGTCTTATAGACCCCAGATCTCTCCATAAAGAGTACCTTTTACCACCTATTGCTGTCACAAGTGGTGTTTACATTCCTTGTGACAGCAATAAAAGTCATAAAAAAAACCCCGTCACCCCTTGTTCATGCACAGGCGAACGCACATGTCGGTCCCACACGCATACATACAGCGAACATCAGATCATGGGCAGTAATTCTAGCACTGGACCTTCTCTGTACATCTAAAGTGGTAACCTGTAAAGGCTTTTAAAGCGTCACCTATGGATGGTAAAATTGACGCCGTGTGTTGCCCTTTGCACGGCACCTGCAATTTTATAGCATGACATGTTTGGTATCTGTTTACTCAGCGTAACATCATCTTTTATATTTTACAAAAAAAAATGGGTTATGTATTGTGTTTTTTTTTTTTTTTTTTTCCATTAAAATTCAAAAATGTCTTTTTCCCCAAAATATTGCATTTGAAAAACCGCTGCGCAAATACAGTGTGACATAAAGAATTTCAACGCCCACCAATTTATTCTGTAGGGCCTCTGCTTTAACAAAATATATAATACTGATTGTTCTATGTAAACAAAAAGTGCCAGAAAAGGCCTGGGGGTCAAGTGGGTAAAATAAGAGTTCAGTTGGGCTTCATGTAGAAATAGCTCGAGTAGAACAGTGATGGTGAAAGTCCTGAGAGCCGTCCATACAGTGTATGATGGTTGACTGGTTGTTACAAGTTAGCGCACTGGAGATGTAGCTTTCTGTGTCAGGATTTGGAATGGGAGGCAACTATTCATGTCAGCATGGATGTGGAAGAAGGGACCATTCTCTACACTCTCTCTGTGCTGGGATCCTCATGACCAAATTACATAGGCGTGATGTCCTAATTTATCTCTTGTTAGTCCTACAGCTGATGGACCCTCGTTGTTTCTGTCCTTCACTGGTCCTGTGTAGCTTTGGGCCTGGTTTACACCTATGCATTTTTTAGTGCGTATTCAGTTTTGCAGAAACATAATACAGTCCCTTTTAACATGCTTTCCTATGGATGTAGTTCACATCTGTGCATTTTATGGAAAGGGCCAGGGTTTTTCTGGTTTTTGGTTCCATAGACTTCAATGGTTTAAAGATGTATATTTAAAAAACGCAAAATGCACCTGCATAGGTGTGAATCAGCCTTACTGTTACAGGGTGGCTGCTCTGCGCAGAATTGTATCTATCTATCGATATATATATATATATATTCGTCTCTCTCGATATCGATATAGATATATATATATTATTATTTATTTAGCGTGTATGTGTCACTGGTTCCCACAAAGTGTCAGATTGTTCGCCGCAATATCAGTCTCACTATAAGTTGCTGATCGCTTTCATTATTAGTATAAAAATCCCAGTATATATCCCATAGTTTGTAGACGTTTTAACTTTTGCGCAAACCAATCAATATATGCTTATTGGGATTTTTTTTACCACAAACATGTAGCAGAATACATATTGGCCTAAATTTATGAAGACATTTTTATTTATTTTTTATTTTTTATTGGATATGTTTTATAGCAGAAAGTAAAAAATGTTGATGTTGTTGTGTTTTTGAAAAAAAAAAAAAATTGTTGTTTTTTTTTTTTTTTTTTTCTTTATAGCGCAAAAAATAAAAAACACAGTGGTGATCAAATACCACCAAAAGAAAGCCCTGTTTGTGGGGGAAAAAAAATGACATAAATTTTTTAATGTACAGTGGTGTATAGCAAAAAATGGCCTGGTCATGAAGAGGGGTAAATCTTCAGGAGGTCTAGTGGTTCTAGGAGACAATATTGTCCAGTTTCGGTCACATCTCCCCATTTCTCCCAGTGTGACGAGGAGCACTCTGTACCCAACTGTCATCCTCACGCTGGTCGTGTGCAGTAATATACCAAGTATGGCTTTCTTCATATTAAGAAATCAAAGGAGGGCTATAGGGCGGATGTGTTACAGGAAAGGTTAAATGAGGCGAATCACCATACACAATATTAAATGGTTCATTTAAACGATCTTCTCCTAAATATAATCTAATATTCAGGACTGCGGGGTAGATGGATCATCAAGGCACATTCGGCATTCTGTTTGATGCGTTGAAGGTGTTTATGATTTTTTGATGTTGTGATTTTCTTGTGAACTTGGCGCAGCTCTCCTATAAATCCCCCCCCCCCCCCCAAAACATTGACGCTCGCAGTGCTGGGGAAACCCAGGGAGGGCTGCAGGAATGATGTCACTGCAGGAATCCCCCCACCATATAACGAAAGCAGCAAAAATGTCTGCAAGAGGCTAGAATGAGGCTGATCAGCAGTCATGTGAAGGGGTTACCAGTTCTTTGCTGAAATGAAACCCAATCCTGATATCAATACAAGCAGAAAGCTTGCATCACTGAGCTGTATAAATAACCATCATTCTGAATCTTTTCATTGTCTTCTTCATTTCTACTTTTTTAATATCAATATAGTATATTTTATATATGAACAATAGCAAAAGCATGCCTGTTTGGGCACAGTAGGTAGGGGGGGGGGGGGTGTTGTACCAAAATCTTTGCCGCTTATAATAGAAAATGATTGTAAGCTCAATTGTGAAGGAACAGTATTTGGATCAGACAGGACTTGGCAAATTTGCTTTGAATCTAGGAGCCAGTGAAAAAAGTTACGAGCCAGTTTTTCTTAATGAGGGTTTAAACCCTACAAAAAACCCAAAAAATGAAGACAAAGGCATAATGCGCTGGTATGCATCACAAACTAGCGCATTATGAAATGCTTACCTTAGAACAAAGCTGTTGTAGCGGTGCCGCACACTGCTGAGACCGCTGACATTCTCCCCGGAGTTTCTTCCGTGTTCACTGGTTTTGGCGCTGTGATTGGCCAGAGGCGCGAAGACATCACTCCCGCGCGGGTGCCGCTGGTGACAGCACAGAGCCCTGAAGAAACGGCACAGTCGGCTGTTCCTTCAGTGCGCATTCGCCGATGGTGGTGGCATATATAGCACGGTGGATTTGATTTTAATCGAGTCGATTTAAATCGCTAGTAAAAAAGTCTTGATTTAAATCAATCCAATTGAAATCGTAATTTTTAAAGAGCAATCGTCATCTCTGTCCCGCAGCAGCTCCTCCTCTGACCCGCTGTTGACTCACCGACAGTCTCATTCACTTTAATTAGAAGGCCAGTGATGCGGCAGTGACACAAGGTGAGGGACGTGGCGGTAGCTGGTGAGGGGATGCCCACTAACAGATGCTGCCATGATGGATCTGAAATGACAGGTGCTCTTTAAATGTAAGGAATGTATACTTATTCTTGCTGGTAGTTAGAATATTTAATATTTGCAAACAAAATTAAGGTTTCCTGTTTAGAATAATAAGCTGTCAGGTTAGTAAAACAACGATATCAGAACCGATATTAGGTTAATCACACATAGTTGGAGAACTACTCAAATTATTTTATTTTATTTAAAACAATAACATTGCCAGTGCATGTAATCTCAGCTTGCAGAGCTTGGATTCATTGACTGAGTTTACCAAAAATGTAAATATTGCAGAATATACAGCCTCCTGCTATATAACTAAGCTCCATTTCATGCTGAATATAATTAAATTAACAGAACTAAATTATTAATTTTTCTTAAATAGAAAACTATCTTTTAAACTCCAAAAGCATTTTATTAAAAATAAACTTGGTAAAAATAAAAAAAATCTGATTTTTAAATGGAATTTTTTTTTTTTTTTTCATCCACCCTGAAAATATAGTAAATATCTCCAAAATGGTGCAAGTTTAGGAGATATTTACAGTACCTGCAGGTAAGCCTTATTATAGGCTTACCTGTAGGTACAATTAAGCAAGAAGACTTTACTTCTTCTTTAACTAACAAATCTTAGGGGTGGAGCATGTTCCGGAAGGTGAACTTATCCTTTAACCCTTTCACAGTCAGAGCCATTTTTGCGATATTTTTTTTATTATTTATTTCTTTTTTCACACACATTTAAAAATGACTTTGGGCCTGAAGAGTACATAACACACAAAATCCCCAAATTTAAAACCCCCATATCTTTTCTGAAAGCACCCTAGAGAATTAAATAGTGGTAGTTCCAATTTTCTGTCACGCGATATTACCGCAAAGGTCTAGGAAACGCAACATTTCAGTAAAAAAAAACAAAACATTAAAAGTAAATTTTAGGGGACACAAAAACGCAATAAGTTACCCAATCTTTGGTAATATAAAAAACCAAGGTTGCACCGAGTAAATAGATACTCAACTTGTCAAACTTTAATCATGTCAGTACCTTATATTTTCCATAGGCAACGCTTTAAAAGTCCCCTATGAGTCATCAGTTTAGCAATACCAAGGAGGTCTAGTGCTAGAATTGTTGCTCTCATTCTGGCGTGCGTGATGATATGTAACATGTAATCAACGTTTTTTAGGCGTAGGCGCCCTGCTGCGTGTGTTTTTACGCTTGTATATGCATATACGTGGGGGTGGGGGGATTGTATGTGCTTGGGTGTAACTTTTTTTACAATTACAAATAAAAAACATTAAAAAAAAAAAAAAGTAAAGCAGAGCTTCACCCAAAAGGGAGAGAGTTGATACTAAACACACACTGTTTAATTTACATTGTCCCTTCTATTTCTGCATATGGATGATGGCACTATAATTATTTTAATAATAAAAAAAATCTAAGTATCTTTTCTCTAATCAATATACAGCTGTCACATGACCCAGCTCTTCCCCAGCCTGTCTGCAGGGAAACATAAGCAGGAGGGGCTTCTAGTCCTCTGCTGCTGATCACATGTTTAAAAAAAAAAAAAAATCAATAAACTGTTTTAAATTGTTATACAAATATATGTTTGAAATCAAATCTTTATTATTTTTTGCAATAATATGGTGGGCAGTCACAGGCTGTGTCACCCCTGTGGGTGGGTGAGGAGCAAGCAGCTGGTGAAAGGGGGGTGGGTGTGGTGTTTTATTTATTTATTTTTATTTTTTGCAGGTAATGCAAAGGAAAAAAACTGTGTTGTGTTGGAACCACTGCTCGTTTCTGTGTAGGGGATGAAGTACTTTTACTTACCTGATCCTCCTCTCCTGCTAGACTGGTCCCTGTAGCCTCTTTTTCCATGCGTTCCCTCTGATGTCATCAAGCACAATGTAGAGCCCCTGGCCCAGCATTGGATGGGATAGGCCACTACTGGAGTGTAGGGAGGTTCTTGGGGAGTGGGGGATCGGGTAAGTAAAACGACTTTTCCTGGTCCCCTAGACCTAAACAGCCATTTAACTTTTTCAGTGGGGGGGGGGGGGGGTGTGTCCCTACTATTTTTTGCTGGAGATGAACTTTATATTATAAAAACAGGATCTCCCAACTAAAATCTCATTGCTTTTCTATGAGTTTTTGCTCTCTGTATATCATTTCCCTAAATGTCCCTGGAGATTCTAAGTATTTAGCAATTGGAAGAGTCACTATACATCAACTGATCCTTGTAAGTAATGTGCATGCCTTGAGTAGACAGATGTGGATAAGTGTAGCTTCAGGTCTCATGTATGCTGGACTTTGTGGGGCAGTAAAAACCTGCAGTTGGGCAGCATTTTCACCGCTCTCCTTTAAACTACTAAGGCAGCAGATGGGGAAGTGTACTAAATGAATCCTGCTGTCATGTTCAGGGGGTAGCACCACTTGCCGAACCTGACTCATTCCACTTAATGTGGGCGCCATGCGATCATGTGCAATGTATGTGGTTGTGGTACGTCAGTGTGAGCTTTTAGGCTGGGTTCACGCATGCCGCCGTGGTTTGTGCAGCTGTCCAGTGCGTTTCTGTTCACCGGTTCAGGTTCGAATCAAGTGAAAATTTTTATCTGAACCGGACCCAAAAATGCACCCTGTTTGAAACCGCACCACGGCCGCCCCGCATATGTGTGAACCAGCTGCATTTAAAGCCATTCACACTTGTTATGCAAATTGGATGCGTTTAAAAATGCATTCAATTCGCATACGTGTGTGAACCCAGCCTAAGGGATTAAAATCTCAAATGATCACTGACACCCTGGCCACACCGATCGCAACATTGAAATGAATTGGCAGTATTTTAAAGTAGCGTTTCAGTGCTACTTCAGGTGCCACTTGGAAGACATCTGTGCGACTTCATGCACAGATGTCTATACAAGTCGAACTTGCAAAAGTAGTGCAGGAACTGCTTTCAAAATCGGGGCGACTTCGACAGAGGAGGAGTCGCACTGATTAGACCGATTCCAATGTGGATAAGAGGGTGCGACTTTTCATGCGATATGATGACAATTAATGCGACGGACTATTGATTGTGCTTGGTATTGCTCACAGTGAGTGTTTGCAGACACCACCACCCCCCCCCCCCCTTTTTTTTTTTTTTTTAATAAAGAATGAGTATTCTTTGCATCCCTTTGGAGAGAACATTGTGATCCCTGCAGTGCGGTGCTGTTCATGGTGGGAATGGGAGGAATGCTATTTTGTTTATAACACGCAACTGTTTTTTATCTTGTGGTCGCAATGATGGAAAACATAAAAAAAATACAATAAAAAAATCAACAGAAAATGCTCAAATGTGCTAATGACCTATCTTGTTTGTTGTTTTTTTGTGTTAGGGTGTATGGCAGGTTTTGAATATATAACACTGGATGATTTGCATATTATGTGTCACCTTGGGCTATTGATGTCATGGCTCTTTAAAAGTAGAAGTCTGTAACATGATACAGAGACAGGAAGATCACTGTCTGTTATTCCCATAGGATTGCTCAAGGATGTTGTCGTTGTTGCGTATGATGGAATTCTGCAGATTTTGTGTTTACCCCGCTGCCTGGTCAAATCCGTCTTCAATATTTCTATATATACAGATGTGAGCAGATGTGTACACTTCAAATTCATTATTTTTATTTTTTTTAAGGAGCTGAAAGTATTATTTCACTTTTTTTTTTTTTTTCATTTTCTAGCGAAGACCGAATCTTATTCATCCACTTTCTTGGATGAAACTGGATGATTAAGGGGTGGTTCACATCTAAATCGCACAGGAACTTGGTACGCGTTCCTGTGCGACTCCCGCGCATTCCTTTTGTGATAGAAGTTTTACAGCCCATTCATTTGAATGGGCTGCAAATTGCATCGGACCGCACAAAAAGTAGTGCATGCTCTAATTATAAAAAATGCACCACACCAAATGGCATGGCACTGCGGTACAATGTGATCTTTGTGGCTGCAAACGAACTGCATTTGGGGTGTTAAGAATATATTGGTACCTGCAGCAGATCACAAAGGCAGTGCGTTTTGTGCGCTGTGAGGGAAACGCACATGGAATGCGCCTTTTCCACACCACGTTCTGGTGTGAACTGGCTCTAAAGGAGAACTTCATGACTTTTTTTTTTTTTCTCTTGTTAGAACCATCGTCCTTAACCACATGCCGACCAGCCGCTGCAGTTGTACTGCGGCAGAATGGCAATGCTAGGCGAAACGACGTTATGTAACGTTGCTTTGCCCTGTGGCCATTAGCGCCCCCCGCTCGCCCCCCGAGCCGATGCGAGTGCCCGGTGGTCTTGATCACCGCTGGGCCCCCGCGATCGCTCGGGGAACACAGAGAACCCGGAACAGTGTGTGTAAACACACAGTTTCCGGTTCTCTGAGGGGAGAACTGACAGATCGTCTATTTATACAGAGTATGAACAGCGATCTGTTATCTTCCCTGCACAGTCCCATCTCCCCTTCAGTTAGAACACTCCCTAGGACATACATTAACCCCCTCACTGCCCCCTAGTGTTAACCCTTTCACTGCCAGTGACATTTTTACAGTAATCAATGCATTTTTAATCGCACTGATCGCTGTATTAATGCCAATGGTCCCAGAAATGTGTCAAAATTGTTTGACGTGTCCGCCATAATGTCGCAGTCACGATAAAAATCGCTGATCGCCGCCATTACTAGTAAAAAAAAAAGTATATATAAAAATGCCATAAAACTATCCTCTATTTTGTAGACGCTATAACTTTTTTGTGCAAACCAATCAAAATACGCTTATTGCGATTTTTTTTTTTTTTTTTTTAATGAAAAATATGTAGAATACGTATCAGCCTAAACTGAGGAAAAAAAATGTTTTTTTTATATTTTTTTTTTGGGGATATAAAAAATAATGCATTTTTTTTTTTTTATTTCAAAATTGTCGCATTTTTTTTTTATAGCAAAAAAAATAAAAACCGCAGAGATGATCAAATACCACCAAAAGAAAGCTCTATTTGTGGGGAAAAAAAAGGACATCAATTTTGTCTGGGAGCCACGTCGCACGACCGAGCAATTGTCAGTTAAAGTGACGCAGTGCCGAATGGCAAAAAGTGCTCTGGTCTTTGACCAGCCAAATGGCCTGGGGCTGAAGCAGTTAAAGTGGTGGTAAACCGCAACTGCTTAAAAAGAGGGGATAAAAAAAAAAAAAAACACCTGTAAGGCAATTGCATCATATGCTAGTATGCATCGCATACTAGCACATTATGAAATACTGATCTTGGAACAAAGCCTTCCAGTGCTGTGCTGTCACTGCTGAGGGCTGACATCTTCCCCTGGTCTTTCTCCCGGGTTCACACGTTCCGGCTATGTGATTGGCCGGAGCCACGATGACGTCATGACGTATGCGCAGGAGCCCTCGGTTCCGGCACAAAGCTCTGAAGGTCCGGCAAGGTATACCAGACCTTCAGAGCACATGTATCTGTGACATAACTGGCTGCATCCAGGGCGAATATCTCCTAAACCAGGGATCCTCAAACTACGGCCCTCCAGCTGTTGCGGAACTACACATCCCATGAGGCATTGTAAAACTCTGACATTCACAATATGACTAGGCATGATGGGAATTGTAGTTCCTGAACAACTCGAGGGCCATAGTTTGAAGACCCCCTGTCCCAAACGATGCACGTTTCGGTGATATTCATTTTACCTACAGGTAATCCTTTTATATGTGCTTACCTGTAGGTAAAAATCACCAAGCGGGCTTTACTACCACTTAAAGGATAACTCCTCTCTTGTGGACAAAAGGCATTAAAAAATTAATATATGCCTTTCCTTTTCAGTATGCAGCCTCTATAATTTTCTGTGAAAGGCAATATAGCATCCTGGGAGCATTCTGTACACTGTTGCTGTATGGCATGTGCCCAGAAATCTCATTTCCTGCTTGTGTGTTTAGCTCACTGATTTTTCCAGACATCTGCATTAGCATGCCAGTCAAATTTTAGGCATCACCTGCAATAGGAACTTCAGTTTTGGTGGGACTCTCTACAAGGTTTAAATATTTCTTAGGCCCCTTTCACACTTGTGCGACATGTCCTGCGACTTGGGACTGCAACGTTGCATAAGTCATACCCCAATGAGTACCATTCATATCTGTGCAACTTCAAAGTAGTCCCTGCACACTCATGGTTCCCTTCTTCATAAAAGGGGGAGGATCCATCACCATATTGGAAAATCCCTGAGGATGAGCAATACTACCTTAGACTGTCAGAAGAGCTCATTGTCATCCCTAAGGGTAGTCCTAATACAGTGGGTATAGAAATGAATTGCCCTCCTTTAAAATAATCACATTTTGTTGCTTTGCAGTCTGAAATGAAGACAGACACTGTTTTTTGTTTCATCCAGCTGTATTTACTAGTGCAGCTTATAACATCTAAGTGAAAGATCTAACACCAACATATCAGAAAAATTACTAAAAAAAATATAAAATTCAAAAACCGAATCACTGAGTTGGAAAAAGGATCACTCCCCTTATGTCAGTATATTGTTGGACCACCTTTTGATTTAATTGCAGGCTTTAGTCTGTTGGGATATGTCTCTACTAACTTTGCACATCTAGACTTTGCAATATTAACCCCACTCTTCTTTGCAGAACTTCTCAAGTTCAGTTAAATTTGAGGGTGACCGTTTGTGGACTGCAGTCTTTAAAGGGTAAGTTCACCTTTACAGAAAAATATGTAAGGTGAACCCCCCCTAGTCCCGCTGACCTGTTGCGCTGCGATCTCCTGTTCTGAGCCTTGCTTTAGCCGCATCAGGGGTCCGGGGCTTAAAAATCCCCTCGGCATTAACACGTTTTCTTCCCCGCTGACAGGATGGGCTACGTAGGTTCTGATTGTTCGGCGCCTACCAATTAAAATGCTGCGAAATGTCCCTCCTGACTGGGTACATTTTGGAGATTGAGCTGCGAGAATTTCCAAGCCCCGGACCCCTGAGGCGGCTACACCGGGGCTCAGAACTGGAGATCGCCACAATCCAGGTCAGCGGAACTGTGGTGTGCGTGTGTGGGGGTCCTCTGTAAGTTCACCTTACAGATTTTTCTGTAAAGGTGAACTTACCCTTTAAGTCATTCCACAGATTTTCAATGGGGTTTAAGTCTGGGCTCTGACTAGGACATGCAAGAATAATCACCTTTTTCTCCTTTGACCACTGTGTGATCATTTTTGCTGTGTGCTTTGGTCATTATCATGTTGGAAGGTAAACCTTCTTCCCATTGACCACTTTCTGGCAGAGGGCAGCAGATTTTCATCAAGAATTTGATGGTATTTTGCCCCATCCATTTTTCTTCTATCCTGACAAGTGATTCAGTCCCTGCTGCAGAGAAACACCCTATAACAGAATATTACCCTCCATGCTTTACTGTAGGAATGGTGTTATTTGGATGGTGAGCTGTATTGGATTTCCGCCAGACATATTGTTTGGTGTTGAGGCCAAATAATCCAATTTTAGTCTCATCTGACCACCTTTTAAATGCACCTTGCAGATTCTGAGGTCACATGAAAAAAGGTCTTATGGTCAGATGAGACTAAAACTAATTTAGCACTGTCCAGACGGAGTCATGAGTCATGCAACCTCATAGGACGGTCAGAGTAGAATGAAAACTCCTCCTACAAGCTTAAACCAGACACTGATAGAAATTACAAGACTGCTATACAGACTTTCCTCATTTAACAACTTCCCTGTTTAACAACCGCTTGGACTTAGGACCAGCTCTTACTTTTAGGGCACTGTACATCACTGTATTGTACAGTACAGCATTTTTGTGGTTTATACTTGTGTGTTCTGTACTTATGCAAATTAAAACGTTTATTGAGTTGGAGTTTTGTGTTTAGACCTTTTTTTTCAGAATTCGGGACAGTAGTTAAGAATGCTTAAAATATTACTTGCGGCTCCTCGTTTTAACGACCTGTTCACTGGAACGGAACCTGATCGTTAAGTGAGGAGAGCCTCATATACTGCTGCTCTCATCATTTCTAAATTATTGCCATAGTGCTGATCTATAAGGATATACATGCCTCCTGCATGTATCCTTATCTGTCAATTATCTCCCCTTTAGCTGTTTGGAGCCCTGCAATACTCCCCGCCCACCACTATACTCCCCTTGGCCAGGCATCGCTATTTCTTACACTCAACTTCTGTTGTTCTCGTGGATTATGCCCCATGATAACTAACATCCAGTCAAAACCTAGGAAAGTCACCACATGACTTCAACATGTCAAATCATGCTGAGGTGTGGAGCAGCCAATCCTGGGAGAGAATAAAGGAGGGTGGATGTGATGTACACAGAATACCTCTCTCACACTGTGCATGAGATAAGGAAATCATTTGTCACAGCAAGGGGGAAGAACATACACCTATTTCTCTATGTGTCTGTTTTTATCTTACTGAAGAAAGAATAGAGGATTGCTCAGAGCTGGATTAACTCTTCGTGGCAAGACCAGGCACAGACATCCTCTGCTGTAACAGATATGAGTCTTAATTACAAAAAAAAAAAAATTGGGGGTTTACATCCACTTTAAGGCCAGGTTCACATCCATCTGTATCCACTTTTTTCTCTCAATTTTTTTAACTCGCTGTGCATGGAAATAAACAGAAGATCGTACATGCCTTGTTTTTACCAATGCAGTGCACAGATGTAAATGGCCTCATTGGATTCATTGTTCTTGTGTGCCCTGATGTGTATTTTTCAATTACATTCCCAGCTCCAAAAAAAGTTGGGACAACATCACATAACAGCATGGCTTTGTAATAGAAGAGTTTGGGTGCTTTAACTAGCCTACCTGCAGTCCAGACCTTTCACCAATATGAGCAGTTTGAGTCGGCAAGGATGGGAAGAATGAATTCTTCAGGCAAGAATGGGACAACATTCCTCTCCCAAAACTCCAGCAACTGGTCTCCTTAGTTCCCAGACGTTTACAGAGTACTGTTGAAAGAAGAGGGGATGCTATACCATGGTACACATGACCATGACAACTTTTTTGGAATTGGTGTTGTACTTTGCCAGCTTTTTGTTGCCCTGTAACTTTTTTAAGATGCGTTGCTGGCATCCATTTTATAAATTTTTTTTTTCTTAAAATGGTACATTTTCGTAGTTTAAGCATTTAATACGTTTCTATTTTCTATTGTGATTAAAATATGTGTTTTATGAGATTTGCAAATTATTGCATTCTGTTTTTACATAGATTTTACCACTTTTTTTTTTTGGAATTGTGGTTGTATATTACATTTATTTGTACATTTTATTGTAGGTCAGATTGGCGGTAGACCTGCATGGAGCTCTCGATCAGATACGCCTCAAAAACTGACAGGCAGACCTGATCGTAAAGCTTGTGTGAATATAGAGCCTAATGGCCGTACAAACGATCTGAAAATCATACGAAAAATACCGCTTTCAAAGCGATCGTACAATAATCTGATCTTTAGTACACAGCTTTCGATAGCCCATCACGACAGTTCATCCGATTTATTATACGATTGATTGGACAAGCACCAAATTTTTTTCTCACATCATACCAGATCATACTATTTTCATTCAATCAGTACAATTTGTTCGAAAACATACAAACACATTACAACACATTACATCACTTTTGATTTTTTTTTTTTTTTTTTTATTCTGTCGTACGAGAATTATAATTTAGTAAAGTCTTAATTTTCGATCTGCAACTAGCATGCAAAGAATCGATCTGTCATCCGATTTTTGGATCGTGTGTACGGGGCATCAGGCAGGCCTGTACATTATGCAATTTTCTTTTCTTGAACCTGTGGTTGAGCCCTGCTTCACATTGGTGTGTTTTGACACGCGATTTGACATGTCAAATCGGTGGCAATTGCCGGCAATGGCACTGTCCTAATCGATGTGACGCTGCATTTGCGGCGCCGCACCGATTTAAAAAAATTATTTCTATACTACTTTTTGCGATTTCGGGGTGTGAGGTACATAAATCTGTGCAGAAACCCACACAGTCTGTGAAATCGTCGCCAAAATCGGGACTGTCATGCGGGAGTGAACTCGCACGGCTTCATTCCCGCAGCTCAGTGTGAACCTGGGCTGAAGGAAAGAAAATTGCACAACTCCCCCATCAAAACAGTCAGGGGGAGTCCCTTCTGCAGCGCTGTTGTCTTCTGCCAGGATGGGAGAGCCTTCCCCACCTGCAGAATACATTGATCACTGCTAGCAGCTATGGCCTCCGGCAGTGAACAGGTGAAAAAAAAAAAACCAGGCTGGTTGGACTGAAGTCAATCAATGGACTGACTTCAGTCCAAGCTGCCTGACCTTCGACAGATCGAAATTTGGCTGGTTCCTGCTGAACTGGCTGAATTTCGATCCGTCTATGGTTAGCTTAAGGCAACACAGCCATTTTGAATCGCCTTAATGAGCCTCAGGGCAGTAAAAAAATGCACCTACTATTCTTTGGACAATGCAGAAGGCCTCAACACACAGAACATACAAACTATGCATGATTGGGCCCTTCCTTCCCTCTGTATGTTTTAAGTCCCCCCCCCTCCCCCCCCCCCACCAGTAGTAAATAGTGTACTGCAGACCCCAAGTCTAAATTATTTCCCAACCTGAGAAAAGTTTCGACAAGGCATTGCGCCTATTGTGCCACTGCATCCTAATTCGTTGCCCTGGCTGGACCGTACTCATGGAGGACACATTTGTCCACAGACGTATGGGGCCAGCCATTGAAATCTATAAAGCCATGGTGCACATGCGCAGTAGGCGCATGGACTGGCTGGGATTTTTTGTTTGAGCAAGGGCTGTATAGTGACTGATAGAGTAAAGAATGTGGCTGAAGGTAACGCAACCCATAGAGGATTGATATTATTATTATTATTAATATTATTATTTATTTTTTTGTTCAATCAGCAGTTTGAATAAAACAAAAAACAACTCCATTCCCCCATCCACACACTTGATGTGGATGGGGGAATCCTCCCGCTGAACCTTTTGTATTCTGACAGAGGAGAGACTTCCCCGGTGTCAGAATACACTGATCAGCGATGCCAGCTATGGCCGGAAGCGTTGATTGAGTGGCAAAAATCCAACAAGGCCCATACATGGGTCAAAATTCGTCTGGTCCCTGCTGAACCAGCTGGACTTCCATCCATGCACTGTGTGGCCAGGTTAACCTATTTTTCTCTCTTTTACTGAGAAGGGAGGAGGATGAAATAAACAACAAATTTACAAAAAGTGAAGTTCTCCATTAAAAATAAAATGTACTTTTCCCATTTTACATTATTTCTGTTAAAGTGGTAGAAACTTTTTTTTTTTTTTTTTTTCTTTTTTAATTTTTTTTTACCTACAGGTAAGCTTATAATAAATCTTACCTGTAGGTTAAATGAATATCTCCTAAACGGTGCACGTTTAGAAGATCTTCTAGTGAGCAGCAGCCGGTGACGTGCCTGGCGCATACGCTCTGAAGGAACGGCATACCTGTGCCGCTCCTTCAGAGCTCTGTGATGTCATCACGACTCGACCTTTCAAGCGGCTGCAGCCTGCGAGCCCGGAAGGAAGATTGGATGAAGATGGAAGCCTCTGTAGCGGTGACAGTTAGAGGACTTCATTTCAGGGAAAGTCTTTTATAATGTGCGCACATCATGCCTTTACCTTGCACGGAGAGTTGTTTTTCTTTTTTTTTGTACATCAAAGTTTACTGCCACTTTAACTCCCTTTTTAAAATGTAAATTTAGTGTGAAGTTTACTTGTTGTTATATAAAGGTTGGTATAGTGTTTTTTTTAGCCATAATGACCTTGGCATGTCTTCTGAGATGGAATGGTTTAAATTTTAAAAAAAGCAATGTATATTATGACTGCATGTTAACCTGGGCTACTGTTACACAGCCTACGCATTTCATGTCAGAAATAAATTATTGTGGATTTTCTTTATTTAATTTTTTTCTGCATGAGATTTATACAATTATAGTAACACTTGTTTGGTGATTTACTTTCAAAGATGCTGAAAAAATGTAATTATCTTTTATTCTGAGGTAACCAAAAGAAAATTAATAACCGTTTTGGGAATAGCTTGCTGCGAAGGAAAAATTGCTGAAATTGTAGATAAAATAAGTGTTTGCTCTAACAAATTATTAAAAGTAATAGTGAATTTAATAATTAATGCAATCTTTCACCATGCCGTTATGGTTTTGTATTTGTCTTGGTATATGTAAAATATCAATAAGTATATTTTCAGTATTTTTTTTTTTTTTAGGTTGAAACATTTTTAACTTTAGCTATATTATTGAATAGGTAAATCCCCTGTAATTATTTTTTTTATTGTCTGTGTCCCTTTTAGGAGGCACCCCTCACTTCCTGTCTCAAGGACACAACTGGAAGTGAGAGGGCACGTCCCCTTAGATTGGAATAGTTGTCCCAACTGGAAGATTGCCCCGTTATTTTTGTTACAGTGACAGTAACAATGATCACCAAGAAAAATAGTTGGAATCCTCCTAGTGGGGACACAGGAACCTCTTGCTCAGGAATATGTGTTTCATTTGACTGCTAAAGAAAGAGTACAAAATTGGATAGCTAGTATCAAGTTTTAGGTTCAGCTCACAGACTAGCACAAAAAGAATAGGTACGGTAGTTGCTTTATTCAAATTGGATTAAAGCAGATCTCCCTTGGCAAACATAAGGTCTGCTTTTTTTTTTTCAGCCACCCTGCACCCAAAGCTATTGATCAACCAAGAAACTGGACAACCCCCCCCCCCCAAAAAAAAAACAAAACAAAAACCTTGGCCCCAGCTTTTGACCATCTAGGGAGGTGCGGGTGACATCATAGTGCTTCCTTGTGGAGCTGGGTGCTCGAAATCTCAAGAGTACAGTCAGTAATACGGTGTGCACCAGTAGATGCAAGGCCTGGAAATGACTTCTGGAAGTGATGCATGCTGACATTTTCTAAGGAAATGGAACAGAGGCCATTAACCTGGTAGAATAACATCACTTTCCCCTTTCCCAGCCAACGTATGTTAATCAGGAGAGGAGGGATGAGTGGATGAAGGGTTTGACTTCAGACAGACTACAGAAGATACAGGTGTGCTGTAACTCTGAATGGGAGTAGAAGACACACAGACTGACAACGCTAGCATGCAATGGCTTCTGTGTTTAGCGCTCTTAAATTTCTCATTGCATTCTTTGTAATGTTGGGATGCCAACGGTGACTCCTCGGTCTTCTATTTTTTTTTTAAATAACAGTTTCTTCCTGTTTTTAACATGTGTTTTTTTTTTTTTTTTGCTGCAATTTAACCACCCTGGTTCAAGCAGCGTGCAGCACAGGTTAGTAAAGTTGGTCCTGAAAATTGAAATTTAGTATTGTACTACCCTCGTCTCTACTTTTCCTATGATTCATGATGAATGTACTTATTCTGTCATCACTGTTTCCTAATTTTCACATCTGAGATTAGATCTGTGTTTGTGATTAGAAGGTCCAGCAGAGGATCATTTTTAGTTGGGGCCTCCACCAAATGATACATGAAACTGTCCTGCAAGACATTTAAAAAACAACGCCCTAGATGTCTGAGCAGTTCCCTTTGACCAGTCAATATTTGGATAATTGAACCCCCCATGATAATAACGTTGCCCTGCCTTGCCGCCACTTCTAAGAGCAGAGCCCCCCAGTGCGCCACCCTGCGGCAGAGCCCCCCAGTGCGCCACCCTGCAGCAGAGCCCCCCCAGAGTCACCTTCCATCAGTGTTCCCTTATACCAGGGCTCGACAAACCCCGGGCGCCAGGTCGCATTTGCGACTAGAATTAGCGACCTGGCGCCTGGGGCGGCACAGCTGGGGTGTCCTGTGTCCGTTGGACACCCCCCCCCGGCGATCGCGTTGGGCCGCGCCAGTAATTGAGGCATTGAGGCCCCGGCTTTGCGGCCTACTGCAGTCCTATGGTTCCTTCTGCAATCGGGCGCCCTCTGGTGGTGGCCGTTGGTATGACAAGACATCCACCAATGCTAATGGAGCTTCCCCTGCCTGTTTTCACTGCCTGCTCATCTCCTTCCCTTTACTTAGAACCCCCAAACATTTATATATTTTTTTTATTCTAACACCCTAGAGAATAAAATGGCGGTCATTGCAATACTTTCTGTCACACCGTATTTGCGCAGCGGACTTACAAGCGCACTTTTTTGGGAAAAAATACTTTTTTTTAATTAAAAAATAATAAAACAGTAAAGTTAGCCCAATTTTTTTATATTGTGAAATATAATGTTACGCCGAGTAAATTGATTCCCAACATGTCACGCTTCAAAATTGCGCCCGCTCGTGGAATGGCGACAAACTTTTACCCTTTAAAATCTCCATAGGCAACGTTTAAAAAAATTCTACAGGTTGCATGTTTTGAGTTACAGAGGAGGTCCAGGACTAGGATTATTGCTCTCGCTTTAACGATCGTGGCGATACCTCACGTGTGGTTTGAACACCGCTTTCATATGCGGGCGCTACTCACATATGCGTTTTGCTTCTGCAAGCAAGCTCGGCGGGACGGGGCGCGTTTAAAAATTTTTTTTTTTTTCTTATATATTTTACTTTTTATTTTTTATTTTTACACTGTTTAAAAAAAAAAATGGTGTCACTTTTATTTCTATTACAAGGGATGGGACACATTTAAATTTTTTTTTTTTTTTTCTTATTTTAACTTTTTTTTTCACTGTTCTTTAAAAAAAAAAAAAAAAAAAAAAAGTCACTTTTATTCCTATTACAAGGAATGTAAAAATCCCTTGTAATAGAAAAAAAACATGACATCTGGGGTCAAAAAGACCTCGGATCTCATATTTACACTAAAATGCATTAAAAAATTTTTTTAAAAATTGTCATTTGAAAAAAAAATAAATAAAATGTCCCTTTTAAGAGCTATGGGTGGAAGTGACGATTTGACGTTGCTTCCGCCCTGCAATCACTTGGATATGGGCAGGGGGTAGGCCATCTTCCTCTCACTCGTCTCCATGTCAGGCCAGGGATAGATCCGGATCGCCTCCGCCGTTACCGACGGCCACAGTACGCGGTGAAGGGCACCGGAGAGCGGCGGTAGGGGGGCCCCTCTCCTGCCGCCGATAAAAGTGATCTCGCTGCGAATCTGCTGCAGAGACCACTTTAATCTGAAAGAGAACCGCCGGCTCTTGAAGAGGATACCGGGGTTATGGTAGCTAGCTGCTACCATAACAACGGTATTTCTCTTCAAAGACAGGACGTATATAGTCGTCCTGCGGGAAGGAAGCGGTTCATTAAAATGAATTTATTATTTGTCATCTCCCTGCTTTGCCCCTTTCACTCGGGCTGTCTGATCAGGTTCACCTGTCAGTTTTTCAGGCGGACCTGATTGGATCCTTAGCGGGAATATGGTGGTCTTGTGTCCCTGCATGGCAGGAAATAAAAGCAGTCACATTCGTTCTAGTCGTCTCTGTGTAAATTTAAGATTGGTTAATTTTTATATTGAAAATTAAGCATTGTCGGTTGTTTAAAAAAAAAAAAAAAAAAAAACCTGGCTCCTAACTTTTTTAGCTGGCTCCTAGATTCCAAGCAAATTTGTCAAGCCCTGCCTTATACACACCTTTGCACCTTGGTGCTTGGTGTAGTAGGCAGCTGGCGTAAAAAGTTTTTAAAGTAAAATCCACTTGTTGCAGGCTCTGAACTGCGCAAGTGAGTCGTAGAGCCAGCGAAATAGTGAACTGCTGTGGTTGGCCTCAGATTGGGCAGTGGGACATGTGAATAAAAGCCATGCTTGATGTGCACCCAGACCTGCTCTGTTGCCTGATATGAGGCCAGGCTCAGCAGAGCACTATTCAGATGTCCCCGATTGGCAACAAGTGGATTTTTCACAGGCATGGGATTGTTAGAGCAACTTCTATTGAGCAGCAGTGGGTACACATTGCTCATACAGTATACACCAGTGGCGGTTGGTGCTCAAATTTTTTTGGGGAGGCGCAAACAAAATGGGAAAAATGCTGAAAAATACTGGAAAAAAACATCAATTGCAACCCCACTGTGCCCCATCAAATGCAGCCACTGTGCCCCCCCGGTGGGAATTTAACCAGAACCCACGCCCGTTGTCTGACCAGCACTTACCCCATCTTGGTGGCGGGTCTGGCAGCGGTAAGATGTGGGATGGGCAGTGGCAAGCTATGGGTCGGGCGGCGGTGAGCTGTGTCTTCCATGCTTACTCCCTGCGTCTCTTCTTTCCTCCTGCTAGGCGTTCAATAGGAGCCGCCTGTCCTTTCAGCCAGTCTTGAGGTGGGTATAAGAGCCGTACTTACTGATTTGGCAGAAAGAAGGTTCAGTGTTAGAAAAGGAAATATTAATTTGCTTTTCTAACACACCTGGATGGGTTCCGAGTACTCTGCACTCTGAGGCCACCTTATTTTGAAGCCTATTAGAGCCTATAGCTCTAATCAGGTGCATAAACCCCCCCCCCCCCCCCCGCCGCTGTAATTCAGGTGCCCAGTGTCCTGAAAGGAGCCGGATGCCTGAATAGGGGGTGGCCGCAGTGGCCATGGATAGATTTATGCTATGCATGACTCTATCCACTCTACATATAGGGGGTGGCGTGATAGAGAAGGCGGCACCCTTAATGGATGGGCCGCCCCTGGTATACACACAAATGCATAGTATACATGCATAGTATACATATATACACACACTAGCACTTTTCACCCAAAAATTATCCTGATAGAACACACTGCTGCTGCCCCCTTCTCCTGGCATGCTGGCACTTGTAGTGCCCCAGAAGCTCACAGATATTGGATGTGGTAATACTGTACAGGAGAGGAGACTGTGCCTGTGTACTGGTGGGCAGGTGATGAGTAGGGAGGTGTAGCAGAGATTATATAAATTCAGCATATCCTTCCCCCAGAAGCATGGCACTTCTCACACATGGAACATCGATCTAACAGCAGCCCTGCTAGAGGTAACAGCCTTCCCCCTCCCCCTCCTCACCAGGGTAAGCATTGATAAGAATACATTGAGTTCAGCTCAGCCAGCTTACCCTCCATAAGGCAGCAGTTTGTCCCCTCCTCCCTCTTCTCTCCTCCTCCTGTCGGCATCGCCTGCACCTGTGTCAAAAAAGCCGCGCTGGAGAAGGGGGCGTGTACACTGTGCTCCCATTGGCTGAGGAGGCAGTGGAGAGGCGGGGCAGCTACAATTTCAAGATTTGTATAGCACAATGATGTCGGTAGTGGCCATTTCAGGGACAGATGTAAAAATATACAGATTTTTACAAGCTGTCCCTGCTTTTGCTGAGGCTTGCAGCCCTGATGGGGCCCCCTAGTGAGGTGAGGGCCCGAATGGTCAGTCCGCCCCTGCTTATTCTACTCTATTACTAATTGATTCCAGATTGTTTATTGATTTAATCATTCAATCCTGTGATGATGATGATAATGGGATATATATATTGGTCTATGTATGTGGTCATTTGTAGGTATGTGGTTTTGAAGAAGGGCGTTATCTATATTAGCCCAAAACGTCACCATGTATACCATGCGTTTTTGATGGCGCACAGACGCCGTGCCGTGTCATGTGATCATGGCAAGCACATGATGCGCCATGACACTTCCGCGATGACGTGCAACATCATCGCGCTTTGCACTAAGAATGTGCCAGCGTCTCTTTATGACCCCAGGTGGCGCATCTGCTCCATGTGGACGCTACTGCTCTAGGGTTCTCTGAGAGACAAACGCTATCATTCTTCACTAAGGTAAAAGACATGGCATGATGAATGTGGTATTAGAGTTAATATATTTTCCTTATTTCTAGTTGTTTTGTTTTTAAAATTGCGATCTAGGAGACTGGAATTGGTTTCCCTTCCCAGATTCTCCATCGATCGGCTGGATTAAATAACTGGCATATTCAAATCATTATTGCAATATAAGCAATGCCTATTTTGTATCATCTTTCTGTAGGATTGATATCCCCATAATTCCAGCTACATACTGTTCTGCATGAACCCGCTGCTGGGACCTATTTTTTGGGGATCCTTGTGAGGGATCTCTTGAACCTTGAGGATTTGTACTTTATTTGGTGACTTTTTTGATTCTGTATATGTGTCCCCATTCTTGCTCAGCACCATCCTAATTAAATTTTTAACAAATATCTGACTCCATGAATGTAGTATTGGTATGTGCACACTTTTTTGGCTACGATGTTTCCATGTTTGACACCGTTTGCTTTGTTATTTTCTGGAAATCTAGAGCATCTCCAACTATCATCTCCTTCATACCCCTGAAGAAGGGATTTATCTTTAATCTTCCGAAACGCGTCGGTCCATAGGAGAAGTGCTCTTTTCTTATATACTATATATGGATATTATGTATCCCTTTATGTATGGTTGTTATCTTTGACCGTTACACTGTTTTTATAAAATAATACATTTTCCTATTTTTTGAAAATATTGTGTCTTCAAAAGTTCGCCATTAAAAACCCTTTGTACCAGGGGGTACTTATTCTTTATATATATATATATATATATATATATATATATATATATATATATATATATATATATATATATATATATATATATATATATATATATATATATATATATATTTGGGATGGTGGCAACAATAAATGGAGTTTTTCCTCCATAATGGTTCTTCTCAGATAATTATGCACTTTTGATGCTATATTTGTATCTTCAATAAATATTTTTCTGTACAGCAATTTCCTTTTTTTTAATTTTTGGCCCTTGGGAAGGCCAGATTGCTTGCACATTTTTCATAAACCATTGTGCACCTTGCCCTTTGAACGTTCATATAAAAATACCCATAGCGCAATATTGCCAGTAAAATATAAGAAAATGTATTCAACAAATGCTTACATAAAAGTTCGGTGACATCCGCAGTACAAATAGGAGTAGGAACACAATCGCTTCCTCACCACACTTCTGTGCTCTGTGGACACCAGAAATTGCATCACAAGGCTCCGCCCGACACGTTGCGTCACAGGTCATATGTTCCTCAGGGATTTTTTACTTTTGTTATAATACATATCCAAAAAATATTTTAAAAAAAACAAATTTATTCATCAGTTTAGGCCACTTTGTATTCTACAAATTTTTGGTAAAAAAAAAAAAAAATCGCAATAGGCATATGTTGATTGGTCTGCACAAAAGTTATCCCATCTACAAACTATGGGATAGATTTATGGACTTTTATTTATTTTTACTGGTAATGGCGAGCTGTGACACTTTTTGGGGACCAGTGGCATTACATTGATCAGTGCTATAAAAATGCACTGATCAATGTATAAATTACACTGGCAGGGAAGGGTTTAACACTAGGGGGCGATCAAGGGGTTAACTGTGTTCTCTGGGTGTGTTCTAACTGTAGGGAGGATGGGCTGCCAGGGACATGACAGGGACTGCTGTTCCTGATCACTGGGAACAGAAGGTCTTTGACATGTCTCCTGTCAGAATGGGGATCCGCCTTGTTTACAAAGGCAGATCCCCGTTCTGCCTCTGTGTACAACGATCGCGGGCGGCCGGTGGACATTGAGTCTGCTGGACCCGCAGGCACGCTCCCGCAATCTCACATGCATGAACTGGCATACGGGTATGTCGGTTCGCGCAGGAGAGCCGACCTGCCGCAGTATATGTGCTGCGTCTGGTCGGCAAGCAGTGAAACTCCTTCAATTCTATGCCCATTTTCTCCCCCAATAGAGCTGCACTTTAGTTGTATCTCGTCCTTGCTTTAGAGCCAGTAAGTGACCAGTCAGCCCAGTTCTCCATGAACCCAAATCCCTGCTTCATACACCAGTTCCTCAACCATGTAGGATAATTAGGAAAACAATCTGCATGAGATACAAGACAGTGTAGCTGATCGGGAACAGTATAAAACCTTTTTAGGTATAATGGTGACGGGAAGGAAAAGTACTGTGACATCACAAAAAAAAAAGAACCATGGGTGGTTAAAGTCCTATTAAATGCACAGATATATATATATATATATAATATATATGTATGTATATATATATATATATATATATATATATATATATATTCCTCCAGTGGGCAATCCATCAGCGTCCATCCTATTTTTTTGGTTTTTTTTGTTTACTGCCTTTAAGACCAGTCTGAGTGATCTCTTTTCTGTTAACTCTTCAGGTATATCTGTCTGTCTCCTGCAGTAAACACTAAACAGGCTCATAAGATCCTTATTGACAGCCCTACCTAATGTATATGGCTTTCTTGTAAAGCTCTTTTCCATTGTGAGTTCCTGCCTTCCATGAGACAGTGAATTTTCTGATAGTGATTGAAGGCTATAGTTGGTAAAACGAGCCAGAACCACACTTGGGGCCTAGCTGTCAGATGTCTGTCTGGCTTTTCTAAGTGTATCCTGGATCACTGGACTATAATGGGTTAGCTGTCTTGCAATGTTTTGCTGTAAAGCTGTCACTTTGCTGTTTATTTCTGCTTTCTAGCTTGTAAAATTACGAAATTACGATTCCTAATCCATATTACTGTATTTTTTATAGTTGTAATACAGCTATCCTGAAACATTATTTTAATAAAAGCCAAGCTCCTGTGAAATATGTAGGTAACTGGAGACCTCTTCTGTCCATTAAGTTTAATTCATGGCATTTATTTGGCAGAAATGGGTTCTTCAGTCTCTCTCTCTCTCTCTCTCTCATTATTTATATATATATATATATATATATATATATATATATATATATATATATATATATATATAAACACACCACAGAATAAACTGGTGTAGAACACCCAAATCACAACAAAACTGTTCATTTACCAATTTCTGTGAATACTATTGTAAAAACCTAGTACTGCCATTTTTGCATTAACATTCAGGCTACATGCCCACGGACGTTTTTACACCTGCTTTTATGAGCGTTTTTTTGTAGCTTAAATTTGCCTCTCCATGTTAGCCTATGGCCTCATGCCCACCATGGCGTTTTTGAGCTGTAAATGGCATAGGCGTTTTTAAGCTTCGAAAAAAACCCAGGACCAGTGCGGTCCGAGGCTCCAGCGCTAGAGCTGTAAAAACACCAGACGCCGACAAAGGGCGTTAAACGCGATTTAACAAGGCCTATTGCTGTATACACAGCGTTGTGCCTAGTCCAGCTTTTCTCCGTCTCTATTCAAAACCAGTGGTTCCCTATGGGAGCTCATTGATTTGAATAGAAGTCGCACCAGAAGTCAGATCCAGATGATCCGACTTGCGGTGCGACTTGTGTGCTGAAAATCTTGAAGGGGGACCCCGACTTCTGGTGCAACTTCTATTCAAATCCATGAGCTCCCATAGGGAACCATTGATTTTGAATAGACAGAGAAACGCGGCTGAAAGCTAGTGTGGCCTAACCCACCGTGACGCCGATGCAAAATGCAAAAAAAAAAATTGCGTTTTCTAACCTTGCTTTTTTCCTGGCATCAGTACTAGCTTTGCAGCTTGTTTTTTTAAAACGTCCGTGGGCATGTAGCCTCAGAGTGATAAATGGGGAGTATGCTTGATATAATTTAGTCTGCTTTTCGGAACCTGCATTAGCATTTTTGTTTTCTTACCTATATAGCATTAAACTTTAATGCAGAACTTTGCAAATTACATAGAGCAATTCAGTTAAGTCTTTGTCCCAGAGGAGCTACACAATTTACTAGCACAGTCCTATCTACCAGTGTGGCTTCAAGGTGAAGAACCTACTGGCTTTGTTGCTTGGATGTGGAATGAAACCAGAGTGCTTGAAAGAATCCAAAGTATACAGAAACCTTAAAGTGGTTGGTTCTAAAGGCTGAAGATTTTTTACCCTCTGTGTTCAACGTGCCCATCACCCCCCCAATCTTTGCCTGAGCTTCCTTCGATACAGTGATGTTCACGATGGCCTCGGCAGTCACGGAACTCTCCCTCCTCATTGACTGAGACATTGGCTCCCTCTGCTGTCAATCACAGCAAGTAAGCCAGTGAGGAGAGATCAAGGGGAGAAGGGGCCTGGGCCGAGCCGCGGCTCTGTCTTATAGGTGCATAGAGCAGTGGCTTGGAAGTGAGCATGCAGCGGTGTCCCCCAGGGCATGGCTTTCTCTGGGGGTACTGAGGCCAAGGGAAGGCGTTAGGAGCGCTGGCGGGGGACCCAGAAAGAAGATCGGAGCTGCTCTGTGCAAAACCACTGTACAGAGTAAGTATATTATGTTGGTTATTTAAAAAACGCAAAAAAAAAACTTAGCCTTTTTAAAGTGATATTAAAGCTATGTACAAGATATTTCTGTAGGGAAGGAACCCAGGACTCTAGTACATCATTGAAAGTGCAAAATCCATAGGCCCTGTTCACTCCTACAACACTCTACAGCCCCTCCAAAAAGTGATTATCGTTGGAACAGTTTTGGGAGGGTGGTAGAGCAGTGGCTGCCGGGCACTAAGGAGGCAATACTGCCACCTGATATTTTTTTTTTTCAGCCAACCTGGGATTTTTTATTGAAATAATGCTCTGCAACCATGGGCCAAACACTTAAAGGGTAACTTCACTTTTGTGGAAATAAAAAAAAGCAAATAAAAATAAAATAATATAGCATAGACAATTGCGATACAAGTCATATTGTATTTGAATGTTATTAAAAATTACCTTTCCTTTTCAATCTGCAGCTCTGTAATTTTTTGTGAAATGCCATATGGCTACCTGGAAGTGTTCTCTAAACAGTATGTGTACAAAATGTACAACATCATTTCCTGCTTCTGTGATTGGCTTACTCATTTTCCTAGAACTCTACATGAAGATACAAGTCAGATTCCAGGCATCCCCACAACAAAAAATTACTTTTGGTAAGATAGTCCCAATAGGAAATTAAATATAAAGGGATGCATGCCCTGCAATTTTCCTCATTAGAGCCCTACAGCTGCAGCAGCTGATTGATAATTAGGAAACCACTCCCATTCCATTACACTCACTAGAAACCACTCCTATTAGACCCCTTCCACACTGGGGCGCTTTGCAGGTGCTACTGCGCTAAAAATAGCGCCTGCAAAGCGCCCTGAAAGAGCTGCTCCTGTCACTCCAATGTGAAAGCCCTAGGAAGACAGAGAAAGCCGTGAAATTGACGTTAAAGCGCCACTAAAATTAGCGGCGCTTTACCGCCGACGCACCCACCGCCCCAGTGTGAAAGAGGCCTTAGACTAACTAATGGGCACAGAGAAACACACAGGGAATTCTTCAGAATAACAAAAGTAGGTATCTGCAACAAAGTTTGTTAAAATACTTGTAATGTACATAGATCACCCAGAGGGGAATGAATGTTTTTTTTCTCAACAAAAGTGGATTTACACTTTAAATGAGTTGCACTTGGTGACATGCTGTAAAATTGTACCACCTATCTCCAACCCCCCCCCCCCCCAGCCACCTGTGTAAAAAGCAGTGACGGCTGATGTTCTTTTGTTTTTTTTATTGGGCGTGGGGGGTGCGGTACTACCTCCCCCCCCCCTCTGCTCACTGTCTGCCAGTTGGTCCAGGTCTTACCCCATCTAGATGGTGGGTCCGGTGTCCTCTCCTCCAGCATGGCGGTTTCCACCCTGCATCTCCTCCTCCTACTAGGCGCTAGGCATCCGATAGGATCACCTGGCATTTTGGCCAATCGGGAAACTGGTCTCACGACCCACTTCCTGATTGGCGGGGAGGAGATTTAATGTGAAAATAGCGAATATTCATTCACTATTGTCACACAACTGGGTGGCAGAGAACTGCGCCTCGAGCCCACCCTTTTTTTGAAGCCTATTAGGCTCTGCACCCCCCCCCCCCCCCATAGTGCGGCGCCCTGGAATCCACGGGCTGCCACTGGTGAAAAAAGTCCTTGGCAACCTTTTAAAAACATACCATAAGCCTGTATCTTCATTGCACAGAAATCAGAATTGATTTATCTAAAAAGAGACAGACAGTGGTTGGTGTGGCAAAAATGAAAACTTCTTGCACTTACTCCTGATCGCCTTCATTGGCATACATGGCGCATGTTATTCTTGCAGGGTTGCCTCTGCAAACACCCTTGTACAGAAGAATAACCGTGATTAAGGTTGTATGATGGACGACTGTAGCAGAAAGATAGCCTTTGGCCCATAAATAACTCTGTGTTATGCTGAGCTATAGGGATAATAATATTGATTCTCCTTGAGATCAGCAAGGGAAGGCTTTCATTGTACAAAAACATAAATATCATAATTCACGATAGTAATAGAGGTCAGCGGTTTTACACTTTGATCTATGTTGTTAATGAGGCAATTAATCAAAGCCATCAAGAGAATCGCTCGTCATGTAAGGTCTGTGCATGGCATTCATTTGGAGCTTGTATATCAGTTTATCTGTAGAAGTTGAGGTAGATACTATAAATACCAGTGTTCTTTGCCAGCACTTTTTAACGTGGAAAAATTGCAGATAAAGCTTTCATTTTTAAAAAATTTTTTTTTTTTACACATTTTTGCTTAGTGTACTGGGCAAAAAAAAAAAAAAAATACATCTCTCCAATTTCCTCACGTTTTCAAGTTTCCCATGTTTTATTGCTAAAAACACTGCAAGTACAGAAAAATAATTGTTGATCTGCCAGAAATCCATTGTGCTCCAAATTGTCCATTTGGGTTGACAGCATAATTGCTTTTGCTGCCCTGAAATCCCAACCAGCGTTGTTGCGACTTCCTGCTTTTAGCGGATTTCAACCTAGAAATGGAACTTCCACAGATCGGATCCCCCCCCCTCTGGTGCCATATTTGGCACCTTTCAGGGGGGAGCAGATACCTGCCAAATCCAGGTATCTGCTCCCACTTCCGGGGAAAGATCGCCGGACTCTGTGCGCCGAACTACGCAATGTCCGGCTCCTCCTCCTTCCCTTCCTCCCTGCTGCCTTCTGGGAGATACACATCACATCAGAATGCCATACGCAACTCGCACATGCACAGTAGGAAACTTCACCTCCTGTTTACCTTAGTAAGGATACCTGCACCTGGAGCCGAGGGACAGGTCATAGAGTTCATATGAAAAAATTAGATATGCGGGACCTGAAGGCACCATACAGATACCCCAATTGATCTAGAGCTGCTGCGTGTCTGATCTCTATGCATTTCGAGAGGTAATTCTCGCTTCCTCAGGAGAGGCACAAGTAGGTATCTGGAGATAAAAATAGATCTATGAATCATGATAATAATAATGACAAAAATGTAAAAAGGGGAGGAAGGGGTGATGTGGGGGGGGGGGGCAGGAGGAGATTTTATGTATGTATGTATATATATATATATATATATATTTCATCTCAATATCTGTAACTTACAAGTAGTGCCAAATGCTGGTCAACTCTCGCTGGAAAAGTAATCCGGTTGGATAAAGAAGGCAAGCTTATGTGTAGCAATATATATGGTAACATACAGAGGGTCTCCCCCCCGGGCGTGTCCCGAAGTCAACTCCTTTTTCCCATGGGAGCTGTGAAGGGACGGGGAGATGGTAACTACATGGTGTGTTCACAGATCTGACATCCTCTTGGTTGATGTAAATGTAACCAGAGGAAGGAAATAACGCCACACACCTGGAAACATAATGGTGTTGTTTAATATATGGGTAAAAAATGTGCCAATGACAAAAAGGAGGAAGAATCGGTGAAGTGATAAAAAAAAAGTGTATGTGTGTCACCAATAAGGATAGAAAAATCCCAATATGTGACAAAATAAACACAATGATGGGGATACCGTGATAATAAGGAGGTAACCAATCCGGTGTGTATAGGATAGTAGTAATGGGGCATAACAAGTGTAGCAAACACTATATACCTATTAAACCAATACCCGGTCCGCAGTTGCTGAAAGTTTGTGTGTATGTGTAATAAATATACCGTGTGTGTGTGTGTGTATATATATATATATATATATATATATATATATATATATATATATATATATATATATATATATATATATATATATATATATATATATATATATATATATATATATATATATATAATACATTTTTATTAGTAGTATTCCTTTAATCTACCATACCGGTTAATTCAGTTCATTCATAAAAGTGCAAAGCGTGGTCAAATATATATGTGATAGTGGGCGGGTGTGGCTAAAATTAGCCTTCAATGAATAAAATAAATTGGCATAGAAATGCTATCTAGACATTAATCAGGTAAATTAGTGAGTGAAGGTGCAAAAGTAGTGATTGTGGCCCCAGTGTATAATGAAGACTTCAGATGGAAAGGGGATTCCATCTGAACAACAAAACACCAAATATGTGGTGAAACCCTGACTGCCCAACAGACATAAACAGTGAACACCAATTACAAAGTGAAAAGGTACAGCATCAATGTTAACCGTGGATTTACTTCACGATATGACTTACCCATAGGGGAAGAAAGACCAACACAGGACAGCCAAGTTCTGTACTGCTGGAAGCACAGCACTGAGCCTGGACTAAATAGTCCTGATCTCCAAATGGGCCCCGCAGTTTCAGCATCATCATGGTTGAAATCAACCAAGAGGCTCGCAAAGTGTGGGGGGATGGGACACTCCCCTAGATCCCCTCCCATAGTTACGGCCGATAAAAATCAGTCTCGCCACGTAAGCACAGCTGAGAGTATCGGCTGTGTATAACGTGGTGGACCTGGCCAAGTACTGTGCATCCTCCCCACTAGGGGGGCGGCAACGTGATGATGCAGGACATGAGGGAGCCGGATGCAGGAGAGGCGTGCAGAGTGTATGTAGGTGGGTATAATGTGCACGTGTGGAGTGTACAGCGGTGGGTAGTATGTGCAGGATGGTGTCAGTAGTTCTTTATTTTTATTATTATTTTTTTTTTTATAATTTAATTTTGTTTTTAATTTTTTTTTTACAATGCTTTTTTTTGGGGGGGGGGGGGGCAATGGACAGTGTTGGTAAGGCAGGGGAAGTGGTGTCAGTAGCTTTTTTTATTTTATATTTTTTTATAATTTTTTTTTTTAATACTTATTGCATTGCATTTTTTTATCAGCCCCGTTGGTGGGCTTTGGTGAGATATCAGGGGTCTAAACCGACCCCTAACATCTCCCCTTTGAGACAGAGAAGGGGGCTGACAGAGATTCCCCAGTCCCTTTCTCAGCACTGAAGATGAATGGACAGGAGACAGAGGCTCCTGCCCATTCATAAACTGAAGCAGAGTAAACACAGGAGTGATGGGTAGCGATCGATTACTGTGTCCAATTTAGAAAAGCAAAGGACCAGTAATTTTACATATTTAAGGGTCCCTTCCCCTGCTCTCCATCCTGACACAGGGACAGCTGTGAACATTGATCTCCCTGTATAGCTTTTTAGCCGAACCGGGAGGGAGAGGAGGAGAAGCGGCTGTCAGCTAAAAAGCTATACAGGGAGATCGGTGCATTGGGAGGGACAGCTGTGAACACCGATCATTCCCGGCTGTGACCCAGGGGACCATCCAGGATCCGCCCTGCAGCCGGGCTATAGCGAGGCACTTGTGGGTGTCAGGGAGCCGCAGCCAACATGCGGGAGACTTCTGCACCTCGTGGGAGACTTGGGATGTCTGATATAAATCATGGTGCATTATTATATTCAAATAGGGATGATAAAAGAATGATTGCACAAAAATGCTAGAGTGGGCACCGAAAACAAACCGCCTCAGGGTATTCACAGTAACGGCGCTTGCGAAGAGCCGGCGTGTATGCCAAACAACCGAAAGTGATGCGGGATGCCCAACTGGAAGTGACGTTAATGGTGGTGACCGCACAGCCTCAATGCGTTTCGCTGTATGTGCGTCATTAACCACTTGCCGTCCACGCTATAGCCGAAAGACGGCTACAGCGCGTACTTAATTTGCCGGGAGGGCGTCCATTGACGTCCCCCCGTGCTTGAGCGGCCTGTGCAGCATGACCGCGCAATTGTCATTCAAAGTGTGACAGCGCTGAAAGCTGAAAATTGGTCTGGGCAGGAGGGGGGTTAAAGTGCCCAGTAAGCAAGTGGTTGGGCTTTTTTTTAACATTTATAATTGTCAGGGTGAGGGATCAAGACAGTGGTAATTCGTAGAAGTATAGGCCTGCTTTATTATTTTTTTCAGGAGATCCATATACCCGCAGTCCCCTTCTCATGGATCTGTGTCTAAAAGATAACACTGAGTGTTGTGCACAAGAGTGGTTAAATTGTTTTTGACCAGTTGAGAAATAAGACATTGCACCAGAAAATTGTATACGTGTTTCCACATACTGCACTTGTGGTTTATAGTCCTCTTCTTTCTGAACATTGGGAATGAAGTCGTTGGATGACAATGCTGTGGTAATACAAACCTGAAATATCAACAACCATACCCTAGTTTAGGAACTAGCTATACATTTCCCGTATGAGTATAAACTCTTCTGAGAATAGTGCATTCAAATGTTTACACATACTAGGGGTTTGAACAGAGGGTTTTTTTTTATGGAGATCTGGTCTTCACAGCTATTCCGGAAAGATCCTGCGTTGTATGTAAACAGGTTGTACCTGGGGCAACGCCATGGGCCCTTAGGCCTCATGCACACCGGACGTTATGAAAACGCCAGTAGCGTTAGCTGTAGCTGTAGAATGAGTTTTGCAGGGTGTTTGCAGTAGCGTTTTTCAGCTTTTTATTTATTTATTTATTTTTTGGTAAAACCTATACTCCCACAAAATCTTATGGTTTAAAAATAATGATAAATACAGAATAGCCGCGTTTTTAAGCTTTTATCAGAGTTAGAGCATTTTTTTACAGCTGAGAAACTCCTCTTCAACTCCTTTCACGCTGTAGCGCTGCTAAAACGGTCGCTAAAGCGACAGCCATTTTTGCGGTGCTTTTAGCTGCGCTTTTCTGGCGCTTTTCGGGCATTAGCAGGGCGCTTTTTTAATGTAACCTTAACCACTTCAATACCAGCCACCTTCCTGCCCAGGACAATTTTCATCTTTCAGCGCTGTTGCACTTTGACAATTGCGCGGTCATGCAACACTGTACCCAGACTAAGTTTTTATCATTTTCTTCCCACAAATAGAGCTTTCTTTCGGTGGTATTTGATCACCTCTGCGGTTTTTATTTTTTTTGTTATAACCAAAAAAAGACCGACAGTTTTAAAAAAAAAACCTGATGGGCACTGATAGGCGGCACTGATAGGCAGCACTGATGGGCACAGATAGGTGGCACTGGAAAGACAGCACTGATGAGCTACTGACAGGCATTATTGAGTGGCATTTGAAGGGCACTGACAGGCATTACTGATGGGGCACTGATTGGCACTGTTGTGGGCACTGGCACTTTTATGGGCCCTGGCAGGCGTTCTTTGTGGGGCACAGGCTGGCAGGTGATGGGCACTGATTGGCAGATCAATGTGCTGATTATCATTGCAGACCCCTCCTCTGACAGGGAGAGCCGCCAATCGTCTCTCCCTGTCAGCGTGAACCGAGGAAAGCCGTTTACTGGCACTTCCTGGTTCACGCGATGATCAGCTATGATTGGTCACAGCTGATCAAGTGGTAAGAAACCCCTGTCAGAGGCTCCATACCATGATAGGAGTTGCAGTGTGTCAGACTGATGCACAGCACCTCCGATCGCCACGCTGCGCGCCGGCTTGTTATCCCGATCACGTCATACGTTCAGGATAACTAAGCCACTTTGCCGTCGTCATATTGCTATATGGCGGGTGGCAAGTGGTTAAAGAAAAACAAGAAAAGACCCTTTTTGTGGCGCTTTCAAGGTGCTTTGGAAGCGCTGCCCACTCATTTCCATGGACCGGCGTTTTTGAAGCGCTATTTATAGCTCTCTAAACATGCCCCAAAGATGCTGCTTGCAGGACTTTCTACCGTCCTGCAAATATAGACTTTATCAGTGTGGTCACACTCATCATGGTAATTCGCTGTACTGATATGGGGAATGCTGATGTAACGCTGGGGAAACTGACTGGAACTGACTGCACTGGTGTGCACTAGAGCCATTGGAATACATGGAAAACACTGCATGCATTTTTAGGGCCAGTTTACACCACAAAAATGCACTCCAGATACGTTGCGGATGAGTTTTTGCTTACAGTTCACACCACACACAATTTGCTAGGTTCCAGTACAGTTCTGTGCAGAAAAATGCAGCATGCTCTACTTTTTTTTCTGCACCAGAAACTGACTGCACTGGTGTGAACTAGAGCCATTGGAATACATGGAAAGCACTACATGCATTTTTAGTGCAGACAAAAAGCGTACGGAACTGCATCTGGTGTGAACTAGCACAAAAAGATTTTCACAAAAGGTAGTTTATTATACCTGTTTGAAGAGACAGTTTTTGTTTGTGTGTGGAATTCCTGTTTAACATCCCTTTCACATTTGTGCGACTTGGGACTGCAAAGTCGCATGGCAAGTTGTACCCCATGATTTCCAATAAATACCATTCATATCTGTGCGACTTTGGTCCGACTTTGATGCGAGTTACACAGGCATGCCCTGAAATCGCGTCAAAATCGCACGACTTTGAAGTAGCTGTAGTGTGAAAGGGGCCTAAGGAACATGATTTTTTATTTTTTTTTGTGTTTTTGTTAAAAATAAAAAAATTATTTCGATCTGCAAACCAGGCAGCTAGGTGCTCTACTGAAATTTATGTAGAAACGACTTTACCTAGATCAGCCAACTTTGTGATTCAGACATCCCTGCCACACTATGATGCCAGGTGGGCGCCCACACCGTCTGCTACTATTGAAGCTGAACTTCAGTGTTGCGCAGGTGTACAGGCTCCTCCTCTGATTTCACTACACACTGTGTAAGTAACATTTGGCCATTTCATTAGCATGTTGATGAGAATGGAAAGGTGGAACCAACAAAGTATTTGGCTTTTCTTTTTTGGTATTTTGTCTTAGGGCCCTTTTACACTGGTGCGCTTTTGTCATGCTAGAATACACCGTTTCAGCGCAGTAGCGCATCAAAATGATATTCTTTCAAATCCTATGTGACTTTTCAAATCATTGTGCAGCAATTGCATTTTGTTTTGAAAAGTCATGCATGCTGCATCTTTGATCGCTTTTCCAAAGCGCACCAAAAACTCACCTTCCATTGTAAATCAATGGAAATACACCAAAAATGCACTGAGGACGTGTGCGGTTTTTTTGGGGGGTAGGGGGGGACTGGCTGCCTCTTCTCTTTCCCTCACATTCACAGTGCTGCTTGAGCTGTTCCAGCCAGTTTTCCTGCCCCCCCCTGCTGCAGTGTTCTGTGTGATGTCCAGTGCTAATGACTCCGCGCCCTGCTCTGTGCTCACTGCGGGCTAGACCAACTACTGTACAAGAAACTGAGCAGAGAGGAGCTGAGGGTGATCACTATGGAGGTAAAGGCAGGCATTGTATGTGTAACTATCCACTGGTTGGACACCGATGGGTGCTGGCTCTTTACAAACCAATGAATAGCTGATTGTTAAAGTGGGGTTCCACCCAAAAAAAAAAAAAAAAAAACTACATGAAAAATTCTAAAAAAAAAATACATTTGGATATTTTTTTTTTTAATCTCACCTCTAAGTGCCTGTTGCTAGGGGGTCCCTCGTAGTCTGCCTCTTTCAGTACCTGGGCTGGTGACATCACTTCCGTCTCGGCACAGGAAGGGCTCAGCTCTGCTCCCTCCCTCCTGTCAATCATCTGGGACCCATTACAGGTCCCAGGTGATTGAGCGGCCAATCACGGCGCGCAGCGCCGCTCGCGCAAGCGCAGTGGGTGCCAGGCTGTGAAGCCACAGCCCGGCGCCCACAGTTGCAATGCCGGCGCCGCTGAACGGAGGGGGAGACGAGCGGGGCTTCGATCCCCCGCATCGCTGGACCCTGGGACAGGTAAGTGTCCAATTAAAAGTCAGCAGCTGCAGTATTTGTAGCTGCTGACTTTTAATTTTTTTTTTTGACTGGCCCTCCTCTTTTGGGATGCCACCCCCCAGCATCCATAACAACAAGCTATGCACTGCATATGCTTTACATTTTAATGCAATGCATTTAAAACGCAAAAAGCAAAAGGGTAACCCCTAGCAAACATGCACTTTTGTTAATCCCTTCCTAAGGGATGAACATTGGCAATAGTCTGTATGCAATAGGGATACACTAAAGGTCACTTAGCTTAAGCAGAGGTCCACTCATTTTTGTGTTTATTAAAAGTCAACAGCTACAAAAAGTGTAGCTGCTGACTTTTAATAAACAGCCACTCACCTATTCCAGGGTCCGGCGATGTGGTCACCTAAGGCCTCGCTTCTCTCCCTCGCCTCTCCGCAGTGCCGGCATTGCAAGTGTGGGCTCCCGGCTGTGACAGCTTGCGGCTCCCTATTGGTCGGGCAATCTTCTGGGACCTGTGACGTGTCTCGGGATGATTGCAAGGAGGGAGGGGGAGAGGAGAACTTCCGCTCGAGCCGCCTAAGTGTGAATGGAGAAATGAAGGAAAAAAAATAAAGTTTTAAATTTTATTTTTATTTTTTATTTTCATTCCTGCATTGGGGAGGGTTAGAACCCCAGTCACCTCTGCAGTCTGTTTTGGTTTTTGCTGCATCCACTCTACCTCTACCTTTGCTGCCTCCACTCTCATGACACTGTTGTGACAGGAAGCGAAGGGAAATCTTTACAGCCCCACGCAACAGTAAACAGCCAACAGCTTTTAATCCTTTCCTACTGGAAAAAAAAACAAGACTGGATTTACAAAAAAGGAAATTTCAACAGCTGTTCTCAACTGTTTTGGGGATTGACTATACATTTTGTATGGCAATAAGAAAGAATGCTTAAGCACCCTGCATCGATCCATTGCAGTCTTCTTTTTTATGTTAAATGTAGTAGTACTGAGTAACGGAAAACGTCTTAAAAATGCAACTTCAATTAAAAATGTGTCCATTCCATAATATGAGACATCTGGGTAACCCGCCCACAACTTTTGACCATCCTTTACTGAATGTGTAGATTTCAGATGCCTTTGATTTTAGGCCCCCGTCAACTACTCTATCTCCCCTACCCCGCACTGCATCCCATACTTCTCCCCCTCCCAACTTTTTTCCTTCTCTCTTCTTTTTTTCTCTTTCATCCCTCCTCCTTTGAACCCTTTTTCCCCTACATCTTTTCCCTTTTCCCAACTCACACATGTCCCCAACCTGTCCTTCCTGAGCCGTATGCTCCACCCCATGTAATCATTTCTTGGTAATCTTTTACCCTTCAAAGCCGCAGTAGTCTGTCTTGGGTCTCCTCCCCGCTACCTGTGCTTTTCCTATTGAATGTTTATTCTTTATCGTTATATGAATACCTCATTTGTGTTGTGTATTGAAGGGGATCAGATTGCGGGCACACAGCAGGGAGGATCCCATGGCAGACAGCGTTTACAGTAGTAAGAAGGAGGTGTAACTTTTTTTTAATAGCTGTGATCACAGCAATTTATGAATCGGCAGAGTCTAGGGCAGTGGTTCTCAACCCTGTCCTCAAGTACCCCCAACAAGCCATGTTTTGGGAATTTCTTTTAGATAAAATAGCTGGCCAAAATACCAAGCCATTGACTCTGATTTAAAGCACCTGTGCAAGATGAAGGAAAACCTGCAAACATGGCCTGTTGGGAGTACTTGAGGACAGGGTTGAGAACCACTGCTCTAGGGAACTCTTCAGCTTTAGGTTCATGTGCGCTGAGTTGACCAGGAGTTTATAGCCAAAGAGAATTCCAAGGACGTAAGGGTTTCTGAGCTGGCCAGCTGAAAGCAGTTCTTTTTCGACGTATCTCTTTTGCGTCAATGGCAGTACAAGGGATATAGCTTAGTAGCACACTTTTAAGTGACAAGAAATGTAAAGTACAATTATGATACATACAATTTATCTTTTACCAAAACAAATAATACTATATTTCAGTTGCGTTTTATGAGCCAGTGCAGCAAACCTGACATATGAAATATGCCCAGGAAATTCACGTTGTAAAGCTCTGAGTCAAAATTCTTGGATTTACTGTGTTATATTTGTGATGAAATAGATCGCTGTAATTGTTTTATTGCATTTACCACCCAGAGGGAGATATAGGCTGAGTTGTGTGATTGTGGCAAAGTTCACACTGCAGACGTTTGGATTCCAGACTGACAAATCTATGCATGATTGTCTATTTCTCATCTACTACTGTACACAAAAATACTCTAACTTTCAGCGTTTTTAATTTTGGGACAAATAATAAATTAAATTTATGTTGCCAATTTCTCTTGGTTTGTTAAAGCTGCGTTTGCATTCCTATTGATTTGTATGGTGGAGAGAAGCAGTTCTGGGACAAACAAAAGCCTGTCCACATGCCCTTAGGAGGGTTTAAGAGATTTAGCATTCTATCCTATAGGAATACACTTACTTATACTTATCAACATTCCTGATTGCTGATTCTTCAGTCCCAAATCCTACTTGATTGTACATTTCACCTTTTAACACTTTTTTAATCCCCAACTCTGGGCACAAAACAAATCCTGTTCTACCCTCCCTTCTTCCCTGTAGCTCAGGGGGTCTCCTGACTTTCTAAACAAAGGTCCATTTTTACTGTCCTTTTAGACTTAGAGGGCTGCACTGTGACCATTTGGAGTAGAAAATGTCCCAGTGTCAGTGGAGTGGACAATGCCTCAGGTTTGTTGGCCAGTGGGAAGAGAAATAATGCTCCATCATTGGCATCCAGGGCCGCCATCGGCGGGGGGGGGGGGACAGCCCATACAAACTTAGGGGGCCCTGGTGTCCCAAGCTGCCCACTCCGCTACACCTTCCCTTGTTTGGCAGAAGACAGTGGGTGGGCGGGGTGTGTGGGGTCACATGACCGGTGGTGGAGCACCGTCTCAGGCAAACTGAGGGAAGGAAAGAGTAGAAAAGGGCTGCATTTTGCATCGCTGAGCCAGGATCGGAGATTAGCTGGTCGCGGCGAAGAAGAGGGGAGCTGAATGGGACTCTCTTTGCTGGATTGGGCTGTGTCTCTTTGCTGGATTGAGCTATGTCTCTGCTGGGTTGGGATGTCTCCTCTTTGTCAAATATATGGGGCTGTCAATTTGCTGGGTTGAGCTGTCTTTGCTGGATTGGGCCATCTCTTTGCTGGATTGGAATGAAATGGTCAGTGTGAAAAGGGCATGTAAAAAAAGAGGTGAAATGTAGTGGTGGCAGGCTTCATATTTTTTGGCCAAAAGCGACCCACAGCAACAGTTTGGGGATCACTGCTCTAGCTTAACGTTAGAATGCGAAAAAAGTAGAAACTTGCTAAATACCCTTTCTGCCTAAAATAACTCGTGGTCACAAGACTTTCAGGTACCAATCCTTCACTCCTCTTCTGTTTTCTTCTGACTGGGCCTTTCTTCGGGTGTTCACATGACTGCCTGTGGGCTGTGCACACTTCTTGTGCTCAGATGGCGACAGAGAGGCTATCCTGCGGCAGAAAACTGTGCCGGCGAGGGACCTGAACGGTAGACTTATGTGAGCATACTTTGCTTCATGAGGTAAGCTGAAAAAAATCCCTTGATGGGTTTGAGGGGAGTGGGAGGCAGTTGTGGGCAAAACTTCAGCTTTTGCCTGGATTCGGGCTTTAAACATGTGCGAGTTGATGATCAAGTAAGCAGGATCAACCTGTAGACACATTAAAACAACATTCATAAAACCATTGAATAAAACTTTACATTTACCACTTAAGGACCGGGCCTATTTTTCAAACTCTGTGTTTAAAATTTCAAATAAATTTTTTTTTTTGCTAGAAAATTACTTAGAACCCCCAAACATGATATAGATATACTACATTTCCTATGATGCTCCTGCAGTATAGTTGAGCATTATGGGAAATGTAGTTCGAAAACATCTGGGGTGCCAAGGTTCACCATCACTGCCCTAGAGAATAAAATGGTGATCGTTGCGATACTTTGTCACATTGTATTTGCGCAGCAGTCTTACAAGCGCAATTTTTTGGAAGAAGTACACTTTTACTTTTTTGACTTAAAAAAATAAGACAACTGTAAAGTTTAGCCCAATTTTTTTTATATTGTAAAAGATAATGTTACGCCAATTAAATTGATACCCAACATGTCATGCTTCAAAATTGCGCCCGTTCGTGGAATGGTGACAGACTTTTACCCTTAAAAATCTCTTTAGGTGACGTTTAAAAATTTCTATAGGCTACCAGTTTTAAGTTACAGAGGAGGTCTAGTACTAGAATTATTGTTCTTGCTCTAATGATCGCTGCGATACCTCACATGTGTGGTTTGAACACTGTTTTCATATGCGGGTGCGACTTGCCTATGCTTTCGCTTCTGCGCGCGAGCTCGGCGGGACGGGGAGCTTTACATTTTTTTTTTTCCTTTTTATTTTTACACTATCCTTTAAAAAAAAAATGTTTAGGTCACTTTTATTCCTATTACAAGGGATGTAAACATCCCTTGTAATAGAAAAATGCATGACAGGACCTCTTAAATGTGAGATGTGGGGTCAAAAAGACCTCAGATCTCATATTACAAAAAAAAAAATCCCCTTTTAAGAGCATTGGGCGAAAGTGACGTTTGATTTAGCTTCCGCCCTTCAATGCTTTGGAGCCAAGCAGGGGCCATATTTCCCTCACTCGGCATCCCAGGCAGTGAGGGGAGCAGATGTATCGTCTCCGCTGCTACCGACGGCTCCGGTAAGCGGCGTAGACGATTGGAGCGTGGCGGGAGGCCCCTCTCCCGCCTCCGATAAAAGTGATTTTATCTTAAAGAGGACAGTCTGCTGTTTTTAAAAATACCGGGGTTATGGCAGCTAGCTGCTGCCATAACAACGGTACAACGACGACAGCTGGTCCTTAAGTAGTTATTAGAAAGCTCAATTCTCCTCTCAATTAAAAAAATATATATAAACACTTTTCCAGGATCAATTAAAGAAACATATCCTTGTTAACCATACAGTTATCAAGGACAAATGGTATTAATTATCAGAAGGCAGTGATTGCTTCTGGTTAGCAGTCATTTTTTGCTGGTAGTTTTCTGGGGAGCCGAGTCCTGGTTACATAGTTACACAGTTGATAAGACTGAATAAAGACACCAGTCTATCAAGTTCAGCATGTGTATGTATTTGCCACTACCCAAATCTGTATATTGCATTCACGAAGATGCCCACCTAAAGGTTTTTGGAAATTGCCGACACCACCAACTGTGGAAGGGCATTCCACATCCATACTGCTCTAACAGTAAAGAAAAAGAATCCCTAAGGCAGATAAAGGTTAAACCACTTCTCGTGCAACTTCATTGAGCACATCTTCCTAAAGCGGAGTTCCACCCAAAAATGGAACTACCACTTCCATTCCAGGTGATGGTGACCCCCTGACATGCCATTTTTGGGGGGGGAGGGTGAGAGTGAATACCCTCTTTTTTAGAGGCATCCAGCTCCCACTTCCTCCCGGGTCCCTGATGATTGCCTGGCCATTCAGCTGTGAAGCCACAGCTGGGTGCCCACAGTAAGAATGCCGGCGCCGTGGAGAGGAGCGGGGCTGCATACGCACACATCGCTGGACCCTGGGATAGGTGAGTGTCCGTTTATTAAAAGTCATCAGATACACTTTTTGTAGCTGCTGATTTTTATTTTTTATTTTTTTCGGCGGAACTCCGCTTTAAGCAACCTGAAACCGAATAGTTTTTCCCCATACTAGAATCCCCTTTTAGATGGTTAGTGTTTCAAGATATCATACCTGTGCTGGAGTTATTTCTTCCCAGCTTTAAGTTTTATAGCTTAATATAACCAAAAACTGGGGAACGAGAAAAGACTAAAGAATGGAAAAGTGGAAAGTCAACCTCCTTAAGTTTTAAAACTTTTTATATAAAGCGTTTTTTTACCCCAACACTTCATATTCCTGATATGTGCCTGCTGTACCATGTACTTCTATGAGAAAGTATTCTGTTATCTTTGTATTGCTTCCTTTAGGGTTAAAGGTGTGTTATCAATGGTGTTCGTAACAGTCCCTCTGCTTTCCTATTAAAAACTGACCACACTAAGCAGAGCACAGCCATGCTGGGACCTCTGTGTGCTCTCTTCCAATGATTAGACTTATCCTGACACGCCCCCCGCTGCACAGCCATTCACTGGGAAACTCGGTGTGCTGCTTCTCCTCCCCCCAGCTCTTATGTAGCTGAGAACAGAGGGAATGTGATCACTTATAAAAAAGGGAAAAAAGGTATTTATCATGTATTTTTATATCTATACAAAAATGTTTTGCCTTTCATTTATATTTTAAACTGAATGGGTTGTTTTACAAGGTGATCTTTTACAATCACTTTAATTATATCACAGCTTACCAATTTTTAGTTGGGATGGCTGCATTCATGTTCTTTTTTAGACTTGCTTTTTTTTTTTTTTGGTTGAACTAGATGGACTTGTGTCTTTTTTCAAGCAGACTAACTATGTAACTATGCGTTCTTCTGTTTTCATCTGGTGATCCTGCCAGTAAGTCTGCTGATTTTCCAGCAAATGTAGCTGTTACAAAGATAGACAAACCATTTAACACTGACGGGTGCTTACAATAATTGGCTTTTTTTAATGTAAAACCTTTATCCCAAAAGGAACAAAACTGTTTGCTGTAACGGTTTATAAAGTTAGAATTAAAGGATAAGTTCACTTTAACCACTTCAATACCAGGCACTTTCCCCCTTCCTGCCCAGGACAATTTTAAGCTTTCAGTGCTGTCGCACTTTGAATGACAATTGCGCGGTCATACCACACTGTACTCAAACTAAATGTTTATCATTTTCTTATCACAAACAGAGCTTTCTTTTGGTGGTATTTGATCACCTCTGCGGTTTTTATTTTTTGCTGAACAAACTAAAAAAGACCCACATTTTTGAAAAAAAAAAGTTTTTCTTCGTTTGTTTATAAAATGTTGTTTTCTCCTTCACTGATGAGGTGGCATTGATGAGGTGGCATTGATGAGGTGGCATTGATGAGGCGGCATTGATGAGGCGGCACTGATGAGGCGGCACTGATGAGGCGGCACTGATATTTAGAATTGATGAGCACTGATAGGCGGCACTGATATGCAGCACTGATGGGCACCAATAGGTGGCACTGATATGCAGCACTGATGGGCACTGTCAAGCGGCACTGATGGGCACTGACAGGCGGCACTGGCACTGACAGGTGGCATTGATGGACACTAATAGATGGCACTGATTGGGCAGGTACTGACCGGTATTAATGCTGGGCACTGATTGGCACTGTGATGGACGTTGGCACTGTGGTGGGCACTGATTGGCACTGTGGTGGGCACTGGCAAACTTTATTATTGGGGCACTGCTGGGCACTGATTGGCAGCTGATTGGCACATCTGATGGGGTTGTGCTGATCAATGTGCTGATTATCAGCACAGACAGACCCCCCCCCCCCGACAGGGAGAGCCGCAGATCGGCATTTACCGGCACTTCCTGGTTCTCGCGATGATCAGCTGTGATTGGTCACAGCTGATCACGTGGTAAGAAGCCTCTGTCATAGGCTTCTTATCACGATCGGACATGCGGCGTGTCAGACTGACATGTCGCGATCGCCGCGCTGCTTGCTTGGCATGTTATCCTGCTGGACATTATATGATGCCCAGTCAGGATAACAGAACCACTTCCCGGCCGTCATTGTGTTATAGGCCAGGCGGAAGTGGTTAAAAAAAAAAAAAAAAAGAAATGCACATTTTTTTTTTCTATCAAGTATTTTTGGAGCCTGTAAAGCATTGCACCAGTGATCAGCAGATCTTTCTGTGTATCTGTGTGCCCATTTATCTGGTACAGGCACACAGATACACTGACGGGAAGTATCAATGAATTACCATGGCGCTCTACAGCTTGTAGTTTATTCACACACAGAGCTGTGTGAATGAATGACGCCACTGTGTGGGCGGAGCCCCGCACGGCCACACTGATTTAAAATAGTGACAGCTAGTACATACTACTGTCGGGGGGGGGGGGGGGGGGCGTGTTATATGTTACCCTAAAAAGGGTGGAATATGTAACATGTTCCCAAAGGTGAACTTATCTTTTTAAGCGTTAATTTGTTAGTGTAATTAAATCTGCTAGTTTATCTAACACTCCCCTCCCCCTAGACTGACAATGCTGCTGTCCCATGGTGCCCCCTGTACTCCTTTATCCAGAGTGGGGGCACTCTAATACAGGAGGTGTGTTACTGGTCAGATCACCAGGTGAAAACAGAGGGGAAAAAGGCTAAAAAAAGAAAATGAATGCGGCCACTACATGTAATGATGGGTAAGCTGCAATACATTAGTGGTTTTGGGTTTAATATTGCTCTAAACTTTGCTTCATTTTGCCCTTCAAATTATTGTGGTGTTTGTTTTCAATCCAGTTATACTTGAAAGGGAAGTTTTTGTTTCTCAAATCAGTCAGGTGTACGTTTTTGTTATTTTGTTTTATGAAATATTGTTGCTATTGAAACAAAAATACTAATCAAGCACTGGTGTGTTCATATCATGTTTAGCATCTCCATTTTTTATGGATGATGATGACCAATTTTAAAACATTTTTAAATGCAGAAAAATTGATCAATTACAAGTATTGATGATCTAACTTTGTTTATTTTTTTAGATGAAATGCTATAGGATCGGTTCTCACTGCTGCGACTGCAAAATCATACGACTTTGCCCTGGGCGCTTTCCTTCCTACTTGATCCGACTTGGATGCTATTTAGGTGCATGTGCAAGGGCTAAAATTGCACCCAAGTCTGACCGAAGTAGTGCAGGAACTTCTTCTAAAGTCGGAGCGACTTGTGTAGTGTCAAAGTGTTACTAAACCCAGGGCCCTGAATTCATTATATCTGGTCTCCCACAGTACACAGAACATGGAAATGCAATTATTTTAGTAAATATAAACTGCTAAATACCTTTTCTCATCAGCAGTATATAGCAGTCTTGTGACTTCTATCAGTGTCTGGTTAAAGTTTGGAGGAGTTTTCATTCTACTCTGACTGTCTTATGAGGCTGCAGGACTTCTGACCCTCTGTCTGGACAGTGCTGATTGGCCCTGTGCTGATCACATGCACTCTCCCAAAAAAAATAAATAAAAACAGCTCTCTAGCAGTACACACCAAACTAGATAAAATCAAATGTTTCCAGGTTCTATTTTCTGCTATTTGAATGTGTGAATACAGAAAATACCACATTATAGCCATTGGATAGCGCTGAGAAGAATACTTATTTCCTTTGAGAGTCAACTCCATCTAGTGGCCATAATGCAGTATTTTCTGTTCTGCATTTACACATTGCAGAGAATAGATAATATATAGATAAAAAAAAAAAATATATATATATATATATGTATGTATGTGTGTGTATGTGTATGTGTATATATATATATATAAATTTATGTGGTTTTGGTGGACACACATGCTGTTAAAAGCATGTTTTGTTATTTTTAAATTCCAAGACTTTAGGCACAGCGATCACTTGCAGTTGTACATTGTGTTTAGCTGCGTTGGAACATTCTTGCCATTTCTGATGTGCTTCTTGTTGTTTTTCTTTCCTTGTTGACGCTGCTATCTGCAGGTAAAATAGTACACTGAGATGACCTGCAGTTATGTACAGATAGCGGCGCTAAAGTGCTCCTGGACGCAGTCAAATTAATTTTTTCTAACCGCACAAAACCCCATGTGATGGAACCGTCGCTAAACGCAGTGTGTGAATGAGGCCATAGGAAAGCATTGTCTGAGTTTAGGTGTTGTAGATAACTTCATCTATCCGCAGCTAAAAGCTGAGTTCTATCTGCCCGTGTGAAAGCGGCCAATGTTGTCAAGAGTGTGGATTTTCTGTCTGGAAAGTTTTGTGTTAAAATGCATCTCTCTCTCGGTCATTTCAGAAACATAGGCGGAATATTGATTGCTTGCAGCTATGATGATGTCACTTCCTTTTCCATTCAACTTTACTGCACTAGACATCCTAACTGAAGCTTCAGGCTCATGTCCTAGCAGGATGGCTCCAACACACAACCTACTTTTGAAAGTATATTTTGAAATTGTGGCCTACGGGCTGAATGTGTGCTTGCCTTTATCTGACCCTTGGGGCACTGTTCTTCATACTAATATAAGGCACTATTCCTCCCACTGACACCATTGATGAGGCACCAATCCTTCCACTGACCGCAACAATGGGACACCATTCCTCCCACTGTCACCAACGATTGGGCACTATTCTTCCCACTGATATAAATGATTGGTCTCTATTCCTCCCACTGACACCAATGACGGGGCACCATTCCTCCCGCTGCCACCAACGATTGGGCACTATTCTTTCCACTGATATAAATGATTGGTCACTATTCCTCCCACTGACACCAATGATGGGGCACCATTCCTCCCACTGTCACCAACGATTGGGCACTATTCTTCCCACTGATATAAATGACTGGTCACTATTCCTCCCACTGACACCAATGATGGGGCACCATTACTCCCACTGTCACCAACAATTGGGCATTATTCTTCCCACTGATATAAATGATTGGTCATTATTTCTCCCACTGACACCATTGATGGGGCACTTTACTTCCCACTGACACAAATGATGGGGCATTATTCTTCCCACTGACACCAATTATGGGGCACTATTCCTCCCACTGACATCATTGAGGCACCAAACCTTCCACTGACCAAAACAATGGGGCACCATTCCTCCCACTGTCACCAACGATTGGGCAGTATTCCTCCTACTGACACCAATGACTGGACGCTATTCTTCAAACTGGAACCGAATGGGCTCTAGTCCTCCCACTGGCACCAATGATGGGGCTGTATTCCTCCCACTGGCACCAATGATGGGGCACTATTCCTCCTACTGAAACAAATGATGGGGCACTATTCTTCCCACCGACACCAATGATGGGGCACTATTCCTCCCACTGACATCATTGAGGCACCAATCCTTCCACTGACCCCAATAATGGGGCACCATTCCTCCCACTGTCACCAACGATTGGGCACTATTCTTTCCACTGATATAAATGATTGGTCACTATTCCTCCCACTGACACCATTGATGGGGCAATTTACTTCCCACTGACACCAATGATGGGGCATTATTCCTCCCACTGACATCGAGGCACCGATCCTTCCACTGACCAAAACAATGGGGCGCCATTCCTCCCACTGTCACCAACGATTAGGAATTATTCTTTCTACTGACACCAATGACCGGACACTATTCTTCATACTGGTACTGATTGGGCTCTATTCCTCCCACTGGCACCAATGATGGGGCACTTTTCCAATCCGTCTACTGGGCACAGGTGTTGTGTAATTTTTTTTAATCCCGTTGACCACCAAGGCTAGTGACCTACTCTATTCTCACTAACGCTGGGGCATTTGATACTCCCACTGGCCACAGTCCAACCCCCATAAAGTCTGAACAACCGTTAGCCTGCCCTTTTGTTCAGAAAGTTTGGAGACCCCTAAAACAACAGGATGCTAAAAGCAACAAAAAAGAAAAATGTCTGAAGAACTTTATTAGAGAACATGGATACTTTTCTGTTCCAGGGGAAAAAAAATAATTGAGACCATGAAAAAATCAACGTGCTTTCTCTTTTCAACTTGACACTGATGCTAAAGCTGGAGCTCCAGGCCACTTTTACTGGATGATGGCTCCACCACGGATCTTTTCTCTAAGATGCCTTTTGCTGACAGCATCGAAAGGTAATGAGAGCAATTTGCAAATTCCTGTGTCACAGATACAGCAACATCAAGGAGCTATCACTCTTCGAGTCCATGGTCCTGGACCAATGGCCGCTCCAATAATTGCTGTGCCAAGGGTGCCAGGCAAGAATACAATCACCAAGAGGACCAGCAAGAAGGAACTCAAGGTGACCTTTCTTGGCTGTACTTATGTTACTTTTTTTTTTCCTTTTTACCCAGGATATCAGTAATGTTGTTCAGCGTTACCATTCGGTATGGCCTGAGAGAAAAGCCTTCTGGGATACATGTCTGGTCCTCATCTTTATAAGTGGCAAAATAAAAATGAAATGGAATAAAGGCAGATGTCATTCAGCACTGCTAACGTTCCCTTTTGTATGCATGCATCTGTGAGTTAAATATTAAATCGGGAATTATTGGCTAAAAACGGTGGTCTATGCTGGTGTCCTTCAAAAACTGGTATTTCCTCAATTTTCAGTACACTTGGTTGGAAGTAGCTGTTTATTTAGGTTCTCCGCCGTTTGGGGCAGCTGGGAACTCTTACTATGTACAACTTCATACATTATTGGGGTCTCTCCTGGAGCTATGAGTATGCAGGTGTGGGATCTACCGGCACAACATCGTAAGGTGGCGGAAACTATTCCAGGAGGTAAAAGGAGATTCCTCTGCTTCTACTAATAGTTGCTGCTGGGATATACCAAAGGATAAAGAAATCAAGAAACAAAAGCCTACTGTAGACAGTAAATATGTGTTTTTATATTGTCATTTAACACTTTATAAGTTGTCTTTGATTTATTTCTGAGGAACTGGGTGTAGGTCCACTGTAATAAAAATAGAGCTTGCTCCAAGGATGACTGGCTATTTTGTTTAGTAGCCGAACTAAGGCCCCATTCACACCTCAGCTTTTGTAGCTTAACCACTTGCTTACTGGGCACTTAAACCCCCCTCCTGCCCAGACCAATTTTCAGCTTTCAGCGCTGACGCACTTTCAATGACAATTGCGCGGTCATAAAACACTGTACTCAAATGACATTTTTAGCATTTTTTCACACAAATAGAGCTTTCTTTTGGTGGTATTTAATCACAGCTGGGATTTTTATTTTTTGCTAAACAAACAAAAAAAATGGAAAATTTTGAAGAAAAAAATCATGTTTCATAGTTTGTTATAAAATTTTGCAAACAGGTAATTTTTCTTCTTCATTGATATGCGCTGATGGGCTGCACTGATAGGCACAGTTAAGGCGGTACTGATGGGCACAGATAAGGCGGCACTGATGGCCACTGATAAGATGGCACTAATGGGTGGCACTGATGGGTACCACTGATAGGTGGCACTTATGGCCACTGATGGGCGGCACTGATGGGCACTGATAGGTGGCACTAATGTGCAGCACTGTTGATGAGGCACTGATGGGTGGCGCTGTGGGCACTGATGGGTGGGCACTGGTAGGCAGCACTGTTGTCTACTGTTAGGTGGCACAGGTGGGCACTGAGGATCTGGCGGCAGCTCTCCATGATCGGGACTGGTGTCCCTCTCACGGCCGCCAGTGATCATTTTTTTTTTTTTTTCAGCGCGAGGAGAAAAAATAGCCACTTACCAGCTCTGTTTACATCACATGATCAGCTGTCATTGGCTGACAGCTTATCACGTGGTAAGGGGTTGGGATGTCATAGATTTGCTGATCACAGAGCAGGGCCCGCGAGGATGTCAATAGATGTACTCATGGCAAAGCAGGTCCACGCTGTAGCCGTTATTCAGCTATAGCGTGGATCTGAAGTAGTTAAAGCTCGAAGCTGGAGGAGAAAAAAACAATCAATTATTCTCTATGGAGATGGTTCACATCTCCACTCCAAGTCACCTGAATCTCAAAGTTGTGTAGCTTTTTTTTGTAGCTCAAATCGAGCAGATCTGAGCGTTTTTGATGCATTTTTATTGCCATAGAAATTAATGCGTGTTTTTGCGCGCATTCACGCATTTTGTTGCGTGCTTTTGAGCGATTTTCTGCTCAAATGAAAAAATGTAAAAAATAAAATCGTAATAATATAGGAATAAATGTAAAATAAAATAAATACACGATAACTAAAAATCATCATAAATAAAATAAATGAATGTGTAATAATAGATAAATAAATAACAATTGACCCCTTAAAACCTTAAATATTAAAAAAAATATTTAAAAAATAACAAAATAAACACCCAAACCTGAAAAATAATAATGTATTTATTTATTTTGGGTTAGGGTGTTTAGTTACTTAATAATAACTAAACACCCTAACACAAAATAAATACATTATTATTATTTTTCGGGTTTGGGTGTTTGTTATTTTATTATTATTATTTTATTTTTTTAGGGGTCAATTATTTATTATTGCCTAGTATTCATTTATTGAATTTATTTATGATTATTTTTATTTATTATTATTATTAGTAGTAGTAGTAGTAGTAGTAACACCCTAAAAAAAATAAATAAATAACCCTAACCAATAAAAGAAATAAAAGCTAATGGAAAAGCTAAAAAAGCTGAAATACCTAGAAACAGATGATCGTTTTCTCTATTGGCTAATAAAGAAACCGCCAAAGCTCAATTGCTCATAAAAACGCATAAAAAGAAAACACCAGAAAAATGCTCAAAGACGCTACGCTCATGGGGGGGATGCAGCCTAAATGTTAGTCATTCATAACTTACTGGTGTCAAGCAAGTTTGCTCAGGCCTGTGTTTTGGATGGAATTTTTATTGCTAAGGGGCATACCCCATCAAGAGAATGCTAATATAGACAGCAGATCTATCTATCTATCTATCTATCTATCTATCTATCTATCTATCTATCTATCTATCTATCTATCTATCTATAATATCTCTCTATCTATCTATAATATCTCTCTATCTATCTATAATATCTCTCTATCTATCTATAATATCTCTCTATCTATATAAATATATATATAGAGAGAGAGAGAGAGATATATTATTAAAAACGAAAGCATAAAATAGATCAAGGTTCGATCTAGGTCAGTGCCAGGGTTAAATGTTTAAATTAGTGTCAGTGTGTTTTAGATAGAAAATGTGCACCATTGTTTCTGGGCCGTTCTATGGGTACAAAAAACAACTAACATGAATCCCAGTCTTAAGCCTCGTACACACGCTTAGATTTTCGGACAACCAAACATCCGTTTTTTGTGACATGCTAGTCTCATGTCGAAAGTGAAGAGGCTACTCGCAATGCGAAAATTTTCGTACGACAGAATACAACTTCAGAAGTGACGTAATGTGTTGACTAGTTTTGTATGTATTCTTTTGTTTCTGAGCATGCGCAGTCTTGCTGTTGAGGGTGGGCCAACTCAATATTGAACCCTACGGACTAAAGGCCCGTACACACACAATACGAAAATTGGATGGAAAAATCCGTACAACGAGCTGTCTGCCGATTTACGGATCGTTAGTACGGTGCTTTCGACAGCCCATTTAGCTTTTTCTTCAGACAAAAGCTGGATGTGCAGACTATAAAATTTTTGTCGGATGTGAACTCAATGTCCGATTTTCGTTTCATTAGTACGAGCTGGCGTGCTCGTCCCCGTCGCTGGAAAGACCGGGTTCAGGTAAGTAAAAGGGGGGCTCTGGGGGGGCAGCTGCATCACAGGAGGTTTTTCACCTAATGCATAGAATGTATTAAGGTGAAAACCTCAAGGGTTTACAACCTTTTTAAAGATTTGGTCTCTCTCTCTTTTCTCAGTAAAGAATTATGTACAGGAAAACCTTTGTGTGATATTGAGCATGGCCAGCAAACACGTAAGGCTGTTGTCACGTGTTAACCACTGCTATTGCATGTGATACTTGGCACTTCGCTTGTTCAAAGGAGTCCTGGAAGCACTTGACCCCCAGGGTAACTTAATGTACATCTCTCAGAGCCCTTTCACACTGGGGCGGGGGCGGCGTCGGCGGTAAAACGCGCTATTATTAGCGGCGTTTTACCGCCGGTATGCGGCCGCTAGCGGGGCAGTTTTACCCCCCGCTAGCGGCCGAGAAACGGTTAAATACTTTGCCGGCGGTATAGCCGCGCCGTCCCATTGATTTCAATGGGCAGGATCGGTAAAGGAGCGGTATACACACCGCTCCTTCACCGCTCCGAAGATACTGCTGGCAGGACTTTTTTTACCGTCCTGCCAGCGCATCGCTCCAGTATGAAAGCCCTCGGGGCTTTCACACTGGATACACAGCAGCGGCACTTTCGGGTCGGTTTGCAGGCACTATTATTAGCGCAATAGCGCCTGCAAACCGCCCCAGTGTGAAAGGGCTCTTATAAGAAATATATAGTTGGCAAAGCACACAGCAGCTCCAGGACCGTGGTCTTCAGGGACCCATCCGATATTCTGGTTCAAGAATACTTGCCATTTTCATCCCATTGTCCCAACGGAAACTTTTTTGGTAGACAACAACAAAAATGTTGTAAAACGCAGATTTCCATGTTAAAATGGTTTAACTACTCTAAAAATAGATTAAAATCCAAGTGTTAATTGTTTTAGCTATCATAACATTCTTGAAGTCCCTGATATGACCACTCATGATTAGACAAATTCATGATGACCATTCAATGTGAAATCCTATAATATAATACTATAGTATATACTCCTTTATATCTTCGAGTAAGAAAAAGAAGTATTTTTTTCTGCCTCCGATGCTTATCTGCCTGATTAAGGAAGGAGAAAGAGAAGAGAGCATCTCCTGTGCATAATAAATCACCATGATGATCATCCAGTCTTAGAATTCCAGATGTTTTCAATTGTAAACTCCAGAATGTGGAAATATCATCATGGCGGGGGGCGGGGAGATTTTCCCCCTGAAAGAAGACAGCCCTCGCTTTCCAGTGGCTGCCAAAACAAATAATGGCATCAGAGATCCCTGTTAGTACTTACACGATTTTTAAATATGTGTATATATTCCTAAAGAAAGATTTATCCAAGCTTTTGTCAAACAAATGTGTAAAATCACAAATTAAGGCTTGTGTGTAGTGACCCCACCTCCTCAATATGTCAAAGCTTAGAGCGTGTGATGATCCAATCAGTACTGCATAAGTAATACTTCTGCATCCACAATGTTTAACCGCTTCAGCCCCGGAAGATTTTACCCCCTTCCTGACCAGAGCGCTTTTTGCGATTTGGCACTGTGCCGCTTTAACTGACAATTGTGCGGTCATGCGACGTTGCACCCAAACAAAATTCATGCCCTTTTTTTCCCACAAATAGAGCTTGCTTTTGGTGGTATTTGATCACCTCTGCGGTTTTAATTTATTGCGCTATAAACCAAAAAAGAGAGTCAATTTTGAAGAAAAAGCAATATTTTTTACTTTTTGCTATAATAAATATCCCCTAAAAATATATAAAACAACAATTTTTTTTCCTCAGTTGGGGCCGATATGTATTCTTCTACATATTTTTGGTAAAAAAAAATCTCAATAAGCGTATATTGATTGGTTTGCGCAAAAGTTATAGTGTCTACAAAATAGGGGGTAGTTTTATGGCATTTTTATTATTAATTTTTTTTTATTAGTAATGGCGGCGATCTGTGATTTTTATCGGGACTGAGACATTATGACGGACACATCGGACACTTTTGAAACTATTTTGGGACCATTGTCATACAGCGATCAGTGCTATAAAAATGCACTGATTACTGTGTAAATGACACTGGCAGTGAATGAGTTAACCACTAGGGGGCGTTCAAGGTTTAAGTGTGTCCTAGGGAGTGATTCTAACTAGGGGGGAGATGGGCTTCAACTCACATGACAGCGATCACTGCTCCCGATGATGGGGAACGGTGATCTCTGTCATGTCACAAGGCAGAACGAGGAATGGTCTTGTTTACATAGGCACTTCCCCGTTCTGCGGCTCCGTGACACAATCGCCGGGAGACCGGCAGACATTGAGTCCGTCGGTCCCACGGGCACGGTCACGCTGTACGCAGCAGACGTGCTCACCTGCCAGCCCCAGCGATTAAAGGGGACGTACAGGTACGCCCATTTGCCCACTGCTGCCATTGTGCCGACATACATCGGCGTGCGGCGGTCGGCAAGTGGTTAAAGGTGTCTGCACCCGGAAAGCAAGTTGTCTATATTCCTATTACAAGAGACACCTGTAATTGTATACTTTCTGAAACAGAAATAACAATCCTCTCTGAAGGCCTTATGTTCTGCCCAACCACCAAATTGGATAATTTACAGTTCTTCTCAGATATGGATACATTTTTCTGGAGGCTCAAAGAATATTTTCACAGAAATGAAATAATTCCTATGACAATAGAATGTGACAAAAAGTAAAAGAGTAGCAACTTCACGCCTCCACAGGGACATAACGCCAAACTGGACACCTATATTAATAGCTTCAGACTGCGAGTTACATCCCTGATATCCACCCAGCAAAAGAAAATGTTATAAAATCTTTCACCACCGGAACGAAAGGCTATACACAATTTACGCAATAATCAGGCTATCTCCATCAAACCAGCACATAAAGGGGGGAGCACTTGCTGTATGTATGCGTATCCATCACAAGGGGTCCAGAGGCAACTGGCAAATGCTACTTATTATAAACAACTGGATTATGATCTGACCTAAGAGTTTACTCAACCATTAAAAAGTCTTGTTAAAACACTACCAACCCACCTACATTCAGAACTTATTGGTGTGATTTCGGATACTCCAGAAATTAGGGACTGCTACATGCTGCCAAAGATCCATAAGCCAGGAAATCCAGGCAGAAACATCTACTAAACAAATCGTTAACCTTGTAGAAACTATTAAATACTGCCAGTTTCCTGCAAGGTACAACTGATTTCTGAACAAGATCAACACTATACAGCAATTGCCACCAAACACACTTCTAGTCACTATGTATGTAGAATCTCTGTACAGTAACATTCCTCACAAGGATGGGATTGCTGCTTGTCACAGATTTTTATCATCTTCGCCAAACCCCAAGTACAGTGCTGAGGATGTTACACAGCTCATTGAATTCATTCTAACACACTACTTTACTTTCAATAATGACCTCTATCTTCAGTGTATGGATACCACTATAGGAAATAAAATGGAATCCCAATATGTAAACTTATTTATGCCTGACTTGGAGGACAAATTCCTTAACAGCATACAAAAGAAACCCATACAGATATTATCACTGTATTGATGATATTTTCATCATATGGACAGAAGGTGAGGAAAACCTAAAACAAATTTTCACTCATTGGTCAACACATTTCACCCATCATTCAAGCTAAAAATCGACTATTTAAGCACACATGTTAATTTCCTAGATGCCACAGTATACATCAGGGATGATAAGCTACACACCTCAATACACAGGAAACCCATTGACAGATGCAACTATCTCCGCAGTTCCAGCTTCCACCCCAACACACCAAGCGGGCCATCGTACACAGCCTTTTTTTTTTGTAGAGTCTTCCTTTATTTTGTAAAGCACTGTGTAAACTGCTGGCGTCATATTAATCCTGTATTATAATAATACTATAAATTGGAAAATGAAAGCACAAGCATTTGCTTGTACCAAAACAGTGCTGCACGGGTGTTCTTAGACATGTGTATGTCTAGATTGTGCTGTGTTTGCCAACTGTTGATGCTAATCTCAGTCGCTTTAAAAGCCAATAATTAATGACATGTAAACAACTGAATGTAAAATTCTGTAAATTAGGTTTTATTGTCTATCTGATCAGCTTTCAAAGTTCAAGTCACAGGGAGAATATTGCTTGGAAATTAAAGGATGTGCCAATATATAAATGGTTCAGCTTTCTCTCTAAAAATAGAGCGCATTGCTCTTTTATTTAACATAGATGGGTATGTTTTTCTAAGAGGCATAGATTGTGCTTGGCTACAGTGAAAGCTGGCATGTCAGAAGATACCGAGCCTGCCTGAACTGTGCTTTACTTGTAATGAATGCCAACTAGTGCCATCACCTGGCTGCATTGTGCTGATATTTCAGAAACTGACCACTGTCAGCTCAGCTCTGGAAGGGTTTGTGATTGGCATTGACAGTTGACTGTATGTGTGCAGCATGTCAAAAAGGAAATGCATTCTAACAGGTCATTGTCCTCTCTATTGACAGTGGAAGTTGTTGGTCTCTTGCCCAAAGAAATCTGGCAATGACTAAACTGGAAGGCAGCCAAGGGGAACAATAATGTAGTTCTTGGATGGTGAATTAAACTGTAAACATGAAATTCTTTCTCCCAGTAAAGTGTGTAGAAGTCATGCAGATTTATTAACTTGTTCTATAAAAGATCATAACACATATTTAAAGTGGAACTTTAGAACTAAAATAAAAGGTGAACAGGAAGGAATTTTAATGCATCAGAGACATGCTTTGTCTGTTCTATATTAAAGTTACCTACTGCACCTGCCTGTCCACCCTTGTACAGTGAGCCGAGCACACACAGCTTACTGTAAGGATATGGCAATGGCGAATCCGACTGAACTCCTGCGCATGCACGGGAGTTATATCATTCCCGCCCAGCCAATGAAAGTGCCTGGCGATTTGAGACCTGAAAGCTAGCCGCTTGAAGATGTCAGCTACCAGGAGCTCCGGGACACGGCATGGCTGGAGCCAAGGTTAGTATACTTCCGCTTTACCTACTGTACCGTGCTATGGCCAAAAGGCAGCTACAGCACAGTACTATAGTTCTGGGAGGACGTCCATAGACGCATCGGGCACGCTCCGTGACTGCTGTGTCCTCAGGACACAGCTGATCACAAATCGGGGTAAAGGGTCACAGTGACCCTTTACCATGTGATCATCTATGTCCAATGACAACTGATCACATGTAAACAGACTTGCCGTTTATCGGCAGTCCTTTCCTCACACTGTGTCTGTGTCACACGCATTCCTGCTTAAAGGTGTAGGAACACACCAGAAGCCCACCCAAGCATATTGGCAGCTAATGTGGTTCTATGCTAATTCCAGCAAGCTAAACAATAATTGCTCTAATTTATAAATGGCTATTAGAGCAGTGATGGGAAACCTTGGCACCCCAGATGTTTTGGAACTACATCTCCCATGATGCTCAACTACACAGCAGAGTTCATGAGGATCATGGGAAATGTAGTTGCAAAACCTCTAGTGTGCCAAGGTTCACCATCACTGTGTTAGAGTAATATGCACATGGAAGGGCCCACTAACCAGCCAAATGACACTGTCTAATAATTTGCATTAAAAAAACTAGGTTTTAGTAGCTAGCACAAAAACATTTGCAAATATATGTGGAATACGTAATCTCATCAGAGCCTTTCTGTATACTGCAGTGCTAACAATAGTTTGAAAGCCTCCTATACTGGTCCCAGTTCTTCTAGAACAGGGGTCTTCAAACTTTCTAAAGTGTAGTCATTGGGAGTAGATAATGTCTCAGTCTTGGTGGTCAGTGGGAGTAAAAAAATTCCATAGCACCCCTGTGGTCAGTGGGAGGAGGAATAGTGCCCCGTCATTGGTATTAACAGGTGAAATAGTGCCCAACTGTTGCTGTCAGTGTGGGGAATAGTGGCTCATATCAGTGGAAGTAATAGTGTCCCAAGGGCCAGATAAAAGCAAAGGGCCACAGTTTGGAGGCCACCATCAATGACCTTTGCTTTGACCCATTGCCCAGCAAAATGCTAGGGAATTAAGTTTATCGTCATAAAGAATTGAACTTTTTGGAATTGGTCGTTTTGAGTCTATATACAGTCGATCCGTTTCTTCTTCTTTTTTTAATTTTTTTTTTTTTATCTCCTCGGGGTCTCAATTCTCTTTATCAGTGAAGGAACCTTAACAACAAAGTGTAGATCAGGTATGGGCTTTTCCCATTTGTTTTATCTTAAGCTCCGTCATATCTGCAGGTTGTTTAAAATCCTGATCCTTCTGTTGACTTCTAAGGGTCTCTGCTAACTGCAGAATGTTTGATTCGGGCCAGTCGAATTATTGCCACCATTCTTTCTTTAGTGAAAAATGCTCCTGGCTGCTGCCAACAAAAGTGTGAAGTGGGTTGAGATGTTCCTACTCTATCCTGTTCTGCTCACTCAACTGGGTCTTCTGTGGCTGCGTGGCCTGCTCTGCCACTATCCACAGCTTCACCTTCACAGCTCACAGCTTTCACTACTTTAGACTCTTGTTTAACCCTTTCACTGCCAAGTCCGTATGCCGTACTGCCCTACAGAAGTGCCTGCAGGTGGCCAAGCCTTATATTCCTGCTCTGTTATAAGCTCATGGTCACTTCAGTGACCATAAACTTATATCAGAAATGTGCAGCAGACTCTGTTGAACATAAAAAAATAGCTCTGATTAGCGGCTAACAAGCCGCTGATCAGAGTTAACAAAAAAAATACAAGCGCGCCACCAATAACTATGTATCTTGATACAATGTATACAACTACATTTCCGTGATTCACCACTATTCTTGTGAAGAAATGTTTAAAAAAATAGATACATTTTTCAAACCAGCTGAAATATCTTGTTTATGCAAAGTGTTTATATGTCACAAATAAGGAGCAACTAATTTACTCCATTTACTATTACTTACTATTACTATTTACTATACCAATAGATTAAACGAATAACTATTCAAATGGTGAAATATAGGTAAAAGGTTACTAAGTGCCTATTAAAACTGGTGCTTATGTGAAAAAAATCAATTGTATTGATCTATGCGTTCATAATCTTTCAACACACCAATTAAATTATTACTTGTTCCTCTTTAAAAATAGCAGAAATAAACACCCTTGTGATGTGTCATAAAAGATAAAGTCCATATGAGGATATTTTGTATTGTAGATCAATCATGAATCTTCTGCTTTGGAACAAACAAATAAATGATCTTCCCGCTATAGGTAAAGTAGAAATGCTCGCTTACCGAATCTGTAGTATCTCAAATTATAGTGATCTTAAAGGCTTGTTGCATTCGCCTGCCGGCATCTGTGATCTCCACCTGGGTAGTAATCCAGAAAGTTTTTCCTGTTTTTCTTCAATGGAATAACCAACAGACACTTTCTTTGGGTTCAGGTGTTGAACTTCCACAGCTGTGGGAGGGAAGGTCAATTATCTTCCCTCAATCCTCCACACATCCAGACCCCTCAATGAAAACAAAACGGGCGAAACTCCATAGTGTAGATGTAAAAATTTATTAAAAGTCACTTGTAATTCCACAGCAATTGCACACAGCACTAAGAACACAGCATTTTGGAAACTGCAAGTCAAAAAGTCAAATCAAATTGCACAGCAACATCACCGCAAATAGTGTACAGCAAAGGGAACTGGATAAAAATATTTCACAGGCAGCAGAGGGTTGAGCCTTCTCACTGCATAGGGAAAAAATGAATAAAACGTGATGGCATTACAGCCACTTGCTCCATCCGACGCGCGTTTCCCCTCAACAGGCTTCCACGAGCATTGGCACCCCTGCAGTGCAGCGGGCGCGTGCCTGCTATCCTGATCCCGCGATCCGACGTATAGCTACGACAGTTCGCGGGATTGTGCCGACCTGCCGCAGTAAAATGACGGCGGCTGGTCGGCAAACGGTTACTATGTCACTGTTTATGAATGAATGAATGAAAGCCACTATTCAGAGGCTTCCATCCATTCATAAGTATTGCAGCTGAGCCTGCAGAGAAAAGGACTGAACACTTCAATACTTTTCTCTGTCTAAAAAAAGAGACATTAGAGGTTTGTTTAGACCCCTGATGTCTCTCCCATAGCAAGGCCCCTTTCACACATGCACCTCCATGGGACGGAATCTGCTTGTTCAGCGGGGGATCGGTCTGCTAATCCCCCGCGGATGACAGGTCCGTCTCCACTGTGCAGAGCAGAGACAGACACAGTACCTCTCTCCTCTCCTCTATGGGGAGATCGGGGTGAAAACGGACTGCCTGTCCATTTTCATCTGTTCCGTCAGACAGATGGAAAATAGGACCTCCGTCTGTTTTTTGAAGGCAGGATCGGATAGCAGCGGATGTCAACAGACTTTTTGTGAAAGGGCCCTAAGGGTAAATTTAGACACGTGTCTAAATCGCCCTTGCCTCTAAAGCCCAAGGCTACACTCCAGAGGCTACTGACAGGCGGTGAGGAAGCATTGCGATGCCTCCTCACCACCTGTTTTAATCCCATTTTTGCCAACAAATGCTCCGCAACCCCCAACCGTAAGTCTAGACAAAGCCTATGGCCTTTTTCATGCCGGGCATACCACTACAGGGCCGTGTTTAGCTGCAGAGGGATGCATGGGTGTTCCATGCATCCCCATGCAGGCAGTCCCATATATGTCAGTTTGGACACAGCAGCTGCACAGGAATGCATAGGTGTTTCATGCATTCCTGTTCAGGCAGTCCCATTCATGTCAATTGGGATGCAGCAGCTACAAGGACACAGCCACTACTCCCAACTTGACATCTGTGTGGATACATGTCCCTGAACTCACACTGTCTGCATTTGGGTCCATGCATCTACACCCACATGGATATCAGATCTGTCCTTGCAGCTGTTGTGTCCCATTTGACACGAATAGGACTGCCTGCACAGGGATGCACAGAATGCCTGTGTATCGCCGTGCAGGTGAACGTGGCCCTCCATGGGCGTACGCTTTAGCACACCCCACTGAACGAGGCCTTAGTAGGAATTTAGCAGTAATTACGTAAGTTATATTGTGTTTGTGTGCAAATAAGGATTTTAGTGGGGTTTTTTTTGTGAAAATAGTGATTTGATTAATATTTGCGCAAAAATTGCATGGGCCTAAAAATCAGTAGCACCTTCTTTTTATTCTTCCGGTCACGTGCTCTCAGAAAATGTATGGTTTGGGGGGGTCTTTAACAAATTCTAAATACTGTAAGGGAAAAATGAAAACCTTCCAATTTTTAGAAAAGTTTGGATATTTACATTTTTGCGTACGTTCAATTTTAACCATTTTGCAAAAATGCGCAATGTAAAAATTACAAATATTTGTTATTTATTAACTTCCTACAAGTTAAGCTTTTATATCTAGTTAGAATTTAATAGGTATTTTGTGAAATTACCTGTGTTTTTATCTGCTAATAATGGTTTTAGTGTATTTTTAGCGAACATTTGTTTGATAAACATTTGCGCAAATACCACGAGGCATAAAAAATCAGTAGCACCTTCTTTTTTTTCCAGAGGTCATATGCTTTCAGACAATATATGGTTTGGGGGTTCTTTACAAACTCTGAAAGCTGTAAGTGAAAAACGAAAACCTCCAGATTTTTAGAGAAATTTTTGGGTATGTTCCATTTTCACCATTTTGCAAAAAGGCACAATTTTAATAATTTACAAGTATTTGTTATTTATTAACTCAACACAAGAGAAGCTTTTATATTTAGCAGGAATTTTGTAAAATTGTGTGTTTTTATCTGCTAATAATGGTTTTAGTGTATTTTTAGGGACAATATTGTTTTGATAAACATTTGTGCAAGTATTGCGGGGTCTAAAAAAAAAATTAGTAGCACCTTTTTATTCTACAGATCATATGCTTTCAGAAAATATATGGTTTTGGGGGTCTTTCACAAATTCCCTAAGCTTTAAGGGAACAATGAAAACCTTCAGATTTTTTGAGAAATTTGGATATTTACATTTTTGCATATGTTCGATTTTCACCACTTTGCAAAAAGGCTCATTGTAAAAATTAAATGTTTGCTATTTATTAACTCCATACGGGTTAAGCTTTTATATTCGGGATTTAGCAGGAATTTTGTAAAATTAACTGCTAATAATGGTTTTAGTGTATTTTTTGCGAATATATTGTTTTGATAAACTTTTGCACAAATACCACAGGGTCTAAAAAAATCAGTAGCACCTTATTTGTATTCTACTGGTCATGTGCTTTCAGAATATATATAGCTTGGGGTGGTCTTTTACAAATTCTTAAAGTTGTAAGGAAACAATGAAAACCTTCAGATTTTAGAGAAATTTGGACATTTACAATTTTGTGTCTGTTCGATTTTCACCATTTCGCAAAAGGCGCAATTTAAAAGTTACAAATATTTGTTATTTATTAACTCAGTACAGGTTAAGCTTTTATATTTAGTAGGGGTTTTGTAAAATTTGCTTGTTTTTATCTGATTTTAGTGTATTGTTAACAAAAATATTATTTTGATAAACATTTGCGCAAATATCATTGTGCCCTAAAAATCAGTAGCACCTTATTTGTATTTTACTGGTCATGTGTTTTCAAATATAAGGTTTCAAATATATGGTTTGGGGAGGGGGGGTCTTTAACAAACTCAGAAAGCTGTAAGGGAAAAATTAAAAATCAATAGAAAAATTGCAAAAATGGCCTGGCTACCTGGGGTATAACAATGGAGCACAGGGCCTGGCAGTTAAAAGGGTTCTTAAATAACAAACATGTCATACTTACCTCCTCTCAACAACACTGTTCAGTACTCTCTGTGATGATTTTAATTCGCACTAACACTTACAGGATAAGATTTCAGACTTTTACCCCCTTCTTCTAAAATCCAAGGAGTGCTGATACACAGAAGTTTAGCAAAATGTTAGAGTGGTTGTAAACCAAGCAACATACAAGCACCATATTAATATTTCCACAGTTTAAGGGCAAATTCATACCACAAAAATGCTCTCTGGATACGTCCCGAATGAGTTTTTGCTTACAGTTCATACCACACGCAGTTCTGGTGTGTTTTTGATATGTTTTGCTGTGTTCTAGTACAGTTCTGTGTAGAAATGCATGTTCTACTGCACCAGAAACTGACTGCACTGGTGTGAACTAGGGTCATTGGAATACATGGAAAACACTGTGCATGGATTCTTCATGTAGAAAAAAACGCACTGGACTGCATCTGGTGTGAACTAGCTCTAAAAGCAAATTGCAGGACTTATACCTGAAATGTTTGATCCCCTGCACCTGTCTCAGCCCTCAGAAAATCAGCAAGCAGTGGGCTTGTCTGCATACCAGAGCTCAGAAGGCTGTCCACGCCCCCTTGTAAGTACCGACCAATCAGTTTAAGGGAGGCATCACCTGAAGACTCCAACTCCGTCAAGGAGCATCCAATTCCTGGGTGAGCCGGGGGAGCGATATGTGAGGACATGCTTCAAAATTGCGCCCGCTCGTGGAATGGTGACAAACTTTTACCCTTAAAAATCTCCATAGGCGACGTTTAAAAAAATTCTACAGGTTGCATGTTTTGAGTTACAGAAGAGATCCAGGGCTAAAATAATTGCTCTCGCTCTACCGATTGCGGCGATACCTCACATGTGTGGTTTGAACACCATTTTCATATGCGGGCGCTACTCACATATGCGTTCGCTTATGCATGCGAACCCGGCGGGACGGGGTGCGTTTAAAACATTTTTTTCTTTCTCATTTATTTTACCTTTATTTTTACACCATTCTTTAAAAAAAAAATTGTCACATTTATTCCTATTACAAGGAATGTAATCATCCCTTGTAATAGAAATAAAGCATGACAGGACCTCTTAAATATGAGATCTGGGGTCAAAAATCCTCAGATCTCATATTTACACTAAAATGCAATAAAAAATAAAAAAAAAGATTTAAGAGCTATGGGCAGAAGCGACGTTTTGATGTCGCTTCCTCCCTGCAATGGTATGGAGATGGATGGGGGCCATCTTCCCCTCACTCGTCTCCATGCCTAGCAGGAAGAAGGATCCGATCGCCTCCGTCGCTGCCGACGGCTCCGGTAAGCGGCGGAGGGCACCGGAGCGTGGCGGGAGGGGGGTCCTCTCTCCTGCCGCTGATAAAAGTGATCTTGCAGCGAATCCAAGACCACTATTATCGGAAACCAGACCGCCCGCCAAAGAAGAGGATACCATCCTAACTCATATACTAACTACTGTGTTGAAGGAAGATGTATATACTTCCTTATTCGGAAGATGTATATACTTCCTTATTCTGAAGATGCTTCAGTTTGGTCACATGATATCCCTAGTAGCTTGCTTCAGGGGTCAGGAAATATTGCAGACAACAGCTAAAATGCATGGGCAGTTATATGGCTCCCAATCTTTCTATGGGGCATCCATTGTTGGCTGTCCCTCCTCTCCCCTGAAGGCAGCTGCTGAAGGCCAATCACGTGACCGGACTGCAGCACCCCCAGAATAGGGAAGTATAAGCAGCTTCCTTCTACAGGGTTTTTAGTATAGGATTTACAAGGGGGTGGGAGCAGATTTAAACTTCGTTAAATCCATCCTGGACTTCCACTTTAAAAATATTACCTAAAATAGACTTACAAAACAAACTAAAAATAACAGAGAATGTTCAGAGACAAATGGCAGAACAGATTGCGAATTAACAACAAATTCAATGTACCTGAAAATCAATCTGCAATAAAACAGCTTGATTTTCTACCATATTTGAGGAGGGGGACAGGTGCTGTCACATACCTGGTGAGTAGAGCTTGGTCTATGCAGATGAAGGCATCTCTAATACCTCTGACTCCGGACCCCTGGTAGGGTACACAAGTGGCGCAGGAGTGCAGAGTCGCACGAGTCCCGATAGACGTGCTTGCTGCTGGTGGAGAAGTATGCCAGATGGCAGCGGATCTCCCGAGGGCAGGAACGGGCTGGTACTTTAGCTGTACAGCAGGTTCCAGTGACAGATGTACAGATGCTAGCAACTTGGTAGCTCCGGATGGACTGGAACATAAGCAGAATCAGACAAGCCGGGTCATACACAGAAAGATCAGATCAAGTACAGATTTGGGGGCAGGAGAATGGTCAAAGAAAAAGCCAGGGTTGATGCAGGTAGATAAGTCAGGAACAAGCTGGGTCAGTATTTCAAGAGCAGATGCAGGTAACGGGGAACAGGACAATCACAGAGCGCTGATCCAGCTTAAATAGCCCATTTGGCGCCCTTATCTGTCACAGGATGCACCGCACACATTCCTGCGCATATGCGTTCGCACGTGCTAACGTGCATCTTCAGTTATTCAGGGAGCAGGGATTTGTCTGCAGCTATTATTCTGTCTTCTGACAGAGCCTCCTGACAGGTGTTCTTCAATGTGATTTCCCAGCCGTCGACTGATATAAGGGATTATTTAACCGATTTTTTTCAAATTTCAGTAGAAAAATAAATCAAAATTTGGACTGGATGATCAGGTGCTATTTGCAAGGCCAATGGTAAACTTTGTATTCTTGAAACATTGACATTGACTTCTTTACAAATACACGATTACCTGTTGTAGATGAAAAAATGGCAGTGTTAATGGCATTAACAGACTCCAATTTATACTGTATGTAATCTTGCATTTTGCTAGTAGCCCTACTTTAAAATAAGTTAACCAAGCATTTTAGCTGTCCAATCAGGCTAGGTTCACATTCTTGTAGGTCGGGAACACACGCATAATCATTTGCCTTCCTGTCCCGCAGCCAAAGGCACTGCTTTTGCCAGTTGTACGGAGTGCCATTCTTAATGGCAACCCTAAGCGTCGGTAAATATGGTGCATTTTTGCCTGCGGCAAACTGCATGGTGCCACAGCACTATGCGGCTCAGTGCTGCGCAATTTCAAAAAAGGGTCAAGGACTTCTTTCCTCACTTTCTTCAGTTAGGGCAGCTTGTTGAAATAAATACATGCAGAAAGCAGGCCACAATATTGTGAACCGAGCCTTAAAGTAGTTGTAAACCCTCTCAAATGCCTAGTGAAGTGAATAGATTCAGGTGATACACAGATTATTAAATAAATCCTGTTATATAAGTTTTACTTGTTTATATGCAGTCTTATCTTCTCTACACCCCTTCAAAAGGGCAGAATCTTGTTGAAATCTTTCTTCATCTGTTAGTATCGCAGAGGAGGGGGTGGAGAGCTGATTGGAGGAAAGGGACACACCCCCTTCACACACTGCACAGGAATGAAGTAAGGATACAGAAATGCGTTCTGAATAGACAAGCTGTGTGCTGAGCTCTCTTCCCCAGTCACATATTTATCTCATGTGTCGGCAAAACTTCTTAGAAGTAACTCATGCTGATAACAAAGCACCAGAGAGAAACAACACTTAGAGCTTTCATGACTGAGGTTTACAACCACTTTAACCACTTCCCATCCCGCGTATAGTAATATAACGGCTGCAAGGTGGCTCTCTTATCCTGGGTGGCTGTCATATGATGTCTTCGGCTTCCCGGCCATCTAGGAGTCGCCCGCGTGCCGCGTCACTCGGGAGCCGATGCGCGTGCCCAGCGGCTGCGATGTCCCCTGGGCATACGCGATTGCTTGTCACAGAGTAGGGACGTGGATCTGTGTGTGTAAAACACACAGATCCACGTCCTGTCAGGGGAGAGGAGACAGATTGTGTGTTCTTGTATATAGGAAAACTGATCAGTCACCTCCCCCGGTCAGTCCCCTCCCCCAACACTTAGAATCACTCCCTAGGTAACACATTTAACCCCTTGATTGCCCCCTAGTGTTAACCCCTTCCCTGCCAATGACATTTTGTCATGAACAGGTGTGACCAGACTGTGTGGACTGCAAAGAGGAAACCAAAACGCATGTAAGGTGAATAATATAAAGTTTATTAAAGATAAGTAGTAAACAAGTAAACACCCCAAATACAAATAGTGCTCAACTAAAAAACAGAAACCCAAAGACAACAGATAATATATGCAGCCAAAGGGAAGTACCAAAATCAAACACGTTAACCAGGCCAGGGTCCTACACAGAAGATCAGCAGATAACAAAGGGTAATTCCGGAATCACAAATTTTAGCCAGGCCAGGGTCATACACAGAAGATCAGCAGATGAACAAGGGCAGGTCAGGAGAGGGAGATGATGAATGGGATCAGGCTACAATGGAACAGGAACACAGGAGGGACAGGATCAGGATGGGATCAGGTTCAGGTTACAGTTTACAGGCTAACAGGTCAGGGCGCAAGGACGATACCAGGGCAAGCATGTGAATGCTTGCCGGGTATTTATATGCACATCTGCAGGTGACACCTCAGGTGACACCTGATCGCAGGAGGTGCTGTCTACTCCACACTGCCAGGATCCATCCGCTGGTGAGCGCCAGTACTGCGGCCCAAAGATGACATAAAACCAGCAGGGGAAAGCTCTCCTGACAGTTCCAAACTGCCAGGAGACACCTGCTGGTGGACCTCAGTACTGCACACCAAATGATAGCTCCAGTTGGCGCCCCTATTTTCATCGCGTGAGAGAGCAGAGAGATCACTGTGAGAGCAGAGAGATTTTTTTTATTTTTTACTGCAGTCATCTTGAATTCCCTTACTTTAATGATTCATGAAATGGTGCTGCTGCTTTTGTTACGGATGATGCTATTCAGGAGAATGCAGCTGCAACACAGGCTAATCAGTCGCCGTCGCTACTGGACACCGCCTTTTACTTTTGAACCATATTTCTTTTGGATAGTTTGCAACCATGTATGGTGAGCTGAGAAAATATCCTGAAAATATTTTCAGTTTCAGAATGGACATCCTTGATGACATTTGAACCTTTTAATGACCTCATTATTAATTATGGATTTTTTCTTTTGGGTTTTAAAAATATTTACACTCACCAGCCACTTTATTAGGACACCTTGCTAATACCAGATTGGACCCCCTTTTCCCTTCAGAACTGCCTTAATTCTTCATGGCATAGATTCAACAAGGTGTTGGAAACATTCCTCTGAGATTTTGGTCCATACTGACATGATGGCATCACGCAGTTGCTGCAGATTTGTCTGCTGCAAATCTTTCTTTCCACCACATCTCAAAGGTGCTGTATTGGATTGAGATCTAATGACTATGGAGGCCATTGGAGTACAGTGAACTCATTGTCATGTTCAAGAAACCTGTTTGAGATAGATGATTTGAGCTTTGTGACATGGTGCATTATCCTGCTGGAAGTAGCCACCAGAAGTAGTCATAAAAAGGATGGACATGGTCAGCAGTAATACTCAGGTAGGCCATGGCGTTTAAACGATGCTCAATTGGTATTAAGGGACTCAAAGTGTGCCAAGAAAATATCCCCCACACCAGTACACCACCAGAACCAGCCTGAACCATTGATACAAGGCATGATGAATCCATGCTTTCATGTTTACGCCAAATCCTGACCCTACCATCTAAATGTTGCAGCTGAAATCAAGACACCTGTGTGAATTGTAGCCTCAGTTTCCTGTTCTTAGATGACAGGACTGGCACCCGGTGTGGTCTTCTGCTACTGTAGCCCATCTGCTTTAAGGTTCAATGTTTTGTGTGTTCAAAGATGGCATTCTGCATACCTTGGTTGCAACAAGTGGTTATTCGAGTTACTGTTGCCTTTCATCTTGAACCATCTGCCTACTCTCCTCTGACATCAACAAAGCATTTTTGTCCAAACAACTGCCACTCATAGGATATTTTCTAATTGTTGGACCATTCTCTGTAAACCCTAGAGATGGTTGTGCATGAAAATCCCAGTAGATTAGCAGTTTTTGAAACTTCCTGTACCTTCCAGGGCTTCCAATGAATAGACTGTATTTTCTTAACCATTGTACATAAACAAAAGGAAGCTGGAATGCCCATAAAAACATGTCTTTACGCGCTTATGTGTCTTTTCTCCTTGAAAGCTCTTCTCAAAAATGTGAGTTTGGGGATTTTTTTCTGTTTGTAAGCTTATATACCTGTAAGCTCCTGAAACCGCCTAGTGTGCATGGGCACATTGGCTAACATGGAGGGAAGTTTCCAGGCAGAGAATAATAAGAGCTCAAAAAAGCTCAAATGCCTGTAGGAGTAGCTTCTATGAGCTGCAGTGTGCATGAGCCCTATGCAAAGACAGACTTTTTGAAAGTCAATATTTGCATAGGGGTAAATATGCCCCTCCTTCACATTTCCATGACAGTTTTCTGGCCTGACAGCCACAATGGGTCCTCTGTCCCATGTAGATGCTATTTTGGGGCTCTATTAGCAGATTTGGACAGTTGGAGAGCAAGATAGGGATACAAGCAGATATTTTGGGCTGCTGGCTGCAAAACCAGAGGGTTAGTTTACTGATTCTCTATTGAATAAATGTTTATTTTAACCATTAGTTGCATTATTATATTTGTGTAGAATTTCTATCTAGTATTTTGATAGTAAGAACTCTGTACTATTACGTGCTGAATTAAGTTAATTAGGGCTGCAACTAACAATTATTTTCATAATCAATTAGTTGGCCAATTTATTGTTTCGATTAATCGGTTAATAACCTTAAAAGTATGGTGTATAATTTAGTTAATATGTAAAGTTTAAAAAAAAGGCAATTTATTCTTAAATATCTCCTATGCAGTGGTAAATATAAATAGAGTGGAACCTCGGATTACAAGCATAATCCGTTTCAGGAGTATGGTCGTAATGCAAAGTACTCGCATATCAAAGCAAGTTTTCCCATTGAAGTCAATGGAAACTAAAATAATTTGTTCCGCATTGACTTGTGACAATGGGATGCAATACTGCATGCGGTCAGAGGCAGGGGGCGCCGGAGAGCCTCAGAAACGGCCGAAAAGGCCCGAGGACACTTCGACTGACCTCAGCAAACCTCGAAAAGACTACCTGAGATTTGCCGAGGTCAGCCGTGCTGTACTCGGGCCTTTCCGTGCATTTCCAAACGTGACGTTCGGCTCCGCTTGGCTCCGGCGCCCCCCCCACCTCAGGCCAAAAACGGTACTGCACAACGCTTTGGCCTGAATCGTGCTCGTTTTGCGAGACAACACTCGCAAACCGAGTTACGATTTTTAAAAATACAGTGCTCGTATTGCATAACGCTTGTTAACCGCGTTACTCGCAATCCGAGGTTCCACTGTAACCAACTATATCGTTAGGGAGCAAAATATCTAATCCACTCTGAGAATAACAGACAGAAGAGATATACTGTATATACTATTAGGATACTGTATAAACTATTAGAGGAGAGATATACTGTATATACTATTAGAGGAGAGATATACTGTATATACTATTAGAGGATATTTAGTATTAGAGGATATAAACTATTAGAGGAGAGATATACTGTATATACTATTAGAGGATATTTACTATTAGAGGATATAAATTATTAGAGGAGAGACATACTACATATACTATTAAAGGGTGAATCTGGTAAAAATCATCAGACGCAGAGATCTATTTTTTTTTAATTTAAAAAACAAACAATGTCTTCCTTTAGAAAAAAATGTAATTTTAAGAACGTTCGTTCGATTTTCTAATTCTTAGTGGGGTCAAATCAACGTTCATTTTCAACCACAGTGACAGGAAAATTTGGAAATAGAAAATTTCTTGGTCAAAGGAATTTTCAGATGTGGTTTTCGTTCAGAAATTACATTCATTTTAAAAACAGAATGTTAAAAACAAGTGAAAATTTCAATCAACATTCTTTCATTCAGCGAATGTACAAAGATTTTTCGTCTGAATATTCTCATCTGAAAATTGATCCGTGTGGCCTGCATAAGGCTCGGTACACACCTATGCAGTTTGCTTTTGATCCATTTCTGCAGTGCTTTTTGCTGTGTGTTTTGATTTTTGCGCACATTATTTTGCTGCAATTTGCATTTTTTTTGGCCAATTTATTGTTCGGCAGATTAAAAAACACAGATTGCTGTAAAAACATATTACATGCTTTTCTGCAGCTTCTCCATTAAAATATATTGAACCAAAAAAGCACCTTTTTGCGTTAAAGAGTCCCTGACCCTTTCCAAATATGCAGCGGCTGAAAAAAGCATAGATGTGAACGTGTCCCATAGGAAACCATGTAAATGAACTGTAGTGCGTTTCTGCAAAAAGCACATAGATGTGAACCAGGTCTAAGACATTTAGTAACATAACGGGGTTACAAAACTAAAATTAGCCCTTTATAGTACAAAAAAAAGCAGATAAAAACCTGCATGATGCAGGTAATTAAATGTCATTTTAATTACATTGATAGTCCTGGAAATCTCATATCCCTGTGGCATTTTACTACTTTTAATAATTGGAATTCTTGAACAGAATGACGTGCGAGTTAAAGAAGTCTTCTGCTTTCTTCTTCTGCTTCTCATACAGACACCAGAAATACAGAGTGTTAAGATTACAGGGCAGCTGGCAGTGTCACCGATCCGGTACATATGTGTTCCAAGCCAATGGAATTTATTATCTTGCATCAAAGTTTTATAGACAGACGTGTAAAGTTTTGAAGCCATGCAGACAGGGCTGAATTTCCATTACTGGAGTCTGTAGACACACAGTCTTTGGTGACCAAAGCAATACCTTTTTTACGGTCACCTCTTTTACACGGAACAATTTCTGGTTGTACTGGTCAAATTTTGTCCAATAAGATTGTTACAGTCTTTAAATAAGCTTATATAAGATGACTGATCCTACTAATGATGGGAAAAATTTCTATACACAAAAAGCTGCCTCTGTCTCACCATCTACATTAGATTACCAAAAGTATTACCCAAACTCAATATTGAACCCTACGGACTAAGACTGGGATGCCATTAAAGTTCATGTGCATGTGAAGCCAGGCGTCCCAATACTTTTGGTAATATAGTGTATAACCTCTGGCCTGGTAAATCTGAGTGTGTATACAGGGTCTGTTTATTGAGCTAGCATTTTGGCTTGCATAGATGAGCATTGCACATACAGTACAGTACTTTGGATCCTCCAGCTTGTTTTTATTATCAGCTTTAGATGCTTCTTATATCCATTACAGGTGCTTCTGACCTCCTTTTCACCATCTTTCTGAACTCCTACATCAAACAGAGTTTGCATTCTTCTTGACCTTTATGGGGAGAAAATCCGTTCCGATTTTCTCCCGGCAAATTTTTTCAGTCGGAAATGGTGTTATTGGCAGAATGCCGATTAAGAGAAAAGGTGGCAATAATGGCACCGAAAACTGACTGATTTTACTATGAATTTGCTGCTATTTTAATGCAATTTTGGCCCGATTTTACCATGATTACTGTGCTTATGGTGTGTTTTTCATAGGTCATGAGACTCAAAAACAGCATAAAAAAATGTAACGTGTGCGTTAATGATGCGTTTTCAATACATTTGAACTGGGAGGTGCGTTTTTTTTTTTTTTTTTAACTGACCAAAAATGCAGCAAGCTGGATTTTTAACACCACAATGGAAGCGCAATGGACCAATGTGAAGAAATACCGTATGTAGAATTTAAAGGGATACGTTTTTCTTGAGCTTTTCTTGCGCTAAAGGTGCCAATATTGGCCGACAATAAACTCATAATCATTTAAATTGATGATATTAAAAAGTCAAATATAATACAATTATCTGTAAAAATATAAGTATTTTTTAAAAACTGTAATTTTCCGTTTTCGGGCCAAGTGCATACTGCATTTTCTGTTTCGGCACCAAAATTTCCATTCGGTGCACCTCCTAGATCCGAACCATTGGAAGGCTCTTGTACACAAACCATTAGGTCACTCAGGCTTTGATAAAGCAACCTGTGCAGTCCCCAAAATTTTTTTTTCCTTTTTTTTTCTGTAACTATGATGAAAAGTTTATAAAATCAACAAAATTTAGGCTGAGGACTGTTAGAGATATACTGTATGTATTTGCAAGCTTTCCTAGCCATATGTGCTACCAAAAGTATGGCACAATATTCGTATGGAATCAGGTATCCGAAATTGGGCCTCCAGTTTATTAAAATGCTGTTTCTCCTGACAGGAGAAAAGTTGTGTTAAAAACTCACCAAAGCTATGTGTTTTTTTTTTTTTGTTTCAGTTTGGCAGAGTTTAGCATTGTTTGGTGTTTTGCCGTTTTATTTAAATGGCCAAAATGTAATTTTATTCTGGCTATTGAAATGAACAAATGCTGTAGTGCTAAACACGCCTAGTGTTTAGGCGCATTTAGCAGCGTTTAGCAACGTCAAGTGTTTTTTCTGCCAAGACTCTGCTGCTCCTGTTTTTTTCCTGCTTCTAAACTCCCCTGCCACTAAACGCTGCTGGAAGCCTATGTGTGCATGGACACCTAAGCTAACATGCAGGGGAATTTAGAGGCAGGAAAATAATGCCAGACACTCCTAGGAGCAACTGTAAAAATGCCCAGTGTACGTGAGGCCTTATAGGTTCTCTAGTTTGTATAGGTAGGTTAAAGTTAACTACTTTTTGTCTTTGAAAGGAAGCAATAATTAATGTTTTCAACAGACTGAGTTGTCTGGTTTAAGGCATAGTTATCTCTACAAAGAAGTCACTGTCCAGAGCCTAAAAAACTTCAGATTCTAAATGATGGCTTAGCTGGCTGATATGGGAAGAAAGCTGCAAGGTCTTTTGACCTCGTTTTATTGGCTGCTAGCCACTAACCATGAACTCTGTTGAGCCTTTAATTTCCCACGGTTAGCTCAACTCTACATTTCAACGTGCCCATCTGACCATAGGAAAACATTGCACAGTGTGCTCATATATAGTATATTGCAGCAATTGGGTAATGCTGGCATGACATAATCATTCATCTTAAAATAACTAATAAATCATAGTGGTTCTGCAAGTAAGCAGTGAAAAACTAGTTCAAGTACAACTCTTTACACTTTTTCTTGCCAAAGTGCTAAAACTACTTATTTCTACATTATACAGTGCCTTGAAATCTTCCACATTTTGTCATGTTACAACCAGAAACATCAATGTGTTTTATTGGGATTTTATGTGATAGACCAACACAAAGTGGCACATAATTGTGGAAGGAAAATGATTATATTCAACCCTCCTGAGTCCAATAGTTTTGTAGAAGCATCTTTTGCTGCAGTTACAGCTGCAAGTCTTTTTGGGGATGTCTCTACCAGCTTTGCACATCTAGAGAGCAAAATGTTTGCCCATTCTGTGCAAAACAGCTAAAGCTCTGTCAGATTGGATGGAGGTCTGTGAACAGCAATTTTCAAGTCTTGCCACAGATTCTCAATTGGATTTAGGTCTGGACTTTGACTGGGCCATTCTAACACATGAATATGTTTTGATCTAAACCATTCTATTGTAGCTCTGGCTGTATGTTTAGGGTCATTGTCCTGCTGGAAGGTGAACCTCCCTGCCCAAATCAAGTCTTTTGCAGACTCTAACAGGTTTTCTTCTAAGATTGCCCTGTATTTGGCTCCATCCATCTTCCCATCAACTCTGACCAGCTTCCCTGTCCCTGCTGAAGAAAAGCATCCCCACAATATGATGCTGCCACAACCACGTTTTACAGTGGGGATGGTGTGTTCAGGGTGATGGACAGTGTTCTTTTTCTGCCACACATAGCGTTTTGCTTTTAGGCCAAAAAGTTAAATTGTGGTCTCATCTGACCAGAGCACCTTCTTCCACATGTTTGCTGTGTCCCCCACATGGCTTCTCGCAAATTGTAAATGGGACTTCTTATGGCTTTCTTTCAACAATGGCTTTCTTTTAGCCACTCTTCCATAAAGGCCAGATTTGTGGAGTGCACGACTAATAGTTGTCCTGTGGACAGATTCTCCCACCAGAGCTGTGGATCTCTGCAGCTCCTCCAGAGTTACCATGGACCTCTTGGCTGCTTCTCTGATTAATGCTCTCCTTGCCCGGCCTGTCATTTTAGGTGGACGGCCATGTCTTGGTAGGTTTGCAGTTCTGCCGTACTCTTTTCATTTTCGGATGATGGATTGAACAGTGCTCTGTGAGATGTTCAAAGCTTGGGATATTTTTTTTCGTAACCTAACCCTGCTTTAAACTTCTCCATAACTTTATCCCTGACCTGTCTGGTGTGTTCCTTGACTTCATAACGATGTTCTGTCACCAAGATTCTCTAACAAACCTCTGAGGACTTCAAAGAACAGCTGTATTTATAATGAGATTAAATCACATAAAATCCCAAAAAAAAATATTTACATTTTTGATTGTATTATGACAAAATCTGGAAAATTTCAAGGAGTATGAATACTCTTTTAAGGCTCTGTATCTTTCTTAAACCCCATATAATGTTTTTTTCGTCTCTACAAACTATTGTGGGCTACCAATTGCCTTATTCCCATGTAATAGAGATGAAGTGAGGAGGACATGTTTTTAGGCTGAATCAGAATAGATTTACATTTTTCTCCATAGATATAGTGGAGGGAATGCTGTCAATCTAGGACAGGAAGTTTGTTACCCACAGGATTACCAGGTAAAAAAAAAAAACTAAAGCAGCCACTTCATCTAAGAACTGGTAAGTTGCAACATGTTTGCCAAAATTTTGCTTTTGAGTTTAGATAAGAACTTCTGGCATCTACTGAAATTTGAATATCAGTTTAAGGTGGCCTGACCCATTAACAACAATGCAGATCAAATTAGTCTGCACACCCAACAAAGCCAATCTATTACTGCAAAGCTGGCTGACTGTAATTGCCGGGCCTTTAGAGGTCAGGCACCACTGTATTAGTGGGTCATTCCATCCTTCTCAGTAGAGGGCGAGATATTTTTAGAATGAGTAATGTGTTGATAGCTGAAATGATTCATTATTGGAAAGTGTCTCTTGGAAAAAAAAAACCCTTCCTCCATTCACAATAAAATGTTGTCACTAGGTCGACACCTGCTCACGTTGGCTATTATTTAGCTGCATACAACAATGACTGCAAGCTCTTATTTGCGATCTGCTATTCCTTTTCTGGGTGGGGATTCTTTTTATGCGTTTGTTGCTGCATTGAAAGAATGTGGTGTGGAAATATTTGCCCTTATTAAGGTAGGTTTCAATTTGAGGCAGCTGAGTGCACAGGAAGGGATTCTGAGAACAGATGTCAGTGGAGTCGTCCCTCTGTTCTGAAGTTCGAGCAGATTTTGTTTTTCATATTTTCCATCAACTGATGCAATAAAAGAAAATACGCTCAGAAATTAAATCAGCATGCGAACGTGCTACGAGGAATGCCAATGTGGCAGGACGAGTCTGTTCGATTCAGCATAGAGCGTCTGACAACTCTCTAGAGTTCATTTAATCGAAAACCTCGAGGCTGTCTTGCAGCTCTCCAAGAAGCACAAGCAGAATAGACTGATGTCTGGAAATTGCAGAGGACAGGCTGTACGGAGGATCTGACAATAGTTATCAGAGGTCTATTGTCATGGCTGACTTTGCTTTGCATTGCTTCTTTAGTCAGTTATTATCTGTATGATTCCATTTCTAGTAAGGGGTTTTGGGTATTTGGGCTTTTTTATCAGCCTTTTTAAAGTGGCTTTTGCTCCCAATTTATATAGAATACGAAGACTATTTACATCATAGTTACATAGGTTGAAAAAAAGACACAAGTCCATCTTGTTCAACTAATATAAGAAAATCAATTGATCAAAAAACTGTTGTCCAAAGACATCCTCTTCTCAGGAGCTGCCGCTTGGGTCCCGCACTGCCATGTTTCTGGGTTCAGCCCAGCCGATGAGTCTTCAGTTGAAGTGCCGCTAGCCCCCCCCCCCCTTTTCTGTGAATGAAGCACTAAGGCCCCCTGGGATATATGATGTACATATCCCAGGAAGCACAGCAGGCATATTACACGTCATTTGCCTAGGCAAATTCTATGTATTGGAGGCGGGGCTAAACCCCTTTTATGAAAAGTCTACGTTAGCATTTGTACTTTGTAGGAACACATGCAAAGTCAACAGCATTCCACAAAACCATTGTCCCTTTTTGTAGGCGAGCAGAGGTGTAAATAATTCTTAATGCCATCCCAACTCACCTTACTAATGTGCGTGGCAAAACTCACGGTAACAACATGTTGCATGTGCATAGGTGTTATGCTTTCCCAGGCTAAGCATTGTAAGTGTGATCTCTAACTGATCCAGTTTTGATGAGATAGCTATAACTTACAATCTCAGCAGTGTTGGCAAACAGTGACTCGAACCAAATGATACCTTGCAGATCGTAGAAAGCTTTAATCAAAAACTTTGGCAGATCCTCACAGATGAACATCAGATATGTAAAAAAAAAAATAAATCATATGTCTAGCTCCAACAGTTACATGTGCTCAGAACAGAAACTAAAGACACACTGAAAAGAGGGTAAGACTAGGTATACAGAACATCTTCTAGCCATGGAGTGAAGAATGAACACAATAATTTAAAGAGGAGTTCCACCCTAAAATGGAGCTTCCACTTTAAGGGAAGTTGACCCCCTGACATGCCACATTTTGCATGTCATTTGTTTGAGGGGGGGGGGGGGCGGAAACCCTCTAAAAAGAGGGTTCCAGCTCCCACTTCCTCCCAGGCCTCCGGGAAACCAGAAGTCACCTCTCCCCCCTCCCTCTCTGCAATCATCTGGGACACGTCACAGGTCCCAGACGATTGCCCGGCCAGTCACAGTGTGCCGCGCGGCTCGCGCATGCGCAGTGCGTGCCTGGCTGTGAAGCCACAGCCGGGAACCCACAGTGACAATGCCGGCGCCGCAGAGAGGAGGGGGAGACAAGCGAGGCTTCATTCCCCTGCATTGCTGGACCCTGGGACAGGTAATTGTCCGATTATTAAAAGTCAGCAGCTGCAGTATTTGTAGCTGCTGACTTTTATTTTTTTAAGCGGAACTCCACTTTTAAGACAAAAACCAATGAATGTGTAACATAATAGGCATGAACAGAGTCTTAGGGCACCTTCACTCTGTCTCGCTGCACTTTGGCCACAACGTGGGTGCAGTGTACCTGCAGTTTTTTTGGGAGTTAGCTGTTCTTTCCCATAGACTTATTATATTCTGCGGTTTTTGTGCACTTTCTGAAAGCACACCAAAAGTCCTGCATATAGTACACTACACTGGCCACAGCACAGCGGATCAGTGTGAAGCAGCCCTTAGTTACAGCAGAGTAAAGGTAGGGTTTTACTTTTTGTGCGGAAAACTATCAGCGCTGAACATTGACATATTGTGTTCCTGCACTTTACAATTCCCATAGCTTTTTTGCATTACTTAATGAAATAAAGCTATTACACCTAAAAGGAACTGTAGAAGTGATGTTGACATTTCTAATTTGTCTTCTGTTTACCTGGTTTTGGGAGCAGATGGAGGAATTACACTGAGATTTGTTTCCAATTGAACAAATTGATATAAACTCTTTAGGAAAGACTGAGTGTTAAATGAGAGAGGAATGGTCTGCACATGTAGCTAAGACTCTTCTGCTTTGATAGCAATTTTTGGAGACTTGCAGGGTTCAAAATTAAATTGGTGGGGATGTAGTTATCTTGCAATTCATCAGAATTCACATAATTGAGCTAAAATGCAGAGGAAGAGTTCTCAGTTCTGCTGAACAATATAATCGTATTTGTGCAACTGAGCTGTTTCCATATATCAAGCCTACACTTTATCTGGAGCTGTGATTAGGTAAGGTTGCGTAACGATCCAGAAGCTTGCAACAGAGCCCCGTCGCAAATCACTAATCGCCTCCTTCTTTATGGCGAGCGACACCTGGAAGTAACCTTTCTGGTAGAGGAATATAGGGGCCATTGCTGACCCCCCTTCTCCTACTTTCTTGGCTCTCATCTCCTGACTTCAAAGCTGTCTCACTCACTGACATGAAACACATAAGCATATAAGGAGAGCTGAATCAAATCAAAAGTCTTTATTTGTATACTTGTGCTAGATTAAAGTGGAACTTTAGACCGGAATTAAAGATGAGCGACCAGGCAGGAATTTTAATGCAGAAGAGATCTACAGTATACAGTTGTGTTCATAAGTTTACATACCCTGACAGAATTTATGATTTCTTGGCCATTTTTCATAGAGTATGAATGATAACACAAAAACTTTTCTTTCACTCATGGCTAGTGTTTGGCTGAAGCCATTTATTATCAATCCACTTTGTTTACTCTTGTTAAATCATAATGACAACACAATCTACCCAAATGACCCTGATCAAAAGTTTACATACCCTGGTGATTTTGGCCTGATCACATGCACACAAGTTGACACAAAGGGGTTTGAATGTTTATTAAAGTTAACCATCCTCACCTGTGATCTGTTTGCTTGTAATTAGTGTGTGTGTATAAAAGGTCAATGAGTTTCTGGACTCCTGACAGACCCTTGCATCTCTCATCCAGTGCTGCACTGACATGTCTGGATTCTGATTCATGGGGAAAGCAAAGGAATTGTCAAAGGATCTGCGGGAAAAGGTAGTTGAACTCTATAAAACAGGAAAGGGATATAAAAAGATATCCAAGGAATTGAGAATGCCAATCAGCAGTGTTCAAACTCTAATCAAGAAGTGGAAAATGAGGGGTTGTGTTGAAACCAAACCACGGTCAGGTAGACCAACTAAAATTTCAGCTACAACTGCCAGGAAAATTATTCAGGATGCAAAGAACAATCCACAAATAACTTCAGGTGAAATACAGGACTCTCTGAAAACATGCGGTGTGGCTGTTGCAAGATGCACAATAATGAGGCACTTGAAGAAAGATGGGCTGCATGATCGAGTCACCAGAAGAAAGCCATTACTACGCAAATGCCACAAAGTATCCCGCTTATAATACGCCAAACGGCACAGAGACAAGCCTCAAACCTACTGACACTCATTTGGAGTGATAAGACCAAAATTGAGCTTTTTGGCCACAACCATAAACGCTTCATTTGGAGAGGAGTCAACAAGGCCTATGATGAAAGGTACACCATTCCTACTGTGAAACATGGAGGTGGATCGCTGATGTTTTGGGGATGTGTGAGCTACAAAGGCACAGGAAATTTGGTCAAAATTGATGGCAAGATGAATGCAGTATGTTATCAAAAAATACTGGCAGAACATTTGCATTCATCAGCCAGGAAGCTATACATGAGACGTACTTGGACATTCCAACATGACAATGATCCAAGACACAAGGCCAAGTCGACCTGTCATTGGCCACAACGTGGGTGCAGTGCAGAATAAAGTGAAGGTTCTGGAGTGGCCATCTTAGTCTCCTCACCTCAATATCATTGAGCCACTCTGGAGAGACCTCAAATGTGCAGCTTATGCAAGACAGCCCAAGAATTTACAGGAACTGGAGGCTTTTTGCCATGAGGAATGGGCAGCTTTACCATCTGAAAAGATAAAGAGCCCCATCCTCAAATACCACAAAAGACTTCAAGCTGTCATTGATGTTAAAGGGGGCAATACACGGTAGTAAGAACTGGAGTATGTAAACTTTTTTGATCAGGGTCATTTGGGTTGTCATTATGATTTATAATGTGTAAACAAAGTTGATTGATAATAAATTTCTTCAGCCAAACACTAACCATGAATGAAAGAAAAGTTTTTGTGTTATCATTCATGTTCTCTGAAAAATGACCAAGAAATCATAAATTCTACCAGGGTGTAAACTTATGAGCACAAATGTAGTTCCACTTTAATGATTTTTGAAGAAAGAGGATCAGTATGATGGCCAGACAACTTGCCTTTTTAGAATGAGTAGAGAACCTGCCATGGTAGGTTCCATGGTACTCTCATTGTATGTTTTCTTTAACCACCTTATTACTGTCATATTTTAAAAAGAGGTGGAGGACATCTATTTCTGGAGTGCTGTTTATATCTCCAAAATTAGTCCTTGGGCTACAAGTGTGTCTGTTAATCTGTTAATGCCTGTGAATGGTGCCATTCTTGGACAGCTTTATTAACAGACACTGTGTGCAGAGCCAGTCCGAGTGGCTCTGTACCATTTGATAACCAATCAGGGCAGTCACATAATGTTTTTACGTACAGTGGGGGAAGGGGAAGGAAGAAGATCTGTTGACTCATTACTACATACCCGCAGCACCAGCCGCTCTAATGAACAGATTTTGACCCTTTCACCTACCTCTCCTCCTCTGTATATGTCAGCTCAATCCTGTTTTCCACAGTGACCATATATTCACATCTTAAACTTCCTTATCCTTATGCGTTATAACAGCCAGTAGCATTTAAAAAAATATCAGCAAAGGCAGCATACATATGTTTCTCTGTAGAGGTTTGCTTGAAATTACCAACTTAGCAGCAGAAAGCTGCATGGTGCTCGTTACTCTTTTCTGAATATTGGAGATAAATATTCAAAACAACTACACCCAGATTGACAACCACATTACGATTGAATTTAGTATTACATTTAGAGTTAGTGTTTACTACTTTGCCATATGGGCAGTATGTCTCAATACAGATACATCATTTCCTGCTTGCTGCCACTGTGGTGTCCACTGAGCCACCTCAGATAGAACAGTGCCACGGGGCTTAGTAACACTGGAGAAGATTTACTAAAACTGGAGCACTCAAACTTTGCTGCAGCTGTGCATGGGAGCCAATCAGCTTCTAACTTCAGCTTGTTCAATTAAGCTTTAACAATAAAGCCTGGAAGCTGATTGGCTTCCCTGCAGAACTACACCAGATTTTGCGCACTTCAGTTTTAGTACATCTCCCACAATGCTTTCCCAGCACTTTGCATAGATTTCCTCTCACTTCCTGTTGTGAGTCACAAAAAGACACAGCAATAAAAATAAACTGCAGGGTTTCAGCCTATTCCTACTCTGTCCAAAACTTTAGCCTATTCCTACTATATCCAAGATTTAAAGGGTAACTCCACTTGTGTGGGGGGAAAAAAAAACAGCAAATAAAGAAAAAAATAATATAGCATATACAATTATGACACAAGTCATATTTTAATTGAATGTTGTTAAAAATTACCTTTCCTTTTCAATCTGCAGCTGCTCTAATTTTCTGAAAATGCAATGCAATATGGCTACCTGGAGATATTCTGTACACAGAATATGTACTGATCACCACCAGAAACATAATTTCCTGCTTGTGTGATTGGCTCACCAATTTTCCCAGAAGTCTGCCTAAGATACAAGTCAGATTTCAGGCATTCCCTGCACCAAAAATTTAATTTTTGGTGACATACTCCCAGTAGGAACACGTCTAAAGGGATGCAGGCCCAGCAGCTTTCCTCATTGGTGACCTGCACAGCTGACGGATAATTATGAAACCACTCTCATTAGACTCATTAAACCCAGAGGCACAGACAAACACACAGGGATTTCTTCAGAATAACAAAAGGTAGGAATCTGCAACAAAGTTTGTTATTATCCTTGCAATGTACATAGATCACCCAGAGGGGAATGTTTTTTCTCAACAAAAGTGTAGTTACGCTTTAAGGGTGCATGTACATTTGTTCTGTGCAAGTAGGAAAATGGCAAAATCGAATATTAGGCTTTTTTTCTCACCAGGTCTATTGCTATTCATTCATAAACAATAAAGTGAATTGGGAAAGTACCAGATTTTGACCACTAGATGGAGCTGACCTTCATAGTAGATAAGCAAACGGCGCCCAGCTACACACAGGATCAGCAGACTGTAAAGCTAAAAAAGTAAAAGATGATGAGAATTGGTTTCAGCTTCATTCTCCAAGCATAGAAAAAACCCCTTCTCCCCACAATGCTCTTCGCCCATGTGGGGCTTAAGCATAGAGACATAGAGCCTCTAATACTCCTGTAGATGCCTTTAAAAGCCTATGTATGCATGGAAACATAGGCTAACATAGAGGTGTGTTTACAGGCAGAAAAAAAATGCTAAACTCCTGTAAATGCGTCATTTGTTATACCCTGTATGTACGAGGCCTTAGAGGTCAATCAAATTTTTTGGATGAAAATTCACATAGTGGACAAATAAAAGGTATCAGTATACATTTTGATATCATGCAAAATGAAAGTGCCCCAAATAGTGCAGATAAAAAAAGAGTAACTCCACTTTTGTTAAATAAAAAAACATTCCCCTCTGCGTGATCTATGTATATTGATGGGATTTAAACAAACTATGTTGCAGAGTCCTACCTTTTATTACTCCAGAGAAATAGCTGTTTGTTTGTCTGTCCATGTGCTCAGTTAATGTGAATGGGAGTGACTTTATAATTATCAATCAGCTGCTGCCTCTGCATGGATCTAATAGGGAAAGTGGCAGAGTCTGCATCCCTTTAGGCATGTTTTCCCATTGGGAGTATTACACCAAAAATGAAATTTTTGTTGTGGAGGATGCAAACAATCTGACTTGTATCATAGTGCAGACTTCTGGGAAAATTAGTAAGCCAGTCACACAAGCAGGAAATAACATATCTGAGGGGCATTCCAAACTCCAACTGTGTACAGAACATTTCCAGGCTGCCATACTGCATTGCATTTTACAGAAAATTACAGCAGCTGCAGATTGAAAAGAGAAGGTAATTGGAATAACATCTAATTGCAATATTACTTGTGTAGCAATTGTATATAGACTATATTATTATTTATATTTTTGTTGTACCATTTTAATTTATTTAGCCACCTCGTGTCCACGCTATAGCCGAAAGACAGCTGCAGCGCGGACCTAATTTGCCGGGAGGGCATCCATGGGCGTCCTATCGTGCTCGAGTGGCCTGCGCGAGACTTGTGGTCAGCAAGTCTATGAGACTCGGCTAAAAACAAGGAAAAGGGGCGCCACTGAATATGTATCAAATTCAATTTATTATTAAAAATAACATCCACTCACATGTGAGACTGAACTGTAGATCTCAGATACATCTTATGACACACAACGGAGCGGAGGACTACAAGTGGCAGCAAGTCCAATTGCACTGGCGTCACCTCTCATGGGCTGAAGATGAGCTGCGCTGAGCCAATGGTAGTCTGTGAGCGCACCACGAACCGGAGAGCAGAAGAGCCGTCTGGGGTGGTGTGGGTTCCAAGGAGGAAGGATGTGAGAGCGTCTAGCCTGGTGCTCTAGTGTGAGGCGGAATGGCCTAGCATATCGTCCGGCGTCCGTGATGGAGATAGGAGCACGGCCGTGTCGTCGGAGCCAGAACGAGGCTTGGATCGCAAACACTGTGGCGCCGAGCTGTGACGTCACTCCTGTGCGACACGTTTCCGAGATAGCTCGCTATCGATGGAGGAGATAGCGGCACTCCTTTGTCAAGCATCTGAACATCATGATGCATCATGATGCTTGACAAAGGAGTGCCGCTATCTCCTCCATCGATAGCGAGCTATCTCGGAAACGCGTCGCACAGGAGTGACGTCACAGCTCGGCGCCACAGTGTTTGCGATCCAAGCCTCGTTCTGGCTCCGACGACACGGCCGTGCTCCTATCTCCATCACGGACGCCGGACGATATGCTAGGACATTCCGCCTCACACTAGAGCACCAGGCTAGACGCTCTCACATCCTTCCTCCTTGGAACCCACACCACCCCAGACGGCTCTTCTGCTCTCCGGTTCGTGGTGCGCTCACAGACTACTATTGGCTCAGCGCAGCTCATCTTTAGCCCATGAGAGGTGACGCCAGTGCAATTGGACTTGCTGCCACTTGTAGTCCTCCGCTCCGTTGTGTGTCATAAGATGTATCTGAGATCTACACTTCAGTCTCACATGTGGGTGGATGTTATTTTTAATAATAAATTGAATTTGATACATATTCAGTGGCGCCCCTTTTCCTTGTTTTTTCCTTAGCGCATTGGACCTGGCTTTGGTTCCTTTCGGTGGCTGCCTTGAATGACTTTTACTATACCCATATATATAGTTTATATATGCTTGTATGGACCCTGCCCTTGTGTGCATAGGCAATGGTATATAAGGTATATGGTATTGCGCCTTCTTTTACTTGTTTTAATGAGACTCGGCTGATCACAGATCGGAGTAAGGGGTCGATCCTGACCCCTTACCACGTGATCAGCTGTCAGCCAATGACAGCTGATCATGTGACGTAAACAGATCCGGTAATTGGCTATTTTTTTCTTCTCGCGCAAAAAAAAGCCGATCACTGGCGGCTGTGAGAGGGACATCAGTCCAGATTGTGGAGAGCCTCTGTAGAGGATTCTGTGCCCACCAGCGCCACCTACCAGTGCCCACAGTGCCACCAATCAGTGCCTATCAGTGTCGCCTCATCTGTGCCTATCAGTGTCGCCTCATCTGTGCCTATCAGTGTCGCCTCATCTGTGCCTATCAGTGTCGCCTCATCTGTGCCTATCAGTGCAGCCTCATCAGCGAATGTCAATGAAAGAGAAAAATTACCCGTTTGCAAAATTTTATAACAAACTATGAAACTTTTTTTTTTTTTTTTCTAAAATTTTTTTTTTTTTGTTTGTTTAGCAAAAAATGAAAAAATGAAAGTGGTGATTAAATACCACCAAAAGAAAGGTCCATGTGTGTGAAAAAAATGCCAAAAATTTCCTTTGAGTACAGTGTAGCATGGCCACACAATTGTTATTCAAAGTGTGACAGCGCTGAAAGCTAAAAATTGGTCTCAGAAGGTGCCCAGTAAGCAAGTGGTTAAAACAAGAATATCTTTGTAAGTTTTCTTCTTGCTTTAAATAAATGTAAGTTTATTATCTCTGCACTATTTGGAGTGCTCTCTTTTTTTTTGTTTGGTTTCAAAATGTATGATCATGATGTACCCCTACAGAGGGATGGCAGACTCATACCTTCATTTGTGAATGTTTATCCATAAGCACTGTTTGACCTCTTATGTTTTGAGGTCTATGTTTGTGGTAGAAGTGATGTCGGAGGAGACTTGTTTTTGAAGTTGGCAGTGAATTGTGCACTGTTTTTTTGGAAAGGTTCAAATTTGTGACGATTAGACTGCACTATGCGGTAATTATTATTTAGCTTCTACTTATATATTATGATTTATACTATTTACTTCCTTCCGTATTGTGTATATGACTCACTAACTCATATTATATTTATGGTTTATTCAAATGGGTAACACAGCATTGTTTTGAAGTTATATGCGGGTTATCATTGAAAAAACGATAATAGAGGAAAGCAATGTTACACACCTTTTTACATTCATTATCGTTTTGATGGAGGCTTCCTGTTACCCAGCTCCTCTCTATTCCTATGAATATGAACCTTATTGACTCTAGCATATAAACTGCTCACTGTTAGTTATTTTTATCATTAACTGATGAAATCAAGGCTCTTTATAGGAAGGATTGGCGGCAGCTGCCTCTGTTTGTGATTGATATCTCTTCTATGCCATAGTTGGAGTCACAAATCTCTCCAAAGTTAGACTATTTCACACTGAAAGCTCCGGCTGTTAGCGCGTTTGAGCTGCTTATCGGCTGCTAACGGGGTGCTTTTAACCCCCAAAAAAGGGTTAAAAACTCCCGTTTTAAAGGCACTGCCTATTCATTCCAATGGGCGCAGGGCGTTTTGGGAGCACTAAATACAGCGCTCCCAACCCACCCCAAAGATGATGCTTGCAGGACTTTTCGAAACGTCCCGCAAGAGCACCGCCCCAGTGTGAAAAGTCACACTGGAACGAATGGGAGGTATTCAGGTGCTTAGCAGAGGCTTTCAGCCCTAAAGTGCCTGAAAACGGCCCTAGCGTGAACGGGGTCTAAAGGTAAATCCCCAATTAGACAACTGTCCCTGGAGGGGGTGTCCCCATTAGAAGATTCCTTTTCAATTCCTGTGATCTGGACAAATGAGCCCTGGTTCACACCGGTGCAACTTGTCATGCGATTTGGTGCTGTCTACTTCCTGTTCCTGCACTACTTTTTACTTATTTCATTGTGACTTGCATAGACGTCTGTTAAATGAAGTTGCAAGCCACAATGAAATCGACGTGTGTGTTAGTAAATTAAAAAGTGTTTTGTAACTCCCTCCCTGTTGTCCCACCTTCCACAGGCTATCCCTGCTCCGGTTTATCATGAATGCAGCTGCCAGACTCATCCACCTTATCAACTGCTTGGAAGCTGCTACCCCTATCTGCCAATTATTACACTGGCTTCCGTTTGCCCAGCAAATACAATTCAAAATACTAAAAACAACATATAAAGCCATCCACAACTCTGCCCCCAGCTACATCACCAACCAGCCTCATCCCAAAATATCACGCAAACCATCTTCTTCCAGTGAAGTTAATGGGGCATAAAATTGTGCTGCATCGCACCAAAATAGCACCTATACCTTCCCCAAAGTTGCATCGCAGTTGCATTGTATTGATTTGAACAAGCACCATTGAAATCATGTGATTTCCATTGTCATGCAATGTTGCATCTGCAGTCGTACTAGTGTGAAAGGGCCTTTGGGAAGCCTCTCCCTAAAACTGACATTTTACCTTCTCCACAAACTCATATTCACCTAGTTATCATTTTTTGCCCTGGTTCACATTGTTGCGATTTGGCATGCAATTTGAGATGTCAGGTCGCATGCCAAATCGGTGGCTATTGCCGGCAATGGAACCGTCTGAATCGGTGCGAAACCCACTTTGCCGCACCGATTCCCAAAAGTAGTTTTGGTGATTTCAGGTGCAATTTCAATAGACATCTGTGCAGGAAACCACACAGATGCCTCTGAAATCGTCGGACTGAGATGTAGGAATGAAATCTGAACTCGATTTCAATCGTGCATCAGTGTAAACCTGGGCTTTGTATCACTTGTCATTATGTATCACTATCACTTTTAGATTGTAAGCTCTCAACAGCATGGACTTCCTAACCCTCTTGTCTTGAATTGTATTGAAACTGTATGGTAAAACATTGTACAAACTGTTGCTTCTATATAAATCCTGTATAATAAAAATAATATTTCTGTCCTTTCAAAATCTTTGGTAGTAGTGCATAGTGTGATTAGGAACCTTGCTGGGTTTTCTTATCAACTGTGCTC